>JAKEPQ010000755.1:3600000-4200000 GCA_024500445.1 Entomyzon cyanotis | reverse complement strand
TGCAATGATATTCAGCAGTTTGCTCTTTTTCCCCATCAGATGGAGATAAGGTGATGTGAACTTGTAGATAATGAAAACAACCCTTGCAATTTGTCATCGTTAACTGAACCAGCATTCTAAACACACATTATCAAAATTTGTTATTTCTGCACAAACCTTAATTTCCCTTCCTATTTTTTATTTTTCAGTTTAACCTCCACATCCCCATTAGCTGATGAACATGCTGCCCATTTAAAATGTGCTTTTGTCTTTTTTTTTCCTTTTCTTCCCTCACAATATTTAATTTATACACAGGATAAAAAATGAATAAGCAAATAGACATGCACCCACCAAATCTACTTGGAAAAATACACTGACAGCTCTCTCATGACAATATAAAATTTAGGTTTGCTTGGGTTTTTTTTTTTATGAATTCTGTGTGCACCTGATAAGCAGAAGATCATAGAAGTTCATACCTTTTACTACACTAGGAGCACAACTTGAGAATTCCTCAAGTCCATATTTCTGACTTGAGTACAGCAATTGCTGGAGGTCATTGAATATTTTTTAACACAAACTTGTATCTTCTACAAGAGAATTCAGCATATCGAATATGTACCCTATCTAAATATTCACAGTCACTTTCTAATTATTTTCAGGGTTATTTCCTGGCATGACAGATCATGCTAACAGCTTCATTAACTCTGCTGTGCAGCACCACTGCATGGACAGTGTGCACAGCCTAATCTAGGTGAGAAAAGCTGCAATTCCCAACTTTAACAGAATAACCATTCCTCCCTCTCAGGATGTTAATGAGATTGGAAAACTGTTTCAGGTGAAGCCCTCAGAACATTAATACACACTGTACTGGTTCTGTGTACAGTTGTTTTTTAGCAGTTGTGCCTGTGCATAGCACTGCTGCTTCGTTAAAGAACACAGATAATGATGCCTTTGACATTGTTCCTTCATTGACAGATCACACAGTAACAGAGCTTGGTGGGCTCTCTTGGTAATCATGAAAATACCATTCAATTCATGTTTAGCTGTGACAGACCTGACTTTTTCAGTAAATTTTTACCTAAACGCTCACTCACTGAACACAATAAATTTTTACCAAAACACTCACAAGCACTGAGTGTAATAGATGGCCTAGAAATAGCACATTCTTTTCTTCCAGGAATCTCTAAAATTTCAGGTTCATTCATGCACCTTTCCAAAGCTGAACTTCCGTAGATAAGGATCACCACCAGTAATAGCTGCTGGATGGAGGAACAGTTATTTTTCACTGTATGACCTAAAATAATTTGCCAGGGATTATTTTGTCTGTAAAATAGCAATAAATAGCAGGAATCTATGTTTCAGGCTTGCCTATCATTACTGGGTCCATCTACAGTGTTTTAACACAAGTGCTCAGTTGTAAATGGTCAACGAAATAAGAAATTTTACAAGATGCAAAACCAAAAAAACGAAAACAAACCCTGAAAGCATTTAGACATTTGCTTCAACCCCCTATTTAAATATAAAATACTAAAGAAAGATTCGCACAAGACAAAGCTACCCTTTCCATGAAAAAACACATATAACTGACCTAAACCATTTCATGATTACATTCCAACACATTTTAAGAGCAAAGTTGATGCCTGAGCTGATCTGCTCTCCAAGGCAGTGGCTTTTCCTAGCTGCTGGCAAAGTGCTGTGCCAGACTTGATTATCCAGTAAAGTTTACACAACCTTGTCTTGACTCAGTTCATTGTGTGTGCAGTCTATGCATTGATGAATTGCATAATCAAACTGTGGCAGCCTCAAAGGGGAATCACCTTCTGGCCAAGCCTGAGAGAGCTCTGTTCAGTTGCCTCCATCTGAAGTCACAAAGCCAAATCCAGCCCTGGCAGGAACAGGCAGGGCTCTGCTAAATCAAGAAGATAATCAAAGCTTTATAATTAGATTGATGCAAAGAACGGCAGCAAGGCCTGGCAAAAATCTGCATTGGACACAGGTCCAGATATATCCAGGGCTGAGTTTGTCCTAGGAATTTTTCATGCCTTTGAGCAGCTGTACTGGAGGAGAAATTCAGAGCATTTATGGATCCTGCTGCTCCCAGCCAAAGAATATCAAGAGAGGCAGGCATATATAAAAAGGAACATATTTCACTGTTACCTGACCCCTCAGCCTTCTCTGTCTAATGAGAAGCACAGCAACCACACAACTCATGTCAAGCTTGAGGAACTCACTGAGTACAGGATGTATTTTTACTTGCAGAGAGGCAGTAAGTACTCAAAATTCAGTCTGTCTATCAAGACCTATCCATCAGATAATCCTCAATGTCTGCAGCCTGGACACCCTTTTAAGGAAGTGCTACACAGCTCAGGAACAGCTTCTGAATTACAAGATTTAGCGCAGAAATCCTGAAATGTTTTAAGAGGTTTGTAAGATGTTTTCTGAAGTTTCTTTTGGGGACTGGAGGAGAAGGAAAAAACTGACAATACATGTTATTTTAGCCCGAGTTTAATTCCCTCAGGAAAGAAAAAAAGTAAAAAGAAAAAAAAAAGTCTGATTTCAGAAAAGTCTTCACAGCATTGTATATTCTGCACAGTGTATGTGCTCCTGTTCTCTTTCTCTGTCAGGAAGTGTTCTTTGAACTCAAGGCATCTCCTCAAGAATCAGAGTCCCATGGTGCTGGGACCTGTGTATGGACAGAAAATTGCATTTTCCATGACTGCAGAACTGTGGATGGACATGCACCCTGGACATCCATGGTTATGAAATGACTGAATAAATGTAGGATGCTTTTGTCTGCTGTAACCAAATATCAGCTCCATATTTCAAAAATCACCTGTTTCCCAGCAGAGCAAGTACTCTGGTAGCTTTGGGGAAGGCTCCATATTTGTACATAAAACAGAAACCTTTTTTTTCTGTTTTCCAGGTGTGACAAGATCGATGCTACTCATGTGCTTCTACTCTAATATCAGGTAGAGACAAGACAGAAAATGACTCACCTTGAGTGGAAACCTGAGTAAGTCCAGCGTGTATGATTTTGCTGAGGTAAAGCAGAATTTGCAGCTTTCAAGGTTTGGCTTAAGAGGAGTTGTTTGGAGGAAATTGAGACAAATGGGTTGCTCTGCCAATACCATTAAGATAAAAGGAGGCTTGTATTAAACAAGAGTGTTCCACTTAGATCATGCATCCAGTTAAAGCTGGCCATACCAACCCACCCATCGAGCAAAGAGGCCACCCTGATCCTTCTCCCAGGAGCCTGGCGGATTTGGGCCACAGCAATTTCTGAGCTACAAATGTTCTGAGCTGATTTGGGCCAGTTGCATGTTAACTGAGGCCAGAAGGCATTAACTATTTCACTGCTGCTTCACTGTGCACAGTTCATCCCCAGTGTGGCACTTCTTGTGGCAACATGCAGACCCAAAGTGCTGGCAAAACTGGCCAGTGGCTAACTGGCCTAATCAGCTCTACAAAAACATCAGTAAAAACATCAGAAGTAAAGGCTGATAAGCAGAAGGGGGAGGAAAAAAGCAACGACATGCATTATTTCCCCTCTTTGAACAGATAAAAATATTTACAGCTTTTTTCAAAGTGCTAAGTCACACACTGAGGCATATCAAGCCAAGCCTTTTAATTTAGGATGCCTAAGTGACAATACACGAGTCCCAGTGAGTGGCAGCCATTCAGTTCAGTGGGGCTCCTCACATGATTAAGAACTAATCAGCGTGCTCAGCTCTGATCCCTGTTTCATGTCACAGCCAAAGGGATCGAGAGGGCAGGAGATCAGTGTGGCACAAAGGGCTTGTGCAGCAGATAGTGCTCAGAAATCAGCGTGACGCTCGCCCGCCGCGAGGATTATATTCCACCAGAGGAGGGGAGAGCGGCAGCCAGGCAGGAAGGGAGAACATGAGAAAGGAAGAAAGTCCCTTCAGCAAAACAGCCAGAGTGAGAAGGGCAGGCTGCTTGTCAAGTTGAATAACTTGACATTAAATGATAGGGAGTTTAAGTTTTTAAGAAGGTCTGTTTGCGCCCAACAGAGCCACTGTCAGCTCATGCCTTCCCACATCCCTACCCCATCAAGCTCTCTTTCTGCTGTCATCCTATACAGGAAAAGGTTCCCCCAGGTATCAAAACATTCCCTGAAATGGATCTGGAATATGAAAAGACTCAAATACATACTCCTGGGAGTACACCAAATTCCAAACATTTCTGCCTTCTGCCAAGACCTAAGCTTTTCCCTGGGTGTTATCACTGGAAAAGAAAACAGATCATGTGAAGACTGCCTGAGGAGTCCAAAACTTTTAAGAAGCAGCTGGAAAAGGTGTCAACCAAGGGATTACAACGGATTAACCTCAAAAGATTTCATTCTTCTCAGGTCTGTCTGTTCATAGTTAGGTACCACAGATTGGCTATTAATAGATGTACAGTAAAGACAGCAATTTTTCAAGATATGTGGTTATCCCTGACCACCTATCTGGGAGGAGAATCAATCTCCTTTTTGTACTAAGCTTCCCTTTAGCTCTCTTTCCCAACTTGTTAAAAAAAAAAAAGGAAAAAGACACAGCAAATCTCTTACAATACCTGTACACACACACATAAATTTACAGGTAGAAACTCACTCCCTTCATGCTGGATTCCCACAACATACATTGAATTCTACTGCTGTAACTTCTACAGCAACCACTGACTACATAAATTAATGAACCTGTAATTATTACCCTGATCCTTCATGAGTCTCTCCAGCAGAGCACATCAGCAGATACAAAACAAAGCTTTTTAAAATAGTTTTTCATTAGCAGAAATTATTTGGTCAGTTATTTCCACAAAGAAACCTTGGCTATACTTGCAGGTCACATACAATTAGTCTGTTTTACATATTCAGCATTCAAAACCAAACTTGTTTTGACAAGACACAATACAGAGTTTCCTGGAGATCTGAAATCCTCTCCAGGACCTGCAGATTGTTAGTATTCCTGACGTACATTTTAACTCACAACCTCCAGTGTTCAAATTCAAATATTTTGTTTACTTGTTAAGTCTTGTTTAGTGTTACTAGCCAGCTTAAAATTTAAGCTGTTTCTAACAACTGGCACAACATGGATATACATTTATTTTAAGACACATATTTCATATGCTTAAAAGAAAAGTGGAAAAGATAAAAATATTCTTCTCCCCTCCCCTCAGAGCAGATTGGTCGCCAAAAGAATTAAAAATCCTGTTAAGAGGAATTTATGCATGGAAAAAATACTCCTGTTATGTGCAGTTTAATTAATCACCTTCATAAAGCTCAAAGCCATCTGTTCAATGGACGGTGAGGAGGAAAAAGATGGGATAGGAGAAGACAATCGTGGTGGTATTCAAGCATATTTAGTGTGGCAATTGCAATACAAAGATACTTTGCAGAACATTTAAGAGAATATTCTCATACTTAAAAGAAAAGCTCACACAGAACATGGATGGTTTTTGGGGAACAAATTCCTCAAGAAACAGGAGGTTCTGTAAATCTGAAATGCTGACAAAACCTTGAGTATGAAGCTCAGCTCTGACAGTGATCACCCAACCCCTGACCCCATGCCAGCATTCCGGGACATGGAATGGGAGGATTTCACTCTCCTGAAACCTGCATTGTCTTCACTTGCAAATTCTTTGCAAGTAAAAAAGCCAAAATGTGACCAGGTGAGAGCCTTCAACCCCACCTCACGTAATATATCACATGCATCTCACAGGGAAGTAACCCTTGGATTATATGGTTGCATCCATTTCTGAAGGCTACTGATCCCAGCAGCAAGCACAGACATATTATCATAGGGATTTTTATTTGTTTGAGGAACAAAGCTACAGAAAACATAAGAAAACTGAGAATTCAGTCTTATCTTACCTTCTTCCAAAATGGTTAATTTGTACCCTGAATAATAATTGTCATAATTCATCCACCAAGGTTATGTTTAAAGACTTGTTACCTGATACAGTTTCTCAAAAATAACTGTATACAGCCAAACTGCTATTCCCACCACATAATTTTATACTGCAAAGCACATATTAACCTTTATTTTCTTACCGTCCACAAAAAAAAATTGACTGCTCCACTGCACTTCGCTGGCAAAACTGTTAGAGTACATATTAATATAATTGACATGTTGAATTGATATTTGAAACAGCTCACAGCTGGTAGCTTGTCGAGTGAGACTTTATTATTTTTCACATCACAAAATGCCTTCTCAGAGAATCCTCTTTGTGTGCACATTTTTGCTTTGGAATAACTAACAACTGGCAGGCTTTTGAAGTGTTCCATGATAATTAATGGCTCTGGTTTACATATCTACAGTACATTACACAGACACATGTCAGGCTGTAACACTGAGTGCTTGAAAGCTGTGATTCCCCCACCATCAGTTTGGGATTTGCACAAAACAGATACCAACAGCAAAAGTCTTCACCCAGCTCAGGGATGGCAGGCAACGTGACAGACTTTCTACAAAATATTCCCTGCCCAGGACAGGGAATCAGCCACAGCCCAACTTCAGCTGGCAAAACATTCCAACCCTGAAAACCTCCCTAAACGTCTTTACTTTTATTCTTTGCAATTTTCTGGGAGGTTTTTTATTTGTTTGTTTCAAGCCCTTTCTTGCATCTGACCTTAACTGCTTTTTTAAAGAAATGGAATAAACTTGGGACTTACCAAGCCAGCTTGACAGACTTTTTCACACTTTTGTTTCCCACCTTGCGGCAAATTCATCCCAGGACGCAGTAGTCCTAAAAATTCCTTCAGCTTTTTCTCTAAGATTTTAATACCTTTTACCTGAAAAATAAAAGAGAGTGAAAATATGAAACTAGAGCAGTCATTTTTAGGCTTGCATTTTAGAAACTGCAATCAGAATTGTGTGATTTTTGTGTTCCCTCACTCCCCACTGATGTCACATTTCTTTTTTGCTTAAAAGGAAGCTTAGGAAAAGCTTCTGGGTAAAGCACCCCTGAAGTCTCTCACTTCTTCCACACATCTACCTCATTTAGGAGTGCATTTTCTTATCTCTGCTGTTAACAATATCTCATTTGGGTTGCAAATGCTACTGTGAAATATTCACTTTTCAAAATGAAAAATTTTTTTCAAAGAAATCTGAGGAAAACCAGGCACTTTAAACATCGCATAGAATTTTTCCATCTCACAAATAAAACAGCTCTTCTCAAAGCACGCAAACTAAATCTGGTGGGTGAGTCACAAAAAGCTTTAAAAACTGTTTTTACAGGTTTACAGTTGAGACCGAATTAAACTTGACAGCTTCCTTTAAATTAAATTACTAAGTTAGAGATCATAGCGTGACTAGCGCTTGATAAAAAATTAGCTTTCTTATTCTCTAAAAATGTTCAGAATTTGGGAAAAGAGATATCATTCTTCAGCTGAATGAAACAGATCTATCAAGGTAAGAAACTATAAGTAGATGCAACATAAAAAAAACGTTGTTTTCTTCACTCCACTAATTTACACACTACTTTCCAGCGTGATAAAGGACTTTCTTCCTAGAATTTTTCTTGTGCTATGCAGGCCAATTCTCAGGCTCTTTCCCACTACATATGCTAATTTATTTTTTGTACTAACATGAGAAAGAGGAAGGCATGCTTGGTAAGAAAAGAGGAGCAAAGAAACTCTGCTAAATCAACACTGGTTTAGATCCAAGGACAAGAAGCAAATTATTGCCACAGACAGCAGGATATCTCTTCCTAAGTACACACCTGCATGATATCCTTGCTTCAAGCAAAATCGAATTGTGCTTATCCCTGAAGTTAATTATCAATTAATGAATTCTATGTATTTATAAACTTCATTATTAGTATGATATTCTTCATTGTATTCACTGCTTTCTGAATAATTAATTGTTTGTGTACATCCCCAAGGCTATTAAAAAGATCTCCACAAGAGCAATTATGAGGACATTCCAGTCCCTTTTACCTCAGAAGAGATAAGAGACTTTCATGAAAGTGTCTTTAGGTGTCTTTCACCATTTCAGAGCTCATAGACTTTCCATTCAAAAAAAGACAATTTAAAATTATTACAGCTAAATTTCCACTCCAGCTCTAGAAGTTTTAATATTTTAAAAGGCATGAAACAGGAGAGAATAAAGTTCTACCAACACCATGAAATACTGTAAGAGAGAATACTCTCAAATCTAGGTGTCATGATGACAGAAAAGCTGAAATCTATGGCTGTGAACAGTCTGATTGTGGCAGCCCAGTGACAATTGAAGCCGTACAGGTTGAAGATATTATTTGGGAATGGGGTGTGGACTTGCTCCTCTGCAAAGGAGAGGATTAACACTGGAATTGAGGGAGGAAATGAAACCACTTTCAGCAATTCTCCCAGTTCTGTATCACTTGTCTGAAACCTGGAAACTGTAATGTGTAATTTTGGTGCTGGAAGACTCCTTTAATTATAAACTGGGGGGAAGGTGGACAGCTCTGGAAGTGCAATGACTCCACTGATCTTTGCTGTGCTACAAATCCCAAGGGAGCTGGGATACTGGATTCTGCTGGCTTCCTCCAGGAGACAAGTGCTTTCCATCTTAGAAAAAACCCTGAGCACATCAGCAAGGAGACTGTTCACAAGAGGCAGTGACAAGTGAGAGGTTCCAGCCAGCCATCCCCTCCTGCTGCTCATTCAGGGTATATTCTGTATTTTCAGTTAAACCAGTGCCTGGCTTCTTGAAACTAGCACTGAAATGGACCAAACCCCCCCCTTCAAAAAAAAAACCACCCCAAACCAAACAAAACAGTACTGATTTTTAAAAATAGATCACTTTCAGTTTTTCCCCCCAATTTAATTTAGTCAACTTATGTTTACAATTGGCCTCAGTGATCTTAGAGGTCTTTTCCACCCTAAATGATACTATGATATTTGCATTATTTGTTCTTCTATTCCGGTGTCTTTTCTGTGAGTTATTTAGGATCTGTGGTACAGTATATAATGTGTTGTATGAAATACAATTTCATATCAATATAGGGGAGTATATACAACCATTTCTTTAAAAATCTGACCATCAAAATGTTCCATCAAAAATAACTATACAAGTGATGACATGAAAATTACATGAATCTATATAAAAGAGCAATAATGAATATTAGACAAATAAGGTATTAACATATCACAGTGAAGCAGAGGTAAAGGAATACCCCAATTATTAAAAGCTTTCCAACCAAAAGAAGATGCTGTTGTCATTGACTTTTGACCTTACTTAGTCACAGAGGTGTGGTAAAATGTCATGAGGTTGAAAGGTCAAATGCTTTAAGTAATTGGTCTTCTCTGTATTAATGAATATTTAGAGAATAAAACTCAGGGTTTGCATTCACAAATATCTATTTATTCAAGTATTGCCAACTAGGAAGAAAAGACACATAGCAAGACCAAGAAAAAAAAAATCAAACCATTATCAGAACTAATTATATTTCTTACTGAAAATCAATTAGTGAGGCATTTTTCTTGAGATTAGATAAAGAACCAAGCTGAAATGCTGTGATTATAATCACATGGCCTGACTAAAGCCTGCCTGCATGGCTGCCACACACAGGAGAGGTAAACCCCTTCTCCCTGTCTATATTCCCTGTACCTCAAGGTCAACATTACAACCACACCATTGGATCTTCTCCTTCACCTTTGAACTTCTTCCCACCAAATAATCTCATCAAAATACCCCTCTGAACAGCTTTTTCTGATCATCTCTGCTTTCATCCACTTAGAAAGAACCATATAAAGAACGTAGAAAATTTCCTTTTTCCTCCGCAAAAAAATTTAAGAAGCAAACATTGCATGTGATTCCTTAGTAAATGTATTTCCTGATGAAAAGCAGAGCAACTCCATCTGCTTCATCTATGTGTAGTTCCAGCATTCAGAGAGAGTATGTGAGAAACCTGTCAGCGCTCAGTAAGAGTAGGAGGAATATGCTATTATCACACAATTTCCCTGAATTTCATAACTGGGCATCCACAACTGAGTCTAATGCCCATAGGAAAGAAAATACTACTTTTATTGGGAAGTCTTTTTCAGCAGAGAAGCACCCACAGCAGGGAGTTCAGCTGTACCACAGGGAATGGATTGGGACATGGAACTTTTGAAGATGTCATCTCTCACCTGAAGTATTGATACCCCTCAGAACCAGAGTGTCAGACCTGGGCAAGGACAGTGGAAGGTAAGAGGGGAAGTGACACACACTGGTGACACGTTAACTAAACAAAAAGGTGAAATAAAGCAGCAGGAATCCAATCCCCACACTGATTGAGATATTCCCACATTGAGTTATTCCCTGTTTCTCTTGGATTTAAAATGCCTTTTATATAAGATTATCACAGGGTTGTCATATCCTTCAAGATTTTATTTCATCCGAGAAAAAGCCGATGAAGGCTCAAATGGTTGTTTACTTGGCAGTCCTTAAGCCAAATACTTTTTTTAACAGTGCAGGAAAAACCCATGGCTTGTTCCATGTACAAAACACTTTATCTGTTTGAATAGGAGCAGGAAGGAGGGAGATGCTCATAGCTTCAACTTTCATCTCCATAGGGAACATGAAAAAACATGTAAAATACACATTTGCCCTGCTGTTGTCTTATCTACGTTACACACAAGGTTTCTACTGAAAATATACAAGGCAAAATAAGGATTTGGATGCAATAAAAACCACTGGATGTGACAACAGAAAAGGCCAATTCTTGAGTGCATGTTATAAAATACCCTGCTGGTTGAATGGTTTCATGAACCTTGGTCTGCTCTGCATTTTTCCTATGATCTTCTAGAATTATCAATATTTCAATTGACATAAACTTCTTGCTCTCAAGTCATCCTTATGAAAATGAGGCTTACAGTATCAGGTACTCTGCTTTTATTGATTTGTCAGCACCTCTCTTCCTCTGTCTGTACAGATATTTACAGGGCATTGTCCCTTTCCTTCAGCATTGTCACAGCGGGGTTTAATATGAACACCCTTCCTCCTGTATTTCTTTGGATCAGAAATACCTTAAAATAGCCTAACAGGCATATTAAACTGCACTAACCTCCAGTGCAGAGAGAGAGAAGCCATGCTGTACATCACCAGCCTTCAAGGACAAGTCTTAAAGGCTTCTCTCTGTCCTGCTTTGAGCCCTCAACTTATCATTCATAATGAACTTTTCTGCCAACAGGCACAACTGTCAACAGGTGACAAATCATTGCATCAAGTGGCAATTTTTCACTTTTGTTGCTCCACTTTCCTCTCTGGCATCCTCTTATAGGATATATATTTGCTACAGAAATGAATGCATGATGTATTACCAGCCCTTAATTTCTCCAAATTCACTTTCCAAAGGACGCAATGAAATTTAGGTTTTGCTCTTACATGGGCAGGGCGTGTAAGGGACACAGGACAAGAGGGAATGGTTTTAAACTAAAAGAGAAGAGATTTAGATTCAATGTTAGTGAGAGAAACTTTACTCAGAGGATAGTGAGGCACTGGAAGAAGTTTCCCAGAGAAGTTGCCTCATCCCTGGTGATGAACCTGTTGGGAGATGTTCACTTTAACTGAAATCAGAGGTTCAAAGGGACTGAGGACTTCCCAGATGTTTGTACAGTGGACATTCACAGGGAACTTTCCCAACACAACATGGGACACCCTGGAAATACAGCCGGTTTGGGATACAGGGATGCAAACCTGTGTTTCAGGGGTCCTGGGAAGCCATCAAGGGAAAATTTGAGTGGAAAGAAAGAAAGATGCACACAAGAATCACAGTTAAAAAAAAAAAAAGCCTTGCTAGTTTTGTTGTTCACAGAATGATCGACTAACACCAGTTTTTAATAAGAAGTTACACACTTCACATGGTCTAAAAAAAGCCAAACAAAACCTTTGGGAACCAAGTCCTGTCATGGCCTCATTCTTCTGAAGAGAGTGACCCTGTGCCTACTAAAATGTGTAAACTTCTTGAGCTATTCCACTAAACCAGGCTGCTCTCAGCCCCATCCAACTTGGCACATTCATACAGCAAGGAAATATCTAAAATGCACACTTTGTTCCCAGAAAGCAGCAAAGAAAGGAGCACAAGTCCCTGGGGATTATGTACCTGATTACACCTTTCCTTTCCTTTACATCCTCATTTACCAAAGACAGAGCTTTCCACCTGCTCTGGCCATTTCTCTGGCAATATTTACAACTCCCTGATCATACTGCCAAAATAATTTGAGGAAGAAAAACTAAATGGCACAGACAGAACTGTAAAAGATGGACAAGGGATGCCATTTGCCTTCATCACATCTAAAGATCACATCCCAAACTACCTGTCTGCCAGGACAGTAGCACTTGTTCAGGTTATCTTAGAGCATCATGAACAAACAAACCCAGAAGTGAGAGTTGTTTGTGCCTGGTTTTTATGTCTTGACATTAACAGTGCTTTTAAGTGGGATTTTTTTAATCGTAAAGATTAATAAATCAAGAAACACACGTAAGCAATAGCGTGGCAGCCTTCACACACACTGGGCAATTATGCTTGTGGAGAAGATAAAAAGGCAAACACTTTCAGCAGGATGGAATACTAAATTTTCCACGATGAAGGATTTGCTGCTGCCTTGCAGTGAAGGGGAGTGAGAGAGCGATGGGGAAGTGAGTCAGGAGGGAATTCCACATGTGATTTACTAACACATTCCCAGCGCATTTACAGCCATTAAGGCAATCCTTCCTCCAGAGGCACCCAGGAGATTCCTCTAATGCTTCCACTGGGATTGTCAGCAATGAATCCTCACAGCTTCACGGGACTATTGTGCTCTGACTGTTTGCATTGTCGTCCCTCTCTCCTGCACATCAATGTAATTCTCATTACAGCTAAAGAGGTCGTGTGGAAACAATCTAAGGGAAGGAAAATTACAGATTGCTGGTCAGTAAAATTAGCTGTTTACTCCACGCTATGCAAGGATTCATGATTTGCAATTGCTGAGTTGCTCAGAAGGTCATCCATACCTAGGAGATGCCAGCTGTCACCACATGGAGCTGATGTGCACATTTCTGACTGGAAAGAAAAAGGAATTAAAAGGGAACTGAGTGGGTGGACCAGCAATCGCCCTTTCAGCTCCATCACTGATGGTAACTAGAGGCAACCACACAGTGAGTGCCTCTGTAAAGGAGGGTCTCACCTCTTTTTTGCCCATTTCTAGCCCATTTCTGGCTCATTTCCTCCCCATTTCTGTTACACTGCAAGTCGTGGAATATGGATACACACCACAGTTCAAATAAGCTTCTCTCCAATTTCTACAAATGCACTGGAAACACATTTTTAATTTCCAAACCGACTTCCACCTTGATCAAATAAACTATTAAAAGACATATTCTTATCCACAAGGAAGCCCTTTAAACCAGGGTTACATACAAGCTGATATTTAGGGCACATATTCCTGAAGACAGTAAAAAAAAATTAAATTCAGGACTAATAAAGCAAAGCAAATTCCTCATTTCTCCCAAGCCCAACTGAAAAGCTCTTATTTTCCAGGCAAGACAAAGGGTGTACATGGATCAGGAATGAAATAGTTCTATATACAGAAGTCAGGAATTTGTTTCTGCATGATGTTGCTGGATGGAAGACACATTTTTCAAAAGATAAAAAAAAGAAAATATAAGGAAAAAATATAAAAGCAGGCAGAACTCATTTATTGAAAGATCATAATTGGTCATAGTATGCAGCATTCATTTAGACACTGTCTTGGGCTTGCTAAATTATAGATAAGGCTTACAAGGGATGAAATATTGGAAGAACACAGGTGTTTTTTATCATCAGAAGCTGAGAAAAAACCACTTCTTCACGCTGCAGAAAGCCAAATGCACCATCAGAATGGATGGAGCAGTTAAAATGAACATTAGGTATTAAGGCATATAAAAGAGCAATCCACACTTCACAAAAAACAGGTGGATAAATGGATTTCCTCCCTTGGTTTCCCAGAGCCAGAGCTGATTTTAGAGGATGTTGCAGAACTTTAAAAATATGATTTTTGCCCTCTTTCTCTGTCACACACACAGAGGTCAAAGAGAAGAAGCACCTCGAGTAGCAGCCAGGAGATGATGGTTGGGGACATAACTGGTGACCTGGGATCAGCTGTGGATGATAATCTATCACCTGCTCATGGTTAAAGAAATCCTCTTTAATAGCCACAGAATACTCTTTGAGAGATCTGTATCACACTGTAATACCGATTTAAGTAAATCATGTTGCAATTACTGAGGTAATAATGCCCTAAACAACACTGAGGCAGGAATTTGTTTTTTCTGAGTTCCAGATTTGGTCACATAGAGTCTTTTTTCTGTTGTTTTTGATTTTTATTTTGCTTTTTTAAATTATTCTCACTTTTTAATTGTAATTCTTGTCCTAGAAGTGAAATGAGAAATGCAACTTAAAAGAAATGAATTAAATATGTTTGTGTTTATACAGCAGGAGTAGCTGGATGCCAGATAAAGTGCATTTTTCTTTTTGGTCACTGGTAGGAATTAAGTTCAGCTGAAAGTGGAACAAGTTTTTCAGTGCCATGTAAAGCAAGGAAGTGCCTTCATTCTGTTTAAAATAGCCAAATGTTGATGTTCAAATGAAAAAGAAAAAAACAAAACCAAAACCAACCAAACAAAAACCACCAAAACAAACAACAATGAAAAACCAAACAAAGAACCCAGAACAATCAATGAAGATATAATTCTTGTCAGTTTTAAGAGCTAATCTAGAGAAATTCCTGACACTGCACATCAGATTTTTGCCATATTTCCAGAGCTCTTTCCAATTCCTCTGCTTTATAATGCAAAAACTACACATGGCTACATCTTACTCTACATGACAGGCAACAATTGAAAAAAAGAAAAAGAGAGAAAGAAGAATTATTCATATTTAAGCCCTTTATCAGTAAAAAGAAGTAATTGTCAGACCCCCATACAGTAAAGTCCCTACCTGGGCACCTCTGAAATATCTTGACCTCAAATTCTGGTTTTCAACATGGAAGAATTCCTTGCATTAATAAGGAAGAAGATTCTAAAAATTCTTTTCCATTTGGAGAAAACGAAATATACATTTCTCTTCAAGATATAAAAAGCTTATTTTGTGCCAATCAGATTTATTTAAGTTATATTAAAATGCTTAGCATAGTACTTGATTATATATGTAATTTCATACTATATTATTTCTGTGAATAGATTAAATTGTTCTGCTGGATGTCTGAAATGTTTAGGAGTAGAATAAATCCCATTATGGCCTCTGCTTACATGACTTTTCTTTTTCTTTTTTTAAATTTTAGTGCCTGTCAAGGATTGCAATTGTTTTGAATCAATTGTTTTGGAAAAGCATTTTCCAAAAGTTTGGAGAGATTCAGCTGTTGTTCCATTTCATATTAACCAGGGTTGATGTGAAATATTTTATTCACACAGGCACAGGGATCAAGGGTGATGAAATATATGGCCAATCATTATTATTTTTGGATTTCATTGCAAAGATCAGGGGGATGGGTTATTGGACAAAAATTATTACAGCAATAAGGACAATTTCATTCTTATATATCAGTGGCAAATTATTTTCCATCAACTCAACATTTATGCATTTTTATCAGCACGTTGACTCTACCCTGAGCTAGCAGGTGCTTTACATTCTGCTCTTTTGTAAACTTACACAAATGGAGAAGTTATTTATATCACAATAAATTAAACAACATTTTTCACAGTCTAAAGAAAACACGGAAGGAAATATTTTTAAAAAGTACGATTTACTAGAGCTCCAGCAGTCTAAACATTATTTTAGAAGAAAGGCATTTCAAGAGCTTCACCACCTTTTGTTGCTGGTAGGGGAACAAATAGTATTTCTGGCTCTGCTGCTGTGAACTTAAGGGGACAAAGATCAGATGTAGTTTAAGCAGGTATCTGCCTCCCTGAGAGTAAAGCTTAGCACCCCAGTTTGGAAAGAAATTAAAGTAATATTCATTTTTTAAATATTAATTTTTTATTTCTCTGATTCCTCATCCAGGAAAAATATAGTCACAGAAGGCAGATGTAAAAGCTGTACTGTGAAAAGTAATTTTACCTTGATATTAAAAATTATATCAAGAAGTTAAAAAGCAGAAATCTTGTCATCAAAGATTTTCCACACACAAGCAGGCGAATTTAAGTACAATACTAATGTCTGACTGCAGAGAAGGCTTTCTATCTCAGCCATAACCATGTATTAGCTCCTGATAACACCTTTTTTTCTATAAATATGGATGTCCTCAAGAAGTGAGTCCAAAGCCCTGAACGAAGCATTTGGGTGTTTTAAGGCTCTGGAGAAGCAGAGCTGATCTGTGAGCAAACTGAGCAGGAGCTGTAATTCAGGAGGGATCACAACTCCTACCTGAAGGACTTCCCCAGGCAGCCAGCCTGAGGGGTGAAAAGCAGCAATAAGATTTTCTGGATGAAGCTGCAGAGCAACAGCAGAAATACAGTCTCAGCCCAATAAATCCCTTTCCCTCCCCAGGGAAAAAAGGAAGAAATTCTCTCAGATCAGAGTCAAATGAAGGACATTAGCAAACTGCTAATGCAGCCATCAGCAACATCCAGAAGACACAATTCAAATTACAAGTGTTAGCTGGTTATTAAATCTAAAAGGTCTCTCTCTCCCTGTCCCCAGCTCATTTGCTGATATTGGCTATTTTCTCAGTACATTTCCACAGGGATTCTGCCTTCCCCCTCTCTCTGTGGCTCAGGTTGCATTTGCTGGGAAGAAACCATTCCCAACGGGAGCACCTCAGAGTTGACAACTCAGCTTGTTCTGGGAGTAATGGAGGTAGAATTAATTTATCCTTAATTCTTTCCCTGCAAAAGCACCTTGATTCCAGGCCTAAGCCTATCTAGGCTGAACAGGTCTGGGCCTTGAACAACTTCAACTAAAGTACTGGGGGTAGAAAAACATCATTTTGTTGTTTTCTGTACAAAAATTGAAAATTATCAGGTCTTCAGAGCCCTCCTCAGTTTGGACAACTCAGAGCTTACAGTCCCCAGCCAGTAAGGAATATATTATTTCCTTCCTATCGAATTCCTTTAAAACAAGAAGAGCCATGTAAAGCTTCCTTATGGGAGGACTTTAAAGTTGATTAAGCCATGTGGTTCTAAAGACTCTTTCTGCAAATTCCTTTCCTTTGTAAGAAAGGAAGAAGGGAAAAATCCTACATTCATTCTCCAGAGCTATTAAGGAAACAAAGATAACCTTCTTAAATTGTTCAATGGCAATGAGTATCTCTCAAAACATCTTCAATTAAGTAGTTTAATTTTCTGAATCCAGCTATTATCATCCCATGCAAATTTCACTCCAGCTTTTAGACAATAATCTTTTTTCCCTTTTCTAATTAACAATATCATTATAAATTAAAATCTATGTGGTGCCAAAGGTTAGAAATGTTATGGTTATGCACTGGTTCTGAAGGGAGAAGCAAGATTATTATTTTTCAGCCAACTACAGGTTTTTTATGATCTTCAGCAAGTTCATTAAAGACCAAACAATAAGAACCTTTCAGCTTTTTCTTTTCACCCTTTCTTAATACATATTAAGCATATGGGGTCAGAAATAATTTCTTCTTAATTCTTCATTCAGAGCTTTATAGAATAGGCATTCCTTCCACAATACCTCATATTTCCTCAATACCAACACAATCTAGTAGCAATAGGAAAAATCTCCTAAAAAGTTGGCTTCAGGAGAGAAGCAGGAGAGGACATGAGAGAATTAGGGAAATTTTGACAAGAAGAATCCTTTAAAAGTGCACATTTTATTTCATTTATTATGTGAAATAATTCCAGTTGATTTCATAACATTTTAGTAACATTCATTCATCCTTCATTCATAACATTCATTCAACATTTAGCAACATCCATCCATCCACATGCAAGCAACCTATGGTAAGTGGAAAATTGCAGTAAATAGAAAGGCAAATGGTTCAGTCACTGTTTGCAATAATTTAATAGCTGTGAACAGCCCTTCTTTGTCAAAGGCATGGAAGGATGTCAACCCCAGCTTTGACTTCAGACGGCAGGCAGGCAAGGGAGCCACACTCTGGTCAGTGCCTGCAGGCAGGACAATTTAACATGCAAAAGCAGTTTTCTTGGCTAGGGTAAAGTGCAGATGGGCCTGGAAGTGGGAGATGTTTGCTGGGAAATAGCATGGAAAGGGTATGCAAAATGCTGTGGGGTGTCTGCTAGAGTAATGAACTGTGACTCTGAAGAGTAAAAACAGTGCTGAGAGGCACCTGTGTAGAGATCAGGGTCTGGCTCAGTGACACACAGTAAGGAGAATAAAAGGGCTACATAGGAGAAGAATAAAAAAAAACCACCTACTGAAAACACGATACTTCGCCCACTGACAGCTACACATAGATTTACCCACCATCCTTTCATTTAGGTGGAACTAAGTCCCTCTTTTTGTTTGTGTCAACATGAAGCTCTCTAGGCATTAAGATTGCTGTCTGAGAATGTCACACTGCCACGAAGTGAAACAATGATGAAGGTTGTCAGAAAGTGAAGGAGGAATATCTATCATGCTAAAGAAACCAGATAAATAATAGATGACAGTATGTGTTCTGTGAAACACTGCATAATCTTCACAATGACACAGGATTTGGATCAGAAACAGAAATCAGCTGAAATATTCTCATGTGTTATTATCAACTACATAAAAACTGCAGAAAACTTTGAAATTACTCTGTCACGAGAATTCCTGGAAAAAAGTGTTTGCAAAGAGCAAATACCAACTTCAAATGCAATAGACCTGCAGACCGTTTAAAAAGTGGCAAGGAAATCTTATCAAATACCTATTTATACCTTCACAGTTCTTGTTTCACCACTGAAATGATCCTTGAATCTGCTCCGTTTTTTCTGGTCTTAGATAAAAATATTTCCCTTTCACAATCATTATATATTAAACACATCTATAATTTTAGTCACAGGTGTAATGAGGAAAAAAGAACACCAAAATCACCCTAATCAAAGGCAGGTTATTTCCACAATCTAGAGCTAATCTGAAAGCAGACAGATGGCTCTAAGAAACGCTGCTTTTATCACACAAACGACAGATGTTTCTGAATGGTTTTTTGGTAATTATCAGATAACCTTGCCTGTCTTGTGTGTGAGCTCTCTCCTAGCTTCCAACTTTAACTATTGCCATTTTTCCCTCAAAAAACTGGAGCTGACATTCCATCTTCCAACTGTATTTGCACTGTGGAAGCTCCGTGCAGCTGTGGGAAGGAAAAGCAGCTCCAAGAAAGGGACTGTGCAGCTGTCTGAAGTCAAGGAGGGAGTGCTGGAGATGCTCTCAGGTGACACAAAGCAGCTCAGCCATTGTCCCAGTCCTTAAGCCTGGAAATAAATCCCTAAATATGCTCTGATCTTTTTTTTTTTGCTGCTTTAAGGAAGCCAGAAACATGACTGCTGTAGTAGCACTCCCAATTTGAGATCTTAAATACAAACAGAAGATTAAGGGTGCAAAGTTAAAAACCAAGTGAGGTGCAGCAGAGCCTTAGGAAAACAGACACGAGGGGTACCTTATACAGGTGTGGGAGAACTGGCAGCAGACATTCCATAAATCTGGAACTGTGGCAAAAATAATGGTAGGAGAAAAAAAGCATAAAACACTGGCTCAAGGAGCAAAATGTAACAATTTGTGTCTAAAGATCATGCAGGCCCTGGAAATTATACTGATAACAAAAAAATGGTAAGAAAAACTGAAATGATGGATAACTTATAAAAAGGTACACAAGTCTATGAATTACTAAATCAATGAAAAGAATACATATGTGTTCTTTAGATGAAGATTTTGAGAGTTCACTTCAGTCCAGTCACACAGGAATTTTTGTAACAGTCAGTGCTACTATGTATTATTTATTAGTCATCATAATGTTCTTTTAAATATTTGTTTAGCACACCTCCTGCAGCAGTCTTTATTCTCTCCAAATGTTCTTCACCATAATACTGTGAAATTATTGAACTTATTGTACATAATACATACTTAGCAATTATTTTTTCATAAAGCCATGAATTTCGAAATTAGAGTTTCTTTTAAAACATCACTATTTAATGACCATGAAAACCAGTGAATCTGACAGATTTCAGTTATTTCACTGTGCAGTGAAATCATACTGACGTTATGGATGCTGGCAAATACTGAAGTCAGTATTGCATGATTGACCCAGCCAGATTCATTCATGGTAAAACTCTGATTTAAACAGAAATCTGCATATCCTTTAAAAAGTATAAAATCAACCTAAACTGACCAAAATTCCCTCTAGAGCCATATTCTGAATTATCTCAACTGAGATTCCAGCCTGTTGACAGCTATGACTGCAATTCCAGCAACATTTTTATATTTCTTCCTCATGAAAGCTTCGAATTGAAGAGGACTTGAAACAACAATTGGCACAAAACCCCCCAAGTATAGACATTTTTTCCTCATTTAAAAAAAATTAAGTCATAGATATTTACTGAGCACAGCAAAACAGGTTTATACTAAGGATTTTGTTCTTTTTATCCACTCAGCCCAATGGGGATATTTGAAGCAATGCCTACGGCTATTGGATCAGCACTATAATCCACTTGCTGCAATGGCCAGGTAATTACCTATGTTTACATGAAAGAAAATTATATATACAAACATCAAGATTTGGCTTTCTGTGTGTATTTTTTCCAAGATTTCTTAGAATGGAAAGCTATGAGAAAAAACCAGACTATCTCTTGGCAATAAAGTAATAACAATTAGGAGAAGAGAGAAGACAGAGTAATTATTTCCTGTGAAGAGAAGCTCCCTCAATAGATAGAAGTGCAGTAATTGAGATGAAATTGAGCATTTACAAATGACAATGAACAGCAAGAACAGTTCACAAAGCTCTTCTGTGCAGAGTTCTCTCTAGAGGCCTGTCTACAACAACAGCTCCAGGGGCATTTCTCTGGGTTGGTTTCCATTTCAAGCAACAAGTCTGTTTCCTTTCTGAAAGTCAGAAGTCTTAACCTTGTTTAGGGTTTGCAGTGACAACTAAAATGGAAATTATTTCCATCTGTAAACTCCCCACCTTTGAAATACTGGCATGTAATACTTAAAATACCTAGACCTTCTAGAAGCATTATCTTATCTAGGTTTCTCTGCTGCTCAGGGACTTCTGTATTTGTGTAAAGTAATGGAAAATGGACATGTATGAAATACATACTTTTTATAGACTGCTCCCTAAAATCATAGTTCGTAATTTGCAAAGTTGGGTTGATAAGCAAGAGATTTGAGTTGCATTGAGGCAATGAAAACCAAACCCTTTAATTATCTGCTGAGTGGTGGAAATTCCCATGCAGACAAGCACATCTTCAGCTGCACAAGCAAATGCAATGCAGAAACCAGGCCAAAAAAAATCTTAAATAATTTTACAGGTCTCTCATTTCTTTAATGCAATCATACAGATCTGAAATTATGTACATTTAGATTAAGGCAGAGTGATGGGACAGAATATAGAGTAATATTTTAAATGACTAGGATAGATGAAAGCTTTGAAAGTAAGGTCTTTTTCCTCTTAAGAATATTCATGCTTTAATTTTTTCCCAAAATGATACCAGTCACTCCATCATTGTCCTTCTTAATCAAATACAGAAATTAAATCAGAGGCACTGATGAGGAAAACCTCAGCAGAAATGTACTTAAGCTTATTACATACTACTTTCTGATTAGAGACCCAACATCACTTCACAGACTCAGACACATGATTATATTTCCAATTTGGGATGACTGATATGTTTTATTTTCATGTCAATAAATGAAATTCCTATCTAAACATTAAAATGTAAACCAGAACTGAACTGCACACCTAGGATTGCAGTTTTACAGAAATCCATATGGGTACAGTGTTAAATTTCCATGTTTGTGTGTTTCCTATCCATATATTTAAGCTGCTTTTTCTTGAAAAGGTCTGAATGGATTTCAAGAGTTCATGGAGACAGAAAAAAGATGCAGATTACTCAGATGGTGGAAAATAGCTTTTGAGAACAAGATCTTTGGAAATTTCAGGGTCCACTGTTTTGTTCCAGTCATTATAAATACAAATCTCATTTTAAAATACAAAATAATATGGTAGAGGGATTAACCCCAGTTTGAATTTGATATCGTTTCTGTAGCTCTATTTGCATCTTATTTTGAACATCCAAAGAGATAGTCCCAGTGGAGATAAAAAATATAATGCTCCTATATTTCAAACATTTATATTTAATTTTTCCAGAAATTGTCAGTCATACAAGAGACTATAGTGAAAATATAGAATCTTTGTAATCATTTAGGAAAATCATAGAATCATTTAGGAAAAAAAATATATGCAGAATATATGCAGAAATAAATACAATTCTAGTATGAAATATAGCTTCTAAATCCATAGTTTTATGACTGCATTATTAATCAGTTATTCTAAGAAAGCAACTCTCCTCAGTATATCACTGAATAGCTTCATCATAATATGGATGCTGCAAAAGAAACCCTTTATGAAAATTAATTAGTTAATAGGTTAAATAAACCTTTTAGTTGATTAGCCATTATTAATTTTCATTATGCTTTGCCACAGGACTGACCTGCCGCATTTCATACCAAAGACAACATATCTTACAAGAGCCCTTACTATACTGGGTTGATCATCTGTCCTCTGGTGAAAATGTAAACACTTGGGTCACTGAGTAAGTAAAATCACAGGTTTTGAATGAAAAATTTATCTTCTAATTCTGCAGCTGGAAGGAAAACATTCTAGGCAAAAGAAACCAAACTGGATAAAAGAGATGCTCTACCCTGAAGGAGTCTGTCCTGGTAAAGGAAGAAAATCGAGCCTACTGCTTTCATACAAAACTTAGAGAGACACACACTCTAACTAGTGTGGTCACCTTGTTGTCTGGGCTGAGGGAAGGAGGGGACAACACTTTGGGGAGTGGCAACTCCACTCTACTAAATTCCTTCCATACTGCAGAGTGCACAGAGCCATCAGTGAGAGAACCTGCACACATTTATCCTGCTCAGAGGACAGGAAGTTTCAGCTGCCAGGTAACAGGCTCCAGGAGCAGCCATCTGCCACTGCATTTGGCCCTCACTTGTTCTTCCTCTGGTTTCCAGGCCAGGTCTTGCCTAGTGAGAGGAGCTTCTGCCTCTTCCTTCCCCTGGAAGGCTTGGCATGGGACACGCAGAAGGAACACACAGGAATGCACACAGCTGCTCTCTGGATGGCACTTTTTGGGCCACACTTTGGGCAAACAGCATGAAGGCAGTCCACAAGTGTGATATTAAAATGAACTCTTTGTAGAAGGATTCCCAACTACCTCTAGCTACCATTTCAGTCATGCATTCCCAGAGTGATTTCAGTGCTCCCTAGCAGCATTCCCTCACCACAGCTTCCAACCTCTCCATGACTTGTATGCACAGTGCCATAAACAGCACTTCCTCACCTCTTTCTTTGCCCAAGGTTTTCCCCCCAAAGCCAAATCTTATGTACAGGACAGCTGGTCTGTTGCCACACTGAGCCAAATCTGCCTTTTCCACAGCTCTTTCCAAGCAAACAAACGAGAGCATCAGTAAATCCGCTGCCATTGCTCTCCTCCTAGAAACAATTCACTGTGGTGGAAAAGACACAGTTCACTGCCCAGTTGCAAGGGACATTATCTGTGCCTGTGCCACCTCCAAGGGGTGCAGCAACAAGGACACTACCACAATTCCTTTCTTCCTGCCACGTCAGAATTTCTGCATAAAACACAATTTTTTTATAAGACTAAGTATCCAGCTTATGTTGAACTCAGAAATTATAAAAGATGCCCTTGTGAGTCTGCTCCCGTAACTGCTTCAAACACAGCTCCCCTGGACCAAATGGTTTTAAATGGCTTTTTCATAAATTCCTGGGTACATCCTTGTAAAGAGACAATAATGGGACTGGAAGGAATTACTTGCAGTCAGGCTGTGATGAAATCAGGCCTTGGCTGTGACCCTGCAAAGTACAACACACATGTGCCATTAAACTTTACATCTCAATCCCATACGACACCACCATTCAAAGGCTGAAACCTTTGCAAGTCTAAGAATTAAACTACATAGATAAAAATGGAAGGCACCTATTTGCTGCCTTCTCAATAACAATAAATAATAAAAAAAAGCTATGTAAAAAATGTTGTATCAGAAGATGAAATTGTCCAATACATTAAGTACTAAATTGGGCTTGAAGAGGTTTGAATGGTGAATCAAGTGCTACATGCAGTCCTGATTGTTACATCCCTTTTCATCAAAAGAGCTGACCTCCAAAGGTCACAACAAGGAAATCCATCCATTCCAAAGCAGGTAGGGCTCAAGGACTACACATGGAGCCACAGAAAGCTGCAAGGTGACTACCACCCTCCAGCACTCAGCCACTTCTATAAATGCCTGCACGTGGAAAAGAGCCAAAAGCACTTTTGCACCTGCTTTGCAGTCAAACAGCTTGGCTGGATGATGAAACTCCCAACAAAAGAGCTGAAATCCCCAGGTGTCAGCTTGGAAGTGTAAAATGAGTGACACAGTTGTGATACACAAACTCTGTGGGGCATTGCAAGGAAAGGGAGAGGTGTTCATGTGCACATTCCCACAGGCAGCAGGTGATCTCTTTGGGTCACCTGAGGTGCTCCGCAGGTAGGGGTGACCCAAAGAACCTCCTGCTGCAGCCTCTGCCCCACAAAACCTGCAGGATTTTGAAAGCTGCCTCTGTGTCACCTCACATCAGCCCTCAGAGGCTTTGGGTGTGGGCAGAAGGCAGCTGTGGCTAGGAAGGATGCACTATCCCTGCTTCCAGCTCTTGCTCTGAAAAGCAGCTGGGATGTGAAGGGAGGACCTCAAGGCAGAGCTCAACCAATACCCTCACCCATGTACTCTGCAGAGCATGCATTTCAGATTATCGCCATGCTTTGCCAGAGAATAACACTCCTCAAGCAGTAGGACAGGATGGAGCCACAGGAAACTAGTGCTGCACCCAAGCAGAAACAGGCAGCAGAATTAACAGGTCTGAAGAGGCCAGAAATGCAAGAGCTGCCCTATGCATAACATTCCCTGGGCTGTGTTAAGCAAAAGAATCACAGGATCTTACTGCATTTACCTCTGCTTACCCCTAGGCCTGGAGAGGAAGAAAATAAGGACCATTTTCAAGCAGGAAATGACACAAAAAAATCCCAAATTCTCTATCAAATGTGGATACATGCAGCAGTAGAAATGAGAACAGAAGGCACAGCACATTTGCAGATCCATGCCTTTACACACAACTAATGGAGCAATTCCAACTGAGATCCTGAAGATAAGGAGTCACTTCTCATTTCCTTGCTGGTTTTGCTTTTGTAAAATACACACTTTCTTCTCATTAAGCTGGAGAGATTATTTTCTTTGAGACAAATTATTACCAGACTGCTATAGTTTAGAAATGTAATTCACCCTTCTAATATCCTATCAGAAAGTAAGGTTTTATGACAATGGCTCTACAGAACAGCATTGCATTATTGGTCTGAAGAATGAAAACGTGGATTACATTCTTTTTGCTCACTGAAGCTGTCTGTCACATGCAATACAGATACTGTCAATAGAATGATTAACTGCAACAGCTGAAAGCTAAGGATGTTTGCTGATGCTTGGATGGTATTTGCTGCCTTTCTAATACTCTCTGAAAGAAAAGCCATAAATGACAGATTCTTCTGATTCCAATCAAAGAACAACAACAACAAAAAATCCCTATATTAATATGGGTATAATTTGGAAAACATTGTTTTTCCATGGTTCAGTGATAATATCATTTTATAAACCCTGCATTTTAAATCCTTTTCAAAGTGCTTACCTCTTTTCTGCCTAGGGCATTAGAATACATAGCTTGATAAAAACAAACAAACATAGCCCAGGGTGATAAACTTGAAAAAGCAGGCAATACACCATTAATAGAGCTGGATCCAGATTTCAGGATAGAATTTATTCCACTGAAGTTTGGATCAGGGCACTGAAATAAGGTATGAAGTATAAACCAGCCTTAATACTTGATGTACAAAAATCCTCTGACCTATGCAAAGAGAAGATTTTGATTGCATTTGAGTTCATCTGATCTGTTCCAGAAAAAAAACCAAAACCACCAAACTCAAAACAACTCACCCCCAAAGTATTTTTCACTATAGAAGAGATCAATAGCAAAAAAAAGATTATATTACTTCAGGAGCATCTGAGTCAGGTTTAAGTCCATGCTGGAAAAGATGTTTGAAAAATGCTGTAAAAAATAGTTTTATAGTAGGGTAGTCACTACTAAGTAGATCAAGATAAACCTGTGATTCAGTTTTTGATGTTCTGCACTGCAAGATCAGACATAAAAGAAAATTGAGTCTACTTTGCAGAGAGCAGTAGGAACTAGGAGGCAGCAAGCTGGCTCTGTCCTGGAGCAGCTGAAATCAAAGTAAAAGGAGGAGCCCTACACACTAAGGGTGGGAATTCTTTTATGACAGAAGAAACTGATGAAAATAACTAAGCCAAATATCCCATAAAGTAAGATAGGCTTGGAAACATAACTCAGAAGAGCCTTTACTCAGCTTCCCCAAGTCTCTAAACTGATCCCTTGGGTTCCAGCATGCCCCATTGAAACCAGGAAATTCAATCCAGACCATGCAGCTATTTACTGTCTACCTTAAAATTTCAGTGTTGAGTTTCTTGGTTCCTTTAACCTGTCTCGTTCTCACTGGAGTTTTGTCTTCTTCATTTTTAGAATTAGAGCAGAGGCAGGATTATCTGGGCAGTGCCTGGCTAGGGGCAGCAGAGTGGAGGGGAGCCATGGGGTTCTGCAGGAAACAGAAGGGCAGTAAGAAATGCCCTCAGGATTGGGGCAGACAAAAAGCCCAAAAATGGCAATATTTTTGCTGAGGTTTTGATAGTTTTCATTCTAAAGGACCACACAATACTTAAAAGTGAGATTTCAGATTTTCTTCTTTTCTTTTTTTTTTTTTTTCTTCAAGGAAAATCTATTAATGAGTCAACCACCAGCTAAAGCAGAGACTGGCTCTGTGACCTACCCCATTAAATATGCCCGTGGCACACTCTGATGCTGGCATTTCTTAACTTGATTCTTGACTTAAATGCCCTTTTAACGTGCTCATTAGTGAAATTTTCTAATTAAAAAAATGCAACAGCTAAAAAGACACCCTCTCCTACACAAGTCACATGGAACCAACCTGAACACCTACACGGTTCATTAGCTGAACTGGCAATTTCAGATCCCAGAGCAGTTCTCCACCACTTCTGCTAATTGAAAAACTTGTAACAGAAGTAGGCTGTTATCTTTTTTATACACCTGTCACAAAAGGCAGAGCATAATTTATTCTATGGAAATAAAGTTTTTGCTGCCTAGAAAACCCCAGGAATACAGAGGGTTTGCAATAATTTGGCCATTTTAAAGCCTTTTGGAGGAAAATGCGGCCATAAGATTATCTGCCCCCTTCCAGACACCTTCTACCTCCTTTCTTCACCCTTCAGCCACCTGCCATGGTCCCCTGCACATGTAGTGCATCCTTTGGCTCCATACCCTGTTCTATCTCACTTTTCCTGTGGCATGTTCTCACCCCGCTCCATTTAAATCCCTCTCTCCCTCTTCAGCAGCATCATGACCCTACAGACACCTATGCCATTCCCACATGGAAGCTATTATGGGATCTGCAAGTTTTATCTGTATTTAAGTGCATTACCCCCTCACATCTGCTTCACACATAATTTCTATAATTTGCTGTTGTGCAATTTCTCTGTTGGGTTTTCTGGCTTGTTTGTTTGTGTTTTTATTTTGCGTTCATGTTCAGCTTGCACCACGGCAATCTTTCACTGGTTGTGGACAGACATCAAGTTTTTCATCTTCATAGCTCCAGAAACCAATCCCTATCACTCTTGCATCTCTCTTGCACATCACTCTGGGGCTGGTTTTGGCTGAGTTAGACCTAATTTTCTTCACATTAACTGGTATGGGGCTGTTTTTGCTCACCATGAAAATTCATTTTAGCTGACAATTTAAATCAGTTCTTCTCAAGTTGAGTCTGTTACGTCAGTGACAGAAATTTGTCAGTGATCTCCCTGCACTTATCTCCACCCACGAATTGTTCTATTTGATTTTCCCAGTCTGAGCTGAGCGAGGAGCAGGAGTGTGGCTGAGGAGTCTCCCACAGCCAGCCAAGGTCAAACCACCACAATACCTTCAGAACCTGCAGAAATTCAGCCTCAGGGAGGACTGGAATTCAAGCAAGCACAGCCAGATCCTCCTTCTGCTTCCACACAGCCTTTGTGAACCAAAGGATCAACACTAAATACCCTACAGAGATTGCACTGGTCACCCAGAGGTTGTAAAAGCAATATTCAAATTATTTACCATTCATTCAACAAAAAAGGATACTATGGGATTCAGATATATATAATTTTATAATTTATGTATGAAAGGGTCATTAAAATGTCAGTATTTCTTGTGACTTAAAATTTAAAGCACTATGAATGCATTTTGAGTTTAAGATGAGGTTTCTTAGCCCCTGGAATTATGAAAGAAATTCATCCCCACATGATACAGTTTGGTGCAATTTTATCAGTGCTACTGTTTGCTCAAGGTCTCTTTCTGCAGGAGTGCAGAAACCACATTTGAAAATACATGTTGGCTTCCCTATCCATCCCCACAGGCTTGCTGTGTGGCCCAATGACCATATCAAGAACACAAAACCTGCTCATAACCTAATAACCATCCTACTGAGCTGATAGATTTGAATGTCAACATTCTTTATCTCTGCCAAAAATACATATCAGCATGTATCAGATACCTGGAATGATGAGGTCCCCAAAAGCTCTTCAAAGACCTAAGGATCACATTATTTCCAATCCCATAAGTAACGATAGCAATCCCGATAGAGAACTTCTGTTACCTACAGTGTTGGCGACTTCAGATCTAAAATTTAGGTACAGAGCAGCCTGAAGCTTTTCTGTGCCAGACTATGAATTCAAAAATGTGCTCCTTTCCAGCTCCTAGACTGCTCAGGAGATGCTCAACACAGAGACAGAGCTTCAGGAGAGACACAACTGCACACTCGATAACCAAAGACAAAATAAAACCATTTTTTGTTTGGAACTTAAAAAAAAAAAAAAATAGCCATCACTTAAATAGTACCTAGCAACAGAGAGAATTTGTCCAGGCACAAGAAGACTGAGACCCAATGTGTTTCTCTGTCTGAAGGAGATTAAACCAACATCTCTGAGCATATTTACTGTCTGGCAGTGCACAGAGATGGAAGAGCTACTGACACTCCTCTCAGTGAAACAATGACATCTTGCTGAAAAGAACTGGAAATGTGTGAAAAAATCTGGGAATCTGCTCCCCAAACTCTCTCTCTAGTTTGTGTTTGAGGATGAAGCATATCAAATCTCCCCTCTCCTGCTGCTGTGGCAACCTGGTACAGAACAGCCTCAAGTGCACACACTCAGCTCACTCTGCAGCTATTATACCCATTAGGACTGGCCAAGGATCCCTGCAGAGCACCAAGAGCTTCAGATTCCTGATTGGGCTTGAGGAGAGTTTAGGTGTTGAGCTGATCAGACAGAAGTAATTACAGCCAGAAAAATGTGTAAATGTAGCCATTTTGAAAACTCTCACATCACAAAGAGCTGCTAATGAACTTTGACTGACTCAAGAGTTCATTGACAATTGATTGGAGGATTTCAGGAGCCAAAGGTTCACTTCAGAAGCTCCCATTTTGGCAGATTGCATTAGATCCTAAACTAAATCCATGCAGAGGAACCAACAGGGAGAGTTGCTGATTCCCTGATGGCCACATAACTCCACCAAACATTAAAGCCATCCGTGGTGATGAATACTTAACTCCCAGCCTATCCTCACAACACTTCTATTTCTTTTAATGAGATCTGCTCAGAAAGCTCGTGCAATAATTCCTGAATTAACCCTCATCCTGCTGCAGGAAAGATGAGCCCTCTGTGACAGTGGCTGTGCTTCTCTTTAGGTAGCTGTTTTCTGGTTTTTAGTGACATTCTCCAGGGAATTTCAAGACATATTCAAAACATGAGACCAGAGCAAGGCTCAGATTAGGGATCAAGCAACTCTTCTTTATCTAACTCTTCTTTAATCTAACTCTTTTTTAGATTAAAGAAAGTCTTGGAAGGTTTATTTGATCAACAATAGGTTTATTGATCTACAATATTTGATCTTCAAAGCCCATTGGAAAAAATGGAGGAAGGGCTTTCCAAAAAATGGGAAGTTCTTTGGCCTCACCTCTGCTTTTGTTCCAGTCCTTGCACATACTTTAACTAAAAAACAACACATGTGATTGCAAATTAAAAGGAAAAGAGAATCAGTCTTACAGGACCCTCTGCTATCATTTCACCTCAAATCTTTTAAAAATACAGACTGCTTAGCTCATTAGAAATGTAACTCTGTCCTTGGACATGAACATCCATCTAATGTTACAGCTGATAGTTCTATCTGCTAAACAAAAAGATATCTTCTTCCTATTATTCAACCCATTTTTGCCTAAACTAAAATATTAACATGAAAAATATATGTTTTTCTCTGAAAATACCCCAAAGGCTTCATGAATTAAGATAAAACTGAGTACGACAATCAGTAAAGTGTTTAAAAGCAACTGTACTCTTCACCACAATCATCACAAAATTTGAATCACCTGAAAAAGGAAGAGAAACTTTGCTTTTAACCTATCTTCCCACACTTCATTTAGCTGCATTCTGAAAATTAATTCTGTTCCCTGATGTGAATTTCCCTTGCCCATCCAACATTTCAAATCTACATAACTTAATCTATACACTAATGGACTCCTAATTTTCTGGGGTAGTCAACCACATAAGACACTAACACAGATCATTAAAAGAAGTGGAAAATCTAAACAAAGACATAACAATTAATTCTGTGCAAGCAATAGCTCCACCGCAAACCTATGAAAACATATTTCTAGCATTGTTTTTCCCAGCAGGGTGTAATTTCAATAGCTAATTCTTCCACCAGTTTATTTTATGTCAGTCACATCTTCAATGTTTTAAAGAAACAGTTTCTAAATCTGTCCAAATTTCTAAACTTTTTTTTTGTTGTCTTTCTGTTAACTGGAATTTAGGCAGATTATTCAGCCAGTCATTTGGCCTTGCTTCATTTCTGCTTAGTACCTCTAAAGTTAGTTCCAGTGCTGTTTTATTTGTCCTCAGAGAAAGAATTTCATTGCACTACACCATGCTGGTAAGGGCTTGGGATAAGGAAACTTCATCTATGTGCAGCATCAAAATTCACAGGAAAAGTGAAGTATTGCATTAAAACTTTCCAGTCCACTCTTTGTTAAAGCAACACACCAAAGAACCAAGTGTGACTTCAGTAAACTGCAATTATTGGCTTCTCTGTTAATGGGAAGCTGTAATTTATCAGTAGCTGATTAACCCAGAATTATCTGTCTGTCTCTTCCCAGCCACCCTCACCCAATTGCACAAACAGAGAAAGAGCAGCAAAGGAGACTGGTCTGTGAGATCACCTGGACATGAATGGCTTCAGTAAGGCTTTTTAAAGGGTGGGCATGAAGGAACCTCTACTGTGGGAATCAAATTGCTGTCTTAGCTAAGGTTCAATGGAAAGCTTAAAGCCACTGTTAAATCAGACAGCAGAGAATGAACCAGAGAAGCATCAACAACGATAAAATGTAATTTTACTTGGAACGGAAAACATGTACTTGATTAACTGTAATACTCTAAAATATGCAGTACAAAAATGTCAGGAGTTTTCCATTTACCAGCTAAAATCCCAGGATTCAGCACTTCCCCTTTGTTTTGTTTTGGCTTTTTTTTTTTTAATTTTAATAATAATAACATATTTTTTCTTTTTTGGTACACAACTGTCTGGATTCATCATCTCTGGCTGCTCTCTAACATTCACATTGGCTGAAAAATACTGCATTATCTACCCCTGGTAATCAAGGTTCTTTCTTTTTGATAAGCAATTCTAGATAACTCATGAAATGTTATTCCTGGCAAATGAATGAACTATTTTCTTTTTTATTGCATTTCTTTGAGGCTGTCATGGTCTAGAAAGCACCATTAAGGCATGCAGATAATTTAGCACCAAGGAATCTGAATTGTTTTGTTTTCATTTCACCAAGCTCAATGTACATCCCAGATATTTACAGAGGTAAATAACATTCTTCATGAAGCACAGCATCAATTTCATCAATACAGCACTTCCAATACATGCAGATTGCTCCACTGAATTTTAAATTTGCAAGATGAAGTGTGTTTCCTCAAAAAAATTTTCTAATAATGGTTTGGGTTTTTTTCCCTAAGGGCATATTTTGTTCAATCATTCAAATAAAAATAAGTGTGGTACCTTCCAAATACTTGTTCAGCATTCCTATTTGTTATCTACATATTAATCAATTTCTCCCATAATTACCTATATTGTCAAAAGACATGAAATCAAAACCCAGAACGAATGAGCCTTGTAGTCAAGCAAGAGTTTTATTCAGAAACTACTTTTTTGTTGCAAAATGGATGTGTAGATTGGCAAGGTATAACAGTGAAGCTGATGCCACTGTTGATTGCCTTCAAGTGTGATTGCATTTCAGCAGGTACCTCCTAGACTCTGCAGTTTCCCCCAAAAATAATCAAATTGACTTTAAAAAGCACATAATTGAGTTACAAACTAATGTCCAGGTCTTATGTCTATATTAGGTCAAGGATTTGATCTTAATAGTGTATTCTTTCAGGGTTTTTCAACAAATATGATTTCCAAACAGCACTGGGGAAAAGGAAGAATGTGCTGAAATGTAAAACCAAAGTGTCTTTGTTCCCTTCAGAGTCCTTTCACTCATCTCCTTTGTTAAGGTCCTTTCAGTGGCTGTTAATTAATTGCTGTGATTGAGGTCAAGTTTGGAGATGATACGGGGTTAATTTTGGACTCTCTGGAGTGCAGACTAAGAAACTCATTACTGTTCCTGATGCTGGAATGTCAAGTTAGGCAGACCTATAATATCTCAGGCTCTCAAGGATATTGACCTTTCTGTGAAGAGCTGCCTTGGCCTGGGTCATGGAGGTCTGTGCTTACAGTACTTCTTAAATTTCTTTGCTTCTCTTGCCAGATTATAAATTACAAGTGAGAGCTCAGTGTTTCTAATTAGTCTGGTGTCCTCCAGGAGGGCTGGTGAATATAATGCAGCAACACACGTAACTAACTACCACTCCAAGTGCTTTTAGCAGAAAGCCAATTAAAAAAGAAAATGAAAAGAAAAATTGCTCTCTGCTTACTCCCTGCTCACTACCACGAAATTACACGGCAAGTCTGATTGTTGGGCAGCCAGGTCTCACTGATTGTGAGTTTAGACTTGGTTAGTTTATCAGGAGGGATGTTCATACTTAATTTATAATCTGTATTTGCATTATGAACCTTTCATAGTAAATTGGAAATATTTACAAGCTCCACCACTTACAAAGTGACAAGCAGTAAGAGTGACCACTTCTGACAACTTTTGTACCAGAGTCAGAAAGCAAAGAGCAACAGCTCAGTGACCAAAGCTTGATTCCCTTGAAGACCATAGTCCATTCCCTGTTTTTATTAAAGGAAACAGTGGTCTGTGTTTCCTCTAGTGGAAATAGATTTAACTGGCTACATCCCATTTCTAAAATTTGTAATTCAACTCATTTCTCTATCAGGTCTGTCAGGCACTTTATTTGGGTTAAAAGGGCTTCAGAAACACCGGGCCCTTGTCTCTTTTTTTCTGAAAACTGATGTGGCCATACATGGAGAGGTATAAAACTCATAAAGAGCCAGCTCTAAAAGAAAATAAATTGTGACAATGCAGGCTGCAGTTTATGCTCTGTTCATGACAGACACTTCAATACAGTGCATTTGCAGGTCAAGTCCTCTGTGGCTTAGGTAAAAAAGGTATCTCTTTGTCTATGAATTTTCAGTGAGCAATTAAGCCACTAGTCCCTAAAACTGCCAGTGATACTGTCTCATTAACCTGAATTTTGTCAGAATTCAAGGTTATGAAGGCAGCCCCAGTGTATTTTTATAGAAAGTCATCTGAAACAGCCAAATTTTAATCCCATGAAACTCCTGTAGGCAGGCTCAGCAAAATACCAAAAAACATGTACTCAACACGGAATGCTTTATTCTCACTGAAAAGACTTTTGACATTACCAGCATAACAGAAGTTAAAAACATCCTTGAACACTTTGTTTAATGCAAGTCCAATTTCCTCAAAAAATGTAGCCTCCAGCCATAAACAATAATAGCAAATAATTCAGATTATCCCTTCTGAGATAATGAGTTTCTCTAGCACTGGGCTATGTGCAGAGAATGATTCCTAACCTGGTCAGAGTGCAAAGATTCAAGAGTAATGCTAACCTTGATTTCAGAAAGAGTGGATGGTAGAATTTAAACATCAAATATCCCAAACTCCTCTAGGATTGTTTGTTTCTTTGCTCATTCAAAAGGAATCCAATTAACAAACTCCACATTTCTACAATTTTCACTGAGGCTATGAGGAATGAATGGAGGTGACCCTAATACTGGGTTTCACCATCACTAAGAATTTTGTTTCACTACATGAATAAATAGGATCCCAGAAACCTGTGACATTTTCTGCAGAAAGAGAAATTCTTGAAACAGCCCTTCTTAGTACTTAGGATGTGTTTCCAAAGGGATAAATTTGCTTGTTGTGCAGAACAAAAGAAGCTTTTAAAAAACTCAAACCTTAAGCTGGCTTCAAACACATGTCTTTGTATTTAAATCAATATACTTTGTCTTTATATTTCTGTTTCAATGAGGACTCACATTAGAAGGGATTTGAAGTGAGTCAGCAAGAGCCAGTGGAGCTCAGAATACAGGTTTAGATGTATTTCCAATATACTGATGGAAAAATATAATTCATCATTACTGATAATAAAAGAAGTAAACTGAAATTTAACTTGATTCTGGCAGTCGTAGTCACACCAACAACCTATCATCCACAGGATAATGAGGCTTCTCTTTTTAAGAGCTGATGCTTGGGTAATCAGATACAGAGAAATTATTTATGATTAATATAGTTGTGGTTATCCACACAAAGTTCCATCATTTCCTTTGCTGATACAGTAGCTATGTACACTGCAGTTTAGACAGCAAGACGTATTTGCCAGTGGAAAATCAAAACATGGAAAGAAGATCCAATATTTATAAACCAAAATGATTTAAAGTCCCCGTGCTCCAACACATGCTATTCACCTCCCCAGCAAGTGCATCTGAAGCAAGCTGTCAATCTGAGACGCAATAAAACAAGGCAAAGATATTCTCTAACCTCATCTCAACAAAATTTACAGACAAACTGCCACATCAAGGCATCATCACTCCTCAACCTGTCCTTTTATTAATGCCACACAGGGGACAGGGCCTTCACTGTTGCAGGCGTGACAAAGAGCTTAATAGCTTTGCTCCTATTGTGCGGCAAGCAGACAATATTTCTTTCAGAGATAATCCACCAGGACACTGCTCCCCTTCTCCCAGCACTGCTTCTCTTCTCTGCCCACTCCAGACCCACTCTGCTGGCTGGTTTTGCATTGGTAATGTGGTTTAAGAGCAGCTGTGTGAGGTTTGAAGTCAATTCTTTGCTTGCCTTCACTAAGCACATGCTGTTTCAGCTCTTCAGGCAGTTTAGGAGTGTGCTGAGAGCACCAAACCCACTCTGGCTCCACAGTCCTACTTGGGGGATGCCTGATCCAGAGAACCAAACTAAACTTGCTCTAAAGTAAGCTCTAAATTGAATGTGGAGGAGTTTGAGGGGCCTTGGCACAAACCACTTTACCCTACAGTGTTTAACTAATTGCTAACACAAGCATTATGGTATTGAGTTCCTACCAGAAACTGTTTAAAATAGTCAAAGTTCACTTTTTCTTGATAGTCTCACCCGAGCAATAAGGATACATATTTTATTACACAAAACCAGCAGAAGTTTCAGTTTTACTGCCCTGCCACATTAAGATGTGCAGACAAGGTCTAACACATGTTTAAGGCCACGTTGCACAACCTCTATCCCCAAAAGCCATCCTTATCCATGTGGGTAACAGGGAGATCACACACAGGATTTGCCTGAATGAGGATCACTTGCAGGAGTTAAATGACTTGAGTTTACCATAGTTAGCATCCAGGAATATTACCTTTATATTTAATTACTTTTTGAAATGTTAATTAGCTCCAGCATGCAAAGCCACCTGAGAACTACAAAAGTCTCATGCAAGCAGTTTTGCAGTCTGAAGAACCAATTTGGATCCCATTGGTTTCCCTTTCCAAAGTAATTATTCTGCAGCTTTATTGCAAATTGCTACTTTGCAACAACAAGGCTGAGAATTTGCACTTGTTTTCAAGTGCAGTGGTGGAAACAGAACTGGAGACAGACTGTTCACAGCTGCTCAGTCCTCATTCTGCTCACCACTCTGAGGGGCAGCTGGAATAATGGAGACTGGATGTTGGAAAGCATTGCCAACCTGCTTCCTTATTCTTTATAACCAGGCACAGCAAGGAAGGGTTAACCTGTTCCCTCTTTGCTGATTCCTGCTCTTCCCGACAATAAAATGTTGCATTTCATGGATATATTTGTATACTGAATGTAAGCATATACATAAAACTGCCTTTTCAGCGTTCAGAGGTAAGATACCACCTGAAAAAACCCCAGGAACATGAAATAAAGTATGGTTTTGACCTTTTTTGTTCATTTTTAGCTTCAATATTGTAATCTCCCATGGAAACACAAGCCACTGTGTTATTATTTTACACTGGAAAAATCAGGAAGCTGACTGCAGATTGATTAATTTTTCTTGCAACAGGAGTTCCTTCCCAGGCAGTATCTTTAGCTGTGATACCTTCCCTGGTCCTGATGGTTGCTGAGAGTGAACTGATGCTGATACCAAAATGTTTCCTTTAGCCCTCAAGCTGCTCTCTGACACAGGGGTCATTGAAAAAGGCTGCAAACCAGAGGCACTATCCTGCCATGGATCCCCTAAGATGGACATCTCTGTCTGAGAATTACTGCCCTAAAGAAATTTGAAATGTGGAATGGGAAGCTCTGAATCTTACCAGGCACAGCAATAAAAAGACTCTTAAAATGATCCTATAACCTGCTTCTGTTGCACTTCATATGTAAATTATTTGGGGTTTTTTTGTGAACTACTTTGTAAATTACCTTAAATAAAAGTGACAATGCATTTACACAATGATTTTTTAGAGAAGACATAATTAATCCAAAGAAATCACCTCAAAGAGGAAAGTCTTTATCCGAACCATGAAAGCCAATGAAACTATTTTCATATATACATATAGACTTGGTAGAGACTCCAAAGGACTCCAACATAATTAAGGTCCAACTGGGGATGTGAGGCACTGAGAATTGCAGCAAAACCAGCAGAGGTTTAAAGATACGAAGAGCAAGAATATCTGCTGGCTGCAGGACAATAAAGACAATTCTGCCAAATGTAGTTGATATATTCTTCCACTTGCCAAAGGTTGTCTGTAATAATTTGCCTTCAGCAGAGGGCAATCATTCTATTACCATTCCATTATCACAGATATCAGTGTAAGATAATAGTTGCCCAACTCTGGTATTAGTTTGCTGTCGGTTGAGAAGCAAAAGCTACACCAAAAAAAGAGAGAAAAAGAATTAACCTCAGTTGTACTAGAAAATACAGGTAATTTTGAGGATTATTTTCTTTCAGGACAGCGCAATCTCTCATTCTGATCTTTAGATCCTGCAGGAAAAGGAATTGTGCTGATTTCAGAGTGCTGCAGGATGGCCACCATTTGGCCATTTTTTTATACTCAACTACTGATAAAGCTTTCCAAAAGGAAAGGGCTTATCATTAGAACTGTGATAAGAGAAAAGCATTTTCCTGGACTGGGATATTTGGGGAGATGTAGGGAATGTGATCATTAATCAGCAATATTTCTAATGAATGTGTATATTGAGTCATTTCACTAAGTTGCTTTTATAAGGTTGTAAGTCCAGAAAAAGCCTCTTCGTTGCTAACGCAAACCAGAGGATAGAAAAAGATGGTTTTAATGCTGCTGTGCTGCACATTTCCCCTTGGATTTGTTAAGTTTTGGTTCCCTTCTCTCCATTCCATTCCTTTGAAGGTACAAAGGGTTCACTGATGGATGGCAAAAACGATTAGAGGCATGCAAAGACTTGCCCCTTAAGAAATGAGCAGGCTAAGATTGAGATGTTCACAGATGAGACAAATAAGAGAGGACACACTAAAACTTTACACAGTAATGAATGTTGTAAAAAGACAAATGGAGTGGAGGTGCTCCTATTTGTCATGTCTCATACTAGAGAAAGAATGGTTTATTCAATGGCACTGAAATGCAACAAACAGATGAAGGATTTTTATTTTCCTCCCTTAAATAACAGATAGCAGTCAGGAGATTAAATTTTATTCCATTAAATTCTTTGAAATGTCAGATTTGAAGCTGAAAATTAAAAACATGGACCTTCTGAAGTAATAGCTCAGAAAACTTAAATACTCTTCAGAGGAATTGAAAACTTGTCTTATAATTCCATTTTCACTTAGCAAGAAAAAAACAGAAACATTTTAAGACTGAGCTTGTTTCTGAACAAAATTTTAAATGCTTCACTCAGAACAAGCTGAAGCATTTTCCTGAAAGAACTTATTTGGATTTGTCTGCCAAACAAAATTTAAACTGTTAAAGCTTCATATATAAAACTTGGTGCAACTGAGGTCTGGGTGAAATAGTTGTCAACCACTTTTACTCTGAGCTAGGAAAAATTATTTCCACCAAATATTTTTACGATTAAAAGAAGAAATGTAAATGGGAGATAGTTTCTTTGGATTTGTTAAAAAACAGCATCTCTAGGTCAGAAAACAACGAGGCTTCTTAAATCTTTTGTGGTTGTGTCTGGTAATCAGACTAATCAGAACACTGAACTAAAACTGCTGGCTGTTATTTTAGTTTATGCACTCCTGAATTCACAGCTCCTACATGTTGTGCTAATGTTATTTTCTTCCCCAGAGAATTAGAATTCATTTTCTAGGATGAAAAAAGGTGCAAGACACAGTGCAAGCTGCTACCTGGTGAGAGGAACGGTAAAATACATAAAGGGTTATTAAAATTCAAGCTATATAACTCATTCACTAAACCTATTTTTCCATGCTTATATAGAGTTTACTATTAAAATAAGAAAGTAACTTTAAAGATAGAAAATGCAAAATAAGCTATGGCAGCATGCAGATTCACAGGTTTTGACTGCATGAAAATTTCTGCTATGAAAAATTCAGAACAAAACCAAAATAAATAAAATATACACATTCACATCTATTTCTCTTTTTTAGTGGAAAAATGAAACCTACTTAAAACTGTCCAAGCAAAATGCTTTGTTTTTTCAGCCTGAATAATTTACCAACCTTTCACTGAAGATTATTTTAAGTAGTCGATATAAAATAGAATTGTTTTATTTTGTGTAATGGGAAAACTATTCCTTGTTTGGCAAAAAATAAATAATTTTTTATCAACAGTTGCAGCTGACAACCAAGCACAGAAACAAGCACTATGTGCCCAAGACTACAATTTTTTTGGAGCTCTCTAGCCCCTGTTTAATGGTGTCATTAACAGCATGTTATGGCTTCAACTAAGTGTGGCTCCACTTTGTTTTGACTACCCTGTCATTATTAATTCATTTGGAATCTGCTGTAGTAGTGCTGATCATAATGAATTCATTTTATATTAATGTGCATGTCATACTCATTATCATGGGGTTTTCCACTATAATTTTGCCTGAATGAGAATGAAACCAATTGCAAAAACCATTTGTTTGTTGTGATAATGGATTAGGAAGGAGTAACCTGTCTCCAGTTTTTGCAGCACCAAGGGGCATGGGATGTGTGTCCCTTTCCAGATTCCTTCAAATGTTCTTTTTCCTAATCACATTTAGCTGCCACAGTAATCTACAGAATTGGGACTTGCTAATGATTGCTGGTACAGAGAGTGTTGTCTTGTCTAGAAGCTTTTTTTGTGTTTCCTAACACTGTTGCATCAGTGACATCATCTAAAAAAAACATTCTGAAACCTTCCTGAGATCTTGGCATGCATTAGGGAGCTGTAACAATTTAAATTTTATTGAGCAGAAAAATCCACATAAATTCTTTCATTAAAATACTTCAGCTTCTTCCGAGTGAAACGTTTAAAATTTTCACAAACAATTTCAGTCTTAAAATGTTCCTTTTGTTTTTTCTTGCTAAATGAAAATGGAAACACAAGACAAGTTTTCAATTCTGCTGAAGAATATTTAATTTTTCTGAGCTGTTACTTCAGAAGGTTCTCTTCACACCTTGCAAACCCATGCTGCCATCTCTAAGCAGGGGGCACTCTCCCTCCTGACACCTGATGTATCTATCTCCATCACACAGAAACACACAGAGGTTTTGATTGGTAGGGATAAATGAAAATCTCCAGCCCAACAGCCTGCTGAAAGCATGGCAAACCCCAAAGCCTGACCAGATCACTGAGCATCTTGCACAGTCACAGCCTGGACTTCCCCAGACACAGAGAACCCATGTGCTCCCAGCACTCCTGCTCATGCAGTATTAAAATTCAGCACAAAATAATCACAGAAAGGCCCTTCTCTCTTTGGGCTCTAACTTTTCTTTTCACTTTTCTTTCTCAAAAAAATAAGATCAGCAGAAACATTTCCTCCAGTCCACTGCCTGTGGAGTTCCACATCTACATTAAAAACCTCTTTACCTAGTTATTGGCAAGCTTGACATGGTCTGGATTTTCCATGTCCAAGAACTGGGCTTCTTTCAGGTGGCCAGTGCCTCCCTCAGCTACTTCCTGGAAAAGATTTCTCTGAATCAACTCAGCCTTTTGTGGACATCTTTTAGGTTCCAGTATCAGTGGCTTCCCTGGAAAACTCCCCTGAGGAGTCCACAGGAACTGTGCTTGGGAACACACGAGATCATCTAGGCAACTGAAAACTTCCTAACAGCTCAGTCCTTGTGAAGATCGTGAATCTTAGTTACGTTCGTGAAAATGACAGTTTTAAACAGCAGAGACAAATAAGCAGTTAGAATTTTAAAAGAAAAATAAAGGAAATTAAAAAAAAAAAAAAATAAATAAAAATTAAAAAAAAAAAAAAAAAAAAATGAACTACAATTTTCAGCCCTGCTCCATTTAAACAAGTGCATTTTAGCAGTAGCTGTCCTCTGCAACAAATTGTTTTTCTGCCAGCTATTTTTGCCATGATTTGAAATTATTTGCATTGCTGGGTTTGTTTTTTTTTTTTGCTCTCCCACAGAGCTTCCATTAGGACTTGACTTCTACACAGAGCTGTTCCAATACATAAGCACTGGAAGGGTGAATTTACAGATAAACAGATGCCATTAACATTGGAAATTTTCCTTCAAGATAAAAGGCTTGCACATTGTAATGCAAATTTTCATCATTAAGCTGTAGAGAATTAAAGCACATTTTAGAATGAAGTCCCTGTCCAAATTCACAGGAGAAGCTGTAGAAGTTTCCTAGCACAAGTAATGTGAAAATCATAGCAGCAGTGGCCCAGTGTTGATGAAAAACTGGGTCCTGCTGTCCTGAGCACATAGAAGTGGAGGAGCACACACACTCCTTGAATTCAAGAGTTTTGGAGATCAATCAACATCCCTTCATACAAAATCATAAATCATTAGAAATCAGAGGTAAACTGTAGCAGAAAAAAGGCAGAGGTATTTGCAATTGAAATGTAAAATTAAACTTGAATTTGCGTTTTCCTTAGTTTGAGCACATTTCTACAGAGTAATTTCACTTAGGGTGAAAATCACGGCTGCCTCTTGCTGCAAACTCATGTTCTTATATAAGGCTGATGGTCATTTAACCTCTGGCTACCAAACCTATTTACTATCAATATAATCATGGTTATTTCCATTTCATTTCTCGAGGAGATGAACAAGTCAGCACCTACTCCCAGCCACATTGCAATGATGCATTTCACACACAGCCCAAGGTTCCCCTGCCAAGCTCTCAGCCTCCTTAGCTCTACAGCACAGTAATTTTTAATCCCAATGTAAAGCAGCCTGCCCTGCACACAAGCAATTCCTCACACTCAAGGGCCTGACCTCTCCTGAGTCAGAGCAAGCATCTCTGACTGCAAGTTCCTTAACTGGTTCAGAAGAACCTTAATATTCAGAAAGCACAAATGAGGGTGGTGTAAAAGAGACAATTCCAGCTCATGGAAGGTTTGGGTGATTTGTTTTCTGGGTTTTTATGGAGAAACCTGGGCCCAAGCTTGGGCAGGGGGCTGCCCTCACCCAGGAAGGATTCTCATGCAGCTCAAGGAAAGGAGAAAGAATATAAATAAAATTGTAATTCAAATTACCTTACCTTCCATCAGACAAGCTGCAGCCACCCTGGTTTTGGGCTATTTCTTGACCTCTTGTGTTAGAACCCCTCAGCTGAGACTCTCCACACTGCTCTGTTTGCCAGCTCAAGCCAAGAGCAGCCCTGCAGGGAGATGCAGTGATGACTAATAACCCAGCTGTTTGTCATTCTCTAATCATTTATTTCACCTGCCCTGCACACCCCAAGGGCAGCTCACCTGCAAGGCTGATGAGCCCCAGCTTTGGGCTGGCAACAGGTTTCAGAAGAAAACAACAGTTACGAGATTGTAAACCCAGGGACAGGCTTTGGCACTCACCTAAATTCTTAGAGCTTCAAAATAATAAGCAATGGAAATGGAATTATTTGCTATCCCAAAATAAGGTTTACTTCAATTAAAAAAAAGAAAAACAAACAACAAACAAAAAAACCCCACCAAACAAAACCCTAAGAAACTGAGTGTTTCAGCACAAAATCTGGGTATTTCAGAACACCAGAAAAGCTTTCCAATTTCAGGTGGTCCACACTGCATGCTTCTTTAGATCCTAAAACTGCACAGATAACTGCAGAAAGTTTCACAACACAGTTTGATGCAACTTCTCAAATATAAAGCACAATTAAGTTGTTAGAGCACTTTATCAAAGTTAATCAGTACCTGGATACTTTTCTATTGCCTTTTTTTTTTTTTTTTTTTCCAAAACCATGAGGGGATCTGTTTGTAAAGCATAAGTTGAAGTTTTGCCACAAGTAACTAAGTCCAATAGAAAGGATGATTGCTCAATTCAGAGAGTGAATTTATTTGACTTACATTATGCAGAAGGTCAGACCAAATCTTCAAAGAGGTTTCTTTTTCTCTACAAAAATCAATAATTCTATTGGCCTCCAAGGCAGACAATAAATGTGTCTGAGAAAGGCAAACACCTCTTTAACTTTTGAATTATTTATTTTTAAAAATATTCTATCTTCATGTGGATGCCTTTGTGAAGCTTTTAATGTGCCATTTCAACAGATGTATATTAGAAAGGGGAAAAGAAACAAGAAACAGTAGGGGAAAATTGTGACTTGGAGATTTCTCACAAGAAAATCCCTAGGATATTAATCATAACAATAATAATGATGATAGTAATATAAAAACAACCCTGTAAAAGTGCTTGCATATTTCTTTTCAAGGAGGTAAGAAATGGTTAGTCCCCTAGCCAACTGTCAAATTTGAATTTAACCCTCAGAGCTGATATCATAAAATGCTGCAGTAGCAGTGCTGAAGTTTGTGTTGAATTAATACCTTTCATAAATTAATAGAAGCACAGGTCAAAGATATACTGGATTAAGTAACAAAATCAACAGAGGGCTACTCCTATTGCATGTGTAAGGTAGATTTGTTAATATAGGATACCTAATATCCCTTTTTCCATAACAGAAGGGATTACAGAATTTCCTTCAGCGCTGCAGAAGTTACAATTCAATTTAAACCCAGCTTGTTAAGGCAGGCACAGAGCCATAATTGCACCCTACCCTGTTGCTTATTGTGCTGCAGCTGATGTCTGCTGGATAAATGGGTGTCATACAACCTGCAGCACACCCAATTAACATTCAAAAGACAGAGCAAGAATGTTTAGTCATCAAATACATTCAGAAACAGTCCAGTGCACCAGCTGTTTACTTTTAATGTTAAAATTCCTTTCTTGCCTTCTCTTGTTCTCCTCTCTTATCACTGTGTGTACCAAGCCTGCGAGGAAAATGCGGCAAAGTCTGATAAATTCTAAAATGTAAAATATTAAAATTTTTACTTTTGTCAGCTACATTGTATTTCCCAAGTCTTCCATGGCAAAGAAGGAGCAGAGCCCAGAGGAGCCGTTTCTGGTGAGATGAGCACACTGCGTGTCTCGTACTCAGCCATCCTTTCAGCAGTGCTAAGTGACACAGCTGTGATCCTTTTCTTCCTGTCAGTTCTGAAGTGAAAGTCCTAAAGAAAGCTTGTCATGGATAATGCTAAGAAACTCCAGCAGAATCCCAGGCTGAGCCCAGCCTGACCTCACTCTGGTATAAAGATCTAAACTTCTAAACTTCCGGCCCTTTACAAATGCCCCAGGGCATTCTCAAGAGAGAATTCAGTGGAATTGGTTTAAAATGTCAGGATTCTCATTTATTTGTTACTGAGTTCAAGACTCATTAAGAATGTCAATTCCACCTCAGCAGAAATACCATTTACATTTACAGAATTACTGTGGGTTTGTCGTTTGTGTGTGTTTGTTTCGAAAACACACACAGTAATATATATGCAATATATAATTATATGCAATATATCAGAAGTTGAACCAATCTTCAGTCCCTTTTGTCTTTTACTTCCCTCAGCAATCCTATTTTTCTATCTTTGGTCAGCCTTCCCTTAATTCCATGTCTCCCATGGTGATTTATGATGCCTGCTAATGAGCTCAAGAAAGTAAATGCTGGGGAGCTTGATTACAGCTGGTGTCTGAGCTCTGCCTCAGAATGCTCTGTTGTTTACAGGAACCTTCTCTAGTGCTCTTCAACTTCTGCTGTTATAAGTTCAAATTAATGCTCTGTACTTGAATGCTCTTTTTTTCATCATACTGACCAAATGGAAAAAACAGGAAAAAAACAAACAAGGTCTCCATCCCTCTAAAACCTACAGGCCTGAAGTTCTTGGTAGCACCAAACCCATCATCAACAAGCTGCTGGCTTGGATTATTCCTTTTTGGATTTTAAATAACCTGATGAATCTTCTGGTTTACAGAGGCTGATTTTTTGATCTACAGATTGTCAGAAACTGTCAGATTTTTCACTTTTCAGATCTGGCAAATTTTAAAGGCTGATTTATAAATCTCACAGTGTTACTGTATGGCATGGATGTTAATGGCTAACAAACTCACAGGCTGAGTGGTTCTGTTTACAGAGAGGCTGGTTTGTGTAGGCAATTCTGTAAGAGTCTTCTAAATCCAGCCTCAATTATTTGTTCTATCACACATTCCCATGTTCTTTCCAAGGGTGTTGTAAAGGTGGATTCAATAACAACTTTGGACATCCTATATTATCACACTGAGATCATACTTGATGATGGTATCTTGTGGTTCAAAATGTCAGCGTGTGTTTTTAAATTAAAACAAACAAACAGACAAAACCAAACTAAAGCAAATAACCAAACAAAACCCCCAAAACTAAACAAACAACACCAACAAAGAGTTATTTGAACTGTGGAAAAAATATCCCCAAACCATGAGAAATTATCCAAGCAATGTCTAGATGGGGCTGCAGACAGCCTCTGCAACCAACCTAAGAAAGCTGGGTGAAATCCATTACCTTTAAAAATATTATATATATTATATATTCTTTCAGGACTTTTTTGATTGCCATGCATCACAGCTAGGCTACAGAAAAAGCATGGACCCCTGAGAGGGCTATTTTATTATTTATTTTATTTTACACAGGGTTTTATAAATTTTATGTACTGTCTTAGACAGATGACACTGTGGTGACTGGAGTCACAGTGTAACTTCAAGTTTTCTTTCCAATTAAGGGAATGGTGACTTTATTTTTAGGACTAGAAGACTGAGCATTTGGATGTGGTTGTGTGTCTCAGAGATCTACATAAACAAAATGTACAGACCTAAATACATGTGCAATGAGTTCCTGTTTCAATCCAGCCCTGGGAGTTCATCTGAATCCCCCTGTCTCAATGCTAAGCCTCAAGAACTGGGATGAACGGGTCTGGTAGTGCAATATATCTCCTCACAATCTTCAGTAAGTAGCTTCTTTTAGGATTTAAAGTTCATACAGTCTGTCTTCTGGGTGGACTCTGAGTGAGAATTATATCTTGTTTCCTATTTCAGTCTCTCACTTCCTATAATGGAAAGTTTGTGCTAAAGCTGCTATCCAGTGACTAAGGAATTAAAGTCACACACAAAGTGAAACATTCTGTAATTTTTTCCCTTGACAAAAAAATTGTCACTATCTTCCATTTCAGACCACAAATGATTGCTTCATTCATTCACATTGTGCTCCAGTTTTCCAGTTTGATTTTCCTGGGGCTTAAGAACATAGTTAACAGGAAAGTAAATTGAAAGGGAGTATCTTTTCTATGTTGGTGACTGAGATGTCCTAATATGATGATGTGAATCCAGCTAAAAATAATAAGATTAGGCTCAAGTGACTGACTAGGTCGAATAGTACACTTTATTTTCTATTTCTGCTATAATAGGAATGGGCTGAGAAAACCTGAAATTTAAAAAAAAAAAAAAAAATCACACCATGTTAATCACCAAAGCCTTATAGTAATCCCCAGGGCTGATTAGCTTTCAGTCACTTTCCATATCATTTGACTCCTTCCAGTGAGATTAAACCAGGCTTTTTTACTTATCATCATCATTCCAAAGGTCGTATTGACTGTTCACCTCTCTAACACTGTCATTCAACAGTGACTTTAAATGAGTTGTGGACCCAGCTTGAGGTAAATCTCACCAGCTGCATCTGAGCCACGTGCAAGCAGTGAATTGTTGCAAACTACACCGGTGGTCATTTACTGTCACTTGTTAGGAGCAGCTCCAATCTCTTAGCCCTGTGAAATCACTACTTGTCTAACTCATGGCTGACCATTCATTCTAATGAGAACTTTTATTTTAAGTATGCAAAACCCAAAGATTGCTGTTTCCTCTCTCCTCATCATACTAAAATCACAATTGCTTATTTCTGACCAAACCAAACAGAGCAGCTTGGATGTCAGTGGCTAGAACTGAAAATCATCCAGGGTCTGTGGCTCTTGGTCCCTGTGATGAAGGGAATTCTGCTGAACTTGAGTTTTCACAGCTCAGTGAGTGGCATTTCTACAAATGTCCCTTTAAATCATCATGGTATGGTCTCTTCAACGATTTTTTTTCCTTTAAGTTGACATGGGAGACTACTGAAATCATCTGCAACTCACTTTTTGTGGTTAATTCCCCCTATTTCTTAATAGCAATAACTGCTATCACCTAATCCTACCCAACCAGAGTCTTTAAAAGTGAGATGTGACTCCCAAATTAAAGGGATAATTTTACTAAATAATGCTTCCAAATGAGGCTGTACCACAACCTGAATGACATCAAGCACAGCCATGAGGAAATGCCCCATCTACTGCCTCAGTGGAACTGCTCACATGCTCTTTAAATCCCATAAAGCCCACAGACCTTAGGTGATTTTCAGCTGGGCAAAGTCTCTCAGTGCCAACACCTCTACAGGCTGAAGTGCAGCTCTGCTCCATGATACCAAACTGACCTTAAAAAGCACTCACAGAAACACTTGAAAGGTAAGAGAGGGAGTCCCAAGAATGCACATTTCAAATAATTTCCATTGGCAGTCACCTAAGCAAAACATGACTACAGCTGTGCTACTATTGAAAGTTTTACCAAGAAATATGCACTACCCCTTTTTAATCTATATATTGTATCTACAATTGCCCTTTTCCATGTTACTATAAATTGCCTTTACTAAAAAAAAAAAAAAAAAATAAAATCAGTCTTCTTTTAGGGTTTTTATAACAAACAAATCAAAGCCTTTACCCACATGTTTGCCTAGAACAACTGAGCAGTAATTGAACATGCTCAACAACAAAAAAAAGAAATCACAAACCAACATCTCCAAACCTGATATTCCTCCACAGGACATCAGACTCATTAATCCCTGAAACATAATTAAAGCTTTCAGGGCAGATGATTAACAGCTGTATCAAACAAACAGTTGGACCCCTGTATATCAGCTAAGAAGAATTTCATGTCTTCTCTTAATCTTGCCAAGCTATTGCTAGATAAGCACAGGGTATTAGATTCACCTGTTACTATTTCTGTAATTCATGATGTTATCGAAATTGTTTTCTCCTAGGCAAGCACCTGCATGAGACAGTTTTATACCCCATTTCTTCAGGCTTTTTATTGTTTTATTTTTTGTCTTGAGCATCTGCTTAGGATATTCATTCACTCTCACAAAATAGGTAACTTCTCTATTATTGCTTGGTGTTTCAACGCCATTCTTAAGAACAGAGAGGCAATTTATAGTCTCATTATATCTGATATTAATAGCCTCACTCTCTGTCACACTGGGCACAAGAGAGAAAGGAGAACGTTTAGTTTATCACAAATCCATCCTTTAAGAAAAATAGCTTTGACCTTATGATATCCAAGCTGAAAAAGGAAAAGTGGCATTGAATATATGCAACATTACTACCACCACCACCTACTCTGCTGTGCTGGGCATCACCTTGCTCACATGTCTGAACAACTGTAACAAATCAAACCTCATTTTTTCACTGAAATATCTCAGTTACTGTCTGTCTGAAAAATAAAGTGTCATGGTTCTCTTGGGTGCCCAGCACTATTTTTAAAAACACATTGGAATTTCTAAACTTGTGTGGATTTTATAAATATTTTGGATCCATGCTGAGAAAAGCTGTATTTAATAACTCATTTAAAAAGAAATGTTAACAAATGCAAAGCCACCTCAGCTTTTCCTTCTCTCCTGTCCCTGTGAGAGGGGATCTGGAGCTGCACACCCTGACCTCCAGCACACCATCCAGATGGAGAATTTCATCATCCCTCAGGCACAGTGCATCAAACAATCAAAAACTGCTCAACTTGACACCATCCAGAGCTGCCTGTGGCTGCCCACAGAGCACGAGGGTTTGGCCAAATGCATCCCCTGCTGCCTCACCTCATGCAGCTCCTCCAGCTTCCTGGATTTAGGCAGAAATGACCCCAAAGCAGGAAGGATGAAGAGCTCCCAGCTCTGGTGACCACAAGCAGCTCCAATATCCTTATGTCTGCTGGCAGTGGGTAAGGTGACATCACACTTAGCAGGACACACAGCAGCAGCTTCACCTCAGGATTTCATTAGAAGAATAAATTTTAACAGAAGGCTGTGGAGGCACTGACATCCACAGCAGAATAAATACATGTATCTTCACATATACAGAACATCACCCCAGATCCCTGTGGCTAATCCTGGATGAGAATCAAATCTATGATTTTCTATTTTGAGCCAGCAGCAGAAAACTGGTGGCCAACCTGGAGGTAGCGTTCTTTTGCTTCTCTTTTATAAGACATAAAAATGGCCTTTCTTATTTCATATTCTAATACCATTCTGCAGTAGTTTTACCCCCAGTCCCAGTGGGGATGTATTCAGCAATTATACCATGTATTTTAAAGTGCATCCATTTGTGTGCCTAAGAGTATCACTGCACTATTGTTAACCACAGCTGTGTAAAAATCTAAGGCCTTTTATGTTAGTCAAAAGCATTTACTTTATGGCACGTTGGGAATTATAGCAGGCAGCTTTTTATTGCTCTTTTTTTCACTATTTCTATGAGTGAAACCTCTTAAGTCTGTAGGGTTTATATCCTGTAAAGTACAGCATGCTAGAGAGCATGGCAAACCATCAATTATTTAAAAATACACAATATAAATAAAAATACACAAGGATTTAAATTAATGATTTAACATTATTACACAGGTAAGTGGAAGACAGGAACTGGAAATGCAGGGTTATTCCTGCAGTGTTTACTTTTGTGGATACCACACAATGTTGCTTGTACTCTACAGGAAAATATAACATGCAACCACAATAAATTGCTACTGCAATATTAGAGCTTTCCAAAGAAGGTCAAGCACCAATGCCTTCTACCCAAAACGGATGGTTTTAATTATTAATCCTTATTCTGTGATAAATATTTTTAAAACTATAGAGCTCATGAAAAGGGTTATCTTACTGGTTTGGGTTCTAGGTTTGTTTGTTTGTTTAATATCGGAAAAATACAGCTTTGAAATAGCCACAAATGCTAACCATTGTTACTGCTGCTGACAGAACATTGGGGGTTTTTGTCTTTGAGACAAAGGTTCACAAAATTATGATATTTTAGCTGCATTTTTCTTCTTGTTCCAGGGCTCGGCTTCCCACCCAGGGACTCCTGCCCAGGCACTCCTACCAGGGGAAGACTTGTCACGCAACCACTTAAAAAAAAAAGCTTTTAGTTTCTCCTGAGACTGCATCCATTCCCTGGAACCCTGAATGCAAAATAAAGGTGTGATCAGTGTCCTGCCAAGCAGCCAAGGGTGTGTTCAGCTGCCTCTCAGGATGCTGGTAGATAAATGGTCATTATCTCTGGGTGAAGGATTTTGTGAGGCACACTTCTGCAACACTGGACTCTGCGAAAAGCTCACCAAGGGCACCTGGAAAGCAGTACATCCACTATTATCCCGTTGGGATGGGAAAGGAAACATCCCGTGTCTGCTGTCAGCTAAATTGCAGAATGCATCTCATTTTCTGGCATCACCTGGAGGGGTGGAAGTTTTGGAGCACAGCCTTGGATGCAGAGCTTTGCTTGCCTGGGAGGTGTCACACCGATGGGACACAGTTTAATACACCTGTGTGTCCTGAGACATCGCAGTTTCATGCTTTTTATGAAATGAAAATGCTAATAATAACCTATCCTACCCACTCTGATTTCTGTAGCACAGTTACAGAGACACAAAAATTATTATCCTCTCGCCTTTATCTCCTCTGCTTCCAAAATGGAGAGAAAAAATACCTTTTTTCTGCAAGGATGAGGGCTGTGCCCATACCTGCTGCACCTCCTTTCCTCAGGATGCACTAAAAATGATGGCCACAGCCTTGTTCTAAGCATATGCTCTGTTATTAGGGGAATATGAATGCCTAAGCATTATTTTAACTTGCAAATGAGAGAATATAAAATTCTGCAAAATGAATCAGTGAGGATGGAGAGGACAGAGAAGTCACTGTGAAACTCAGTGTTACACACAAAAGTACAGACAGCTGAAGAATGCCACAACTGGGAATCATTACAGTTGTTTTACTACCAGCAGTGATAATTTTTCATGGTAAAGACATCACAAAGCTGTGTGCTCTCCCTGCTAAGGGCTTTTAAATGCAGAATCTTTACAGGGAGCAGAACAAATGCTACAGGAGGAGGAAACAGCTACCAACAGCCTTGCTTTTAGCGAGACTCAGTTGAAAACAGAATCTTTATTACTCAATAAAACTTGGGACTCATTAGTTACAGTCTGCCAATGCTGATGAATATACTGTCTGATCATTTCTTTGGGAAATGTGCATTAATCCAGGAGACACCAGCACATCTCTGAGTGAAAGCCTGACAGTGGCAGGGAGAAAACAGCTCCTAAAAACCACAACTCCAGGTGACAGAGTTATCTCAAAGCCTAAATCTTGTCAGCAGCAAAGGAGACGCTGCAATTACTGCAAAGCAAACAAAGACGACTTTGAAGCCATGGAAGTTAACATGGCTATAAAAGTCAATATATTTACAAAGAGGAGAAGCGGAAAGAGATATAAAGGAAAGCCAAAGGGAGCATCAAACAAATTACACTTCAATTTTTATCCTGATGGTGATCAGTTACAGTAACACTGGGGTTATTTAGAGCTCTAAATACTGCTGTCACTTCCAATTGCCCTGACACATCCAGATTATACTCAATAAAATATTTTCCACGTCTGAATGTTTCAGTTTAAGCTTGCTGAAAGGTTAGAACAAGCTGCTCCTTGGCTCCATATGCTTTATTTCACTGCACATTTTTACTGTAGCTCTGCATAACGTTTTCCCCAAAACACTGGCGCTGCATATTCCAGAAAGGGACAGAATTAACATGAGAAATCTTTTGTTATCACTGTGTTGGGGAAGAAAAAAAAAGGAGTTGATGAAAGTCTTGTTCATCCAACCCAGCATGACCAAAAGAATTCAACATAAGCTACCAGAAATTAGGAAAAAGAAATAATGTTGGATGTGAGCCAACTACCCTTATTTTGAAAGTATACTGATATCTGCAAAGTTGTGCATACACTTTCATTTAATCCTCATTTTTAATTTCACTTTAGAAGTAAAGTATTAGAAGGTGTTTATTTTGAAAAGGCTAAAATACCATATCATAACTTTTTATTCATTTCCCAAGGAGCTTTTAGGTTTGGAAGTTAGCAGCTCGGTTGGTGCGGCAGTTTGATGAGAAAAGGATAATACTTAGGATATGGAAAGATACATTGAGTGGAAGAGTAGAATCACTCTCAAATTTATCAACAGCAAAATTGTAGAAATATGAGAGAACTTAGCAGGTCTTTCTGTGGTTACTCACTTCATTTCTACATGATTTTTGATGTTACTTTAAAGATACAACCAGACATTTCCTAGACTATGAGATCTTATTCTTTGCCTTTTTCCCTTTCTCTCTGAGATGTGGTGTTACTTGGGAGACAATTCAGAACTATTAAAAAACACCTTGTTTTTTATGTGCTGGTGAATTTGGGACATGAGGAAGGCTTCATGACATTAGAAGATAAAATTTCATTTTCTTATTTGTCAAGGCATTTTCCTACTTCAGCTTTATTAATAACACTTGTGTTCATTTTATGCTTTTACAGCTTTATTTTTTAAAACCATGTAAAACTAAATTATTTGTGGAGGACGTTTTTAAATATGAATTGTTCGGGCAAAACAAATGCTCCTGTTCACACTGGTTGAATTTCATATTCATTTTGGTTGCACAGTTACCTTAGTGCATTGCCTGGGCATGGAGAAAAAGAGATTATTTATCCATTGTATTTGTTCACAGTTCTTTTGCTGCCTTTCTTCTGACTCACAGGGAGATAGCTTGAAATATATTTTTTTTCTTTTTTGGGGGGGTGAGGGGTGTGGCTGAACAAAAAGGTTTTTTGTTCCAACTATGTCCACTATCTCCAGCATGTTTTGATCCAGCCATATAAAAAATAAGAGTGCTGTAACTATTTTGCTGTGTTTTAGGAATACTTTTATGTGGAAGTATGAAACACCTCTTCTACTAATAACCTATTTTTAATGGAATTTTGCTCACCAGATGATTGCAGATCCTGATGTCCTGCTGAAAACAACTCTGCAACACTCCACCACCGGGAAAAGCTGCAGCAGACACCCCTTCCCATCAGACACCAGAGCATCCCCAGGAGAGGGAGCCTCAGCAAATCCCAGAAATTCCTCAGGCAGCACTGCAACACCACAGTCCAGCTGTGAGCCAGGGAACAGCATGATTTCCCTTATTGCACTGTGTGCACAAACCAGTGGTCTGTCATTTCCATCAGCTATCTTTATACAGCCACTCATATATAAATATTAAAAAAATACTGCTTGTATGTATTTTACATATATTTTATACTTCTCAGGTACTGACACTCCTTTCTCATTTGCTGCTACATCAGGAGATGCTTATAGAAAAAAGGATGCCAAAAAATTCTTTAGATTTCTGATAAAAAGTCACAGGTCATTTGTTCAAATGAATGAATGAGGAACCCCAGATATAAATATTCACTTTGGGGAAGATGAAAAATGCATTCTTTGCTACTTTTCTAAAAAAAAAAAAAAAAAAGCTGTAAACAGAAACAGCTCCAAATTACATTTGTGATCATTCTAAGTAAGAGTTTTCATTCCACAGGTGATACCAGAAGTAGACTCTTACTCTTTGCCACTTTTTGGTGAGACTAGTTGACTTTCCTGGGATTGTTTTGTTTAGAAATACAGAAAACCTTTTCAATCTTTTAATACCTCCTAGCACAGAAATTCATGCTATCCATGCTTAAAATTGTTACCAAAACATCTTGGCAGTAAGCTGTCTGTACAACAAATAGTCTAAACGGTTACTATTCTGATAACTGTGATGCTAAACTTACTTTCTTTGGGATACTAAACTTACTTTGGGGTGCAGCCCAAGAGGTTAATTCCTGGAGAACTGAAGTTCAGACAAGAATACAGGACACTACACCATGGTACTTGGAATATTTTCCCAAGGAGGACTCTGTGGCTCTGTCACAGTGAAATGTTCGTGCTAACGTGTTGCTTTAGCGACTCTAATTAAGTGTATATCGATCTATACATTGCCAAATTATCTTCCTACCTACTTCACGGCTGTAAAATTAAAAAACCATTACAGCTCATTGCAAGTGACAGTATCTGCTTTTAAAATCAAGATTTCATGCTAAATGAGGGGTTATGCCAATTACCATCCACTTTTTTTGTTTGGTTTTTTTCTGAATCTAGCTTGTCCCTTAGCCACACCAACCTCTCCCCTGCAGATTTTAATTGATGGTTCCATCCTCCAATTATCTTACTTCAGTAGAGTCCAGGCTGGACTTGTAATATCATTTCAGTATTTGTTTTTAATTAGCCCAATTATTGGCAATTGACCTTCACTTAATGGCTTCTAAATCAGCCATAGTGGTTTCTCTCATTGGGCTGATTAGAAGAGAAGCTGAGAGCCTTTTGTTGGCTCCCTTCATGCTCAGCCCTGCTTCCTGAGCAGGGAGGCTCCTCCTGTGCTCTCCCCATCCTCCCTGCCCCTCCAAGATTCCCAGGAAAAGGCTCCAGCCCTTGCTAGGGAGGTCTCTTCCCATCAAGTCTCCCTCACCAGCAATGGATCTGTCAGATCTTTTGTGAGAACCCCTCTGAAAGAGTCAGGGTCAGCTGCCTTGGAAATCACAGACAACTTAAGGCAAGGGCTGAGGATTAGTGCAGTCAGGATTCTTTGCTGCTCGAGGGTGAATAGAATCGGGTTTGATATAATCTTCCAGGTTTTTTCTATGCCACCCCCTCTCCCCACCCAAACATTTATGTTAATTAGAAAAGTTTAAAAAAAAAAACAAACCCAAATCCAAACCCCCAAAAAATGGGTTTATAAACAATGTATATCTAGACCACTGTAAGACTGGCAAGTTAAATCACAGCGATCTTCAACCAGCATAAATTTTGAAGAGATTAAAGGCTATCAATATCTGCTGTAAGGTATCAGAGCTGATAGATCTCCAATTATATTATAAAGGACATAAATTATGATTATGATTATAAAGGACAGAAAAACAGCCTGTACTGTACCAACACAGGATTTGAACACCTCATTTTCAACAAGACAAATAACCCAAACTTGGATAGCAAGACATATTTTAGGGTATACTAAACTATTCCACAACTGTAAAGCCAAGTCTCATTGTGTTTAAGCCCTGTACTCTGGATATCTGAAATTTCAAACTCACACTTATCAAAACCTTGACAAGTGTACTTTGTATTGCCAGCACTTTTTGAAAGTTGTTGCTGATATGATTCCAGGTATACAATAGATGTACAGGGAAAAAACACTTTATTCTTTGGCTAAAACCACTAAGACCAAAGACTTATTCATATTGATGAAGTCATTCTATTAAATTTGCTGGATTCTGACTAAAGTCACACAAGAGCACAGAAGTCAGAGCATTACGTTTTCCTGCAGGTAGCTGAAGTGATGCCCTGTTAGTTTACAAGAGCTACATCAGCCCTGGCAAGCTATCTCTGGGAGCTATTTTCCCCAAAATCTCCCTTTAAAGGAAGTTTTCTGCAGAAAGGCAATTCTGGCAATATCTGACCCAGTGAGTTGTGTTGCTGAGTCCTGCTGTGCTGCTCATTCTCAAGCTCCAAGCTCACACATCTGTGCTGAGCCCTCCATGGAGCAGCTGCCTTTCTTGTGTCCCCAATCTCCCACGAGGTGCCATTTCCTAATTTAGGAAAAGCTGGCAAACAGGCCAGCTCTGTACATTAGAGGGAAGCAAATGTCAGGTCACAGAGAAACAGGGGACTCCGAGGAGCTGCTGGCTGAGGAACTGTAGGATTTGGGAAGCACGAAAGGGCAACATCTTTAAGAGCTGCTCAGAGCTGGGGTTACACAGAGGGGACTGCAAAGCCATTTCCATGAGATTCCCCATCCTCTGTGACAGAATGGGACTTGTTCTGCTGAGCTGAGTGCCTTCCCATGGTCAGCTGGCATTTCCTGGGAAACCCAGAGCACTGGGCTGGAACTAAAAGCGGCTAAAAGCAGCAAGACAGGCTGCATGCTTCACAGGAAAAACAAGTTCTCACAATCCATCCAGTGATAGAGAGCAAAGGCAGCAGAAAGCCAAGGACAGTACGGAAAGGGACATCTTAACTTCCCAGCACAGGTAAAATAGCTTAGACATCAAATCATGGGGATTGTTCCTAAAGCAGATATCCCAACACACTTCAGACTCCGCTGTGGGGTAAACTGCAAAATGCAGAAGAAAGAAATCGCTGAATATTTTGCTGTTTTACAATTAAAACAAAGACAAAAGGCATAGGTAAAATTTCAGACTATGAAATTGTGTTATTCTGCCACATATACTATAAACACAACATACATAGAAGGAAATTGTAAGCATATTTTTACCTAGCTACCTACTTACTCATAAATAAAATAAACTTCCTAGTAATTCTGGTACCCTTTATAATAATGGTTTGCTATTATAAAATTCTTTATAATTTATTATTATAAAATTCTTTATAATTTATTATTATTAAATTATATATACTAATTATCAGGATATAATTCATTGCATACGAATAATTGACTGCAAAGAATTTGGAAAAAAAAAACTGGTCTTCTGCAATGTAATATTGCTTTGAACCATTTTTTACGCAATGAAAAAAAGAAAGGAGAAAAAAGAATAGAAAAAATAAGGAGAGTTCATCTGGTTCTTAAAATCATGAGTAAGCCATCTTGGCCCAGTTTCAGATGACAGAAACCTTCACAGCCCTTTACGCAGACTAATATATTAAAAAAGTTTAATAGTGAAGATATCACTAATTACATCCACCAAAAATGCACAGCATCACATCCACCTTATACAACAGGATGTAGGTGGGCTTCAGTCTAATGCAGATATGGGGGAATATATATATATCTATATATATCTATATATATCTATATATATCTATATATATCTCAAGGTACCATTTTAACTATACAAATGCCCCACTTTAAAAGGAAAAGCAGTGAAAAGTAACTGCTGTTACTCAGAGCTGAATGAAAATGCATCATTGAGATGTTTTAGCAGCGGATTTTTTCCATCTGTGGGTTTTGCATTTTCACAAGGCTTCTTCCTCTCAAGCTGCAGAGGAGAAACTGTGAATTTGCTCAGCAAGTGGTGACACTGGGGGAAAATAGTCAGGAAATTAAATGGGGAAGGAGAGGGTGTCTCCTTTTTGTAAAGAATTTTTTAATTAATTGTTTCATCTGCTTCTAATTAAAAATGGGTTCCAGATCAGTTCTGACTCTGGCTTTTTTTAGGGAGCATTCTAACTCACAAAGAAGGAGAAATATTGCCGGGAACTGAAAATGGCATGGTTTGTTTAAGAAAAACATAGGACCCAAAGGGAACAACTAACACACCAAACTACTTTTAACAGCTGGTAAATCTGTGCTATTTCACAGCAGCATTCTCATTGGCAAAGTACTGAATATCCCTATTCAAACAGAATAGTTAAAGCAAGTGTATGAGTAGTTTGTTTCTTTTTAACCCAAATATCACAAAAATAGAACAATTAAATGCTTAAAATCCAGTGCATGCAAAATCAGGGCACATCTGGAAAGAAAACACACCCATGGCAAAATGAAAACCCCTTTTATTGCTTGAGCTGCTCACCTCTAAAACCAAGGATTTCACACCACCAGGATTTCTCACCCTACTAAATTAATAACAAACCCAAATCCCAGTGCAAATGAATAGAACAAATAAAACTGATCTCACTTGTGCAAAGACCTATAAAGTCTTGCTGAGATAAGTCTTGAACATATTTTATAAGTGGGAACTCTAAGTAACCCATCTCAAAATATTTTTGGGAATACACTACGACAGTGTAGTCAATTCTTTGTAGTGGAACTCCAATGTAAAATCAGAGTAGTCTTTTCTTCTTAGAATGAAATATATAGCATTTTTGTAGCTCCTGAAAAAAAATAATAATTTGACTCCTTTGGAGCACACATTTCTTGTATAATAATGCAAAAACACAAGAAAAAAAAATTCAACAATTTAGTCCACTGGCTGTGAGCAGGGGAAAAGGTACAGAAATAAGTGCCAAATTCCTGTTGATTTTTAACAGAGGTTTAATGCCTATTTCTACACATGCCTTTGAAAAATGTTTCCTCCAGATAATTTAGAAAATCATACTAAATCAGTTCTGAAATTGGAAATAAATGGCTGCAAAAAATGTCTCAAACATTTAATAATATACCTGATCAATGACAATATACCCATCTCTCAGACATTGCACAATACACAAATGGATGCTCAACAACATTATTTTCAGGTCTGGATTCCAAAAGTAAGTGTATTTATTTTAAAAAGTTGAGTCCTTTTCCATGCACAGTTCAGATTAAATGCCAAGGAAAACTAAAGAACTCAAAGACCTTGTGAACACACGAACAGTTGCACTGCCAGGCATAATTGTTTCCTGATGCATAGCTGGCTGCCATTTAGCACATGCCCTGGTAGAAAAGGTCACTACTTACAAAAAATAAATTCCTCACATCTTCTGTTAAAGCAGGCAGCCTGCATGCCAGGCACAACAGCACAGCAACACAGCAATGTATTAATACATTATTTTCTGAAGCATGATGCCTTCAGTTTCACCATGCAGAGTTGTTCCTAAAATGGGACCGTATCAATTAACCAGATCATGAGTGAGAAGAAAACCAACACCAGAAAGAACAGTTTTAAATTATTCCTGAATTATTATATCCTAAATTATTCCACGCCCTTACTCAATTTCAGTAGTAGCTGATCAAGTAAAAATGTCAATTTATGAGGTAAGAGCCTGTTTCACTGGATAACTTTGAAAATTGATGGGTTGAAATTAATTGTGATTTGGCACTACAAAGTGTGACAAGTTTGGGAAGAGGTTATGGGTTGTCTAAAAAGGAAAAGGTGAGCATCACCTCAAGCTTATTGTCACACAACTGTCTTGGGCAGGTGAAAACTCAGCAATAGCTACAACTACAGTGTTTAGACACTTATCACAAAGGCTTTTGACACAGAGACAGATATAAAATGTAAGGTTTGTAAGAAAAGGGATGGAAGGTTTGGACCTCATTGAAGTGAGAAATTAATTATTAAGCAGTCAAGTGGGAGAGAGAGCTCCTAGTGAAATAAAGCAACACTCACACATCTGAGAAACCTGTACTTGAGGAGAAAGTCATGCTGTCTTGTCTCTGCAAGGACAGAACTTGAAGGACTCTGGTATGAAAAATGAATTTTGCCTGTGCCCAAGTCTGCCTGAAATTTTTTCAAGTCAACTTCGTTTTGTCTCAGCTAAGTTGCAATCCTATTTCTTTGAAAACCTTGATGTGCTGGAGCCATCATTTAGCAGCAGTAGGTTACTGCACTGAGAATGGTCCAGTCACATGCAAGTTTCTGCCATTTTTTGCCTCCCAGAGCATTCTGTTTGCTACAAGCCAGAGTTTAGCCCATATCACTGACACTTAGCACTCCTGTCAACAGGTAACTGACTATAAGTGTATATGTTTAACATGTCCCTTTAATAATCCCAACATCCAGTACAATCTTAGGGTCAAGGATATATCTGTGCTCTTCTTCTCCACAAGGTATGCAATACACTTTGGAGGCTCTTCTAAAGAACAAATATTAAAAATCTACTTATAAAGCCTATGTAAGAAAGCTTTGAACTACCACAGTTCCACTTCTTTCTATCCTCTTTCTTTATTTTCTGTGACCTTTTCTGAAGTCTTCCCAAATTCATTCTCACTTCTGACACCATGTGATGTTCATCACTTCCCTTAATGACCAAACAGAGATGAGAAGAATAGCAATGTGCTTAATGTTCAGCAGGAATTTATAACTACACCATCAAGTCAGTCATGACCTTACAAATTTCCATCAGGAGCTCCCTGGGACTGGCAGATGAATTCATATTCAAATACATTGTCTATCATGTTGTCTCCTTCAAATACTATTGCTACCCTTGCTTGGCAGTTATATTTCACTGTTATTTAAGTAGTAAGTACAAGACTAGGAAGTTCAATATTGACTCAAAATAGAAGACAGAAGTGCTACTATTGCCATTTTGTGTGGATACAATTCAGTAACACCACAACCTTCAAACAGTACCTCACAGTTGTTTTATCTGGATATGGCATTTCCATATGATAGACTCTCAGTCTCTTCAGTCAAAGCAGAACATAACTGAATATGCCAAAGGCCTTCTCCTTTATGTCTGAGCAAAAGAATCTGGGACAAAGCAGAGCAGTCCTGAATCCATCAGAATCAGGAGAGAGTCAAAGAAAAGCTCATTTTACTCACAGTCACAGCACAGGGGATCTTCCACATGCTCTTCCCATTTCACCAGAACAGTTCCTCTAAATCAAGGACTCAGATGGCACTTCCCAAACAGCAGCAATGAGTCCCATTCTCCTTCCTTTCTTCCCTTTAAAAATCCTATCAATATACTGCTCTAAACATCAGCCACCATATGTATGATGCCTGACAGGTTTACTAAACTTGTGAATTTAATTTAGCTGTAAATAGGAATGTTGTGATTTATGAACAGATAAAAGTACTCTCAATAGCCTATTGCTCTAATGAAAATGGAGCAAATAATTCTGCTTTAAGAACCACCAAACAACAACAACCAAAAAAAAAAGAGAAAAAAAAGAAAAAGTAGGTACAGCTACACCAGGTCTCATTTCAGCTTCTTCCTCCTTTTAATCTCTTAAATAATTTCACCTGCCCAAAAGCATAGCCGTCTGACCAGCAGTCCACCACTTCACATTGCCTAATTGGTTTGTTTCCAGTATCCATCCTCCAGAGGAAGATCCCAGCTTAGTTCAACCAATTTAACTGTCGTGTTGTGTGCTGGAGGGACTGAACCCTTTTTGTCCTTTGCCCTGGGTGACCTTGTGCATATGGTTCAACTTGAAACCTTTTTTCCTTCTGAGGCTCTCAAGGCACTTCCTTCATTAAAATGCATTAGTCTTCCTTCCTCCGAGGGAGCAGCTGCCTTAGTTTTGCTTCCCCTAATTCAGAGTCATCACAAGCAAAACCTCTACTTTCTCCACCAGCAGCCAGAGGTGTTTCCTCTCTGTGCATCAGTCCAGTGGGACTGGCAGGTGCCGTGAGGCAGTAGCAAAGGGACATCCCACAATGTCCCCTACGACAAGGGGGATGTGCAGAGCTCGGCTGTTTCTACCTCTACATGTTGATTCTTCAAAGAGTTTTATGGTATTTGCTCAGGAAGAAATCCTGCTGTGAGTGATCTGCAATTAGGCATGGATAGTTAAACAGAGCTCATTCCATGTGAGTGGAGTGGAACTCCCCTGAGTCCGTGCTGGCAGAGTGGAGATTGTGAAATGCAAGCCACGCTCCGACAACAGTCAGCACAACACCCTCAGCTGAGGGCAGCGCTCGACACGCAGCCACGGTGACCAAAATGTGTCACCAGGGAAACTGCCACGCTCTGCAGGAGTACTGTGTGTCTGCCAGAGGAACTCACTGCCTCCAGGTACCTGGCCTGACCTGGCCTTCACATGACAGGAATTTATTCCAGCTCTCCAGAGCTTGATAAGTGAGGGCTGCTGAAATGCACCCCAGGAGCCTTCCAGCATCCTCCTAGACTAGAGATAATAGGGCTCCTGTGACTGTCACAGACTTTCTCATTCACTAGGAGTTATTAACAACTTCTCTTTATTCTAGGAAGATGAAAAGTAGGTATTGTTGCCAACTGATAGTGGTTTAAAAAAATAAAGCATACTCACTAGCTTAAAAAAATAAAGCATACTCCAAACCCCACTCCTTCTTCACCTATCTCCCCATATCAATTAATTTTTTAGACTTATCTTTTCAAATTTAACACATTTCTGACATTTTGGGGAGCTCATTATCGAAATTTTAGGCATTCTCATCTCAAACACTTGTCCAAGTCAAACTCCTGATACCTGTTTCTCCTTAGATAGTTTTCAACAGGAGAGTGAGTTTCCCTTGAAACTACTATTCAATTACAACTTAAACTGGAATATCTCTTCCTAGTATTCTGCAATAAAATTAGGTGTGTTTGGTCAGTAGGCTCCAGACAACTTCTTTCAGGATTTTGTTAGAAATGTACATAAGAAAAATTGAGTCCCTATTATCAGGCCAAAGAAGACCCATCTTCCCCACTCTCTGTGTCCTTTGGATGCTCTGTTTGTCCTTCTATCCCTTCTATCATAATAATCCATAATTACACATTCATTTTAGTCACAGGACACAAAAAGACCTAAAAACTATAAAACCTTTTCCTTGCCAGTCTGTAGAGCCTAAAATGTTGCAACTTAAACAAATGACAAATTTCAGAACGTGTTGTCTTTGCTACGTTACATTATCCTCATTTAGTTCTGGGGAACCCCTTTGGGCTATCCCATTATCCCATCAACTTTCTGTCACTATATCATTATTACACTGTAATAAAACACCCTCAATTCATACACTCCAGCCTTTCAAGAGAAAAGGCACTGTATTATACAAAAGACTCATCCAGCAAATAATTCACTATGAACACAAACATTCCTCCTAAAAATAACACTCTTTGGAATCCACTCTATGAATTCAATCTAGAAGTAAAGAAGACAATTCTAACAAGTGTCCTTTTTCATGACAGACATAATTTAGAATTGTTATCGAGAGACTTGGTATTTCATTAGTGGTTTTTAATGAGGCTTTTTTAAATTGCAGTATTGTTATATGATAAGATTCTATGGAAGATAATCAGGTAATAAATATATAATCCTTTCCATTATTTCATCTTTACAGAAAAGTAGCTTGGTCATTTTGGCAAAAGGGTTTTGCTAGGAAATTTCTGGTGCCCATAAAGTGGCTGCTGAAGAAAATCCAAGTGGAAGAAAATTATTTTATTTCAAACATTGCATGTTTGAACAAGAAATCTTTCTAGAACAAGAAATCTTTCTAGAGCAAAATTCCTGTGGTTGTTCTGGGACACCTTCTTGCAGGCTTTGGATGGGAGATCCCAGAACAGCAGTCACAAATGCCTAAAAGGCAGGTTACAGTCAGGCACTGCATGGAATTTTCCCCCTACCATTAGGGCTATCCAGTCAAAAAGCAGCACTGAAGAACCCAGAAAGTTCACAGTACTTCAAACGTTTCCTGGCAATGCAAGTGCAGCTTCCCAGTGACCACAGAGCAAGTGTAAGGTGTGAAGTGGTTCAGTGGGGTACAGAGGGAAGGCTGAGGGGGAAAGGATGGTAGGGAACTTGAGAATAGGGGTTTCATCATTACCTCATTATCCAGAGCCTCTGCTGCTGCCATGGACCACAGCAGCATCTCCAGTCCAGCTTCTTCCTCAAGGATCCACTGCAGATACCTCTGCCTCCTCCTCACCTTCCAAATCCCCCTTGCCTGGTAATGGAAAAATGTGGATATAAATCTGGGGAAAGTGATCACCTACTCAAGTCCTGACACTTTGAATGATGCTGACTTAATAGTATCAGAGATGTCCAATAAGATAATTTTAATCAAGATCCCGAAGGAAAAGCGTTTCAAGGAGATTTTAGCATCAAATAACTCAGAACAGTTTGAATATGGCTGACATCAAAAGTTACAAAGACAGACCTGGAACCATGGCTTTAATTTATTTTCCCGAAACTTCATTTGAAGTATCACATTTGTCCTATTTCTAACATGAGCAGTGTCCAAAATGCCCAATCTCTTTGGGCATTTGAGATCTTTTGATCTCATTTCACATCAACTACTCTGCAGAGACATTGGAGAAAGGATACAAGGATGGCACATTTTGATTAAAAAAACCTAGGGCCTCCCCTAGGTCCTGCCAAATTATTAGTGAACATCCACTGATTCAGGCTCAGAAAGGCATAATTTTAAGAAGCTCAAAACTTAAGTTCAACTGTTCCACCTTAAACCAGCTTCCTCACCAGTTTTCATGTATTTCTCATGTTATTAGCAGTTTCTATCAATGAATATCTTCCACTTTGCACATTTTAATTCAGTTTCAACACACATTTGAGGAGCTTTACTGTTCTCTCAGAAAGAGCAGGAAAACTGAAACACACCCAACAATTTGGGCATTTCCTGCACAGTCCTGCAGTCCTGGGGCTGTGCCAAGCAGAACTCACTGCCAGGAATGTGGCTGGATTCTCTACCTGTTGGCACCAGGAAAAGCCAATCATACTCAGAGAGAGGATAAAAATCCTCTTTCCACTTCTATAACTCCGGAAGTTTTTCTAACTCTTTCAAACTGCATTTAGGTATGAAACTTCTGAAGAGGAAAAGAAAAAGCAAACCCCAGCAGTAGCATATTAAATTCTGTGGTTAAAGAAATTTGAATTTAGGCAAGTGTGACTGAACCACCATGCACATGTCACATTATCACCTAACTCCTTCCACAAAGTCTGCTTTTCACAGTTATTTTTTCTATCACTGAGCAGCAGAGTTTTACAGTGTACTTGACTTGACGGCACTGCAAACAAATTGAGTTTCTGCACCGTAACAGTGAAGTGGTGTTGATCCAGTGATGCATTATTCCAAATGTGCAGCCTGCTGAGGGAATCAACAGGGAGCCTGTACTTTTTAAATTAGCTTTTTTTCAGCTTGTAAAGATTGACAGTATTGACACCTCATAACTGGGGGTAGGCCTGGTGTATTTTAGTAACAAAATGAGTGTTACTTTCAGAATCAAGGCCAGGGTGGCAGGTTGAGCCCGAGGCATCCAGTCACCTTCTCCTGTGCCCTACATTCATTCCCTCCTTTAATTAACTACAACGATTTGCTAACACTACAGATTTGGGGGTTGTTTTATGTATTTCCATCACTGGTATGCATTAATAGAATGACCCCTTAGGAGATGAACAGGAACTGATAAATAACAATACAAAACTAAATACATTAAAAAAGTCTGAACTTTTTATAAGTTACAAAGCATCCAAGCTTCAATCCAGTCACTTCATAACTCTGAACAGTAGTTACTGCACTTCCTTAATTTTCATTGTCAAAGCATCCTAAGCACTGGATTCTGTTTAATTCACATAAACTTACATATAGCCATTCCATATCCAAATACATTAGAAAGATTTGGGAATCACTGGCTGCTCAAGGAACATATTCAGCAAAAAACCTGCCCCATCCATCCCATGTGGAAAGCAGCAATCCCTCGTGCCTTAGAAAAGCACTTGTTGAGGCACAAAAAAAAACCAACAAAACAACCCTTCTGTTCCAGTTCCAGTTTTTACAAAAATAATTTCATTTTAACTTGACTTGACCTTTTTTCCCCCTCCCTTTTCCATCTCCCAGGCTGGGAATAGGTATGACGGGTTCTTTCCCTGCTTTCCTCAGTAATCCACACACAGCAAGCCCACAAGGCTTATCTGGGCTTCCTCTTACTCCTCAGACACCTAGTGGTTCTGCCAGATATTCAGAAGATAAATCTTCTAAAATACAGAATATTTTGTTTGGATTTGTACATTGTACCTGTTACAAAATCATAAACACACTATCTGGAGGAATTAAAAGATCTCATGTATTTTGGGACCTCAAATGTAATCAAAAAGTACTGAAATGGTTCTCCTATCTCTGTCACAAAAGCAAATCAAAGAGTTTTGTCCAGCCTGCTGCATAACATTCTTTGTTGAAACGCAGTTTTGTTTGGGTGAAATACAGTTCTTTGGTTTAAAAAGAAGTTGTCATGCTGTTGGGATGGGGGTGTGGAATAATCAAGAAATATAGAGCTTAATTTAAATGTAAACAATGGAAGTACATGTATTATACATACACCTACTTAGAGCAAGAATGAGGACCTATTTGTAAAACCCAAATCCAGCTTGTCAGATCGAGATGGAGCAGCTCTCTCAGCCACTCTGTCTGCCAGACAGAATGACAGCGTGGCAGGAGGAAAAGATTCCTGCAGCGTGACTACAGAAATAATGAATAATCTGCTCCAAGTCGGGTTTTTTGCATTATTTATGCTCAATACACTGTCTTTGTAAGGATGATTAGTGCACCATCTGCCTGGACCACAAACAGGCATAAAGGAGACAACCTCCTGATTAAAATCTCATTTCTTTTAAACAGAGAATATGAGCCCACTATTCTTTCTGGACATGCAGACCTCCAGTCTCCTAATTAATCTACATCAGTCATTAGATACAGATAGCCTGGCCAGACCTCAAGTTATTTAAATGCCTCACTGAGCTAAAATATAATAGAGCCAAGCCACAAATATGAAGTTCCATATCCTCTGCAACACTGTGTGCAAGATTCTGTGTCTCATTAGGGCAGAGCGTCAGAATTAATCATGAGCTCTGATGCAGGTTTCTAATGTTTATCATCACAATCCTGTGACTAATGCTGGGATTCCTCTGATAAATGGGAATGTCTGCCTCAGAGTTGGCAACCCCAGCTTCTTCAGAGATGTCTTCAACAGAGACTCAACAGCATCTCTCAACCTGTGCAATCTGTCAGCCCTTAGGATCAAAAAGGGACACAAAGGAGTTGCTGGTTGAACAGGACTACCTGTTTTGAGAAATAAAGGAACCTGGAGTGGTCCATCCAGAAGTAAACATACATGGTTTTGATGCCTAAACTAGATTATTTCAGGATCTTGGCACACAATACAGTAGCAAAATGCCGAGGTTACAAAAATGCCGAGGAAATTTGCTATTTCTATTGAATCAATAATGAACAGTACTAAAAACATTGAAGTTCATAAAATTTATTTTCTTTCACAGTTTTCAGTTATGATTAATAACCGTGTCCTTGTCCTTACCCATTCACTACTTTCTGTCTTCACTCTGTATCTTCATTTTGCTCTGCCCAACATTTACAAGTGCTTGAATTAGAACGATCACACCAAAAGTGCCTGTCCAGCCCAGTATCAGAGTATTTGATACAACAGCCATTAAAACACACACACTCATCACCATCTTAATTTTTGCAGCCCAAATTAAGGGCATTTTTTTTGTCCAACAACTCATGTGTGAACTACTTTGAGATTCTCTGTCCTGAAAAAACCACACATTTGTCATTGCTGTATTCATAAATTAGCAAAAATACAAAACCACTGTATATATATCTATATTACAGATGAAAAGAGTCTTTAGGGAAAATGTAGAAATAATATATTTCCTTAGAGGTCTCCAAAGCATTAGACAAATATTTATTAAACTTCAGGTTCTCCCTGTGGGTAAGCTTTATTTGCAGAGTACCTTACAAGCTGATCATCCAAAGCATAAACGAAGGTTTTGAAAACTCAGTTTTGAATTGAGAGTTTAAGAATCCATGTGCTGAGACTTGTCTACTATTGAAAACCTCCTTCAGCTGTCAACAAGAGAAAGCCTAATAAATTTACAGACTTATAGACTAACTTGTATTGGAAAAACCTCTGGCTCACTCTACATTTCTGCCTAAGCCTTTCCTCCTCTCTTGGATTTTATATAAACTGCATTAAAATGGCTGTTCTGGGGCCTGACTCCATTTAATTACCAACTCTCTTGTTTCCCATCAGCTGCAGGATCTACTTACTGTTTGCTAAAGTCTCATTCCACTAGAGGTTTAGAGGTTCTCACCTGCCAGGGGAACACATAAGTATTTCTTCCCACAATGAGCTTTGTTCTTCCCTCAGGAATGATTTAGCTATGACAAAAATACTGCCTGGCACTGTGTTTTCATGACACACTTCCTGGCTGCTTACACATTAAGTTCTCATTAAAAGAATTTTAAGCATTAATATTTCCTAGGCAAAATACACAGTTGACATAATTGCAAATTGTAACAGCTCTTAATGCTGGCACTCCAGAGAATTTCTGAAACCATCAGGGTAAATTACACAGCAACATACCATTTATAAAATAATAACATAAAAGCCTTCCTTCCTTTCTTTCCCCCCTTCTCAAGTATTAGGACATCCAGCTCTGGTTAACACTCACACTGGTGCTCAGAGACCAAGGTGATGCTGGAGGAAGTGGGAGCACGAATAAAGAAAGAGAATTGCCTGTTTGGTGGAGGAAAACTGAAATCCTCTACTTGCTTTCATTTTTAACTCAAAACAATAACCACTCTGATGAAAGAACTTTGAAATTACAGGAGGACAGAATGAAATGACAGAAGAATTCATAGCAAGAGAAACCCTGCCCATGGAATTGGGTATCTCTCGGAATAATGATTGAAAAGCAAATCATGGCTACAGGACTGAGCCATTTAGCCCATTCTGGAAGGCAAATGCAGACACATTTGGCTAAGATTTGTGGCCTAATGTGGACAGAAATCAGTGTCATCCTTCAGAAGATGTTTTATTTAGTTGCTGACTTGCTGTAAAACCTCTGCCATGTCAGTCAATATCCATGTCTGTTCTCTTCCCATCCTTCACTAGCTAAGAACATAAGGAAGAAATTCTGCCTGTAGAGGAAGGGCCTAAAGCAATGAAATGGTCCCCATCTTAACTCAAATCTACATGCTCTATTAAAATAAAAATCAGCAATAGAGTTATCATTGTCATCATTGGACAGTCATCGTTAGACCTAAACACAGAAACTTTAATAGAACTAGTCTAAAAGAAAAACAATTTCTATTGCATTTGTATTTTCAATTTCCACCTCTATTTTGTAATAAAATTGGGAACTTTACACAGTGTCAAGCTCCCAAGTTTTGTGTCTCAAAACAGCTTTTTCTTATTTATAAATTTCCCTTTATTCAAGGGAAATATTGTAAAAGTTATTTGTTTCCATCCTTAATAAAATTATTTGGTCAAGGAAGAATGAAATTCTATACCTGCTTTCATTTTAACTCAAAAAAATAACCATTCTGATAGATAAAATTTGCTTTTGTGAAGAATGTTTTGCAACTTTTAGTTCCCTAGCTGAAAGAAGTTCTCAAAATATTTTGAATATTTCGAAGTTTCCATCCTTTATGCATCTTTAGCTACACTTTTGGCCAGATCTACATTTTCCACCACTGGTTATATGCTTGTATCTGCAAAGCAACATTTTCTCATTCTACTTTAAAAAATACTGTAGCATCTGATAATGCAGTCTATATGGTCCTCTCAGGAAAGGAAAAACCTCTTTGCAAATCAAAAAGCTGCACTATAAATTCCATGCATCATATCATATTGCACACATAAATAAGATGAAGAATCCTCATCTTGAGTCAAGAAAAGTTTTAATACACCATCTAATTTTTTTTGGAAGCACACAAAAATACCAGAGCTGTAACTTGTTTTTCCTGCTCACAAAGCACATGTTGGGCTCCTTTCTAGAAAAAAGGGTATTTAAGGCATTTACTCTTCCTGTTTCTGAATTGGGATAATGTTGTGGATAGAAAATTACTGTTTAGAAAGGACAGTTTCTTCCAAATGTAAGCAGTATATTTATGATATATTTATGGTTTGTTTGGGTTTTTTTTTAATCAGGAAGATCCTTAAGGTCTCTTCTAACCCAGTCCTTTCTATGATTCCATTAAATCAGACAAATTTGAGCTTTAACTTCACCTAATGAGAATTCAAGTGAAGCAAATAAAAGCAGTCAATACACAAACCTCACAACCACTGTTTGCTTAATTGTGAAACAGCATCAGAGAACTTCAGTTTAAGAGAATTACACACACGCTGAGCATTTCATTTTACAATCTGTTAAAACTGGAAATAAAAATCAAGATTGCTGAATCCTTAACTACTTCTTTATTTATAAGACTGGGCTCTCTTAAAAAGCAAGAGTAGGAGAGAACAGAAGTTTTTATTTGTACTGTATGGAGTACTGGAGTTTTTATTTGCACTATATGAGCTATTAAACCCCAAGTATTAGATGTATTTCAAGGATTCCAATATACCAGTGAGAACTGTTCCCATAGCTGGGGGCTTCAAAGTTTAATGAATATTTCTAAAGCACTTTGTGTTGTTTTTATGAATTACTACTCAAGTCAAATAAAATATAATCTTATTAATAAACAGTCTCTCCTGGAGACAGATGCATCAGCTCCCAGGAGAAAGAAGAACAGCAGTCACTAAATAATAATAACCAATGAAAAGATAAATTCAAGCACATGTTCCCTGTTTGGGCAGCGCTAAGCACAAAATTTTGTTTCACTTTTCTGTTTCCAGTCCCACTTGGAAATCAATTCTCTGCTCACATTAGGACAGTGCAATGTAACATTTGAGGTGCTGGACATCTTGTCCCTATTATTCTTTGATTTTAGAACACAAGATTTATTTGCCACAAAAGAAGAGGACAAACCATTCCTCCACTACACCCTTCAAAAAAATAACTCTGATCTGACCCACCAGGACATTTCTCACACACCAGTGTTCCATGGAAAAAAACCTCTGGCAAATTTGGGGCACAACCCTCTTTCCATTTTGTGTCCAGACTCACAGAACAAGCAAGTTTTAACACTAGTATTATTCCAACATTTTTCTAAGAAATTAAAAATTTTCAAACACAGCATTAAAAGAATTGATGGTTGAAGTATGCAGGAAATAATTTTTTACACCCTTGTTAGCTAAAAATTCCATCCCCCTTTGTGAGTAATAAGCTATTGTTCAGTGCAGCATACAGGTGATGCTTTAATCAGGTTATGGACACATAAATCTTGAAAGAAAATTAAAAAACCTCTCTACACCTCAGTTACTTTGAGAAGCCAAAGGGAGGAGAGAGAACACCAGCAAGCTGAAACGATTCCCCCCGACCTCTCTTAACAAGAGAAATTTGTTCTTCAAATGGTTTAATCAAAATGTCCTATAATTTCCCTGAAGAATTCTCTCTTGCTGCTTCAGCAGAATTTCCAGTCTCCCTTTGCCCTTCAACAGGCTGCTGTCTCACAGGAGACCATGGCCACTTCTGTACTTTATCACCATCAAAATCCTCAGAAGGTCTGTTTTTCCAGCCTTTGCAGGTTTTCCTGTCTGTTAAATTAGAAAATGATTCAGCACTATAATCCTCAAGTATATTTTAAGCTCACAGAAAGCACAGACCCCAGGTGAGCAGCTCCTTCTCCAGAGGAGTAAGGACCTACTGAAGTAAATAAAACGTACCAGGTAAGTAAGAATTTACAGGATTGAGCCCTGAATCTAGCTGAGAAACTTCTGCAGTTTTAACACATAGATAAATGTTGGCAAAACAGACGTGAAAGTCAACCTACTACATCTTAAAAAAATTCACTAACAGCATAACCATCAAGCCAACAAAGACAGCAAATATTTTCCATCTGAGTGAAACTATTACAGTAAAGGGTAAAATGAAAAGGAATGGGTGCTCTCGTATTTTTATTTGATATTTCACTAGATTGATGAATATCTGTCATAAGTACTGAATTTGCATTGCATTTTCCCGATTATCCATGTGAAATGTTGTATAAACTTGCAACACATCTAATATTTTACCCATTTCAGGTAAGCAACACCCAGAGAACTCAAATTTACCTCACGTAATACAGGGTACATGAAGAAAGTCCTAAAGGAATTAAGCACCCATTTTAAATGGTTTGTATTTTTAGGTATATAATTTTTGGGGACCGTATTTTATACAAATATCTCATTACAAATTTACAAACCTGTTACAACAGCAGAGAGCCTCTAAAAGCAGGCAGCATGGAAATTCAGAAACACAGAACACAGATTAAAAATAGACAACTTTTAAAACTCATTTTCTGGGCCCTGAAGGTTTTAGCATATAAAAATATGCATATTTTCAAGGGAATAGGTATAAAAAATTATTTTCACACTGTGCAGCGACTTTAAAAGCACATGTTAGACTTTTCTCTAATGCTGTTAAAGGTGTGATCAGCCTGTGAAGCAAGGCCAGGAATTACACAAGGCATTACTTCCTTCACACTAGCTGGGAATCAGGTGGGATAGAGAAGGATGCAGATACAAGGAATAGTGATGCTCTCAGGGCATCTGTGTTCCAGTTGGAAATCCAGAGCCTGGCAGGTTTCTGACACGGATAAAACTTGCCACAAATTGTGCTGAAATGTCCAACAAACTTGTCTGGCTGAAAACAGAGTTTAAAATTATAGAAAAATCAAGGCTTTGGACACAATGTTGTGTACATTTCATTGTAAAAACCCAAAGTATTTCAACAGAAAAGCATAGCAAGTGTTAACACCAGGTATTAAAGAGACTTCAATCTCACATTCTTTGTTCTTTCTGAACTTTTTTTAATTCCCTGTGAATTACAATTTTAAAAAAATACTTGTAATCGCTATAAATCACTTTTTTTTTTTTCCCCAAAGGGGCAATTATTTGAAATGGTAAAGCTCTCTGGATGGGTTCAGTTCAAACCAAGGTTTGCATAATCCCATCAAGAGCAGAAAAATATCTTTAAGTTCTGCCTGCTGCTGAAGAACAATACTGGGGCTATGAGAGGGCAAAGAGACCTGTTCTGGTTGAAGAACAACAGTCCCACTGAAAGAAACTTCAATCTCTTTTCCTCACAGTCAATCTTTTGAAAGGATTTTTTTCCTCTTCTAAGTCAAACATTTTACCTTTTTAGTTCTTCCAGTAACAAATCAAACCCAGTGGCTTCTTAAATAAAACCTACTGAACACGTATCACAGAGATATGGTTCATGAAAAGAAATGACAAAACTTTTTCCTGCTACTATATTTTCTCCTAAAATTGCAGAGGAAAATATTGCAATGAATGCAACAATTTTATTAGCATCTCTGGGAATGCCTATTTTTCATATTGCTAATGTTCTAAAATACAGAAGGCACTTGAGGCTGCAGCTGTTCCTCTCTAAAATGCAGAGAGTCCATAAAATGTCAGTAAATAACGAGGGAGGAATGGACCATTAAGAAATGTTAAGAAATGTTTCAGTGTGGGAGAACTGAGCCCCCAGACTCTTCCAGCACCATTTTTTGCCATTGTCATGCAGCTCCATCCTCACGTGGATCAGGAGCCATCAGCAGCAGGCTTGTGCCAGAAGGGTTTTTCAAGTGTAGGTAATCTGGCCTGAAACTTTAACTACTTGAATTTCTTTAAACACTGAGGAAAGTGGAAAACCTCCATTTTCATATCAGTATCTGACAGTTCTGTATTAAAATATATTGCAATATTTAGATGTTCTTTGCAGCTATTTAATTAAAGGTAATGGTAAGTGTGCCAATATCTTTTTACATTGCAATATTAATATTTACTGCCCAAGCTCTAGGATCTTACATTTATATATTGTTTAAGAGCAAGAAGATTAAAAATTGTCCCAAGATATTAGACCATGATGTAGAGTCTTGTTTTCCCCCCTCCTTGTGCATTCACAAAATCACTGTGGCTCTACAGCACTACAAGAAGTGTTTGTTCATCTGAATATTAAGATAACTGGAGGGAATTATTACACAACTCAACATGGATTATACAATTCATTTCAGATTTTTCACAAGAGTTGTAAATTTATGTATATTAGAATGATCTTAGAACTTGTATTCCTTATTCTTTTTGTTCTTTAGTTAGAAAACCCTGAAAAATACTATCCTGCAGTTAATGAAGATCTGAAAAAGAAACACTCAAGAGGGTGAAAATTATCACACTAAGGCAGAATAAATTACAGGAGATTCCTACATTTTCCAAAGTCCACCTGAAAATTAAACATTAACAGGCCACTACTTGACAGTAGAAGCTGCACACTTGGACAATTAACCACAAAAACAGAGTAGCAGAGAAACTCTAAGTGCTTATAAATTTTTATGTTACAGTTATATTGATACAGAATTCTCTATGAATTTTGAACAAAGAAATGTGGAGAAAGATGCAGTAGGGTGGTCACCCAACACTTTGAATATCTTTTTCAGAGATTTTAGAGTTAAAAAAAAAAAAAAAAAAAAAAGGCAAATATCATGAGAGTATTGAAGGAACAATTTGCTGTACCCCTGAATTGAACACTTGAGACACTCCTGCTGCAGGCAGGCAGCAATTTTCCTTGATGCCAAAGTGTATTTTCCTGTAAATGATTCTTGTAAATGAGCAGAGCTCTTTCAAGCTGACTGTACTTATCGAAATTGTCTTCACGTAACTCACAAGAGAGAAAGAAGGAGTAGCCTTGAGAAGAATTGCAACCTGTAAACTTCTAATGGTAAAGATTCTGAAGGCAGATGTTGATCAGAGGAAAAGGAAATAAAGAACCACATTATCTGATGTAAATATTTTGTCCTTTCTTTAATTAAGTAGTACCTAGAACAGCTTTCACTATTTCTGCAGATAACTACAACAGTTTCTCAGCTTCTCTTGACTTCAGTTCTTCATTTCTAACACAAAAATCTGTACCAGACTGGCATTTTCAGGGAAATTATTACTTTCAAGTGTTGCTGTTCCAGCTTTCTAGAGAACCTGCATTTTTGAAGCAATAATATAGTTTATTTACCAGTAGTAATAACAATACCTGCTCATACTCACAAACCTCACGTGAAAATGATTAAATTTATCCTGTAATTAATGGTGCACACCAAACAGGAGAGTCAAGCATTTGCAGAAGAAAAACCATGTTCAAACAAATGAGGCAGATGATAGACTATGAAAAAAAGAGAGAAAAAAAAAGGGCAATGATGACTCCAGAGATATAAAAATATACAAGGTTTGTACCAAGGGAGCATCGCAGCCATATCCATGGTCTCTGATCCCCTCACTCTTATCCCACACACATTTTTGGTACTTCTGGACCTTGGCGAGATTATGAGGTGGTTTATTCCTTAATTCAGTTGGTTTTTTTTTTTTCCTGATGCTTCATCATCAGTTTTACTTTCACAAGGACAAAAATTAATTATTTTTGTCTTGTAAACCAAGATATTTCTGTTTCTATCACAGTCACAAAAAATCATTTTTCTTTGTTTTTCCTCAAAATTACTTTGGTTGATAACAGTGCTACTACTTTTGACTGTTTCTTCATCTTTCTCCCTCCCATTCCTAAAATCCTGGTGATGCCTTTTTGCACCCTCTCAATGCATTTCCATTGCAAATATGAATGTCACTTGTAACAAAACCCATTCAGCTTTAAATGAGCCAGGACTGATATCTAACTTCCAATATCCCTGACATGTTCTTGTCTAAATAAAAATTACACAGAATCTGTGTAACCCATGCCAGTTCCCCTAATGGCTACAGTAGGTATCACACCAGGACACCACATTCCGAATTTTTCACTGGTCACATCATGTTGTCTTCAGAAAGAACTAAGGAAAGAAAAAGTGCAAAATGTGGTAAATTTCCATATTCATTCTTTGCTAACTATTTGCAAGTCCCAGGTAGCCAGGTGACAATGCAAAATATGCAATAAGCTTCTTTTTTTCTTCCTTTATTTTTTTTTAATGGACATGTGAAAAGGCAGTGAGGCAATTACATTGATACCGTGTTCAACCTTGCCAAAACTGAGTAAATATTATCTAATGCAGAAGGAAGAGCATTTTCTTCTGTGTAAAGTGCTGGGTTACTCCACTTCAGGAAACATCAGGCTGCTTGGGAGATGGGGGAGGCAAATTCCCAGAACTCAAGGAGTTTTCATCATTTTCGTTCTAGTCTCTGGCAGTGTTAGTTACTGAGTAACCTCATCTCAGGTCTGGGACATTAATGACAAAGATCTCACAAGCCCAACAGACCATGTGCCAAACAGCTATGGAAGTGGAGTCCTGCTCTCTGTATCTTCCCTGATGCATCCTTCCTGTGCCTGATATCCCAGGGTGCATTTAAAAACAAAACCCCTTCCTTTTCAGCAAATGAGATTATGTACATAAACATGTGTTGCACAAAAACCAGTGACTCTAATACTTCAGGTTTCCTCTTTTTGTCTCATAAATTACTGCAAACAGAGGGAAATAAATTCTCCTTCCTTCTTCTAAGAGCTTTTTTTTTGCCGTGTACAACAGATGTTGTTTCCACAAATTAGTTTCTAATTTCTTTCATAACTCAGTCAGAACAACCCTTCAATTCATAGTCAGGGAATAGATTTAGTGCTGCACATAATTCTTGTAATTATGTAAGAAAACTGCACTTTGCTAGGTGAAAACCTTGGCTATCAATCACTGGGTTTAGTGTATGTCTTGTTACACCAGCTGTGCAACACACTGGAGATTCCTTACATTTCCACAGTGGGAAGGATAAATGATTCCTGGGATAGGGAATGGAGAAGGAGACAGCAAGAGGGCCAGCTCTAGAGTGTTGGGCTGCAATACATGAAGTCATTAAGAATGCCACACACACCTCCTCCACCACAGCAATCTGCAAACCCAGCAGTATTTAAAGTTTTTTTCAGTCATCAAAATGCAGTTAGCCACAATAAAGCAAGTAAGTTCCACCCCTTTAAGAAAAAAAAGAAAAAATCTAATAGAAGATTGAATAAAACTGCCTGCCTGGCTCAGGTGAGCAGCATGGACACCTGGTGGATCCTGAACTTTGAAGTTCAGCACAAAAACTGCAAATGTCACAATAAAAACTGGCAGAGAGTTACACTGTGCAAGAGACTGTTCATGCAGTGGTAGCACTTGGAACAAAATTATTTTGAATAGCTTGCTGCTTTTTTTTTTTTTAAAGAATATGATTTACTTGTTAAATGAAAATCTATTTTCATTTTTTATTTAAAAGCTGTTCCATTGCCAGCCACTAAAGCTGAAGTTGCTGACATATTAACATGTGCAGAATACAGAACACACTGAAATTTCTCCAGGAGGTCACATCCAGGTAGCTGAAGGCAAGTGAAACTCCAGGGGTTACTGAAAGGGTTTTAAAGGAACTGATTAGGCAGCGCTGCTTCCCCATGAAACAGGCTTACTGCATGCCTTTGGTGATCCAGCTGGAATCATTATGCAGTCTCAGGACACACTTAATGCAACTTTCATACAAAAATGCTGCAGGGATAAAGGGATTAGAATTTCTGAGAGAATGAGTACTTCAGAGGAAGTAGCACAATAAAGTCATCATAAAATTGTAGGGTTTTCTCTCCCTTCCCTGTCTTCTTTTATTTTATTTTCTTGTGGGGAATGGGGTGACAAAGTGATCTGTGCTAGTTCTGTGTGTGTGAATTTTTTTTGTGTGTGTGTGTGTGTTTTTGGAGGGTTGGTTTGTTTGGTTTTTGTTTGATTGTTTTGGGGTGGTGTTTGGTTTTTTAGCTATACTTCTCTAAATTCTTTCTTTACTCTAGGCAGAGGAAGGTGATCCTTTTCCCCCAGCCAGTAAAGGTGAGACATACTTGAGTGCTTGATTCTCTGCAGTGGTGCCCAGCGACAGGAGAGGAGGCAAGAGGCAAAATTAAAATGCAGAAGTTTTCACCTGAATGCTAGAAAACATATTTTTACTGTGAGGGTGGCCAAACACTGAAGTAGAATGCCCAGGGTGGTTGCTGACTGGAGAATGGACACAGTTCAGACAACCTGTTTGAGCAGGGGGTGGACTAAACAATTCTGGGATTCCTCTTTGCTTTGAGAAATAAAGCAACAAAGAAAGATGATGATCCTCCTGTAAGTTGCATCCTACATTGTCTGGAAAAAAATAAACCAAACAAACACATCCTTTGGCTCATCTTCAGACTCAGACATGACACCAAAAAACCACAGCTGAATAAAACTCCTCTTCAAACTCCCACTTGATACTACAGGAAGAAATTCAGGAAAACACAGTGTACTTTTGGTTATGTCAAACCCCACACATGTCCCAGTCCTAAAGCACATCTAGAATATATGGGGATAATCTCCTCTAAATTGTTGAGCCAACCAGTAAGAACTGAAAAAATATCTCCAAATAGAATCCAGAGAATTAAACCTAATTAATGGTTACCGGAGAAAATTGGGCACAAGGCTTAAGCAGAATAATTTAAGTAACAGAAAGCCAAACTCTTTGGTGAATATTCTTATATTTCCAGTTTTGCAAGAAACGGGTTACAATTAGTTTGGACTGAGACTAAGTTGGTAGAATCAGTTTCTGATCCACCCCTTCGACCTTACCCACATTAGAAATTTTATGTTTGAATATTGTCAGCTCTTACTCAGCAAAAGACAACATTTCTAAAAATTCATCCATAATATGTACATTAAAATGCAATTATTCTGTGCTTTCGGCTATTTTTTTCTTGCTACTGCTGAACTACTTTCTCTTTCTCTACTCTGTTCATTACACATTGAAAAAAACCAACCCAACAAACAGAAAGGGGAATTAAATGAAACTTGCGCTTCACGTCATGACCCTGAAGTCAGAAATGGTGAAGTGTCAGTGACTTTAATAAGACTGCTGCCAGTATATTTTTCACCCTAATGATGCACTAAATATTATGCTAATATTATGTCAAAGACCCCAAAACACAGGAGGAGGATTCTGGGTCTAACTAGGCAGAGAAGCTTGTTTAAAAATCCACATGAGAGGGGAGGCATCAGAAATGGCAAGGTGTCCTCATATCCTTCATAACCCTCTGCCACAGTCTATGGGCATGACTGGATTTTTCATTGAGCTGAGGTGAAAAGTAAATATCTCACAAATATCAGAAAGATTGAATAAAAATACAAAGATGGAGACATTTTTAGCTGGGTAGGAAAAGTAAAAAGCTGGTTTTGTGAACACCAATGAAAACCATGTGTAATTTGAATGCAGATTCAAAGAGCAATCTCACAAGTACCAAGAAATGTAATTTATCTTTATTGACAAGATAAAGAATTTTCAAGGAGAGATCAGAGGTGATGACCTGTTCTTAAAAAGTTTACCAAACACAAAAAACACGATTTCAGTGTTGGCTGTTAGACTTCTCTGTTTTGCCACTAAAAACTAAAAGCATGAAAAAAAGATTTCACCAGGGAAATTCGCTGCTGCTGCTGCTGAGGCATTTTGGGATTTTTCAACTACTGCACACAGGAAGGCAATGTTCCCCCTAACTCTCATACTTTCTTTGCTGCCTTTTTTTCTTACGTAAAAGTCTGCAATAAGGAGGAAGGTCAGGAATTAAGAAGCAAAAAAAATGCAGGCAAGTTCTACATGAAAACCACACCATGCCAATGTGTGCACTTTGCTCACACAGGTTTGATTTCTGTATTTTGAAAGCTGGAGGAACAAGAGGGTTTGAGTTGAAGTCCAGGAGCAAGAGATGACTTTGCACAGCAAAAAGCATTTCATTCCAGCCACTGAATGAAGTGCTAAGCAAGAATCATTCTTGTCTTCTCAGTCCCCTGCCCTCCATGACTTAATACTTGGAAAAAGAATCCTCCATTAAATACATTTTATACTTAGTCAATGTAGTTTCAGTCAGGATGAAATTTAGTCTGCTGTTTGTTTCCTCACGAGCATTTTGTTTTTACATTATTTAATTAATGACTATCTATATCTGTGGATTTCCAGAAGTCTAATTACATGATTGTCCACAAAAGCAATTTTGTGGGCACAATCTTTGTGTTTTCAAAACAGCTCTCATAAGACCCCAACCATCCAGTATATGATAGCAATATAATGAATTAGATCCATCTTTTTAATTATTGTTGACATACTATGACTTATAAAATGGAATAATAATGGATCACTTAGACATGCAGAAGTTTTATAAAGCAACAGAGGAATGACTTACCAAAGAATATTATGTCTTAAAGCTGAAGGAAATTACAAATAGAGGAAAAGTTGCACATAGTCAGATCAAGTCAGACACTGCATTAAAAATGAAGGCAAAAAATTATTCAGCCATAAAAAACCAGTAAGCAAATATGCACAACGATGAGGCAGCAATAATTAAAGCTAATGTATGGAAGCCACACAATAAAACACTCTGCACACAACAGATGATGGTGAACATGGAGGAAAGGGGTGGGGGGAGGTATAAAAATAAGTACTCCCAAAATTGATGTGCAAGCAAAACTTTAAAACACAACACACTGACCAGATAATTCCAAACCCACAAATTTGGACAAAACAGCACATAAAACTGTAGACCAAAGATTATTTTTTAATAAATTCAGTGAAACATGCCATCATCCTAAAATAAAACCAACAATGCAAAAAAAGCAGGTGGGAAGAGGGGAAAGAGTGCAAGTCAGGCTGGCTAATTTTAAGTAGTCCAAAAAGTTTTAAATACAAGTTTTGAAGAAGAAAACTGGGGGATGGGGAAGAGGTAAAAATAGGACAACACATAAGCAGCATTAAGGACAAAAACTCTGCAGTCCAGAATACAATCTCACATTTTCCTTCAGGAAAAAAAAATCCAAGAAAAGGTTCATCACCGAAATTAAGATTATATAAATAAGTTCCTTAAAGGGAATGAGAAATTCATCAAAATAGAAATAGTGACATGCTCCTTTGGAGACTTACAATGCTGAATGCCACCCAAGGATGCTCCTGAAGTACTTTATGTTATTTTTTATATTCATGAATCATCGAGACATGTGGGAGAAGAGCTGCAATGAAATTTCTTGGAAAACAAAACTGGGAGGAACACATAAAAGGGAAGGACTTGAATTCTAAACATGAAGGAGATGAAGATTAGAATAATAAAACATTCTATTGTAAAGTACTCAATCAAGGAAAGGTTACTCGGAGAGATTGAAAAACTGCATTTTTGTTATAACATCAAACATGAAGAGAAGTTTGTGTTTTACTCAAGAGTGAGGTTACTCCACAGCATAAACATAGCATGCCTGTGAAAAGGACAGTGGCATCAGTGATGCACAATTTAAATAACATCCAGAAGAGGTAAGAAAATTATTGCCACTGTAGTACGTACTGTTGTGAACAGTTTTCATAAAAGCTCTCAGTTTCAACAATCTGCGTTGAAGGAGGATTTATTCAAGTGGGAAGAGATGAAATAAGATCTACCAGAACTGCAAGAATACAAGCCCACTTCAAAGGTACACAAAGGAAGAATATGTGTTTTCTAAGTGAAGGCTGAGATATCAGATTTCTGTATCAATGATAAATGAATTAAAAGTCATTAAACCCTACTGGGGACAGTGCATCTGAAGCAATACAACACCGACACACTGAAGCAAAGCAAACTTTCAAGCAGATGAAATCTTGCAGTGCTTGGTAGTTAAGTTTTATTTTAAACATCTTGGTTTAATGTTTGGTTGGTTTTTTTTTTAAAGTATTCATTTCCATATAAATGTGCAGGGTTTAATTATTGACATGGCAGAGGTACTTTTGAATCACTATGTTTTTATCCTTAACACAGGAGTTATGTTAGCTTATGTTAAACACATCACTCAGATGATGCTTTTACTTGTCAGTATTGGTACTGAGCCAATCGATATTGCAACTGAAAACACAGTTTCATGTTTCTGTTTTATGAATCCTAGAATGAAATCAAAGGTAAATATGAAAGATCTGGAACATATATTGAAGTATGTGATGTATTTCACTCTTTCCTCTAGTCTTACTTTCTCTCATTTTACACTGCTTGTGTTCCAGCTTAACATGTATTTCCAGCCTTGGCCTAAATCCAAGCAATTGCCATCAAAAGATGTGAACTAAGAGATGCACAAATACCAGAGCAGATATGGTGCAGAACTGTTCTCATGAGGTTTCAGTTGCCCACACCTCTCCAATAATGCCTTATGGAAAACCTCTATAAAACATTGCTTCCATTTGCCTCATCACAATCATTTTTCTCTCATAAATCACATCTTGTGCGTAGCAAGAGCTACAAATGAGCATTGCTGAAGATGCAAACCTTCATTCTGACATATAAAAAGGTTTGCTAACACTGGCACTCCCACCAGGGCAGACACATTCACAAAAACCTGTAAGTTAAGAATGGTAATAAAATCACACTTCTTTTTAACAAGTCACATATCAGTTCCTTTCAACAGCTGCTCACTGCATGTTGAAAAGATAAAGATGCTTGGTTTGCTTTCCTGTCACAGCAATACTATTTTGCTTGTATATTATGTTTTTCAACACAGTGGTAATCTTTAATACACTACAACAGACCCCCAGGTGAGGTTGAGTACCTGAATGAACTAACACGGATATGTGAAGCAGAACAGCAGAGTGTTACCCTTGCTTCTCAGTACTGTGTCTAAATATTTCAATTTTCACCAAAAAGGCATTTTTCCCCACGGCAAAATAACAAAGAAAAATGTCTTTGTAAGCGACTTAGAAAAACATATTTACAGTGGGCAAAATATTCAATCTAAGTTTTATTTATTTATTTTCAATACAAATGAGTTTCTTGAACAAACATCTTGACTGAAATGTCAACTGTGGCATTGCAGGTCATTTTCCTGCATGGTTGAAATCAGTTTAGAACTAGAAATGAGCACAAATACTCAGTTCACTGTAGCAGCCATTAGTCTTGGATTTTAGTATGTTATTTAATATTCATTACATTTCTTCTCCCCACAGCTTTTGCACATATCTGAGACTCCAGTTTCCTCATCTCAGTTAAAAATAAAAATAATTTTAAAAAAAGATATCTCCTCACCCATCAAGATAAAGGTTAAACGATCTCCCTGTTCTCTCTTTTGTCTGTGATAATCTGATCATGGAAATATCACAACTTTCAGCCACACTTTCAAGAGGCCAATGCAGGAGATAAGGAGAAAAATCAGCTGTCTGTCTGAAATTTGGCACTGTGAATATTCCCCAAAAGATGGAGCATTTCAGTCCAGTGCTTATCAATTCATGGGCTCATACTTTTGAGTGGAAAAGCCTAAATAGAAAGCTTTAGTCATTTACACAAACATTAGAAAATGACAGTGAAAACTTTATTTAATTAGTAGTTTAGAATATGGGAAACTATTTTAATAAAAAAAAATATGCCAGCTCTTACAATAACTACTGAAAACCATCCCACAATGCAAATTATTTTCTGGCAATTTTTATTCAACCTGCCACAAATATGATGAAGTGTATAAATAACTAAACACTTCCCTGAGTCAGGCAGATGGACCTGTCGGCAAGAGTTAATTTTACCCAAATCAAAAATGAAACCCTTTATTCGATGTAGCTTTATGAGAATTCTAGAATTTTCACATTCAGCCTATTTTTGTTTAACACTTTGAAAAATATTAAAAGATTACCACAGAGACAAGGTCTTATCTGCCTGCTCAGATTACACTGTACTTACACCAAACCTTACAGCATACATGATTAGCCCTAAAAGGTCTCTTTGGTGATTTTCACTTTTAATGAACTGGTTGGAATTCATTATACAATAATTGTAAGGAGGTTTCATAGATAAGCCTCTGTCTTTAGGTGGCATGGTACTGACAGACAGCAATTTTTGTCAAAAAGAACGAAAATCCACACACCTTCCTTGCTAAATGAAGCGTAGATATTAATCTGAAACCTTCCACGAGCAAGAAAGACACAAACAGCAGAAAAGAAAGTCCAAGACAAATAGGGTAATGGGTTTCATTCAACTTCCAATTTACACTGCTTTTGCCCAGGTGAAACTGTCGATTTTCAGCGCTGACAAAAATTGCATTTGTCAAGACAAAAATTCTGCACTTTTTACTCTGCAACTTTGGTAAAGGTCAAACCCCAAGTATTTACATGCCAGACAACAGGTAGTTGTGTAGGCTGTCCTACTGCCTGGACAGGCAAAAAATTTGGAAAGCAATCAGGTACCAGAATTCAGCTTTGATGTAAATTGTAACCATAAAGAAAAATTGATGGATTTTTTGCCAGCAGGGTCTAATAATTCAGTGTTGTTGAGGCCTTTCAACAGACTGGCTTGTTAATCAACCTAGGAGAAAGATGCACCACTGAGTATTTCATCTTGGGAATTTCAATTGCACAACCTTTTCTCATAGGCAGACCTTCCTCTTGTATCCTCCATATTATCTACAACTTGCCATTACCTGAAACCACTGAAAGAATTTAAACTCTCTCCAGCTGATATGGGAAGCAAGAGAGCACTTCTCTTGTGGTGAGAGAGTCATCTGCAAACCACCAGGGACAGACTTGTGGGCTTTCCCAGCTGCAGATCAGGTAGGCACTGCTGTTTGAAGATACCTGTCTGCTAGCAAGCTCCACATCCAGGGGCTTGGATCTTTTATGCTTTTGGTTTTTGCTCTTGAATACTTGAAAGGTCCACAGACATCTTCATTCTTGGACACCCGATACATTTTAGAAAAATATGTTTTCACAAACACACTGAATTGCAAATAAGTCCTTCCCTGACCTCCTTTGCTGAGATTCTTCCCTAGAGAGGTCCATATCTTCAGCTGCAATATTTGGAAGCCAGGAAGCACAGGCTAATGGCCCTTCTGCTTATCCTGCCTAGTGCCCAAGCTCCCTTTTAGCTGGAGTGGCACAGCTACTGCAGAGAGGATAAGAACTGCAATCTATTTCCCAGCTGCACCTGTCATCAAACAGTGCCAGCTTCTAAAAAATCTTCTGGCCTCCCCATTGTTGCATGCAGCAACTGCAAGTTTAGTTCTTTTGCATTTGGTTTTAACCTGCAAGAAGGTGAAATTACTGCTTTAGGAGTGCTGCTCAAACAGTGCACTCAGCACATGAGTCATCTCCAGGAGCAAAATACTCTGCAGATGAAGTCAAACCAGAGAGGACAGGGATGTGTGAGCAGCCATTGACACCATACATTGGGAATCAGGGATTAAACTTATCCAGACATTTACTGATTTCATCTCTGAGAATGCTCTGTGGGGAATCAACCCTGCTCTCCAGTCAGAGGGAAAGAAGTTTTCCCTGCACTTTCAAGTACAGGAAGAGTTGTTTTGTGGAAGCTGAAATCCACAAGCTTTTCTTGTAAGTGTAAGGTAACTAGAGTTCAAATTAAATTTTAGACTGAAGATATAACATCTTCATTAGGAAGTTCTAGTAAAATGCATTTTATTCATCTATCAGAAAAGGTCCTCAAGCCCCCTGCAGATTCTCCACATGCTGGTAAATGTGGGAAAATTTGCACTTGTCACACATGTTTAAAATTTTAATCAAAGCATGTCAATGCTCATATAATGAGAGGTTTTTTCCCTGTGGTGAAATTGTCATAATGAAGGTTGCAAAATTACCATACACTTTCAGATGCACTGCAAACAGCCTCTGTCTTTTAGCTGCTACATATTACATTTCTTCCCCTTAAGCCCAGATCTTTGACTAACTGCCTTCCAAAATATGCCAATCAGTAATTTCCACCCTGGACAACTGTCAGCACAGGCTACAAAACGTTTGTAACCATTGTTTTCAAATTTCCAGTCACTTGAATCCCAACTTGCCAAGCCAGACACACAGGTCTGACCAAGCAGTGCTGGACCCAAAACTTGGATAAGGCTGGATCCAGATGTTTGGGACACAGGCTCACCTCCACCTTCTTGAAAGCCTTTCAGGGATTCAATATTCATAGAAGCTATATGAACAAATGCTTCATCCTTCCAATGAGTGAATTATTCTGGCAAAAACAGGTTTTCCCTACAGTCACACTCCAAATTGCTCTTTAGTTGCATGACATCCCACACAGATTTAGAGGAGGTAACTACAGTAGGAGAACAGGGAAAGGGACAATATCTTGTGTCATCAACATCCAGATAGAAAGCAACGTTGATGCAGATGACACCACATAGCACAGGTTAGCCCTGCTCATAGATAGTTATATAAAGGAATTTTATATATATTTATTTTATATATATATTATACCCAAATATTCCAATATACATACAAATATATTCAAATAGATATGTACCTATAAGTCTATATATATTAAATCCAAAGGGAAAAACCCCCATCCATTCTTTGCCTAACTGTGTCAAGCTTCTCAGTTATTTGAGTTGTATAGTGAAAAATGCATTGGTTTATATTGAAAACACCTCTTTTGTCCTAACATTCACGTACATTAAATAATATTTATTTTCTAATCATGAAACCAGTATGACTTTATGCCCTAGAACATGGTGCAGGAACAAGGAAAGGAAACTTGTCTGTGGAGGAGAGGGGAGAGATGTACATCTACACACAAAAGCCCATGGAAACAAAGACAAGAAAAAGCATAAGAAAGATTTCCAAGCTGATTAATTACAAAAAAAAGGTCACCTATTGCACAGATGAGCATAAAACTTGAGCACTTTACTTACATCCCACCCTCAATACAACCCAATCTGACTTTGGACAGGTTAATGGAAAACACAATCACACTGAGCAAAGTGAAGACCCAGTTTCAAAATCAACACACTTCCTGCAGCCACGACAAACCTATTTAGGAAAATTACACCATGCCCTACTTCATCCTGCTGCTTTTAAGCAATCAGTAAGATTTGAAAAAACTTGATGGGAAACCAACACTACATTTCACAGACAGATGGTTTATAGTTTAAGTGCTCGAGTAAAAACCTTCTCTTACCATTCTTTGTACACACTTGAAAGCCACTTAGCTGAAATAAATCTGTGCAAAACAACAGCAAATGACCAGTAAAATGCTTAATTATTCTGCTTTATATCTATGGTATGAAAGGGAGGTAGAAAAAACCATAAATCTACTGATAAAGCCTGGTTTTAAACTAAGTGATGACAGGGGGGTTGGGGCAGAGAACACGATAACTGGGCACAATTCCAGGATTTAAACAGCACCTCAGGCATTATATCCTTTCATGAAGTCAGGTTTTTATCAGAAAGCCAAGTGTTCTGAACCAGAATGCCCCTGTATTTTTGTCCATCACAGAAGACTCTTGCTCTTACATAGCTCTACCTGAGAAATCTCAGTACTGTGCAAGATCATCAAACCCCAGTCTGAACCAGTGCCAGGCACACCCCAGAACTGTGGGGTGAATTTCCAGCTCACTGTTCTTTTCATTACTCAGCTACAATGACTACCTCTGTGTGGAGTAAGGAGGTATCTCTTTCTAGGTCAAATCATAGAAATGGGGGGTGCAAATACAGACTCAGCAGCTTGTTTATTCTCAAACAGAAGCAGCATTTTTCATCTGAGAGTGGCTGCCATACGTTCAGTTTGGTCCTACCAACCAGAAGCATCAGAGAGGAAAAGCAGGTGGTACAAACTGGTAACAAGAAACAAAGGGATAACCGGTTTTCTGCATTTTCTAACTTGAACTTTAGGCTGTCAGCCTAAAACTTTGTTTTATGGACATGAACATCTGGTTTAGAGCATGAAACTTCGACATTGAAAACTCTGAAAAGAAATCATATACATGCAATATGCAAAAGAAGCACAGGTGCTGATTGTGCTGTTAAATTCGTTATCCAGCACTCCATGTTCCATCTGGTTTTGCGTGAATTTTGTGATAAGGGTGCTATAGATAAAGTGCAGTCCAATATTTAAACATTTACAAGTAAGATTAATAGATTAGCAACCAGACAGCTTAGTACACATCCCCAAGGACAATGAGGATTATAAGAGAAATCTAAATTAATGTCTTTAACAAGCCTAAATCTGCAGGAAGGGGCGACATACAAGAAAGAATTGAGGCAAACCACATCACCCCAAACCAGTCTGACCTTTCTGAGGGCATTCCACTGGCACCAGCTGCCCAGGTCTCATGCATTGTCCCTCAAATAAGTGATTTTAGAGACTGGTGGTGCTCACGATCTCCTGAAGTTAAGAATATTGTACCTGCACCTAATTCATCGGGTAATACTACCCTTACTGTGCTCTAAAAAAACCCCAATGAAACAAAAAAAACCAGCCAGACAGATCATGTATGACAGAGCCATGTATGTGCTATAAATTCACCCTCTAGCTTCCTTTCCCGAGATTCTTCTGTATTACTAAATTTCAGTTAAACTTTCCAGCAATATAATTTACTTGGTGTTCAGAATATTTAAAATTGAAGACTGAAACTGAGCAACTACAAGGTATTAGCAAGCGTTACGGAATAAAATATTAAAACAACAAATGACAGACTCTACCAGAAAGTGAAAACATTTACAAAATAGCCCATAGATACTGGAAGAAGTTAAAGCCAAAAAGAAACAGAAAACCCACATAAATAAACACACAAACAGGTTTATGTGGATTCCTTTTTTCCAGTGATCAAACTCGGAGAGATTTTTCTTTCAACAGCAGGGTGTCTGAATTAGAGAATGGCAGTATCTGATCTTTTTTATGTACCTATCCATAAACAGAGCTTTGTTATAGCCACCATCAATCCTGCCCAATGCCTTCGATGCAATTTACTGTGTGTATTTATTACACCAAAACCTCATTATAATAAATTGAAACTATCCAGCACGTCCCTGGAAGTATTCCCAACAGAATGCTATATATTCCTAGCTCTGCTTTAACCTCCCAGCTCCCTTTCAGGATAAACATGGGCTACACGTAGCGAGTTTCATGTCCAGAAATACGATTTATAAGAAATGTCACCTGTCAGTTTGCCTTCAGTAGCCAACATCTCACATCATCCCAGCTAAATTATGTTCAGTCACGTCAGACAAGAGAACATGTCTAACTCAAATACTTACACTTAACGGATAATTGAGAACTGATCCACTAAATGAGCACCTCTAATTACACAGTTCTAGGGGTGGGGGGAGTTTCTTATCTCTAGAGCTCTAATTTCCACATGCCACACGCATCTTTTGTGAATTGAAGCGATGAATATACATAATTATAAAATTCTCTTTGCAAATTAATATAGTTAAGGCTGAAAATCCAGTAATCAGAGGGTGTTTTTTAACAGACAGAATAAGCACTATTCTCCTATTCCAAAGGCTGTAGAACAGCATCCAAAATTTTACCGATGTTGGGAGAACTAAGAAGTGTTAAAATACATATATTCATAACACACAGGAGCTTTGGCAAAGTAACCCTGAATTGATACAAGAAATGATGCCAAGAGGACCAGGAGAGGCAGTCAGGGTTATCCTTAGTTTTTGATTTTTTTTTTACCTCCCCTGGAAATTAATGCAAATATATCTCCCCCACATTTAAAAGAGGTTGAATTTGAAATATAGTAGTTTTATTTTGCATCAGTGTGCCATCACATGTTTTTAATTACTTGCTGTCTTCATTTTCTCTCAGATATTTTGAAAAGTCACATCACATTGACTGGCAGAGAGCAGAGATCACACCTATCAAAAAAAGTGCAAACCAGAACACACTGAACACAAAACTGAATTTGAAAAATATTGGTAACTTTCTTCTTTTTCCACTTTAAAGGGGAGAAAACTTTTTCCACTACAGGTGCCTGATGATCATCCAAAATTCCACTCTTAACTCAAAAGGAGGCAAGTCACTGTATCTTCTTTCCTCTGGCATTATCTGACTTCTAGAACTAATCCTCTTATTTGGCACACAATCACATTTTTAATCTAAAACCACCTTATCTAGACCCCCAAGATTTTGGTTTGCATGTATTTTTCAGGGGAAGCTGCTTCACTTCATTGAGATAATGCATCACTGAATTGTAAGCTCTGTGCAGCTGTCACTCTGTGCCAAACATTCAGAAACATAAATGAACTCTGACAAGTCATTTATCTGGTAATTCAGTGTCAAAGTGTAAAAATATCACTGGGCTTAGTGCATTATCAGTGTTAAAGCAGAACTGAAGTTAAAATGCAAATTGAAAACACCTTTTGTATGTCAGAATAGAAAGTACTATAGTTGGTGCCCACCCTGTTAATCCTGTAGATTCTCAATTGTGTAAGAATAAAAATGTGTGGATAAACCCAAATGTTACACTCATTAAACCATGAACTAAAGGCTTAATGAATGCAGTGCCACCTGTAGTTACTACAGTGGCTTTAAGTCTTCAAGAAGGAATACCTGCAGTTTGTCACGCTGACTGAAATCCCCAGGGAGCTCACATTCCCCTCACAAGAGCAGAGTGCAACAGAAGTACAATGTGCAGTAGAATAGGAATTCCGAGCCCATCGATAAAATTGTGTAATTTTGCTAAGCAAAGCCCACCCTGCAAGAACTGCCACAATCCTTTCCTTGCTCAGTGCTTGCTCAGACAGTCACAAAACACATTTTCAGATGTGGGAAAGCAGTGGCTCATCTTCTGAATGTCCACTCAGCCAAAGAGTTTGTATCTTATTTTATGTCTTACTATTAAAGACAAACACCAAAACATGGTGGTTTGGCATTTTGTTTGTTTGTTGGTTTTTTTTCTTCTTGTTTTGCTTTGTTTTGGTTGGTTGGTCTTTTTCGGTTGGTTGATTGGGGTTTTTTCTCATGGATGTAAAGCCATTGGCAAAGATTTCCTTCTCTTCCCTCCCAAAGAGCTTATAAATTTGAAGAAAACAACCAAATCTTCCTCATGTTCCTCTCTTGGCTACTGTTGATCCACCTCAGGAAGACCAAGTGCAAACTTGCTTTGATCCCTCAGGTGTAATTTAAGTAATGGGGTAGAACCATTTCAACACTCAAAACCACACACAGAGGACTAAAACTCAGCTGGAAGAGGGTCAGTACAGATTTAACTGAGACTAAACCTTAAACAAAAGAAGAAAGCAGGACAGTAATATGATGTATTTTTTTCTGTTATTAAGTTTTTGTGTTAAGCACAAAGCTGAATGAGAGGTGATGTAACAGAGCAAGAATCTTACTCTGGGGAAGATGAGATAAAAAGGATTAAAAAAACCCCCAAACTAACAACAAAAAGATTCTGAGCTGTAAGCTATCAGTTTATGTACTACAGATAAGTCATCTAGTCTGCAGACAAAGCAAAGACTCTCCTTGATGTGCCTCAACTCTTCTACTATGTGCTAGTTATGAAAATAATCAAGATTTATCCTTTGGTTTGTTCTTTTTTCAAATCAGAATCCTGCACCAGTAGTTTGTTTTTTAATCACATAAATAACTTCTGCATGTTAAATCTGGCAATTGCTGCTAAGGTCAACAGCTGAGAGATTATCTGGAGAAGGTGGAGAGAGTCTTATAAAAAGAGAGCATGAAAACAAAATTATTTATTTTAGAAGGGAGAGTTGTCAAGAGTGGGTAGTACATGAAACGACATGCAGAGGATGTAAATCAAAGGAGTCTCTTTCTCTTCCTACCTTGACCCACAAAAATATCTGGTCTGCCTCCTGCTGATAGCCCAAAACGGATACAGCAAAAAGCACCAGTCAAAAATGAAAGGTAATATCCTACTACCAAGTTCTTCCTGTATTTTTTTTTCCATCCCTTCCTACTTCAGAGACATCTTCTAACTCTATACACCATCACACCCCCAGTTTTTGTGCCAGTCTGAAATGGAAACATTAAATAGAATTTCTCTCCTCTCCTACTCACATTTTTAACACAGCCCATTGATGACTTTCCTTTAGCTTGTTTTTGCCATGCCAAATCAATATCAATCTGCAATTTCTTCAACTCAGCTAATTATCATCTATGCGGTATGTAGTTCCAGACAGTTTAAAATCCCTGGGATTTTCCATGTCTCAAAAAATGAGAGGGCTTATAACATCACTTTTCAGGTTCCTTTACAAAGATTTGCGTGTAATAAACTCAGGCAGCTTTTTATCCCTTTTCCAGCCTCCTTCAAAAAAAGACTCTCAAGCCTTTCTTGCTACAGTTGACTAATGGCGATAATCACCTGAGGCAATCTCCCAGATCCTTTAAAAAATAAACAAATCATAGCCTCTACATTTTCTATTCTTGAGTTAAAAAAAGAAAAAAGAAAGATAAATTCTAACAAAAACAGCAGGTTTAAAGTACACTGAATGTACAACTATATATTTCATGACCCAGAATTCTTCACAGGCAAGAAAACTTCCCCACACAGTGTTTTTTTTTTGCTACACCACCTTACCCCAAAGTAAGCTGAGCTTGCAGAGAGGTTGTGCATACAGAAGACATTGATGACCATGTCATGTAAAGATCATTTTGGCTGCCATATTTCCCACTTCAGTTAGCTCAGAAGAAGAGATAAGCCCTGATTATGAAGCAAAAAAATTAAACAGTTGGTTGGAGCCACCCCTTGGAAAGCATCTATTTCCTGATGCTTTCTCCTGCCCTGAGCCAGAAGTGGCCAGCAACAATTTGAGCCTTGGGAAAACTCTACAAGAAGCAAAGCACAGCCTGGAACATTGTATTGATAAAGACACTAACATAGGTTTGGTTTAAACTCACCTGGAATTGAGAAGGGCATGTAAAACTCACATTAAAATCAGGGTGCTGGTGGATTGAAATCCAAAACGGCAGTGCTTTCCAAAAACTAAAAATAAATGCTGGCAGTCACTCTTTTGAGACACCATTGTATTTTGATCCTACCTTCTTGTGAGGGCAAGTATTTTCTAAACCCCTGGCATGATTTAGATATTTACCAAATGTCTTTATCACATCAAAAGTCACATTGCACTGGGTGCTTTTTCTAAACATTCTCTTCTGTTTTTTATACTGATGAAACCCACACCTAAAGCTGCTGATTTCCCTTCTTCATCTGTAGAGAAATCTCAAGACACCATTAAAAGAGTCCACTAGAAATTAAGGATTAGAAACAAACCATGTGGAGGAAAATATTGGGAAAAGGAAGAAAAGCAAAGACTAATTTTAAGACCACAACACTCAGAAAAACAATTCTAGAGAAAACAGGCACTGCCAGATAGAGCAAAATCAGGTGCAGACAAATGCCTCAGAAAAGATCATGGATTAGAAATATGGCTTGGTTAGAAACAGGGGGTCTTCAATAATTGTATCAGAATAATTGTATCAAAGTGTATACAAAAATGCAAAGATATTTCTCTTTCAAAAGTTAAAGGGGCATTGTCCTTGAACCTCTGACACCTGCAGAGAAGTCATTAAAAGCCCCAAAGGTACATCAGAAGTACCCAAAACCACCCACTCTCCCCCATTAAATCCGAATATAGAGCTGACTTCTGCAGAAACAAATGAGTCAGAGATCTACAGACAAGAACTGGCCCAAATTTACAGCAGTTTGACAATAAACCTTGTGATCCATGGTCTTTCCTAGACAGGCTATTGAACACTGTGCTGAAATACTTACTCTGGAACACTGCTCTTCATAATGTCTCCCTCTGACACTAAAAAGGGGCAGAAGTTGTTTTTCAGGATCTTTATTTCCTACAAGACAGAAAGTATTTAATTCAGGTATTTTCTTCTATAAGCAAAGCTTTGGAGTAGAAGCAAAACATTTGCATTTTCAAAAATGTTTGATTGCATTTATCTTCACATCAAACAGAGACATGGCACCATTTCCTAAAGCAGCTCTTCCCATCCAGCTCTCTCCCCTTTCAGCAGCACCAGAACCCACCAAGCCAGGTGCAAAGTACACACGTAATTTTATTTTCATGTGGGCACTGAAAATGGTGCCCACATAAAAATCAAATTCATAATTATATACCTCTTTTCTTCTAACCATGTATCTCTTCTCCCAAGAGAACAGGGATATGTAATGTGTCTTTACTAACTATCCTGATATTATAAAATTCCTGCCCATAAAGAGCAAATAGGGTTGATAATCTTTCCATGCTAAACAAACAAGGCAGGCAAGCTTAGGAAAGCTTCCTGGACAAATGGGTGACACAGCTTTGTGGGGATGGTTGTTTACCACACAAATGGCAAAGGAACTTTAATAAATTCCCTCCTGAAATTTCCTCTCTAAGTATGACTCTTTTAAATGTACATACTGACTTCCCAAGAGCCCTTCCTCTAACTTCATGTATTCCACAGTAGCATCCTCAAACATGATAAGTTTGCTCTGGAAATAAACTATTTCAAGGCTCCTGTGGGATCCCGTATCCCTTGAAATGCTGATATTTTTCTAGTTTATTATCATTTCATATGATTTTATTCCTTCCTCCCAAGAGACAGCATTTTCCAGAAAGGTATTTTCCTCATAGTTTGAAAATACTGCACTCCAGAGGAATAAAAATATATCCTGTCAGCAGTAGTTTTACTGTTTTTCTCCAAATTTACTCTTCTAACTTGGCACATAACCAGCAGCTGATGCACACACTGGGACGTGTCTGAGATGCAAACTAATACAGGTGGCGTGCCTGACTTGCTCCAGAAACAATGACAAGGCATATTTATTTTTAACAGGGTATATTAAAAGAACTTGTACTGCTGGAAAAACAAATTAGAATTGTATGGTCATAGTGGTTTGAGTTCAGAAAACAAGTTCTGTTGCAACACTGTTGGTTGAATCAGGTTGTGCAGGTGGATGTCAGCAAATAGTGGTTTCAAATCACAACAGAATGGTCTTTCAAACTGAACATGCTCTTTTCCTGCCAAAATGTTAAATGAGCCTTTTGACTGGAAATTTATATTTTTCTTCCAAATACAAGACAGATAACTGTGTCATGTGTATTTTAAACTGCAGCAGCTTGCAGTCCTGAGGAACAAAAGAAATGTGCTCAAATAATCCATGGCAGCCACTAAACAAGGGAAGTGTTTCAAGGCAAGGAAACCTGCAGGGGCAGTGCCCTGTCAAAAGCACTGTTTGGGGCTGGGGGCTTTTCAGAGCACAAGAGGTCAGGTTTGAGGCCAAGTCCACAGGTCTAGGCTCGGACAGGAGAGTGCAGGCAAAGAGAGACACAGCTGGATTAAAAAAATGAAATGCATGAGGTCCAAGATCAGCAGGTTCAGGCAGTCAGAAAGACAAACCTCCAAGTTCACCATACTGAGGCCTCTTCAAGTTACCCCTCAAAAGCCCCAAGGGCTGCAGAAGAGCCTTCCCAGGGAGGGAGGACATGGAAAAGGTATCCCAGGCTACTTAGCACTCTGGGGACACAGGGACACCTAACAGGTAGATAGAGGCTAAATAGGGCTCCGAGATTGAGTAAAACCATGAAGGTTTTACTCAATCAGTTTGTGCAATTAATGTAAGTCTGAAATTAGGGAAAGGAGAAGAGAGCACTCTGACCCTGTAGGTGCAGGGTGAAGACATGATCTCTCTCCAGGTATGTCTACCTTTTTTTAAAAAAACAACCTTAAAGCTTTAGCAGATGTGCTGGGTTTCTCTTTAACAACTTGATTCGCTATTGTGCAGAGCCAAAAAATGAGACTCAGTATAGCCCACAAGACCCTAAAAAAATTACCTGACAAACTCCATGCTCCTTGGAGCTACACTGATATTGATCTCTAGGTAACTGTTTTAAATTAAACATCAAAAAACCATATTCACAATTTGCAACTGCCGTGTTGGCTCACAATGCAGACACCTCGCAAAGCATCAGTTGCAATCCCACAAGTAAATTTTGTGAATTCTCCCTTTACTGATTAAATTAATGTCACAATTAATTGATTAATTTGAACAGCTGCTTCTTAATAGATGCTATAACAGTATGGGGAAAATGATTAAAATACCAAGTTTGACTTAACAGAGGTATTTAATTTCATTTCTCCAAGGGTGACTATTAACAGATCTCCTGAATCACACTGGATCTTGATTGTAACTTGTTCCTTCTTCCTGTCATTACAAGTGAATTATCCTAGAAAAATATTTTTACACAAGCTTGTGGTTTTCATTAATCAAAAAAATGAAAAATGATGCCATACAATTTTTTCTGCCAATCACCCACAAACACTGTCAGCAGATTCATAATAATAGGTTAACATTAACTCAGTGAATTACTGAGTTTCCTGATAATGTACATGAAATAGCCTGCAATACAACTTCCCAAGACACCTCAATAAAAGTTCAAATGACTGCGTTTTGGAAATGAATCCACAAATTTTGGAATAGCAACATCAAAAAAGAAAATATTCTTTTCTTTAAATATTAACTGATAATACACTTCCAGGGCATGATAATATATTTCCAGGGTAATATATAACACAAAGTGTCACAAAACACAGTACTGCACAGAACACATACCTAGACAAATACTTGAAAGAAATATGGAATAAAATGTAGCTTGAATTTGACAAACTGAACTCTATGTTGATGAAAGACAAGCCTCAGGTGATACAGGCAATATTTAGCAACTGAAAAATGTAACAAGTTTCATTATTAGGAAAGAGAATTGCTAATTATTAGCACCTTAAAGGGATGCACAGCACCTAGGACTGCAACACTGCCACACGTCAGGTGCATCACCCAGGAACTGAGGCTCCCCAATTCACTCCTGACAAACACCAGAAGGGCATTAACCTTCTGTTTGCCACTAGACTGCTGAAAAAGCACCCCTCCTGCCCCCTCAGCACTGACAGGTGTGACAGGCCTGAAGAGAAAGCAGATGCAGAAGGCAGATAAATAACAAAGGGCTTCTCTCGGTTCCTTTCAGTGGAACTGCCTACGTATCTGCATCAAAGAGAAACACAGAGATTAAAGGCAAAATCCAAGCAGGCAGCCAGAGAAAGGACTGAGAAAAGTCTTTCTACCTCTTTCCCTCCTCCCATGACTTCCCTGAGGGAGAGCTTTGAACAAAAGTACTGTCGAGAAAAGAGTGTGGAGTTCCTGTTTGATGGTGCCAGTGTTCAGGGGTGCTGTGAGAATTCTCTGCTCATTCTCCACTGCTAAGGCTTTGCCCTTCCAAAGGATTTGCACTTCATACATCCACTACAGAAAATGTCACAATGGCAACACTGTCTTCTCCTAGCAAACGATTATTTCATATAGTTTTTTAGCATTTCAAAATTCAGGCATGAGTAATGCTACAAAAGCCTTTCACTGTTGGTCAAAATAGAAAAGCCACTCCAGAAAGCATAGCATTTAAAAGCTGTGCTCTCCAAAATGGCACGTCGGAGAATTTTGTATTTTTTAACACACTTAATTCCTATTAAGAGTAATAGCAGCTAAGCATGAGCCAAAGGATAACTAACATTCCTTCAGGATTTAAGATGTATTTGCCTTTATGGATACAGATACCCACAAGTTCTACATTAAACAGCTGCCAGCTCCTAGATTTGTTCCAGAGTATAAATCTCTTCTGTTAGTATGCATAAGGCATAGCTAAATGTGGCTGCTCACACAGAAAAGAACAGGCCTAATCAGAGAGAGGGAGACTGTTGCTCATAAAATGCAGGGGACCCTTTGTTTCCATTTTGCCAACTATCTCAGACTTGAGATTTTTCTAAAACAGACAAGGTATACGTCCTTTGTAGACATCACATGCAACTGTTATCTCTCTTTCTTTTCATTGATTTAAATTTAAATAATAGGCTTTGGTTTTATCCTCACAGTACTTCCAAAGATAGTAACAGTCAGGATCGGAAAACCAAATAATTTTGTCTTCTAAATAGTTTTGTTACACAGAAAAATAATGTGACAATTGCCTCTCAAACACTAAAAAGGGTCAGGGAACATAACATATTTTCAAAATTATTTTCAAAACATCACAGTGATTCTGAAAGCCTCAGGAACCCAACAGCAGTTCTAAATCCTTTGGAGAATGGCTCTAAGTATGAGCAGAGGAAAGCAGGGCACAGTTAGCTCCTCACAGGTGGCACATGTGTTGCTGTGCCCTCACTACTCCTGTGCTCATCTCCAGGGATAAGCACAGCCCATGGCTCTTGCTGTCTGGGAATTTTTGCTCACCAATTCTCATTATGCAAGATAAAACTTCTTCCTCCCAAGGAGCCTGTTCTTTACCTCTGAGAGGTTTATTACCTTGCCTGCACTCTGCTCATTAGTTCTGCTGTGTTATTCTGACATGGATTTATCTCTTCATTCCTTTAAAATATTTGGGTTTCATTTCCTTCAATTCTGTAGCTTCTTCCTCAATCCTACCTATGGCTCCATGATCCTTCCAGATCCACTTAGTACACTGTTCTTTTAATCAAGGGCTGAGGTCTAAATTTCCCATAATTTCTTTGAGAGTGAATTATTTTTTCTTTGTGTGTAGCCTCTTTAGGAGTAATTGATTGCTAGATGCAGCAATTTTAATCGTCTAAAGACTTCAGTCTAAGTGGTCTCAAATTGCACCATATGAATTAAGGAGATGGGCTTAAAATCTCTATGAGCAAGTGAGTGCATAAATGCAGAAATAACTGAGTTTTATTTTGAAGGAAATGTTTCTATCAGGGAAGGCTTTTAAAAATACATAAACATATTATAGAGGGAGCATAGGATGGTGAACTGGGAACCAGTGCATGCCATTTTTCCCAAAACAGTATTTAGGGAAGGTTTTATGAATGTTAAAAAGTTAAATCATAGACTTTCATTTTCTCCTTTGCTCCCATGTGATGTAACATGTGTCCAACATTCACCTGCTAAATATATTATAATTAATCCATTAAAAAACTCCCAGTAAACCACCAAAAAAATTGACTTTTTTTTTTTTTTAATAGAAAAACATTAGAAATGTGGGCCATCAGAATACCACCAGAAAAATGGAAGCTAAAGTTATTAATATGATGATTTTCACTTGTGTCCTATTATCTCAAGAAACATGTTTGCACTATGCTTCAGCCTGCTAGGATCTGAAATAGCTGTGAAATATAACCAGGCTGTATAATTAAAGCAGCAATTAACCTTGCTTTTGAACAACCAGGGAATTACATTTTGATCAAGAGGCACACAGCAAATCTCTGCTTCCAGTATCTTTTCACGTCATCAAGTTCATGCCATAGTTCTTGACATTTCTGATAACCTGGTCTAGTCTCTTTAGAGGTATCTGCCTACCTGCTGCAATCCTACAGCTCCAACCTGGGAATAAAATGCTGTGTATCTGGGCACTGAACATAGCAGGAATAACAATAATTGGTCTAAGGCTGATCAATTCTGCAAAAATTCACAATCACAAGAACCATTAGTGAGCAGATCATGAACAGTAACACATGCAGGGCCCCCATTTCTTATTCATAATTCCTGGTTAAACAGCATCAGTCAGTGACCAAGCAGACTCATCTGGAAATTTAATTTAGTGCTCAGAAGAACCCAACCACATGCCTTGAGTGAAAGCAAAAACTAGGGTGAGGCTGATTCTCAAACCAGTGCATGGATCTTTATAATGAATAAATAAAATGGGAACTAACCAGACAACAGGTCTCAAAACATCCTCTAAGCAAATGAAGGGACAAAATCACAGTGTTTTTACCAGGTGGGGAGCAACTGTACGACAGTTCATTAAGAACTTGAAGCATTAGACAAGAAGATCAGGAGTTTGTAATGAAGTTTTTCCAAACTGAAATAAAATCTGTGCATGGTAAGGATTCATTTGTGGCACAGCACTTACCTGCTAATTAACAAATGCAACTAAGCCACATGACAACTGTTATGCCCTTTTATGAAGGTTTTGCTCATTTCAACTAAACTTTAAAATGGCCTTATTTTGTTATGCCATGTAATGCCTGGAAGCTCTCTCCACATCAGAACTGATGGGTAGTAAAGGATCAGGGAAGGGAAAGACAGTGGATCAGACATCCACAGCAGTATGTTGAACAACTTTCAGTGATGATCCTCACAGAGCTGGACCCACAAGGCAGCTAACAGAGATAGTGAGCAGATCACATGTTCCCAAACTACTTTTGCTCTTTTTCCATTCTTCACTGTTTTTCACTCTTTTTCAGACAGAATCATGGAGTCCTTTTGCTCTCATGCTCCACCTTCTCATATACTACCCACAAAAAAAGTTTCTCTCCAACTTAATCCAAAAATATTACTTTCTTGGCCACCTTAAAACACGTACTAATAAGATTAGCAGACCTCAGAGCAGCCTCCAGTCACTCGCAGGCAGAAAACTCCCTCCCCAAGATATCTGCTTTGTGTGCAGCACTGTGGCAGAGTTCAGTGGTCTGAGCCTCACCAGGTGGATAGCGTGCCAGGAACCAAAGTTAAGAGCTGATGTAGAAGAAAGCTTGTTTCACAGAATTCCTAAGAGTCTGAAAAGCCAAAGTGCAGCCGAAGGTTATCACAGAGGAACAGTGTGTTGCAAGGACTAACAGCTATAAATAACACACAAAAGAAACTGTTTTACATTTGTTTGGTTTTGAGCACACGTACAAGAGATGGATTAGAGCTTTTTCTTGTGCAACACATCAGATTAATTCAACAACCTCTTTGCCAAAGAATGCTCTTATGGGACTACATGTTCCTCTCCTTCCAGGACTCCTGTTTCCTTTGTTCAAAGTAAGACTGTTTAACAAAAGTTCGACTTCTGAGATCACACCTTTTGCTTTTGACCCTTGCTAAGTCTCTAGCTGTTCCCTGAATCATTGTTCTCTCTCTCAAAATCAACCCAAACCTCTCTACTCCTTCCTCCTCCCTACCCCCTGTAGGGCTTCACTCAACAAGCCATTCCCTCTGGAGCACAACACACAACAGCTTCCATCCCTTTTACTTTTCTATGCCCTTTCCTTGTGGCTTTTTTCAGCAGCTCCCTCCCCATGCTGTCCTTCATAAAGAACAGGCAATCTTTATCCACCCCTTGAATTTTATCTCCACAGCACCAAGTGTAACAACAATTTCAAGAGCAAAACCACGTCCATAGGAAGGTGAACCATTTAAAAGCAGCCCACTTAAATTGCAGCCCTGGGTGGAGGGCAAAGAAATGGGGACCAAATCAATGCCATTCTTCAGAGGGAGCAAGAGCAGCAGCCTCCTCACTGACTGTGCTGGACCTAGAGAAGCCATGAGTTCTTCAAAGTGTGTGACCTCCAGAAACCTGGGACACCAAATCCCTGCAGTTTGCTCTCAACACAACTCCATCCTTACCCAAACCAGCTCCATGTGCTCCTGTCTACTCAAACAGTTTAAAACAAGCAATATGCAAACAACTGTCTTATTCCTTGCATATTATTAGTTTAACATTTTAATAGTCTCTGACCTGCAAGATCAGAAACTAATTCTGTTTCACTTCCTTGATAACCTCTACCTATCTCGTGGCAACATCCCATTTTTAACACATATCTGGTGCTCTTATTATCCAAGTAATAAAGTTCATCCATGGCAAAAACTTCACAGAGAAAAATAATATGTATGAATGTAATCTAATGGCAGTGATGCAGAATTCTGGCAGCAGCAACCAGCCATTTTTGCCAGTAATAGCAAAAGATTTTACCTGCATCACTGCCAAAAAGGAAAAACCCAGCACAGATTACTCAGACTAAGACATTTTCTGTGGTACAACAAATGACAGGTGCCATTGCTAGAGCATTAAAGTTATCACTAAGGTATCACCGTAAGAATGAATTAAAATTTGGATTCCATTAGAACACACAGTGTGCATACAGTTGGCTAGAGCAGCTATATCCAATATTTGTGCATATGACAAATTGTTAAGGTTGTTAGAAATTTCTGTTAAAAGCACTACCAGGCTAAGCTGAAAGCCATCTTAAAAAGTCCTTGTTTTTGAGATAACAGCTCTTACATTTGCAAATGCTAAACTAGAATATGTTCCATCTCACAAACCAACAGCCTTACGACTGTCTTCTGTTAAAGGCAAAAAAACCCCCAACGTTTCCATATGCATCTATTTTATCTGGATATCTTGTTATCCCAGCTGTCGATGAGAGGAGTGGAAATCCTGCAGGGCTCCTCACCAGCACGTGTGGGTATCAGACATCCCTGATCAGAAACCTGCTGGGATGCCAGCAAAGCCAAGGAGCCTCCATGATCTGCCCATATGCTCCCTCTTTACACAACAGATTGATACCAAAGCAAAGCAGTTCAAATGTTTTCAGTGCTCCTTCATCACGGCCAGCAATCTGCAAACAATCTCAAACTGCTTTTTTTAGTCTACAAGTGCAGGTTTTAGCTTGAAGCATAAGCTCCCCGTTCAGACATGAAGTGCCTCCACAGAGCTGAAAATCTTCCATGCTTTGAGGAAGTCTGGATGGGAATCTGCTGTTTGATTTTTTCAGCAGAATTTCAGGATTAAGGGGAAAAACAGGCAGTAACAAAGTTGTCTTAAAACCAAGTAACTGAAGATTAACCCTTATTTAGAGAAGATTTTAATTAAATATTGTGTTTGTAATGATGGCAAGAAGGGATTGAACATGCTCTGGAGACCAAAAATAGATCCTGGTACCAACAAAATCCAGTAGCATGTGAGATCTTGAAACTCCAGTTGTTAGTGCACATACACTGCAGTCAAATTCCAAGCACTTAAAAAAAATCAAAATTTAAAAAAAAAAAAAAAAAAATCAAAGCCCATTTCCGAGTATAAAACCAGGTACAGAAATGAATATCGGATACAATTGCAGTAGAATTTTTTTTAAAAATGTAGCTGGAGAAGAAAAAGAGCTCAAAAAATACTTCAAACTTCACAGTCTGACTGAATTTTCTTTGTCAGAGAACTACTAAAGCATTTCTCAGGCTAAGGAAGACTTCCTTAATTCAAGATACAGTCTCCTCGTATTCAGACCACTTCATCAAAAGTTTCATCACATCAAATATATCCCAGTTTGTTCTTTACCTCTAATAATCTGCATCTCAGACTTGCTAATGTTTATAAAAATTTTTTTCCTTCCAAAAAGGCAGGTAAATGAAGTCAGCAAGACTTCTTTCAAAATTGGAAAATCCACTTGCCAACAATCAATCAACCAATCATCAAACAATCAATTTATAGCTCTTACCCCTACACTTTAACATTATTTCAGAAGAGAGATCCTAACATTATTCCACTGTAACATAACATTATTTTGGTATCAGAAGAGGAACCAGAACACAGCAATGCAACTATACAAGGAAATTTTATATTACAGAAATATCCCCAAAAGGAAAAAAAGTGCTGCCAGAAATAAGTGTGGTGATAGAAAGAATAGACAATTTAACCAAAGTCAGTTATGAGGATTTTATATGCCCCTATATCCTATTTTGGCAATTTTCTGCCTAGCAGAGAAGCAACCACTGATCTCCATCTACTTTTGGTTAAAAAATTAGTTAAAAAATACTGTGCTTCTCATTTGTGGTTTCTGCAGTAACATTTTTCTGTAGCTAAGTTTTGGGAATGTCATTTTACGTAACGAAGTTGTTTCTCTGTGTTAAAAATTTATTTATTATTGATAATTTAACAAATGTTTCGCTCTTCCCTAGTGCTACACTGTATCACTTAACGGCCCCTTGCAGATAGTAAAACCTTTCTAAAATGAGGAAGCTGAGTTCAAAGCAACTTCCACAGAATACAGATCTTTTCTGTCTACTTTGGAGTGGCCAGTTCTGTGGAAAACACTGACTGGGAAGCCCTTTTTAATTTGATGTAGAAGAAGCTGAGATGGCCTTACTTATATTTCCATGGGTTATAGTAAAACCCGAAATTATTGAAAACTAACATAACTGCAGTGGTTTTATTTGTCCCCCAAATACAGTAAAGAACATTACAGAACATTTTTCCACAGCTGTTCTGACAGCAACACTCATAAATCACAACCAGCAAATAAAACTGATTGCAGAAATTAATGTATCAACTTCTACAGGATTTTTCCATACAAGCCTTTCTGAAAACTTTTTGCTCCAAGAGACACGCTGTAATTAAAAAATCAGCAATGAAATCCCAAACAATATAAAGAATTATAGCACCAATTAATTACAGTGCTTTCAAGCTGAAAAAAAGCAATTTGCTAATGAAAACCACGATTGCTTAACAGTAGCGTTAACGGCAAAAAAAAATTGTTGCAATAAATCACTCTTCATAAACATGGACTTATATTGGAAGTCTTCCTAATCCAAACATGTTACACTCAGCAAATTAGCCAAGATGTTCACTCCTCCAGGATCTACTATTCATACCAAAAAAAAGGTTACATGAGCACAACCAATTGCTCAACAAAGCAGTTTATGTCTTAGCTACACTGTATAAAGCAGACAACAGTGACATAACATAGGGATTTCCAGTTCCAGGAAATGCCAGACAAGTCATTGAAAGCATCAACATTTATTTATAGCTTATCAACACTGATAAATTATATTTTCTGGACACTGGGTAAAGGTGATATGCTAACTGGTCTAATATCCCATGGAGAAAAAAAACACACAGAGCAAATAAAACCCTATAAACAACACAAAGAGCTGCAAGGAAAGAGACAGATCAACTGCATGACTTTGTTTAGTGGACATTTATATAGTTACATTTTGCAAAAATCTTGGGGTAAATGAAGAAATCGCATGTCTAGATGACAAAAATCTATGCAAAAAAAATTAAGTATAACCCCTTTTTAACTGAAAGCCTCCTCGAAACAAACCTGAGGCACAACTTCACTTTCCCTCACACAGAAGAGTTTGTGGGTTTGTTCCTGCTTTTGGTTTCAGTGGGGGTTGAGGCAGTGTGTGTTCTGCAGAAAGAAAAATACATTTAACATAATATACAATTTAAACTATTCCCTTGCAAAATAAAGGTCCACAGAGGAGCTACTTTAAAAGTCTTTAAATGCAGAACACTTCTGTACTTCAATCCTGATCTTGATCCTCTTTATCCAAGCATGAGCATGCGTTGCTTTTATTACCTGTATTTACCCCTTGTGTATTTATTAAATTTGGCCCTATTTTTCATCTTCTATTTCCAAAGCAAACATAAAAATTTCTGGAGATGTAACTGTTCTCCTTCAGCCAGGCACATTTTGCATACCTGTCTTCATGTAGTATTTTTCTATTCAAAGTTTCAGAAAACGTCTGAAATTCCTGCTTCTTCCGCTTTATGAGGCTTTACTCAATTAAAAAGTCAAAATCATTGCTGAGGACTGTCGCAGTGCTTTTGCTATCCATGTATTTGTGCTACGTAAAAAAAATTAATCTGATTGTCTCGAATGTTTAGCAACTGGTATTTCCTCAAAAACACAAGCTCCAGATCTCTGAGACAAGATTCATGATATAGATTAGAGCATATTGTTTACAGTCCATAAACACTTCTTATTATAGTTTCATCATAAGGTAATTCCATTCTATGGAGTAAATTAACATATTTTCCAGGGCTCATTAATCCTCATTTAATCACTCAGTGAACATGAACCAAACACATTAAAAGGAAAATCAAGACATGAACTCTAATTTAAGCCACCATTTTATAATTGCATTTATCTTTAGGAAATCTTAATATATAATACTAAGACTAGTTCCCCCTTCTTTATATTTATTGTAAAAAAGGTTCTTGGAATACAAAGCATCATCTGAAAACCCTGTTGTCCCTTTGATTGCCAACAGTACCAGTGGATTCACACCAGTCAAAGCAGGATTGTTCTGTGTCCAACAGGTTTATTTTCTTACAGAGCAGCCACAGTGTATGTGAATAAATGGTCTTTTTTTACATTTTCAAAATATCCAAGGTATAAACAGGGCTCCATTGTGGGAGTTTGTTGTACTATTACAGACAAATCCCGCTGAGAACTTCCAGGAGAATAAATGGACAACAGGCACATGCAGAGGGAGGCATAAGAAGCACCAGAAAGGGACACATGGATGGAGTCACCAGAACAGCACAAAGATGTCACAACCACTGACAGATTCTTCAGGCATCAAAAGGAAGGAGGTGTAAGAGGAGCAGAGACTGAGAGAAAAAGAGAAAGAATGGGAAGATGAATTGAAAAGTGACCTGAAGCACAGGAAGAAAGGGGAGCTGAAGAGCTGAACTCCCCAACCAGCCCTTTTGCTGATGAAGCTGAACATTCCTCACTCTCTCCTTTCCTTCAGGCACTGGGACAAATTTGCAACCAGTTTGAAGTCAGCTGCACCCAAAACCACAAACAAATAAAATTCCCTCGCTAATTTAAAGCGAAAACAGGGAAGTTTGAGCACAACTGCTTGCCAGAGGCTCACACACCACTTTCATGAGCTCTGCCCAACCTGCATCTATCATAATTCCGCTTTAAACCTTTTTCCAGGCTGAAAGCTGAAATCTTACAAGAAACAATAAAACAGTGAATAAAAAGTACAACCAGTACCATGAAACTTGTACTGAGTAATACAAAAGAAATAATAAATATTCAGGGACAGCAGATCAAATGTTTCCAGCCTTCTAGTTGAGATGTGAAGAAGGAGAGCACAGGCAAGCTAAGATTTTACTTTATCCCAGTGGTAAACCCTTCCTTACATCTAGAAACCCCAGGATGGCAGTTGAAGAGGTTCAACTGCACCCCTCTGCCTTTTCCAGCTGTCCCACTCATTTCAAACAATTTAAAGGTCACTGATGACACTACAGACGTCAAGAAAAAGTGTATAAAGACACACAAAGTGTTTGCTGCAGAGAGCTGCCTATTCTGATTATTCTGGAATACCTCAAACACGCCAAAGGTGCATGAGTAAGTGACTGGTTTCATTGTAAAACAAAAAGGAATCATTAACACCCAGAAATTGGGGATTGCAGCTATCAGTTCAGAAGCTGCATGTCTCAAGTATTTCAACAGCTACTAATTAGAAAATTAAAAAAAAAAAAAAAAAGAAAAATATAAGCCACAAGCTGGTTGTGGACAACTAAAAAGAAAGTAAATTAATTAGCTCTTCACACACACTTAAAAAATGGTTTAGTATTTAAGGTTTCTGTGCTATTAAGAGGCCAGTACACAATGCAGAATGAGAGAATTCATTCACTCCTTTCTAGCCAAAGGCAAATATAAATAACCACCAAATAATAAATTAAATGAGGTTTAAAATGGGATCTATAATTAATGACTTTTCTGCTGACCGTTTCAGTGACAGTATTATTTTAAAAGCTACTTTCACAGAATGTCAGCCTCCAAGATAAGATACATTAAGTATGAAGGTAATTGCATGACTATATAAATCCACAAGCATTTCTTACCCACAGAGAGGAAGCACCCAGACAAAAAATACTGAAATGCCTTCAATTTTATGTCAGTGTTGTTCTTTCCCATGTGTAAGGAAGCAATTGCAAGCACTGTTTTACAAATCCAGCAGATATTTTTTAGAGGTAGACCTCTTTCTGGCAGCATTTTCAAGCAACATTTGTCTGTTACCTATGGAAATTAAAGATCTCAAGGTGCTGACTGCCCTCAGCAAAAATGCATTTCCCCACCCAGAGAAATGAGTTTAAAATGTTACACTGAATATAGCAGGCTACTAAACTCAAATCTGAAACATGAATCATTCAACACTTCCACTGAAACAGTAATTGGTAAGTTCTTTGGGGAAGAGATCAGCTCGTGGTTCAATGTTTATATAACTTTCAACACACTGAACTTATGATCCATAGCACTCTAATTTAAACAATAACAATCCCTTTAAAGTGGGGAAATTTTGTACTCAGCTTATTTATGATCTAAAAGAAAAATACAGAAAAATGTCTACCTGAGGCTAATGTAAAACATTCTCCTCTGGTCTTTGGGTTTGACACAAACTATAATTTTGTCATATTTGGTTTGAACATATGTATCTCAAACAGAAAATACAAAGTAAGCAAGAGCAGTGGAGGTTAAGAAGCAATTTTTATTTTTACCACCCTGGTTTATCAAACTTAGAACAAATCTATAAGATAGTTGCATGATCTGATATTGCCTTTTGTTTTAATAAAGATCATTTTGGCCAAATAGTTCTGCTTCACATTGCTGTTCATGCATTTCCTGGACATGCTGAAAATACCATCAACATATGGTTTGAGAGGGTTGGGTTTGTTTTGCCTTATTATAATTCTCAATCTGGTCAACTCAATATTCTGTTTTTCAAAGTGGGAATGTTATCCTCAGTACATCAAACGTATCACCATGATGGATCAAGCACATAACCAGAAATGCCTGATTATTACATTACAGAAATTTTTTCACAAATTTACATCAGGACCCCAAAGCAGCACCTTTCCACACCACTCTGAAAACAGGAATTCTGGCTAGGAAAGGGAGATGATGCCTCTTCTACTGAATTCAAACCCTTGTTCTCTCAACAGCGTGAAGAACAAATACAGGAAATTATCTGGCATGTGAAATAATGCAAATATTAATGAAAATGCCTGCAAATGCCTGCAAAAATAATGATTTGGATGGGTTTACTTGCTGCATGCTGCTTTGCTGAGTTAGCATAAATAAGCTACCTCAGACAATTCCTTTTCTTTTAGCACAAGTGATCATCACAAAATGATTTGGGGGAAACGAGTATTAAAAACATAAAATACTTTAGCTACAGACGCAATGAAACAATAACAATATATATGAGGTTTTGGAGTGATCAAAATACATCTTTGTCCTGTGATGTGGTGCAGAGATAGGGAAAAGGGGGACTGCTGTCATCCTAGGGAGTAAAGGCATAGCAAGACCTCTAAAATACAGTATTGGGACTCTCTGTGTGCCCTGCTGCTTGAATCTGAACAGTTCCACATCAGGAGTTTATCTGTCCACAACAGCTGGCTCTAAGAAAAACATGAAAGCAGCTCGGAGACCCTCATCTGTCACTGCTTCACCTGATGGCTCTCCAGGAGCACAAACATCCACCATCTACCAGTAAGTGTGAGGTGGAGCAGGAAGAACAAAAATCTGTGGATAATGTATTGGTTACTAACATGCAATGCCCTTGGAGCATAAAAGCCAAAATTAATACTTAATGTCATGAATTATGGATGCTGCTGAAAAGCTGTGCTGGAAGAGAGGCTGAGAAACCACTGTGGGGTTCCACATTCAGGAGGCAGTGACAAAGCCTTCCTTGAAGGACAGGGTTTTCTCTCTACACTTAAAAACTTCTTTGGCCACAATGTTAATCATTATTCTGGCTATTTATTTTCAAATAAATAATTTCTTAAGCTGAACCAATAAGAAACCTACAGATTTGGCACTGAACAAACCTCTAAAAACGCAAAGAACTGTTGTATCTCAAGGCAAAAAACATCCTGAATAAAAATAAATGTTCAACATTTTTATATTTCTTGGACAATAAGCAATAACTATTTTTCCCTTATTTTCATTTTAGTTCACCTTCAGTACCTATTTTCATTTCTCTTTTTTTTTTTTTTTTTTTTTTTCCAGGTGTTTAGAGCCCCTTTTTGTAATTCTGTGCTGCTAAACAGAGCCAGACATGGATAATTCTGCCAGATTTCTGTGAAGGGTTCCAGAAAAAAAACCAGCAACTTTGTTTCAATATCAACTTGAGTTTCTGGTGGATATGCTGAAGGCTGCGACTGCTGCTTCTTGGGTCTCTGACTTCAAGATTTATGCAACTAACACTATAAAAAATCTTGAAAGAGAAGAAATCTGCAGATAAGAAAACCTGCTTTCTGGACAGTGCTATTTTTAAGTTGATTTGGCCTTTAAAAACTGTCCTGTGGGTTTATGAAATTGAAAAACAAGCTAAAAATGCATGAAGGAGACAGAAAAATTCCAGTCTGCACTCTTTGATGATCATAGTCTCACTAGTCCTTGGAGAATGAAACAGTCCTGTTATTTCAAGAATATCAGTATAACAGTTTATCCAACATATTAAGCAGAAATTATTATTTTGGCAATTTCTAATTTTACCTTACTCTATCAATTTATTTTTGGTTAAGAAATTAATCCACTACTTCCAAAGAAGTAAAAAAAAAAAAAGGCAAGGCAAACCTCACATCTGAACAGTCAATTATACCAAGTTGTTTCAACTTTATTTTCTTCAATTCAACAAAAATTAAATCAGAACTGAGTCTTTTTCGTATTGTCCAAATTTCAGAGTCTTTGGAGTATGAATTGTTCAAGTTTAACCTTTTATATCTTTCCTAAACCTACACTCACAGTTTGGACATGGATTTCCAGGGCACAAAACATTTTAAAAAGCAGAATTTTTCCGTGTGACACCTGTCAGAGGACCTGACAGCACTCAATAAGTGGGGAGCAAAAGGAAGATGAAATCCAAAATAAGAAAACAGAAGTAAATGCACTTCGGAAAAAAAAAAATCCTAATTTCACTTAGGAAGCAATGGGCTGTACTGGACCATGCAGGTGGTAGAACTTGTATATTTATAATATATGATTATATCCAGTAAATATCAGCTCAGTGCCCAGCAGTGGCCCAAAAGGACTTGTAAGAAAAAACTATAAAAGAATCAGAGACCCAACTAACAGGTCAGTTGAGTACCCAACTGGAATCACGAGAGCCTGCTTAAATATCTTCTGGAATTAAATAAATACATATGTGCAGATTGGCAAGCACCATGTTCAATAAAGCTAAAAATTCGGCTGTTATCTGCTACAACATACTGAAAGTTTACTACGAGCAAAAACATTTTGAAGACAAAATGGTTCAAAATAGGTATATTTTCCCCTATCCTTGGCACAGAGGACACCACCCTGCCTAGATCCACCTGTATTGTTCAAGGATGTTACAGCACTTGTTAAAAAATTGGCAAGTTAATTCTTCAACAAAACTGTGCTCATGAAGTTTTCTTTCACCTTGTCTTGTGCTACTGCTGAAAATTTAAAAATACACATAGACTCAGAAGTGAACCTGAATTTCATATCCAACCTTAAAACTTCAGTTCGTTGGTTAAGGCATGGTAAAGTGAAAAAGGCACAAAAAGGACAAAGGCACCTCTTGTACTGAGAAATACCAAGTGACATTGTTGATAGAGACCAGTAGCATAAATGAAGATGTGGTTTAAGAAAATCGAACCAAAGAGCAACTGGTAAAATTTACCAAGTGAGTTTCATCTAATTAAAAATCGACTTGCATATTCATTGTGTCAGTCTTTTTCTGAAGCTGCTTTTGCTCAGCCTGTTTCCTCAATCTCCCAATGCCATACTGCACACACTGCCAGGCTCAGATGGTATCACACCACACCCCCAGCTATGCACACAAACACTTTCCTCCTAAAATATTCAGCTACCAACACTGGTGTCTGTCTGTCTCACGCTGGGGTGTGCATGAAAACAAAAGAATGCAGCTCTTCAGAAATTCCTGCCAACAGCACTATATCCTCCTTCAGCTCTGTGCCTGTAACTCCTATTAGTGATAGATGAAAACTACCAACTCTGCGTGACTCCACTGGTTTAACAGCTGCTGTCACATTCTTTTCAAGTCCTCTAAAATAATTATTTAATTTAAATAGCAGAATGCTACTGCTTGTGATGAGAAAAACAGCTATTACTTCACTAAAAGTGAGCATAGTCAGTTCCTTGCAAATATAAATTAAGAAATTACTTCACCATTTGCAAAGAACTTTGCCTATTTATATCAGGCATATATATTATATGAACTCTCTGCCTAGAAACTCTGAAATGGAAATAAGTTAAAAAGGAAAAAAAAACGTAAAGAAAAATTTACTGGCAAAATCAGAACAATGAAAGACAACATCAAAATAGATAGAAGTCCTTCTCATTGTTTTCTGTCAAAATTCAGCATTCTGAAATAATTCTATTTCTTATTCTGGAAGTACAAAAATAAGGCCACAATGATTTCTTTTTACTGCAGTGTACAAAACCCAATAGCCCAATTGCCAAAATTTAATTTTTTTGTTCTGTTTTAGATTGCACACTTTAAAACAGCTTCCAGAGTGAGAGATCGATGCCACTTATATTTGAAATTTGTTAAAACACCATTTCAAAAACAACAAGAATGGAAAAGGTTTCTAAAAGCAGAATCTCTCCTCAGAGTCCCAACACATTCCTTGGATATTTTGCAAGAGAAAGTCAGTGTGTGCTCAAAGCATTTCCTGTATAATACAAAATGAATGTTTCACATACACATGGCACAGCATTTGAGAACAAATAATTCTGGATTAGCGAGAAAGACAATATTTAATCTGGGGTGGAGGGAAAAGCACATCAACAGCTTGGGGAAGAGAAACCTGTTCTAATCAGAGATCTTGTAAAATTCACCTCACTGGTATTTTGACAGGAAATTTCTGTGGAACAATTTGACACTTTTAAATTATTATGGGTTCAGGCAGAACACCTCATTACTTTCTCCCCGTAGCGTATAAGTAAATGCTTTCAAATTTCATCTGCCTTTTCAGTTCACTGATCCTGCACCATCTTATCCTAATTTAGAACAGCAAATAAGTATGAACATTAGACCTGGCAGCCCAAAGCCTGACACACTGATGCTTTAGTAGACTGAAGTAAACTTAAGTGTGCACCAGAAGTGAATTTGTGAATTAGAGCTTTAGACAGAAAGTTCATGCAGCTCTTGGGTAACACTGACATCAGCCTGAACACAGCCCTTGTGAATATCAAGTTTTTGAGGTTGTTTTAGCACAATTTCCTGTGCTGTCTCTGTGCTCTGGCCATGGTTAGACCTTCAAGCAGGGAATACATAAATCTAATCACACCCTGCTCAGGCACACACCACTTTTCTGCTCCACCTCTTTTCTGTACCCAACGGAGTCCCCAGAGAGGAAAAGGGAAGAGGCAAGGCCATGGAATAGCTAAAAATCAGTCTGAGGTATTCAGTGAAGGATCTCCTTCAAGTTTCTCAGCAAGATACCACAAAGACATACTCAAAACACTTCATCCACATCCCCATCCCCTCCTGCACTGCCTATGCACTCCTTCACTGCACAAAAATAGGCATTCACCAGTGATTAAATATGTGCACCCAGAAGAAGAGAATGGCTCACTGCTTATCAGAACTGTTGTCTGTGCTAGACAAAAATTTTTAATGAATAACAGAGAGAAATGTTCAAGTAGTGCAAAAATCCAAAATTATTTAATAGCAATATATTCAGCCACAAGGATCTACTTTTCTTATACTAGCAACATTTTAAACCTATAAAATATTGACAATTTCTACCTAAAGGAAAAACTGAGGCCCACATGTGATTGTCTGAAACACATACACACTTCAGGATTTTTTAAAGTTCCAGCCCTAAATCTATCATGAAAACTTCTTTCTTTGAGGCTCTGACTTGAGTCCTCTTGTGGCCCCACATGACACTCCAAAGTCAGGTTTATGGAATATAAACATCTTAAACTTTCAGATGAACATCTGTTAACATTGACAAATATTTTTCTCCACACAGTTACTTTAGTGCCCCCACGCCAACCAGAGAGGGATGCCCTAGGGAAATACACAAAACACTACTCTTGGAAGTGTCTCTCCACAGCCATTGCTGCCAGCCTAGGGAGGGCTATTTTTACATTTAAGTCAGATTTCAGTATCTTATTCTCTGCAGGAGGACTGCTCAATACATTTCCATTTATTATTTAATTTGGGGTGTATTCACAACAAAGGACTTCTACGATCTGAATAATATTTTGTACATTACTCTGGTACAGAATAGCTTTTCTTCTAATCTGATTTCATTCTTTCCAACTTGTAAATTGAAAAAGAAAAGCTGTCAGGGTAGATCATAGTTGGTATGTCACTTTCCAAATATCATTTACATTTTTCTCTTTACATACATCTTTAATAGTCAATTTCCTTTTTTCTATACATATTTTAGTGTGAAAATGTTTGCCATCAATATTAAAATATGAATTATCTGCATAGCCATGTACATAGCTTACAGAATTACCTCAAATCCCATCTATTACTTTCATATTTAATAGCCAATATTCCTTTTTGGTATCATATTTTAATATTAAGTTGCTTCCTTAGCTGTGCACAGAAAGAAATCTTTCTCAGTACCTTCATATATATATATATATATATATATATATATATATATGTATATTTATATCATCTCCTAAAGCAGAAATTTAAAGAAATCTTAATATGTTTTGGGATGTTTCATTATTAATAAACTAAAACTCAAACCCACAGTCTAAAACATAGTTAAATTTAGGTGCATTCCAAAATTTAATATCTTTGAAGGTATTTTAGAAATTCCCTTTAGTGCCAAAAAAGCCACTCTTGGAAGGAGCAACCGAATACTTTTAATTCACTACATGCCCGTTTACACCTTCTCGTCTTGGCACTGCAGCAAACCCACACAAGAGATTGTGTGTTGATCCAAGTTGTTGGTTGTGATTGCAAATTCTCACGGGTGAAGTTGAGATGACACAGAACTAACACAGGTGAAAAAAATCAATTTTTTCATGATGACCAAGCTGTGAGACTTTCCCTTAATGAATTAATAAATGATGTCTCTTTGTCCTTGTTATCCTACCAGGCCAAAGAGTGCTTTCATCTTCCAATTTGGTATAATGAAATTGTACTAAATTTTACACACTAGGGACCAATGACACTTCATTCTTGTCTCCTCCCATGCAGCCCAATGTAAGAGTCCTCACCCACAGCCAGGATTGTAGGCATGTGCTACTCCCAGAAATAACTGTTCACACAGAGGCCCAGATCTAACAAAGAAATTTAAAAGACAGAGCACTGCTTCACTGTGACATTTTAAGCTGAAAGCACGGTGCAGGTGGGCTCTGCCTAATTCACAGATAAATGCAGGCACTGAAAGTGGGACTTACGGAAGGTCACTACACTTGGCAGGCAGCTGCCTGAGCCAGCTTGAAGCAACATGCCACAAGAATCTCTGTATCCAAATTTACACCTTAAATTACCAAGCCTTGAAGAACAACCTCCGTTTAAATTACACAGGTTGGAGCTCACCCTGAAGATGGATGACACATCCTTTAAAAAGTAACTCAGTGAAATGGTGTTGGTTGCATTTTCAAGCTGAGGTAGTGACAGTGCTGCTGCTGCTTCTCTCCTTGCCTGTGGGTTTGTTTTTGTTCAGCAGCTCACTGGTCAGAATCAGGAAGATTTATCCCTTTCAAACCCCAAAGCAAGCTCAGCCTACTGACTACAACTATTACCTCATCCCATCCCTCAGATCAAAGTTACGAAGCTTTCTGGGATTCAGACTTAAGACCACTAGAGTTTCTTGCATGATCTAGTGGATTTTTAAAAATGTGTGGTGTCTCCCAGGAGACAGCAAGCATCTCAATTTACAACACAGGGTAATTAGTTGGTCCCTACCAAAGGTGAGAGGTGGATTTGAATGTCTGGGTCAGAGGAAGGAAGAGCTTCTTGAGCATTCCTCACCTGGGAGGAAACCCGAAACACCAGACTGCAAGAGAAAGCAGAACACACCCATGCTGCTCCTTCAGTCATGCAAGAATTACTCTCATTCCTACATGTGCCCTTCACTGGGGACCTCTGAGGGGGTGAGAGAGACGCAAACGCTGAGCCTTTGTCAGTGCTCAGGTTCCCTGGGCTTCAGCAAACCCCAAACTCTGAGTGCTCAGGGAACCTATGGCTCAAATGCTGAGTGACCCCTCACTCTGATGCCTGCAAGGTTATGGAAGAGTTTGTGAGGATTTCACACCTGAGAAAGCCCGCCTGCCTCTTCACTGGTTCAGAATTTTTGGAACATGACATGAGATACAGGACAGAGTCACTTAAGGTCATTGAGCCCAACCCCAAAAATCCAAAATTACCTGTAGCAGATGCCAAGGCAAATAAACTCAGTAGGAATAACCACTGCTGTCTGCAGGATTAAACATTTTCCCCCCACCTTTGAAGGAAGCCTGACATCAGTGAAAGAGACCAAAACCCTCCACAGGAGCAAAATACAGCCCTGGGAGAGAACAGGATGAAACCAAATGTACAGGTGCTCATTGTGATCAAAGTGATATAACAATGAGCTACATTCTCACATTAGTAAGAGATTCTCACTGTGTTTCATACTTTTGAAAAACTTCCACTGATGTTTTCTCCACGTCAGGTGCAGTTTTAGCTCAACCCTCTACCCACTTCAGGATACAGGAGGCATCTGGTCCAAGTTTTCTAAGTGCTGATTCATCCAGTGTATATTTAGCAGGTACAGGAATTTGCCCAAGCAAAGAAGGAAGGGTCAAGAGTTTAAGGAACCAATGCTTATGAAGTCATATTTCAGCAGTTTTGCTGTGCACAGCCAATTGTTAAGCATCAGTCTTGATAAAGACTTTAAGGGAGAGATTTCAAAATGCACAAAAGAGCCAGAATCTTAAAAATGAGACTTGCAATCTTAACTTTGTCCAAATGCTTTTGAACGGCCTAATTATCCACAAACCAATCTGAATTTCAATACATGATTTAAAGGCCCAAAGTAAGACAATACAGAAAACACGTTAGAAAGTTCATTAGAAAGATTGAAGAAGTTGCCAATAGAGACGTGAGAGAAAACACACAAGATGCAACAAGGAGAGGAGGATGACATTAATTAAAAAAAAAAAAAGTTAGGAAAGATATTTACTCTTCATCCTTCATGCCTTTTCAGTGTTTAAACACATGGCTGAAAATGACTTACTAGGCTGGAAAAGCTCCAGCTTCTCTGGTGGCATGGCACTCAAAACAGCAGGTGGTTTATGGTCCATTGAGCAGAATGAGGGGCAATGCCCTCCTCCATTTCCCTGCATTCAGACTCTGCTTCCTGATTATGTGCACGTTCAGTCTTGGAGTAAAATTCCACACGCTCCATAAATCTTGAATTAGCTGTTGTACTGGAGGGGCTTTTTTTATTACTGTTAGAAAGCTCCCAACAAAGCTGTCAACAATAGCAGGCCCCCAAAATATTTCTTGTTACAAAAAAGGCAGGAGAAATCTAGAGGCATGACTGTCTGGTAATAATTTTGAGCTGTGGCTGTAAATTGCTCCATTCATTACAATGAGTTGAAAATTGCACTGAGTAGATGAGACCTCAAGAAGACTCCCATAGAACTTGCAGAGAAAAATGGACCATGGAAGTCTCATCTGTGACTACCCAGTAACTTCCAGTGCAGGGGGGGTTTGTGTGTATAGATATATATAGAGGAAAAAAAAAAAAGAAAAAAAAGAATAAACTCAGGCATATATGTGCATATTTTATAATCTTAGACTGCTGGGCTTTCACAGGAATCTTATTAAAGCATAGAGGGCTCTGCTGGCTGCATTCAGATGTCAGATTCACAGCTAACAACCTAAATTATTTCAACACAATTCATGCCCTGTCATTTTGTATTTATTAATTATCACAGTACAGTAAGAAAGACAGTCTACGGACATGTGGGAGAGCAGTAATTTATTCTATGAAATATGAATAGTCATTTCCTACAAAATTTGCTCATAAACTTTTGCAATGAACCGCACAAATGCACACACAGGTCCTCTTGATGCACAACTGAGAACTGAGAAATGCAGGGCAAAAGATTCTGTAGCGTTATACACAGGACAGAAACCCAGAACCCCTGAAGCAACAGAAAGCAAAACATTTAATCCACAAGGACAGCAATAAAGAAGTAAAGTCAAAGACAGTGTCATGTTTATGCAGAAACAGAAAAGTGTGTTTCAAATTGGAAAAAATCCAAAAGACCAGCTAACTTCATTTGATAGATTCAAGCAAAGGCAGAAAAAATTTCATTCCCTATTGGTTTTTGGATGATTTACCAGTATCACCTTCAAAAGCTGTACACCGTGTTACTAAAAAAATAAAATCCTCATGGTTCATGCGCACTGTGCAAGGGTTCTGCTGTAAAATAGCCTGCTATCCAACAGGGAATGGCACAGGGAAAGTAGGGACGAGGCGGTGCTACAAAACCTGGTTTAACTGACTGTGAACAAGCACTGATGAGTCGTGGGGAAGCATCAAGGACCCCAACAGAGGTCAGGGCTCAGAGAGCACCTGCCGAATTCAGAGCCACAAAACCCCAAGGAAATGAAGTGCAGCAAGTTTCTCGGACCGGCAGAAAGCTGAGCATGACACAGAACCAAAGAGAGACACTCATGGTGTAGAACAGAACATGCTCAGAGGTGAGAACACACAGTCAGTGTGCCAAATGTAAAGCAATGTACCTGTTAGCTCTGCTTGGGAGCTCCCTGCAATGCTGAAAGCAGCATGGGAAGACACAATGAATGGTCTGAGAAGCTTTTGTCACCAGTTTCCCTGTTCAACAGAGAGAAGGGAACTGCAGCAATTTGTGCTTTTGAACTTGAAAGGAAATGCCAGAGGATGAGGGGCTGCAGGACACTGAGTCTTTGTTCATTTTTCAAACATCCATGACATGCAGATTCTGAGGAGTTTGCAGGTAAAACTTCCCTTTATATATTGTTTAAAGCAATGCAAGGAGTTAAATAATTTATACATTTTAAGTCACAAAATGCGAAAAGTAGGACAATGCTCTCCTTTGGTAGTCTTTCTCTTGACTTTATTTTTTTCCCAATGGCACAGCTCACTCACAAAAGGTGGAACATAGAGAAATTCCTTCTCTTCATTTCCCACTGAAATTCCCTTTGCCCCACATTCTGACTACAGAAAAAACATTTAAACTCAAATGTAAACAAGATTATTTACCAGTAAAGTCGCATTACCCATCAGCACATACTGAATGCTAATCAGCCTAGGAATCATCTGAGGGATTTCTTAAAAAGAGAAATCAAGACTTGAAACATTTTTAAGAATTTTTGTGCATGCCATAAACACAAAAATGTGATGAATAATAGGCACAAAAGATGACAGCCTGATCCCTCATATATGCAGGAAATCAGCTAAGAGGTACTTCTTCACCACAACTTCTTCCCATTTTCAAGCAGCTCTACAAGAAAGGCATTGGTATTTTTGTATTCCAGTAGTGACAAGTCATGAGGATCAGTGACTGTTCCAACCCTGTGGTCAGCTGAGTCTCTGACCTAAAAGGCTTTGCATCTCAAAGGGCAAGGCAAAGTGCAGCTGCTGAAAAGGAGATGATTTTAACTTCAGAGGTGATCAGCAGAGAGTGAGCTACAGCATTTCACACTAAAAGAGTTCACTGGGATTACATTATCCAGTCTGCTGAGTAGTGTCTCAAAAACCAAGTTTTTCACACACCATTTTACAAATAATTATGACCATCACAAAGGGAAGGCAAAGATCCTCTTAGTTTTACTTGTGAGATACCTGCAAACCTTAAAGTCCATTTGAGAAGACACACCATGATACATCCAAAGACAAATTGCTTTTAGTGACTTCAAAGTGTGGCAACCTGAATAGAGTAAACTATTAAAAATCCAGGGCCCTAGGAAGACTTTGTCTTGGATTCATGATCTAAAATTAAGATTAAATTACATGCCCCAGTTCACTAAGACTGACTGCCCATTAAAACAAAAAACAAAACAAAACAAAAACAGCAACAGAAACCAAACAAAAATTTAGAAAGAAACAAACAAACAAAAAAACCCCTAACTGGACCTCTTTAAACCCCCACAGTTCAGAAGTTCCTTGCATACAATCCAAGGTGTCAGTGTGCTTGGTCTGTGCCACCCAGCCCTGGGGGATGGGGAAAGGCAGTCTCCTGTTGTGTCCCCAGACCCTGCCGTTTGCTTTCCAATGCTGGAAAGATCTTTAGGCAACTTTGCCCTGGCTTAGAAAGCAAGTAGAAAGTGTTCAATGAGATGGTCTACCCATGTAAGAAAGTCAGGGCAGAACTCCACCAAAATCATTAAAATGTTCAAATATACAGGACTACCATACAGGCTTTGCCCATTTTATAAGAACACATCATCTTAAGGTGGCTACCGTACATATAACCAAAACCCCACCCTAAAAACTTCCATTTTCACTCCATTGTCTGAGCATGAGTTCTCGAAATCAAGGTCAGCACTCAATGTGAGAATCTCAGTGCTTCATATTGTCCACAGTAGTGCATTTAAAAAGAACAACACTTGGAACGTTATTTACAGCCTCCCAACCATCTCCAGTCATACACTGGTTAAAGGCAAGTTTGGCCGCTGCCTTAATTCAATTTCCTGAATTACAGCAAATTATACATTATGTAACTAACATTTCTCATCACAGAAATATAAGCTCCTCATTAACATTTCTGTATTTTTTCTCCCTTTTTTAAGCACTTCATATCCTTGCACAGAATTAAAAATTAGGATCAGGAAAACCTGCCCACAGTTCAGTACAGAGATAGAAGGGGAGCTGCAGAGGTGGACTGCTTGCACTGGAAAATCATCTGCCACCTGTATGATCTCAAAGGAACAGTAAAATGCTTTAGACACAAATTCACATGCTTGGTCCTGCACTCAGCACAGGCATGATCGCTGTGGCAGCAGAGAGGTGAAGCTTTCTACATGAGGAGTAATTTCAGACACTGTTCTCCAGTTTGGGGTAATGTGGAACTGCAAATATAATTAAAACCATGTAAGCAATGGCAGTTATGTCAGTTAATTTTTGCAATAGCCAAAAGCCTGGAATTTTCTTAGGACAGGAAAGAGGCCATAGGACCTGCAGTTACATCTTATTCCATGAACAAAGCTTTTGTTTTGGGGAGTGACACATTCCTACTCTATATGCAGCTATTTTGCAAGTCTGGAAGATTAAAAAAGCAGAAATTATTTTTTTATTCTCTAGTACACTTTTCATATAAAAAGAATTAAAATAAAAGAGCCCTAACAAATGGAGTTTCCTTCCTCTGGAAATCACTGCTTCAAATTGAATCATTAAAAAGACTTTAACAGAAACCATTATCAGTCTCACTGTGGCAGAAATGTGCTTACCACTGGTTTCAGTTATGCAGATAAATGATGGGCACTGGCTCTGGAATTGAAAAGCTCATGACAAAATGGCCTTGGCTATAACAATATAAAGGATGGCTATAAAACTGTTGGAATAACCATGGTTCCATCTAAATAAATGTGATGGATTGCTGCATTCACCATGACAGTGTGGAAGCAAGAAGGGTACACAGCACAAGACACTTGCCACATCCTCAAACTCTTCAAGGTATCAACAAAAGCTTCCAACCCATCTTTGTGATAGAAGTGTTCAGTTTTGGATACACACAAACATTGTAATTAACCACACCTGAACTTTCGCAGGTAAATAGTCCCTTTTCCCCTTTATTAGACAATGCAGATTCATTCAAATGAAAATTATGCATATTTAGTTCATTGACATTTCAACAAGAAACTGAATCCCAAAAGGCTTCTGTGCACTTACTCATAAACATGCAAGAGAGAGGGTGTTTCAACCCAGTGATACCAGCTCAAAGGTCAGTGATGTTCTTCCAGCAGTGAAGTGAAAGAAGCAATTTCCTCCAGTTACTCCTACAAATGCCACCCCTACCACATCTCAAGAGCATATTTTTCCCGAAACACTTGCTTTTCATGAAAAACCTCTATTAATTGGCACATACAAGAGACCCTACTGCCTAAGCTTGATGGTTTTGACATCCTTAACTGGAAATGCATCATTTCTTCTGCCAGGGAAACCTCCTCATCTGCCTGGGGGCGATTTGCATATGGAAATAAGTGTTCTCTTTTTATTGAGCTCCTTGCTCTTAGACACATGAATTCAAATTATTAACAAGTCTGAGACTCTAATAATGAAGTGACTCGAGATAAGAAAATACAACATTGGAAAATCATCTCCTCCAGGAATTTGAGGTTTTAAATGAATATTGCTATTCATCTGTGCAATGGAGACAGAAAGCACCAACCACGTTTTCATCATTACTCGCCAGCCTCCTTATTCTCCGTTACAATTACTTATTAACCTAATGTGAAATAGTGGGAGCTCAGTTATATTTGAGCAGGAAACTGCCTAAAAACACCTAGAAGCAAAGTAACAAGTGCTTGCACAGATTTTCTCTTGTATTATTCATTCTACATTGTGCCAAAAGCAAGAGGCAATATTTTTCCCTCTGTAAACCTTACAGAATAAAATGTTTATATCTCTGAAAATCCAGTGGCATTTCTTTTAATGTTTTGGTATTCTACTGTAAAATAACAGGGCAGACTTATTTCAGAACTAGGGAATATTTCAGAGTTTCATTCTTTGATATGATATCACTCTTTTCCTCTTTTCCCCTTCTGTGCCAGAGGTCCTGGTGAGTGAGCAGGAGCAGGACACTGCAGAGCATCCCTCAGATCCAGGACAGACATCCCTGTAAATACACTGTGCCCACCCCATGCTCTTGACAGAAATCTGAACACATCCAGCACTTTTCCTATTACCTCTATACATGTTTCTCCCTTCTGAAAAAGAATAAAGAAAACCCCAACAAAACAAACCTAAACAAAAAAAAAAAAAACCAAACACACACAAATACACACCAAAACCCCATATATGACAAACAGAAAGGATATAACTAAATACAGAGCCAACAAAATTAGGTGTTTCACAGGCAGAGTCCTGTGAGGAAGCTTCAAATACAAGTCAAGAGTTGAGAAGTCAATTGACTGAAAATTCTTAATTATGGTATTTATCCCCTTTGAGGAACAACATACTACTTCTTCTAGGTAAGAAAGGCAGATGGAGGCACTCTCCCAGCTCAAGTTTTCTGCAGCTGTAACTTTGCATTCCAATTAGATCAATGGAGACTCTTAATCAAGATATAGAGTAGAAAATTTTAATTACATACTTACCTTCTCATACAGAAAACAGTTCAGAATGTGGCTATTTAATCTGTTATATGGTACTTTAAGAACATGAACATGTGAGTTGATTTATCGGGTGCCAAGATGTGAACCTAATGAGCCAGAGCAGTCTATACCACATGCACACAATGCTATTTTCTGCTTGTCTCATACAAATACTTGCAGCTATTTTATAGCAAATGCACACAGAGCAACACTCTTCTGAAAGCCATATGACAATTTGAAGTTCAAAACTGCAGCATTCTCTGAGTACTGGACCTAAAGTAGCTCAGCTGGCACACAGAAAGGTGAATTTACAGTGTGCTAACTTCCACATACCTGTATTCAGTTAATGGCGTTTCAGTCCTGATTATATTTGTCCCTCCAGAGCAAAAATTTATTTCTAAAATCTGATTATCCTTAAACTTAACAAATGGTCCAACTGCAGTGGGAAAGCCTCAGTGCCTACTCATTCTCAGGTTTGTGACATGGTTGTTAGGAGAACCCTGAAATTCAAAGCAGCAGGGTGAGCATTTGCAGCAAACATTAGCAACAGACATTGTCTGTCTACAATATCACCATCATTTTGCTTTGCAGATGTGCCAGCTGACTACAGTGGGAAAATAGTAAAGCAAATGCTGGATATTTCCAACAAAAGATGATATCCTTGATATTCAGCACCCACTGCAGTGACCATGAGCTGATTAATGAACATAAAAGTGTAAAACACATAAAGGAAAGCCAACTGATTCTCAAAATTGAAAACAAAACCAAAATTAGTGGTATGAGTAAATAAGCATAACAGAAAAATACATGTAGCTCCTTGCATCTGTGAATAGCTAATTAATAAGTTAATCAGTGTATTCCACAAAGCCAAGACACCATTGTGAAAATTTACAGTAGCCCTACTTAAAGACCAGATTTGCAGAACAAGTTCCAAGTCCAAATAAGTCCCCAAGTTTTTTAAACTTGGTGATTCCCCGGAAAATTACTTTTCTCTGACTTTCATTAGTCCAAATAATTGCATATCTGCAACGTCAATTATTATAATTTTGCAGTAGGTCACAGAGTTAAAGTGTCTTGTGTTCTTTGCAGCCTGTGTAATGTTAACAGATGCTGCTTGGCACAAAGCAACAGGAAAAAAAAAAAAAATTACTAAGAGAACCAAAGAAAATTTGGTTTCTGCTTTGATTATTCTCAGCAGGATAACTCATATAAGAAAGAGCTCTTTAAGGAGACAAATAGATCATTAAGAATTTACAACTTCAATTTCTAAAAATGGAGACATTTATAAACTGCTTGGGTGGGCTCCAGGAAGGAGCAGTCTCTCCTATACCCGTTAAATGAAGGTTGTGTTCTTCAAATCCTCATCTACCACAGGCTTCCACCAACCAGAGCAAAATCTGCTTATCACCTACTTACACAAGGTCTAGCTTTCAAAAGGTCACTTCAGAAACCCAGTGCTGAGCTGTGGCTCATTCTGGCTGGTAAAGCTCATCCAGCCTGGCTGCTTGAAGCCAGAACTCTTAACTTTGCATCCATGCAGGAATTCTGCAAACATCTTACATAGTGAGGTAATTTTTCCAGTTTGAAGAGGTCAGTTATGAACAGCAGAATCCACACAGATACTAATCTCTTCCTTCTCTGGAGAGAATATTTCAATCTTAGATTTACAGTAACTGGTCCTTGATGTCATTTTGTTGAACAGTTACAAATACAAGAATTTAATTTTACCTCAGGGGAAAAAAAAAGAACTGTTAAAGAGTTGGCAAATGAAACAAGAAAGGAGATTAAATATTCACACAGATCAGTCCATAAGAGATTTTGAGAGGGCAATATTTATGATAACAAATAGTAAAAACAACAAAACTGTTGTTTCTGTTGAATGAAAGAGAAATATCACCATGCACAAGGCAGAGCAGTGATAACAGGACATACAGAAAATCCAGGTAGTAAATTAGTTATCTCAGATTTATGGGTTCCTAAAAGATTTTACTAGAATACATTGGTAGAAGAGAGATAATATTACTTAACAGAGGTGGAATGAAATTAAGTGCAAACATTCCTTACACAGCATTTAGCATTTATGTATATTTATATACGTATGGATATATTTACATATTTCCACACCACTTACAAAGCTCAACTTCCTCAAAGAAACACATCAGAAATTTTGGATTGGGGAAAAAGAAAACAAATAAACAAAAAAACCAAACCAAAACCCACAAAAGGACAAGCTCTCTTTTCTGAAACAATGCTAGCACAAGGCTGGCAGTTACAATGTGCAGAGAAGAACACAGCAGATTTATAACCCATTCAAGTCTGGCTGTTCAGACAAACACTGGGGTAAAATTGGTATTTATTAAAACAAATGGACTATAAATGCATTAACAAGTGCTATCCTTAAGAAGAAATATCTGCAATTAATGTAATAGAACACAGGATGTTCGCTAATTTACAGCGGCAAAGACATTTGATATCCACAACATACGGCAGCAATTTCTTGACAACATTTGAACAGCAGTTTTTCATCAGGATCCCTGCATGGAAGGGCTTGAGCATCATCATTTACATTCTGCACCACTCAGGGAAGTTGCCACCATATTTCCAGAGCGGAAATACTTCAACATGATGAAAGAAATGGGCAGTTAACTCAAATATTTTACCATTGTCAGTTCCATTTTGCCACGACAAAGAATGGGTTGAAAAAGCACAGCAGGCAGATCAGTGCTGTGTTACAGAAAAGCTCTACAATTATCAATATTGTAAAATATTTCAGTTATCTTTTAAGAGTTTTGAGATAAATTTGCCATTGGATTTTTTTGTTTGTTTGCTTTGCAAAAAAAAGCAAATATAAATAAACCTCGGGTTGCCTATCTTATTTATACAGATGACTTGAAAAGCTCATGCTCTAGATGCAACTGAAAAACAAAATCAAAACCAGCCACCCATTTGAGGAGAACTCAAACAGTTCTCTCTCTGCTCTCCTCTCACAACCTCAACCCCAAAAAAACCCAAAACCAAAAAACCCCACAGTTGAAGAAGATACTATCCTTACATATATTTACAGTATTTTTGTTTTATTGACTATGCAAAAAACTCATCATACCAGTTCAGTGAAATGAATTGCTTTGTGGATGCCTCTAACTGGATGGAACACACTGACATTTTCAAGAGTTCAGATTCTATTTTCAGCCTGAAACATTGGCCAAATATTTAAAGCACTCAGCACACTTAAACACACCAAAGCAGAGCTTGTGAAATTCAGTGACAAGAACTATTCCCAAATAAATATGAGGAGTCCTTTGGATCTCTGGAAACTTGAAAATTAATCAAAAATGTCCTCACAAAAGAAGGGCACATTACTCTGTATTTTTGGTGGATGTGTATATGACAGATCTGGGCATTTTTGCTGTCCTCACTATTAAATATATTTTTGTGTCTGTCTGCAATAAGTCCTTGTCTTGTTGGTGTTGGTCTTAATTTTCAAGTTTACATGATAAAGTGTTTTTAAAAAATCTGGCAAGTAGGAAATATAATATGTTTTATTCTTCATTTATGTATCAATCCTATGATATACCATATATATCCAATGCACTTTGAACATTCAGTCCTACAAGCTCACACGAGCTTGGTGGATATAAAGCAGCAGATTAGTAAGAGCAGTGAAAGGCAAAATAAAAAATTCCCAAGTGTGCCCTGGAACCAATGTAAGGATACACTCACACACTCCCCAGCTTATTTCTTCAGGCATGCTTCTTTAATTCTATGATTACATATCTTATTCTTAGAGAATGCATTCTGTTTGCCCCTTGAATGTCAGGTAGCGGAAAAAAACCAGGTAATTATCATTTAATCATCACTCTTCAAGTGATTAACTTTTACTTAATGAAAGTATTTCTGAAAATCTCTTCCAGACTCCCATTTCACTCACTACACGTGCTCTGCTGTGCCCACTAAGGGTTCTAATTATTCCTTCCATATACAGGTATCCTTTTGGTTTAATTCCACATTTTTAACTCAGTGCCTAATTTCACCTAAAATCGAGACATCTCCATGCAGAAACATTCAGGTGATTTGTCTTTATCCCAACCTCATTCACCTAAGAAAAATAGTGCTCTAAAATAAATTACTGAGAATGGAACAGAATGTACTTGAAGATCAATATAGAGAATTAATCCATCTGTATTAGAGGAAAGCACCATCAGATAAGAGTGTTCTGAATTTTCTTTGGGATGCCATATACTGAGAGGAACTCCAACCACTTCTGCCATTAATTTTGCCAAGCCACAGGAGTGGAGAAACCAGCCTGAAGCAGGAGGGTAGCTCGGGATATTTTCCCTGACCTAACTTTTACCATCTATCAATGGCTGTGTAATTCTCCAAAGTCAAAATAAGTCATCTATAACAATCACTACTCCTGATACCACTTTATTTTGGCATAGCTACCATTTCACCTTTCAGAAAAGAGCCTTAATTGTAGCTGTCCAAATAATATGAGCAACTGGTGCTCATTTTCCAGTATGCACAGAATTACCACATAGATGATTTAATATGGAAAAAATAGCTAATAAAAAGTCTCCAGTCCAAATTAAGACAAATCAATACTTCAATAACCAACACTTTCTCATCAAGTTACAGTAGGACAACAACTTTTCAGTTCAAAGCAATTCATTATATTAACCTGGTAATTTCTTGTGTAGGGGTAAAAATTACCTCAGCTTATTATCAAAGTTATTATCAAATAACTTCAGTAAGAAGAGATGTTTAGAATTGAAGTGTTTGAAAATTCTTGGGCTCTGTCTGAGGACAGCTAGAAGCATGAAACAACCTCCTGAAGATACTGATCTGAAGACTGTTCTAAATAAAAGGTGGCGTATTTTTAATTCCACACTAGATTTTTTCAACACTAAAAAACTGATTTGAGTTTATGATGCTTTTTCCTCTATGATTAATCCTCTAGTACCAAATGATTCAGTGCAACTCCTAGCTAGCCCTACCCCTGATTAAACCATTCTGCTGAAACTCATTTAAAAAAATCTTAAAGCATTTTATAACAACATTCAAAGAGCTATAAAATGACCTGGTTTCTACCACAGCCTCAGAGTGACACAAGAAATGATACTCAGTGATACTGTAAGTATCAGGGGTGTTTAAGAGGTGTTTGCACTGCTGTATGCTGCTGCTACCCAAGAATCTGACAATGCAGTGTATAGCACTGATTAAATGCTGTCTTCAGCTGCAAAAGTGAAGCTGTAAAAGAAAATTCAATTGGGCATTATTGTAACTGGTAGCACTGTTTCAGAATCACAGAGAGCTGATGTTACGATTTTCTTGCTCTTCACACTAACTGCACTAAAATACCAAAGTAAATTAAGAGTGTTTTTCTTTCTCATAGTGATAAATAAAATTCAGTGTCTTATGACAGCTGTCAGGCTGCAACTCAAACCTTTTAAAAAGCCGTAACCAGAACTTTTATCCTACAATCACAATGAAACTTTACATACTAAAGAAAAAGCTGCTTTTTAAAGACAGATTTTCCTCTTTCAGGGTAAACTCATGACCATGCAACAAAACCCAGGAAAACCTGAAAGCACTTCAACTTGAGGAAGCTTCTGTTTGGGGGCAGAGGAAATGGAAAAGTAAATTAAACCCTTCCAAGCTAACAGAGAGTCTAAATGAAAACGTCAGATGATTGCATTTTGTTTCACATCTAATCTGCTCATTACTTGAAGGGTTTTAATGTGATTTTCTGTGATAACAGATACTTCAGAACATCTGAGCAGTACTGAGAGCACCTAAACATCAGGTTTACATAAAAAATTAAGTTTAGCCTATTTGCCCAGTCCAGTGTCCATGGTGAAATTGTGTGCTGCTACACAGCTCTAGCAGTCCATTCTTACTGGGTGGTGTATCTGTCTTGATTTTAATTGCTAACAGACTTTTACTCTGATTACTTATCTCAAACTTACCCAAACCCAAGGTTATTCAGTTCCACTTTAAATTAAGTGATTGAGATAAAGAATTAATTGCAATATAATTAGATACTTATAGTCAGTTAAATACTAATTGAAGGCCTTACTTCAAACTAAATGCTACTGATTTTTTCTAATGAAAAGTCAAACAAAAGTGAAAAAAGAACTATCAGGCTCGCAATTTTTTTAAGCAGCTACTTTGTTTCTCTGTGATCTTCTTTCTAAAAATAACCTTCTATAGTATTTTTTCACAGAAAATGTCTACTCAATGAGCACTGTCTATTTAAATAACAGGTATCTTCAAGTTACAAAAATTGCCTCTGGGGAAAGTACTTGCCCTGAAGAACTTTATGGAAATTAGACAGCATTATGATTATGAACTGAAAGAACAAAAAAAAGTGCAGTCAAGGTCTTCTGAGAAATAACTACATACTGTGCAATTCTCTCAGTGGAGCCTAACTGCTTAACTTTCTTAACCAAGCAGATGTAAAGAAGCACATGAATGGCTTTAAACTGAAGGAAGGTAGTTTTAGATTAGATATTATGAAGAAATTGTTTACTGTGAGGGTGGTGAGGCCCTGGCACAGGGTGCCCAGAGAAGCTGTGGTGCCCCTGGATCCCTGGCAGTGTCCAAGGCCGGGCTGGACAGTGGGGCTTGGAGCAGCCTGGGACAGTGGAAGGTGTCCCTGCCCATGGCAGGGGGTGGCACTGGATGGGCTTTAATGTCCCTTCCAACCCAAACCAATCCATGATTCTGTGAAAGATTGGAAAAATATATGACTGCATTACAGTGAAGGTTATTTCCCTTGGAATCACTCATGAAGTCACTCAAATTAATGAAGTTATGTACCAAGTGTACCTCTGACAGCATTTGTCTTTTTCCCAAGTCACAAATAGTATAAACCATGCATGCCACTCCATTTGGCTTTTTATGCCTATGTAACGATAAATCATAAAATTATTATACTGAACACATAAAAAATTTTTATTTCAACAGTACTCTTCACAAACAGATATCAATGTATTTTTAAAAATACCTACAAAGGTATTGCTACCATTTTGATAGACACAAAAAATAAGAAAATGATAATTGAAACAACCTAAATGTTATTCAACAGACCAAGGATACATTCATACAGAACTAAATGATTCTGAGAATTAATCTAGCATATTACTCACTAATTTACTTAATCACATTTGAGTGAAAGGACACTCTAGATTTATTGGTTTATTGTGGTCCACAATCCAACAGCATATTTACACTCATAAGTCCTTGTTATTTCTCTTGTCTATTTGGAAATTGAAAGCACTTATTCACATTAAGCTCACAGAATACAGATTAGTACAGAGCACCATCTCATCTGGGCACAGTAATAAAGTCCATGGCTCTGCTAAAGAGTTAATTGCCTGCTGCATCTGGTATTTCTGATCTGACAGAAAGGCAAAAACAATCCCAAGACCAACATGCCTAACAACCAGCTTGGTCCATTTCAGAAGTCTCAGGCTTTAATTTTGTGCATATCAAAGCAATACTTACTCCAGCAGAAGGCACAAAGATTTGGGGGGTGGATTTCAACTTCTTTCTGACCTGATATAAATGCATAAGCTTCCAACAGAAAAGGGTGCACAAATCCATACAATGTAGGAAGAATCGGGATGAGCAGGCATCAGTGGCTCGCTGGAAGCACCCAGCAGTGTGCCTGTCCCTGCCACCAATGTGCTCTGGGGTGTCAGAGCTCCCAAAATCACAGCTTAATCATCACATGGAGAAAGGACAGGAAATCTCCGCTGTGCTGACACCAAGAGCCTCCTGCTATCAAGGCAACATGCAATCTCCTCATGCCAAAGATGAGGATGATCAAACTTCGAGGCAAACAAAGAGCACTTTGCAGAACGCAGTGCTGGGCAATATTCAGTAACTGCTCCAGAGTCAGAAAAAACTCCAAGTTTTTTAGGCTATCCATGGGGGTGAGAAGGTGCCCACTCATATGGCAGAGGACTTCAGAGGCTATAAAGTTTTTATCAAAATACCTCTACACCCCCTTCCAGATAACTTTCAGTACCAGACCGCAATTAAATTCTAATGCCTTATTCTATTTCCCCACTCATAAAAGATGTAGACATACCATTTGTCTCAAAAAAAAAAAAATTAAATTCATTCTTGTTCCACATCAACAATCTTCAAGTATTAAATTTAAAAAAAAAAAAAAATCTGACTGCAAGGTAGTGAATTTTCTTCCAGATATGTCCAATATCAAATTAATAAAATTTCTATTAGCATATTTTTATAGCATCTTTCCCATCATAGAAAGACAAGAGAAAGAAAGGGTAATGGAGCAAACATAACGCAAAATTCTTCACAGCACGTTACTTACATGTTTTTAAAAGCAAAGAATAATGAAATTGCCTTTTGCCCTCTTCCCTCCCACAAAACACTCCAGAAATAACCAAAACCAGAGACACCAGATAATTGTCAAAATCCAAAGGGAGAGAGAAAACAAACACCGCAAAATTCAAAATCTTCCTATTTTTATATTCCCAGAATGGCAGTGGTTGGGTGGTGCCTGGAATACACCTCCAGCTCCATTTAAAAATCACTGTCAAGTAAGGCACTGGCAAAAAACCACTGTGTTGACTCCTCAATGCTCCTGAAAAATGAACAGTTACCCACTGGATCATTTTCTTCCACATCACTACAGCTGCACACACACAGAGAAGTCCAAGCTGACTGAAAAACTTCATCAGGAAATCTCAGAGTTAGCCTCTGACTTTACTCAGTCCTTGTTCAATCAAGCCTTCAACAGCCTCTAAGAAATAATATTCAGGTCTTACTATCTTGTTCTGCGTGGCACCTAAATTTAAATCCTGAAGCCACCAGGACCACAGTTACCTCAAGAAACAGAAAAATTCTGCTTCATTCATGTCTTGTCCCTGCAGCTGGGTTAGGGATCCCTGTGAAGGATTCAGAGGAACACTGCTCTCTTGGTTTTTACACTCAAGAGGGAAAAAACACGACTAAAATGAATCCCAGCTTCAAGTTGCCCTTTTTCCTTCTTCCAAGGGGAAATCTGAGGCAAAACCTGGTTGTGCTACGTCAAAATGCTTTGTTCTGTGTTCTGTCAAAGTTCTTTGCAAATGTATGTGAATGTCTGCTTTCAAAATGCTGCAGGACCCAAAACCAAAGCGACAGACTATTAAAGGTAGTTAAAAACCGTGCCAAGTGCTGCCAGCAAGGTACAAAATAGCCTTTAAAAACTCATTTAATTTAGTATTAGCATAGTAGACCTCTCACAGTCATGTAACTCAGTAACATTTTCATTTGAAATATTTATTAAGAATTTCCAAAGGAATTGACAAGGGTGATATTTTCTCTAAATAATAATCACCCATTATGAGTTACTGCAGTCTCTCCCTGACACACGTGCTACAATAAGGCCAGTTTTTGGGGAGGTAATAAAAACAATAAGGGACTCACTGTCATTGCCATGGGGTTTTTCTTCTCTCCAGACTATAAAACAAAGAGTTCAGAAAAACGTGTTCACCACAATTTTATGTAGTGACTGCAACCACAGTCACCTTAATGCAATCACATTATTTACCATCTGTTCTCTGTGTAGTCAAAATAGATTTTCTACACAGTTTGTTCAGACACTTGAGACAAATAAGCTTCTTATTCCCACCAGTTCAATGTTTCAGCTACCAGAATTATAAAAAGAAAATCTTTTCCACCAGAAAATCTGTCCTCAGATATTGTCCACTGTAATAAATTTCTGAATAAGGGTGCCTAGGTACCTTTTAAAACAGAAATTACGTTCTTTTTCCTCTTTTTTAATGTCTTTGCTCATAGACAAGAGCTTTAAAGATGTTTAGTGCTGCAATACAAAATTAAATGACAAACAGCTTTTCCACATTGACAAATTTCCTGGATTAGCTTGGATTTCTTGGATTTGAGAAACTGTCCTTGCAACTAAGTATTAATCACATGAAAGGAGAATCAGGGCCCACAAAACACTACAAAAGAAGCTGCCATAGAAAGGTTTTATTCAGCATATTTGAGATGTTTATCTGTAAAAAGAAGCATTTTGAATAAAAACTCAGGACAAACTTCTTCTAAAGCAGCAGCTGGAAGGGGCACTTATATTTAAAGCAAGAAATACAGATTAAAATAGAAATGGAAAGGAGTGACAACAACTGCAAAGACTTTTGATTATTTATCTAGAAGATATTTCTACCACTGGACACTAGATAACTTGTAACTTATGTTAAAAGTGTAATAATGTTTTTCACCACCACTTTATTATTTAACAAAACTGATTTATACACACATTTATTAAATGTATGTCACACTACAGCTGTACAATTTAGCAGCATACAAAGCTGTTGATTAACATCATATATGAAATCCAAGTACTGGACTCAGGATAGAATCATCTTCAAAAAGCAATTTCCCCTCTGCACATTTTGGATTTGTCACAGCCATGCAGGTGTGCTGCAGTGGGAGCACTGCTGAGCTCAGACTGCTGCAATCCCACCTTGTAACATCCAACCACCTCACTTGTCTAAAGAAACAGATGATACAACACAATTCATACAGAAAGGTTCATTATCCCTCATGTTAACTATTGCATATTAAATGAGAATTAAAATGTGAGCTAGGTGTGATCATCTTAAACCTGCACAGCTCCAGAAATATGAGAATACACTGAGAGTGTATCAAGTTTATTCAGGCCAAACCTAGTACTGAGTAAACCAGAGGCCAACAGACAAAATATATGCATATATTTCTTTCCAATGAGTTTTGAAAGAGTCCTGGTTTCTATGAAGTGACCCAAGTGCTTGCACACCCTGCAGTTTGCACCTCATTATCATTGTCCAATACTTTTGTAACATAACATAAATGTCAAAAGGTTATTTTTCTAAATCAGAGAAACCCTGAATGGCAGAGAACAGATTCTGCGAGTGAATCTTTGAGAAAATCTGCAGAGATCTGATACTGGCTTTTAAATGAGTGATTCTATTTCTCTGCACTTTTTTATTATTATATAAAAAATGCAGAGATTATATAAAATTTTTTTATTAATAAATCACTTATCCAATTATTAAGAGCAATATTCAGTCAAGATTTATTTTTTAGCTCGACCTATGGGTTTTGATTTATGGTTTTTTGTTTTCTTTGCTTGAGGTAAAGTTGAAGCTCTGCTGGATAGACACTCATTTTCCTTCAAAGCCATTTAAGTTGTATTATTAGCAAAATTAACTTTGATATTTAACAGTTACATTTTAAAAATTGCTTATTCTAACAGAGCTTCATTATAGCTGACAGGTGGTGGAGAGCGCAAATTCCAGTTTCAATTATACCCTTCTTGCTCCGTTTCCTAAGCAAGTTCCAATAAATGTTAAATTTTTTGTTAAATAGTTTATTTCAGGCTTTTACAATTACGCTACTAAGCTGAGGTAAATTCAGATGAAAAAGAAAATAATTGTCATAAATTTTTGCCACATCTGTCTTACAAAGTTTAGACATGGGGTACTGACAACCTCCTGAAATACCCAGGTCTGGAACTCCCCCTCCAACTCACTGAGATCTGCTCCTTGTAGATATTTAGCTGAGAACATCAACACAAACACAACTTGAGTGCACTAAAATCCTATAAAGACCTCACAGAATGCTTCATATTAAGGGGCACAAACACAAAAAATAAATTAAGAAAAAATCAGACATCACAAAGCAATGTGAGAGAGATAAAGGAATACACTGCAGCGTTCCCTTCACTTTGCAAGATAAAAACAAGAAATTTCACAGATAACCACAACCTGCAGGAAAGCTGAGGAAAGCACTTCTGTTCCCAGGACAAGAAGTGTGACAAAATGTGACAATAGAGCAAATGCAGCACTTCAGTCCAGAGGCTGTCTGGAAATCTGAACCTTCTTCATACTTTCTGAAAGTAAAGGAGCTGAAAAAATCTCCAGGAAATCAAAGTGGCCAACAAAAGTTGTCTCTTGACCTTTGAGGGCTTCTAGAAGAGATCTGAAGCATGTGGTTCATTCAGTACAGGTTATGATGAAACAGACAGAAAACAAGGAAATGAAGAAAGAAAACTGACTGATGATCTGACTTAAGTGGCACATTCAGCTTGCAGTGGTTGAACTATTTCAGAGCTGAGTTTATTATAAAAGAGTCCGAGTTAATAACCACACTTTGAAGAGGCACAAAAAATATATCAAATATATTTTTTTTTTTTTAAATTAAATCAAGTAAGCAGCATCAGAGTCAGTGGTTTTGAAAATCTTTTTCCCCTTGAGATTTGTTTTGAAGGAAGTCTAAATCTTGACGTTTGCACTAAATTAACTAACAGGTTGAAGTTTCCTATTTAACTTGAAAATCAGCCAGTTCATCTTGGTCTCCCTTTTACACCCCTAGACTGAAATCTGGAGTTGCAGCAGGTGAGGAAGACAGGAGGAAACAAATGCTTCTGCCTTTTTCCCCTTCAGTTTGACCTAAGGGATTGCAGGGGGGTGGGGTGTGGAACAAACCAAGAAATCCCAAGAGGAGAATAACAGCATTTTCCCAAAAATTGAGTCAAAGTACTTAGTGCAGTGCAGCCACAATAAAGGAGGGCTGAGGATGGAGAGAGGAAAACCAGGAAAAAGTAATATTTGTCTGTTAAAATTGAGTTGAACCTCAAAACCCTACCGCAGTCAATGCTGTAGCAATGAATAAACTGACCAAAAGGTAGATTAATAAACCACATGCTCCCTCCTGGAATCCTTATGGGATGAATATTAAGCTCTTATATCCATTAATTAGTTAATGACTGAGGAAATTTAACTGTTCCTCATAAGAAGAGAGTAATTGGTGGGGGAAGGGGGGATAAAAGCATTTTTTGGTCTTTATATAGTACTGTGGTATCTTCATGTGATTTAAATTTCCTGCACTTGGCTAAAATCACAGGTTCATCAAGCCACACACAGGATAAATAATCCTTTTGAGATTTCAAAAAGGAAAAACCTTGAAGTGAGGTATCAGCTTGGTCAATGACAGTCTCCTTATGCGAAAAGGAGATCTATTAGCAGAATCTTTTCAAGATTTCAAAAAGGAAAAACCTTGAAGTGAGGTATCAGCTTGGTCAATGACAGTCTCCTTATGTGAGAAGATCTACTAGCAGCTGCTGACCTGTTTGCTCTTACAGGAAAAATACATCCATCCCTAAAATAAGGAATTAAAATTCACTGAAAATAAGCAACTTTGAGGTGAAGATGGAAAAAAAAAAAAAAAAAAAGAAATGCAATACCTTTATGAGTTCAGTGTGACTTTAGAAACTGGCAAACATTATGCTCTTGTTCTGTCCACCAAGACCATTTTAATATCTCACTGACATTTGCCTACCGAAACATTTTCTATAGCTGACATTTTCTCAAACACCACGAACCTTGCCTTGGTGCAGACACAGTTTCTCAGGCATGATTGTAATAGGATGACACAGCTGTTGCCATTTACAGATATAAATATAATCGACTGTTATAAAGGAGTAGCAGATCTCCCGAGCATGCAGAAAGAAAAGTTTTTTAAAAAACCCAGTAATTCCTTTTCAGAGGAACTTTCAATTTCAAGCATTTGTCACACTCCTACTTCAAACACACAATGCAGAGTTAAGGCACAGTAAGAAAATAGGAACTAATCCTTCTATGACTTACTCTGAAATGGAAATAGACTTAACAGGAGGTTTTAACAAAGTAAGAAGAAACGTGATTAAATATATTTCTTGGTTCATGAACTCCAGTTTAAAAAAGCACAGTAAAAACTGAAAAGCCAAACTGTTCACAAGTTAAAATGCTGCACTCCCTCGAGAGTTTTCTCTTCCAAGATCTTTCTGCAGTCCCAGTGGTTTGTGGGCAGTTCTAAAACTCTCTGAAGTGGATCAAAAGACCCCATACACTTGTAACTATTCCAAAACCTGCAGCCCATATACAACGGGAAACACTCCAGTGCTGGGCTCTGTGCATGGACACAGCAGGAGACAAACTCCACCCTGAGGATATTCTACCTCTAATATAAATACAGAGAAAGCAGGTAAAATCTGCCTAAAGATGGGAGCTACAAATAAAGCTTGAGAGTCTTGAAAAAGGTTCCAGAGACAGCTTCCGAAATTCACCGCAGGACCCGTGATATTCCTTCCGATTCCTACACCCCTTCTAATTGACCAGATTCTTTCTAGAATATAGAATAGTTCTTACCCACTCTTACCCACTCTAATCATAAATTTTATTTAACTTTCAGCTCAGATTTAAGGGAAAACTGCAGAGTCTCTGTGAAGCTACTGCAAAGCTAAATTGGAGCTGCGCACCAAACAAAATAAAAACTACAGAAAGGAGCAAGAATTTTAGTTAACTTAGAAATCATTCGTAATACCTAGATGTACATCTTGTAGTAATAGCTTCAGAAGTTGTGGAGTAATTTTTAATTCAACCAGAATTACTATTTTTTTCCTCATGTTCTGTCTTTTGGGTTTTTTCCATATGCTTCCCCAGCAGAAAAAAAGGAAGCTAACAAAGTAACTAATTTATACTGCCGTCTGGGGAAACGACTCTTCACAGAAGGTAACAACCACAGAAGTGACATTTTTATAGATTTGAGGAACACTGATATAAACAGCTACTTCCTCTTCAAAGTCTGCACAAACCCTGCTCTAGAGGTGAGAAAGCATAGATCTTTCCCATAAGTTTTAGAGCCACCTCTCAGTATCAAACACCTTTTATGTCAAAAAATATAAATTCTCACATTAAAAAAAATCCAACAGACTCCTCCTCTGTTTCTTGCCCTCAGTGTCATTTTCAAGATATACATGCAATCTCTGTCAATGTCAGAAGTGATATCTGACTCTGCACCAGTAAACTGAGATCTTAAAGGATTTCAGTTTGAAGAGAGGGATGTCCACAAAAGAGATTGCTCTTTGTGCTCACAGCAACTTCAAGGTCAACAACCCAAAGCCATGCAATGTCAATTTTCTAGAAAGTTGCATGTTATGTTTATTCCCTAGACAAGGATGGAACAACAACAACAAACCTGAAAAAAAACCCCAACACTTCTTTTTCATGTACAAACAATGACTGGTCAAGCAGAAAGATGGTGAAACACAAGAGCAATTTAAGTTAAATGAATCTGAAGGAATCTTCGTAACAGGCATCTTAAAATTTGTTAAGCAACTAATTTGGAAACCATTGATCAGCTCTGTTAAGGACTATCTTTCCATTAGATGCAGGAAACAATTTATGATGACATTAGAATACTAGAGATACCAGAAAAAGAAGAACAAAAGAACAATACACACACGCACACACACATATATATATATAAATAAAAATCTAAACATGGTCTATTCTTCCTACCATTCAAAGTAATGTTGCTCATTTTAATTTCAAAAGGCACATATTAAGTACCTCTGGCTTTCTTGCATTACAAAGATGACAAAATTCACATATTTTTAGCAGATGAAGTAGAAAGAATATCTTCATATAAAGATATCAAAATTTATCATCCTTTTTAAAAAACAAAAATCCCAAACTCTCTTGTTCTATGTAATTCAGTATTTAGAACAGCATTTTTAGCATTTGTTCACCAAACTACTTATTAAGAGCAGATCTTGCACATATGCACACTTTCTCACATCACACCTACAGTTTATATAGAGCTTTTGTTCCCTGAAAATTGCAGAAAAAGATGAAAGGTGATATTTAACTAGCTAAAATAAAGCACACTGCTTCAAAGAACATCCCCTTTCCTGTGTGCAGATGCTCCAGCACAATGTCAACCTTACATAAAACTCCCCAAATAGTCTGGGCTTTGCACTGATCACTGTCACCTCCCAACAGGACAGAAGTAGTGAATTCCACAAGGAAAACAATGCCCACATGGCAGCCCTGTTCCACAGGAACAGGATGAGAAAGCAAGAGGAGAACACAGACACACATGAAATTAGTCTCACATTCTGAGAGACTGGAAAGAAAAATCCAGAATTTGACAGGCACACCTGCTAAATTATTCTAAAGTCATAGCAGAGCAACAAAAACGCTTCAGATAAATCTTTCTCAACCCGTTCACCCAATGTTTCATTTCTGACACCTCTTCATAATCAGTGTCTGTTGGGGTTCAAACTAATCGTTCACACTTCACTTGCTGTTTATAGGGACTGCAACTGCAGCTCCACATTTCAGTGAGCTGGCACCTCCATTATCAACTTTTCTTTTTTTTTGGTCCAGCTAATTGTACAGGGGGGAAATCATTCCAGACTGAAATCAGGAACATATGCACCTAGTTATCCTTCCCAGTATTTAAAACATTTACACATGATTAATCTCGGCTCAGCAGCAATGCTTTTTTGTCACACACTGCTGTTTCACAACAAATCAAACGCCGCTCTGGAGTTCCAAATACCAAAAAAGTACCAAAAGTAACAAAAGAGCAAAGCTGCACCATCATGTGGTAGGGTGATGTACACATTGCAATGAACCTGTAACCACAACTCACAAGTCGCTCTCCCCCCTCCACAACTAATTTCTATTCCTTAGGGATAATTGATATTTCTTTCATTCTTTATATTTCAGAACGGAATTTGGAACAGCAAAATCTAAAGACAGATAAAAATGACAACACTGGCAGGAAAACAAAACTGTCAGTGTACAGTGCAACATACCAGGAGGAACATTTTCCTCATGTTCCTGAAGTTGTTAAATTTTCCACTTACTAAAGAAATGCCTCTCAGTCATCAAAATGAGAAAACAAATGGCACTTATGCAATAGGTATGTAGTTTGCATGCATTTATGTTTTAAAAATGACAGAAAAATGTTAGAAAGTCCTATCCTAAAAATGTAGCTCAATGATTTCAAGATACAGAATTCTAACACCACTTTTTGCATGAAATGTTCAAATCATGGATGTATCAAGTGGACAATAAAGGAAAACATTTTGTATTTGTGAAATTTCAACTACTGTCCCTCACCTACTTTGAGTTTTCTCAGTTTCACGTTATATGCTCAAAAGCACCACGCTTCTATTCAGGTTTCTAAAAGGTCCTTTATTCAAAACTCCACTAGTCATCTTCTGTTTATTCCTGTACATAGTCCATTTTCAGTTGATGAAAAGAAATGCATAGTAAATACATGCTAGAATCAAAAATTCCTTAGTAGTAAATATCACCAGAATGTTTTAGCTTTGATATTAAGAATAGGTTACTTCAGAAAGTAATTTGTAAGAGGAACCTCCTGTGCCACTCTCAGCAATTAGTCACGCAAAAGTGTAATGAAATATCAAAGTCTCGAGTGATACTCAGGAGGTTAAAAGGTTTGGGCAGCAGCGGGAGTTGAAAAACCAAGTTCCTCACCAACTACCACCTTCAGACCTGAGGGATCTCAAACAAAAGCAGACATAACTCCACAGGATCCATGGGGACTGAGGGTAAACCCTCTTTGAAACCCTCTTTTGTTTCTTTCATTAATAAAGTTTTTGATAATATGTTATTTATATGATTTGGTGAAATTAGAGTCATCTCCCTCTCATGATTTTCTTGCTGCACACTATGAACACAAGTCACAGGATTGCCAGTATTTCCTGGAATACAAACCAGGATGCATTTCCATATTGAGTAGCCAACCACAGGGTAGCAACTCTTTCCTAGAAGTAATGGAATAGCAGTGACAAGGCTATAAAGAATAAAAAACCAAAAATTAAGTGAGGTATCTTGATACTCTGGGCTGGAGACTCTACCAGCTCATGCCCTTAAGTGGGAAGCTGTCCATAAACTCTTCTAAGTTCAGATCACAGAAACAAGAAGAGAGTATGGTGAAAACTGAACACAAATTTGCTGTCAGACAGAGAGAAAAGCAGAGAAGGACAAGGTCAAGTCTTTGTCTCACTGGACAATTTTACCTTGTGTACAGAAAAAAACAAAAGCAAACAAACAAAAACAACCAACCAAACAAAAAACCACAGAAGATTACACAAATGTGAAAGAATGTGCTAAAAATGCTTCTCACCATTAGGGAGTGAAATCATAAAAGGATGATCTCATTCATAGTAAATATCAAAAGGAACAAGAACTAAAGTCTTCAGCCTTTCCCAAAGACCACCTGAACTGCAGGGAAGGAATCCTGCAATCCCCAAACACTGAGAAAAGATGAACTGATCATCTGACACAAGATTCCCGTCAAATTAAGCAAAGGTTTGGGTGATGATGGTAATCCTTACCCAGATCTCCTATTTGTAGGCACCAAAAAACTTCCAAATTATTCTGCTGTGACAAAGCTACCTTTCTTACGCTTGTTTCTACAGTAAAGATCTAACTTTAGTCGATTTAAGAATATGTGAAGTCTCCTATCACTCAAAAATCATATTGTAGAAATTAAAGGATTTTAACTCTCCATAACAGAGTACAAGTACTGAATTACCTAGATTAGCCATGGAACTTTTTCCAGCCATCAATTTAGGTCATTTGCAAGAAAAATAATGGGGGGAAAAAAAGATTATTGAACAGGTAAAAATTGTGGTATGGGAACCACAGAACAGTGAGGAGGAGATAATTTCATTTAATCAAGAGAGCTCTTTGATGTGACACGGGATAAGGAGGACTTGTACACTGACAGTAATTGTTTTTCCTACATTTAATGTCAGGGTGAAAAAAACCTGAAGTCATGGAGAATCCAATACTACATTAGATAATTTACAGACTTGATAAGGTTCTTGACAGCATCCAGACCTTTCATATTTCATAATATTCTTACTGCTACAATTACATTGGATGGATGTTAAAGAGTTTAATGTACAGAAAACATAGCAAAACACTGCAAACCCAGGAGAACAGATGCGAAGAGCATCTTCAAATATTACTTTCTTGAGCATACCAGAGATACTTGAAACTAAGCCTGCAAAAAAGGGCAAATTATGATAATGATAATGACAATTCAAGACTAGCACTGAATTTTAAAAATTGAGGAAAGAAATAACCTTTTTTTTTTTTTAGAATGTAGTTTAAGTAACTTAACTTAAAATTTTAAAAATAACATAAAATGTTAACTCCTTTTCAATCTAACTTTCTCATAGCTACCAACCCACCTTTCTCATAGCTACCAACCCTTGGGTCACTCAGGTCCTGTCCAGTCTGGTGAGGGTACTGAACACAATCAATTCCAAAGCTTGGAGGAGTCAAAAACACATCTCTCTTCAGATCAGCTCCTTATTTGTGTTACATATGGTTTATATTTGCTTTTGTTCAGGAGTTCAACCACCTCTTCCTAATAATATTTCTACAAGGGTGCCTAGAATTATCAAGGGTTTCCTAACAAAGTTATTTGGAGAAGTGTTTCAGCCTTTCTCCTCTTGCCAAATAAGTTCCAGGTGGTGTAGCCCAGTAAAAGTACAGTGAGAAATCCTTTGGGGAAAACCTTGATCTTCTCTTGTCTAATAAAACAAGAGTCTCAAAATCTTATATAAGGGGAAGAAAGAAGCTATACAAAGACTATGTTCAAAACATTAAAAAAAGATGGAGGATGAAGGGAGGTGAAGGTGGAAGAAGAGGAGAAAAAATTACAGAAAAGAAAATGAACTTATTTCCAGAACAAAAAATCATTCTGTATGATGTACTCCTGCTATATTTTTAACCTTGACACTTTCATTAGTCTGTGACATATATTAACTGAGGATGAACAGCAGAGCATGACATGATTAAATACTTAGCAATGCAGTATTAAACTCATTAGGTTATACCTCTCCCACCAGCAATACCACCCTCTGCAAGAACAACATTGACAGAAATGAACGTATTTTCACGCATTTCTCAATTCATCACGCCTGAGCTTGAACCCACATGTTCAACATCGATGGAGCAACATCACACTAGCTAAGGGAAGGTGAGGCTACCTAGATCTGCATTGTAAAAACAAGATACCTTCATCAAAAAGCCACAGGCAAACAATCTGAATTCTGTGTTACACAAACTACACCTTCCTACAGTGAAGGCATAGCAGGAATACCCATGGATTGATGAAACGCTTGGCAGATGGGCACAGCCACCAGGGAACACCACCACTATATGCCACTTTCATGCCATCCCTAATGTTTTCAAGCCATGATTCTTCCACTGCTTTCTGTTGCATGAGGAGACAATAAATTTTGAAAGCCACAAAAAGGTGACACATGACATCTTCTGCTATGGCATCAAATCAACTATTAACACACTTCAGCCCTTTTCCTCTCTCAGCAGCAGCCAAAAGGAAAAGAAGGTAGATAAAGAAACACCTCTTCCATTTACTTGTTCATAACTGATACAAACCTTCTTCTGTGTGCAGCATGTACAGGTACCATCAACCTTTTCTTAATGAAGCTACCTGGAGAAGAATTAATTTGCTTTCTCTTATGTCAAATGGGGTTACAGTAGAACAGCCTCATGGCACTAAGAGTACTCCTTTACACACCAAAGAAAGTTGGAAGACTGAAGACTACAAAATATAATTACTTAATGACATATTTTGGAATATCTATTGTCTCTTAGTCAGCCTCTTCCACTTCATTTAATTTTCTTGCCTACTACACTGCTTCTGCCCCTCATGTGAATAATGTCCATAGAAGAGCAACCTTTAAAATAGCATGAAGAAAAAACAGCTTTGTTTTTTTCACTTGTATTCTTCAAAAGGAACCCTCTCATTGTTTCTGCAGGGTTCTCCACTATTCTTTTAAAGCTCCTGATCATCCTGTCACCCATTACATCTGCTATTTCATAATTAATCTTGACACTTGAAATCAGTGAAATCATGCTGCTGGGTATCTTGGTCATAGTAATAAAAACCCAAGTTTTGTTTCCTTTTTTTAAGAGATGTGTTAGAAGTGCAAAAGAAGAAAGAAAGGCTTTGGAGATATTTTATTGAATAAGAACCTTTTTATTTTTTCAATCCATTCTTCAGAAATTGAATTACAGAAGAGAACCATTTTACAATAACTGCACGCTTTGATTCTGACTGTATTCTTTCTTCTTCTTGCACATGATGTCTTTCTAAAGGATGTGAGTAAAATCTCATTCATTCTTTACCATAATATGCTTGCTTTATGTATGCTAGCTTCCTAATGAGCTGGCACATTAGTCAAATGCAATCAAGGTAATAACCTAATTCAGGTTTAAAATATTATCAAGATGTTTTACAAATTGGCTCGGTATTTAACTATTCAACATACATTTAGAAAGTACCTTTCATGATGAGAATCGCAAGGCATTGTACAAAGAGGAAAAAAAAAAAACCAGGAAGAGCAACACAAGAAGAGACTTCATAGTTCTGCCAAGCTGCCTGAAACACCTGACATGCTGGCTGTGAACTCATCTGGTTTTTCAACTTATCCACAGAACTGCTGATCCAATACCCTGGACAGAGAATTTCAAGCCCCAGAGAATAGATGACAAGGGCTCCAGCACCTGACATCTTCAATTTGCATTTGGAGGTGAATAATAAATGACAATCTATTAAATACGTGGCACAGGATGACATGTGGAGGAAATGAAAGTTTAGCTCAGCAGGACTAAGGTCATGGAAGATCTTAGAGATTAGAAGTAAAACGTGAAGTAAAAACTTAAGCAGAAAGCAATATATTTCAGTGACTGAAACATACTCCTCAACTGGGAATTAACCAGAAGCAGTAATACTTTCTGTCCTCAAACTATTAAAAAACCTGCTCATTCCTAAGAGAAATCACTTATCCTTTCATGTACACTGAACAAATCCCCCTAACCTAGGAAACAGCAGATACCTAACTGCCTGTGAAATCAATTGTTTTCCCCTTCAGACTCCCAGGGCAAAGTGCACAAAGTGCAGCAAAGACCTACTGTTAAGACCATCAGCTGCCACTATTGTTAACTCCCAAAAATGCATGGAGAAAAAAACTCCCCTTTCACTATCAGAAACGGCCCATCAGGTTCAGTTTTAGGCACATTCAAAGAAAGAAAAAAAAAACCAAAACAAACAAAAAAAAAAAAGACCAAAACAACAACAAGCCAGACCAGTTATACAAATCCAGCCATTCTGATTCAACACCTCTGACACTTTATTTCAATGCTATCAGGAGTGAAGACAAATGTCACCCATATGTCACACCGGACAATGCTTGAAAAGCACCCAAGTTCCACTGTGACACCAAAGTCAAGTTAATGCCAGCATTATCCTCCTCAGCAGTTTCATCACTACATTCTCTTCATGTCAGAGGTACAATTTTCCATTTTATTCCTAACTGCAGGATGTGACAGATACCAGAATGAAAAGAAATCTATTAAGTTTCTGTATTAATTTACTCATCACATACAATGAGAAAGGTTCTGTTTGGTCAGGACACTAATGTTGTCCCATCTCTTGTTTTAATCACAAAGACCATATACACCTAATTTAGAAATAAGATATTTAAGCAAAAAAATTCTGAATTCCTGAAGACTGAATTTTACATCTGCTAAGTACCTTATTGAGCAGAAAACCAAACGTTGCAGCAAGCTGAGATAAATAATGTATCGTCAGACATAGCATTGGTATGAAGAGAAACAGTTATACACTGCAAACACTGCAACCTCAAATCTCTCAGATACCTTTCTTTTCAGTGTTATTCCAGATGATTTTTATAATCCTTAATGAAGCTACAAAAAAATGGGAGTTTTTTCATCTTAGGAGACCATAACATTACTTTTACATATTTTTCCCTGTTCATCTATTTTTTACTCTGCTTCCTCTTTTACATAAAATTATTTCATCCTCTGACATTCACAAGCAAAATAAATATTAAATTGAAAATATCCATGTTAAATTGTGAACATTTCTAAAGACATATGGCTATTATAAAACAGCACTAAGATATCCAGGGATTGGGTCAATACCCAATGAATCTGTTTAATGTTTGCCATTGATATTTGGATTCTTTTGGAGCAGAGATTTTTAGACTTTTTAAATTTCTGGTTTCATTCTAATGCTTCTCACACTGTGTATTTAGTCATAACATTGTCTCTGGGGGAGCTGCTTTTTGCAAAGCCTTCCAACTTATGACGCACTTCGAAGCTTCAATAAAAATTATAAAAATTTGTAACAAAATAATTTGTCACGATAACAAGCAGAGCATTGGAAAAACAGAAAACTGAAATTTAAAAGTTGATTTTAAAGTCTTATCTCCAGATCTAAAGTGTCATTTAATAGAACAAATAATCCTCCTACCCAAGCAGAGAAAGTGACTACTATAGATTTTACAGGACTTTATGGGACTTTCCATAATAATGCTTCAACTAACCTTCATTTTTGTTTTGTTACTAGAAAATATTAGACACATGAAAATGCAGAATACATCTGAGTAATAAAAATCAGTATATAAACAAACCTGTTTTGTTTCACTTTTTTGTTAGTAATCTTAGTGCTAAAACGCAAAGCTTAAGCAAAAATAGGTTTGTGCTTTTAGAGGGCTGCAAGCTCAAATGAACTGTGCCCTTGTTAATTTTCCAATGGATCTACCTTTTGAACTGGTTCCCTTTTGCTGATCTGTTCCTTCAAATCCAGCTCTAATATAGAGAAAGATAAATTATGCCTGAAACTTTTTTTAGCAGGGAAAGGAGTGGCAGGGGGCTGTGGGAATGCCCCTTGATGACATTGGCTGTGTTGCTAAAGCCCTCAGAATAAAGTTTAAGTCACTCATGGTCTCTGCACTGACTTCTTCTTAGGACTTCACGTGATCTCCAAGAGTCCAGAGTTACCAGAGTAACAGTGCACTAGTAACTGCAATATTTCAGTTCAGCAAAAGCTGAATTTCATACACAGAATCACTGGACTGTCCATGTGACTGAGAAAGCTCTATAAAATAACCTGCTTTAAATGTTTAGTCACTCTCCAAGGCTATAAGCATTATCTGACTTCAATTTGGAGACTGAATGAAGCTGGTAAATTCATATGTCCTATTATCATATCACTAATGTGACATTTGCTGGGTGTACTGTAAACCCCCTTTTTTATAAATAACAGTCTTGTGTGCCTAGTAAGTAACTATGGAACTAATTATCAGCTTGCTAATAATTATCAGCTGCTATTGTTGTTGTTCTGTTTGCAGTTAATCATATATGTTCCTTTTTCGCGCCTTGTTCCTATATGAATAATGCACAACTCCAGCACATAAATCTATGAGACAGCCTTTTTGTCATTGCAATACCTGAGGGGTTTTTGTGTTAGTTTTTTGTTGTTGTGGTTTTGGGTTTTGGGGTTTTTTTTGCTGAAGCCCAGACTCATAGGTATTTGTAAATTGGAAGCAAGCACCTCCAAAAATACTCATAGGAATTCACATTCAAGAATGCAGTGCAACTTTTGTTTTCACTACTTTTCACTTTTTATTGGCATTCCCCTAACCTTGGAAATACTACTTTAATGCTGTAAAGCATTATTATTTCTGGTTTTATGCAAATTTTTCCCTGCATCCTCCACAGTATCTGCCAAAAAGAAACTCCTTTTCTTTTATCAAACAGCATCTTCCCCTCAATCTACCTACCTGACCCAACATAATCCCTGCTCCAATGAACTCTCTCTGTACCAGATTTTTGTGAAGTGGAAATAAAAAAACCAAAGCTCATACTCTTTTCTAAATACTGGTTCACCTTGTGACTCACCAATAGCCACTAATTTTAATAGATCTGCTCCCAAGAACTTCCAGAATTGCTAAAACTTGTCTGAGGGAGGAGAATCTTTTGTCCACCTTTCCTGCCACAGAAGGTAGATCTGCTCTGGTGCCACGAACCTGACTGGGACTCACCAGGTTTCCAATGAAACCGTGCTCCATTCCATTTTTTTACGCTGTTTCTTTCATTGAGTGGCTGTTCAATACCTACACCTGTTTTTGAGAATTATCCATCCCTGGCTGGAGCAGGGATGAACCCACAGCTCCCAAGGAGTTCAGAGCTGAAATTCATCACTGTCTAAAACTCACTGACCCCAAAGTTACGTTGCAGTATTTTCTGCACACCCAAACATAACAGGGCTGAGGCCAAAACAAATGTGTGTCCAGGCTTAACCTGCTGACAGAGCAACTCAGGCAAACAGTGTCAGGAAGTCTCCAGGATTCATGAATTCCAACAGTCACCACAGACCCAGTTTCAGTGGATGACATTTTACAAATTCCAGAGGTCTTATTCATAAGAAAGGATTTCTTAAGAGCAAATAATGTGTCCTCAGCTGAAAGCAACACATCAGGGTTATGCTATTCTGCAGTACAACACTGAATTTTCTTCTTACAGGTCGAAGAACCTTGATCTCAAAACAGGAGATTAAAAAGTAAAACAAACACAGGATATGGTTTTTCCTTTTTAAATAATGTGGGGTTTATGAAAAAAAAAAAGCCACACTGAAAAAGAATTGAAAATTCTGTTATTTTTCCAGCAGCGAAAAGGGAGAAATCATGAAAAATGCAACTATTTTACACACATACCATAGAGGCTAACAAGTTTTTTAAAGCTGCAAAACATCTATTTATCCAGCAATACATGAGGCTTCACTTCTAAATTTAAATTACTGAGCAATCTGAATTCAGGTGAATTTTCAGCATGGATAATCTCATCACATAAGTCAATCCCAACCAAAAAACAAGCAAACAAAAAAGGTACTACACTACAAAACCACAGAAGAACCAAAACCCAAAGGAGTACACTAAGACTAGGCTGCAATGACAGCTTTAAAAGAACTTGTCATTGAGCAGATTCAGAATTTGGAATTAATTGCTAGGGCCAGATTTGTTTGCTCTAAAACATCCTTATCTCTCCTTCGTCCTATAAAAATACAGGAGGCAGAACTGGCAGCAGGGTGTTACAAGTAACATTATCTTAGAAAACATTTGTCAAGGAAAAAAATGCATTTGCTGGTTTAATACCAGAAAGGAAAGAAAGACCAAAACAAACTTCTGGGTTTATAATGAAAGTCTTGCTTGATTCCTTTTTGTGTTAGAATTAATAGATTAAAAATTCAGTATTTGAAAGACTAAGCCTCTGTCAGATCTTTTTGAGTTCAAAGGATTTCTTTATATTAATTTTGTTTTGGCAAAATTGATCAAAAGGAAGTAGAAAATATGCAGCTATTTGATAATGCAAAGAAAATTCAAGGAAAGAGAAGAATATGTTAAGATTTTCTTCGGTGTATAAGCATTTTTATATTTACAGCACTTTTTAGTGTTAAGTTGTAAATAATTATGTACATATGAAAACATATTTTTAATCTTTCATCATCAAGCCTTTCCACTCCTTACCCAGTCAAGCCAAAGGCTGATACTGGGGAGACAAAAAAAAGAAGTCTAAAGTAGACTGGAAGCATCCCATACTCTGCTTTGTTGCCTTCTGCCAGCTGTGCCAGCATCCAGCCCCAAGGAACACAACCCCAAAGGGCATCATTTCTGTACCTACAACGTTTTTAAGAAATAAATTTCTATAAGTGCTCAGAAGTTTTTGGTTTCACTGACTGTTCTTTTTTCTTTTGATGCAATCAGGGCATCACTTTCCTCACTCCTTGCTGTTGTCAAACCACAAGTGCATTATCCTGATATGTCTCTGTCATTGAAAATGATCATTTTATTTTTCTTCAGTTTAGTTGAGCTCAAAATTCCCAGTGTTCAAGAAGCTACACAGTCACAGGGCAATTATTCACAATTCATGTGCTTTTCCTTAAGTGTTTTCAGAAGCATTTTACAGAAAATTTTCAGTACCTCCTATCATAAGTGAACTGTTTGATTCACCCTCACTTCTTCCAGTTCAAAAAAGGAATACAAGATAAAATAGAAACAGGAATTCTCACAATGCATGATCTTGCATTCAGATACCAACCAAAGGATCTCTGTCCATTCGATAACTCATCCAACACAGCAGGACAGTCATCCAACCATTGCCACTGAGGGCTTAATAAGGTGCAATTAACAACAGGGACTGTTTCATCCAGAAAACACTTCTTTCATGATGCTTCAAATGTATTTACCAAATTAGATGGTAATAATCAGCCTGTGCTATTTACGGTACACTGTGTCACTCACCTTTTGAAGAATGAATTTCTAATTTAAAAAAATACATTCACAATATACAATATACAGGAAGAGAGCTACCAAACAATAGTACTTCATTAACATTTTTGCATTTGGTTTACTGACAAGTCAGATAAAGACAAAGCAAAATCCAATATTAATTATATCTTGGCAATCTCTGTCTATGTAATAACTGTGCATTCAATCTGTAAATGTTTTATTAATTTGCATATATAGCATACTAGAAAAGCTCAAATACTATTTGCAACGACCTAATTTCCTCATTCATCAAATAGTATCATCTCATCTCAGCATTTTTTTTCCTAGGATTTAATCATTTTATTGATATGCTTATTTTAAAGTACAAGAAAATGCTATTTTCTAATTTACATTAACATAACAACCGATTTACTGGGTTTGATCTGACTGAAGTAAATGGGACAGCAACAAACAAGCTGCTTCTTGTCTATCAGGGAAATATCCAGTGGTTTATTGCAAAATGAACAATCAAGTCCACAAAGCAGAACATAAAACCTGCCACAAATGGCCCTAATGCAACTACAAGACAAGGTTTAGTACCCAAAATAAATCAAGTACTTGATGGGGAAAAATACTGGTTCCCTTGTGTAACTGTGTCCCAATCTTTGCACTCTTACTAACTGTACAGAAGTTAATCAGAATGTATTTCTTCCCTTTCATGTTTTCAAAGACAAATTCATTTTGGTTGATAACCAAACAAACAAATTATCATTTGCCTGCCTGACAGTTTAGAAGAGTAAAAGGAGTCTTTCAGGTGAACACTCTTGAAATCAGCCCAAGTTCTCACTGACTAATAGTTACCACCATGTGCTGCTCAGAATTAAGAAGAACTTTTCTGTCCTATTAACACAGTTTTCACCACAAATACCAAACACAGGTCTATTCCAGCCACTGGGAAGGAAATTAATTCTCCCCCAGCCCAAACCAGAACAGTGAGAGAGCGAGAGATGTGCAAAGATGGTTAGCCTTTTACCATGATTTCTGTGAATAAATTATTTCAGTGGCCTCTTTTTTGTTATGTGTCACCACTGAAGTGACAGGACTTGGCAGATCCTTTCCGAAAAAGTGTCATTTGAGGTATTAGGGAAGAGATATTTATACCAAAAGCCTAAATAAAATAGGTGACCTGAACTGTCCTGTAGAGGGACATATTTCTGTTCCAGTCACTTAAATTCACCTCCAGATATCAACTTGCTAAGCTATAACTTTACAAACTGGCTTTCTACAGAGACTCTCGTGAGTACTTGGGTTCTGATCCTTTGTTTTATGTGTCATAAATGTCATTTATTTCGCCTATAAAATTGTCTGCTCACTAATCAAAGGCAGCTTTTTCATCTCAAACTTGGGACAGTCAATTTAGTGACTTTTAAATAACATCATTTGGGTTCCTAAGATTTTAGTCTGTAACTTAAAATTATCAGCCTATTCAGACAGCATTAACTGCCATCACATTCAAAGGCATATGCATCATACCTGCCTGTAAATCTATCAGACCACCCCTTTGTATATACAGGCTTAATTTTTGTTGACAGGGCTAAATTGGAATTTAATTTGTAGCAGGAGTACATTCAAATGTAAATTTACTTTTTTCCCAGCACCAGATTTTCCAAACTTTGCATGAGAGACCTGAATTTAACCAAGATATTTGCACACACAATTTCCTGTGGAAAACAATCATGCAGGCAAATTTAGCAAGTGAGTTATTTCCATTTGGTTGCAAGTGTCTGTGTACATCCAATCTGACTGGGTAAAGCTTTGCACATGTACACAATCCAAATAGGAAAACCGCACTGAAAACTGACCAAAAGATAAGGATTCAAGAGCTCAAACTGTATGAAAGATTAGAATGCTAATGAAAATAATACTTAATATATCAGTGTGTTTCTCATTACAGTAATCAGTGTGATTACCTCATTACACCTTTGCACCCACATTAAAAAAGCAAAAGCCATGGGCCAAGAAGAGTAATAAGGAAGGTGGTGAGGGTTTTGTTTCCCTTTGTTAAAGATAATATTGTAATACTGTCAGTGGGGAAACTAGCATCAAAAGAAGAGAAAGAAGTTACAGAGAAAGCACCATTTTATGATTCAATGTCTCTCTGTAAGGTCTATTAGCAGAGGAGATAAAAACCTGTGCAGATACTTGCAGTATCTGGAACACATAAAAAAAATTCATTTGCCATGAAAGTTCTAGTAATGTGCTTATTTCCCAAGCCAATAATCTACTTTGAGTTTAAAATAAGGTTGTATTCAATACAGTGATAATGATTGTGAGCACCAAGAAAATCATCTGGACAGAGAAACAAAGTGGGCAGAGCCAAATTTGCTCCAGAGAAATCGTGAGGCAGCCAATGCCTCACTTCACATAAGCTTCCCAGAAAGTGCTTGATAGGCCTGACACAAGCAGCAGAGGAATGCTGATTAGGAGTGACAAAACTGTAATGGATCTTCAGATATTTAGACAAGTCAACTATTTCTCTCATTATCTCCTAAACAGGTGCTTACAAACAATAAAAATCATTAACAACTAAAATAGAAATGAATAATGATATTGTTTGTTACCTCTCTGCAACAGCCTCCAAGATTTAATTCCCAGGAAGACAATCTCTCTATGCAAAGACTCTGGCTGGCTAATCGTTTACATCCTTTCTTTCCTTCCACTTCCCTATGAAGACTCCACCATAAATATTAACAGTGGAAGCCTCAGTGTCACAGCTTTAACTGAAAATGTGGTCACAAGAGGGTATTATCATCACACCAGGGCCATAAAATGCGTGGTGGGCTTTTTCCAGCTGCATCTGAGCCTGTAGCTCAGAATAAACATGCAGGTAATTTACCGCTAAAATGATGTCAGCACAAACCACTCCATACTCTCAGATGGAATTAAGGCTTTTTAACTACTTGATATGCACTGGTTTTGGGGGGGTGGAGAGGGGAATGTTGTATCACATTTTAGATATAAATTGAGATACTATGAACTCAAGTTTTACCACACAGCAGCTCATCTCCATGGCTGCAGAGAGTGACCCTATACCTCTGTCTCAAACTTCTGCTTATATCACCTTGTTCAAATTATAATGCACTGAATATCTTCTTTACTTTTTTTTGATGTGGCTGTTGAGTTATGGAAAGCCACTAAGTGTAAACTGTTCCAAATTTTATTTCTTTATAGCCTTTTATTTGCTCCTTCCCTTTACAGCTTTTCAGAGTTAAAATAAAAGATGTCCTAGGTTAAGAATCGTTTTCATTCCTGAGGGTAACCACTGCTGCCACTGATTTTGCTATAAAAGTAGACTAACAACATGAGAACTTCAGACTTGCATGACAGTTTCGTATTACTTTTAGAGCTTAACAGGTGCTTTTTGCAAAAGAAAGAGTTTGAGTGGTTCTGGTTTGTTCTATTATTTTGATGACAATCCCCACATTCCTTAAAATTTGACCAATTTCTCCACCAACACCAGTTTCAGTTATTAACAGAGTAACTTCCCTCTTACCACTAGCACCCTCCCCACAGCTCCACTAATGCAAGAAACCTAAAAAGAATGAATTAAAAGGTAGGGGAGATGGAGATTCAAGCTACTCTGGAGGTCATTAACACCCACAAAAGTAGTGCAAAGTTGACTTAGCCAACGTAACACACTCAGGTTATTACAAAAAGCTGAGTTTTCAGCTTCCTTGTAAATAATGAGCGCTTTCATGCAGGCAGAATGGCTGAGAATTCAGTAGCAAAGAGTTCATGGTATTGAGTCACTTGCAGCTCTGGAAACAGAGTGGCCTGAAACAGAACTAGCAGCAAATAATTTTACAAGGAGGAAAAAAAAATAGTGACTGTATGTAGACAAGGGATGAAGATGTGTTTGTTTAATCAGGTTATGAACGTGATTATTATATTACCACAAAAATAATGGTACAGTAAAGCAATAACATCATCCCTAAGTGTACAATGGCATTAGAGCTTCATTTCTTACACTTTAACTACAGGCAGTGAGCAAGCAAGTTGAAGCCCTTAAGCATAACCATCAAGCAAATTCATTCAGCCATTACATACTCAAAAGAGAATTCAGAGACAACCTAACGTTTAGGATCTCGAGTATACATAAAATGAATCAAGACAAACGTAGTATGACCTGCAGTAAACCTGCAAATTAGACAGCTACAGATCAATTACTCTTAGGAAGTAAATGGGAAAATATCAGGGCAGTATACAGATCTCAAAGCTTTCTGAGACAATAACACAACAGAGTGTGGACAGAGGAGTGCCTTCTGTCAAATTTTCAGAGCCCAAAATATGAAAGTTCAATGCTTTGAGACACACACAGGCAATAAAGCTCTAGTTCTGAATGATGGTGACAAAGACAACACCTATTCTGAGCAACAAATATCAATGAGAATGGTTGGGAAATTTTTCTTCCTCAAGGAAAAGCAAACCAAAACCCACCACAAACTTGTCAAGCACTTAAAAGCTCTAAAACTCAGTCAGACTTGTGAATACTCACTGTCTCACTTTATGCATCCCTAATTAGAGAAAGTTAGGACAACATCTGTACAAACCACAACAAACATATGACAACTGTATCTTACTGCACCTCAGGCTCTTAAAAACACTATGTATTTGGCACATAAATGGTGACTGGAAGCAACATCTTTGAGGAATATTGTAATTGTGAATAATGCCTGTTTAGACAGCAGAATACTAATAAGTGAACACAAAAAATATCCAATAGTGATCTCTTATTAGAGTTGCTAAAGAAATTCACTGAAGGATTTTGACAAACCCTTGCTTTAAAACAATAAAAAATAATCTATTCATTGCAGGAGAGGAACATGGTGAAATAACCACCTTAAAAGTACAACATAAAATTCCTCTTTAAAAACAGTAATAGGAATTACATCTCAGTGATGTATTAGAATCAACCTGCACATAATTTCTTCCTCTGTATTTGCTTTCTCCTCACTGTTGATTTCTCCCTAAAACCTTTTCTTCCCTGCAGTCTGCTATTCTCATTGTCTACTTCAGCATTATATTCAATCCATGTAAAACTTTGAAATCCTAGGCAGCAGCAGTGCTTGTTCTATTACCTCACAAAGGGGCTGCTCTCTTTTCTAGGTCAGCATTACCTAAGGGATGACACTTCCTTCACTGCAGTATTTACTACCCAGTGCCCAGTGGCAAGGCAGGAACAGCATTAACTCAAACACTGGGATCTGGGATGATGCTCTACCTCTAGTATTTCTCTGGCCCTGTCTTCTAGTATTACTTGATCTTTTGTATTGATCATATTTTCAACTTAGGACACATTTTCTCTAATTGCAGGCATCTGGAAGCCCAGGACGTCTTTGGGTGCACTAAGCACATCACATCACCTGATTTATCTCCACATCACCTTCTTGTTCCCAAAAGATTTCTCGTGGACTCACAACTACAAGGCTTTTACAGTCTGTATATTTATTTTTCCCCTTACTGACAGACCTGAAATAGCACTTGAAAAGTGCACAGGCTACTATAATGAAAATGGTGAGAGCTAACAGAAAATATGGATCTGTTCCCAGAAAATATAACATTGTCTAGAAAACTCTTATCCATATATTAAAATGCAACTCATGGGTCACTTAATATATAGGAATTAAATCTTGCACTAAGCCTGGCAGTAGATCTCTGCTCATTTATTCCTAATTTACCCCTTCAGGAAAAAACAAAATTAGGGGAACACGCAAACCAGAAATCCCCAACACCCATAGGTAATGTACCTGAATAACGACTAAATTATTAGAACTTAATTACCAAGCTCTAAGAATAGCTGCTATTTACCCAGCAGATTGGAACAGCCATTCGGATTTGCCCATCTATTATAGGTTTCAAATCAACAGAGTTGAAATATAGAGATAGATACCCACACATGGATACATAATCACACAAACACACATGGATATATGGACATATATTTAATTTAGGACAGCATTCACTAGCTAAATCCAAAGAAAACCACCCAATGTTCATTGCATTTTTTTTACTCCTTTAACTGCCTTTTTCCCTCCTGCTTTTTCTCCCTGTCAAAGAAACTACCTGAGACTTACGCCTGGCAGGCAAGACTGAAGTGTAAATGGCTGCAGCCTGGCAAAGATCCAAAGAACTGAAAATACTTTTCCTATAGCAGGTGCTGAATAGCCTTGTCTGCAGTCAATGATTGTAATGCCACCAACAATAATCATGAAGATGTATTAAGGTTTCAGAAACAAATGGATAAACATTTAGGTGCACTGCTACAAAACAGCAGTACAAATGGTAGGGTGCAAGAGCTCTGTTTAAGCACTGGCAATCATGTGAGTAACACAATAGCACAGCATTAAATTTGGTATTAGCAACATCAAATTTCAGAGTAGTTTTGAAAGAAATCTTTTTTTGTAATAAACATCTACCCTATAGAATATTAATTTTACCATAACCAGTTATTTATAACTTATAGGTTAGCATTTAAGAGTAAAAACATTTGAAGATTACATTTCCAAGGGTCTTTTTTCTCTTCAAATTATGGAGTTATGTAATGGTTTGGGTGGAAGTGACCTTTAGGACAATCTGTCCCATATCCCTGCCATGGGCAGGGACATATTTCAGTAGATCAGGTTGCTCAGAGTCCCATACAAACTGAGCTTGAACACTTCCAATCATGAAGCATCTACAAATTCTCAGGGCAATCTCTTCCAGGGTCCTGCACTATCATGGCAGTACTTTTTCTTCTTATTATCAATCTAAATCTACCCTCTTCCAGTTATTAAATGATGTAAGGATGTAATTTAATTATACGTTTAGAGAACTCAGTGTTCTGGGAAAACACACATTTAAATTGCTGTATTTCATGGATTATTTTTATGGTTTTGCTTATGCTGACCAAATCATGGCGATCAGTGAAGGGTTAAGTTATACTCTTCATTGTACTCATAGATAAGCTTTCACGCTTTTACATAAACTGTTGTCATTACATAGTATTTAATTATATACCATTTTAATATCTAGAGAAGGCATTTTATGTTACACATGATTGCAGCAACCTATTAACCAAAATTCACAGGCCCTCTTGATCTCTTAAGCTGTATTTAATAATTTCTGTAGCATTCAAGAGGTAAACCTGACAATGTGTCCAACCTCAGAGATTTATTACATCATCTAGGGGCAACTTCCCACCACCAATAGCTTTATGTCAAGGATTAGCAGCATTATTTTTCAGACCATGTATGAGCAGCTATGTATAAATACTCACACCCGACCCACCCCCTTCCTCTGTTTTTCTGGGGTATTTCTGTTTGAACACCAGCCCCAGATAAGCCTTTTCAGAAGGAGCTGAAGAAGGAGGGCAGAAACCTCCATGGCTACATAAATGAGTAGACTCACCCAGACTAGTGAGCTCTGCTGAGAGGAGTTAGCTTTGCCAGGCAACCATAAAATCTTACAGCACACTCCAAATTCTGCAGTTTAGTATGGTCTGAGGGTCAGACAACAATTCACATTCTGTGCCTCTACTACTTTTGCTTATCTTAATTGGCACTTACATGTACATTTCTTGTACCTCTGCTTGTGCAAGTGACATCAGGATCACAGCATTCCAGGTGATTCTTTCTTAACGCATTCCTCTTCCAAAGGAGCATATTCAGTGTCCTAGGAATTAGAGCCACTCTCCACTACTAAGAAGCACCATCAGCCCACAACAAATGATGTTACTTTCCTGTTAAGAAATCACAGGGGTAATTTTTTGATTAAAAATTCCCTGCTGAAGACCATAGATGAAGTGTATCACCATGCAGGAACACCAAACCTCACACTGATACATCACAATCAAGATCTGGTTATTACTGTGCTAATCCTTTCTCAGTACACATTGTTTTCCATTCAAGATCTCTACAAATAAATTTCTTTTGCTTGCCCATCGTTAGATCTTAAAAGGCACCCTGCTTACCAAACAGTGGGTGCTTAGCCCTTCCCAAAAGTTAAGCCATTTCAAGGCATTTTATTCAGAGCATGTAGTGATGCACAGAGAAGAAAATCAACAGGCTTTGTCTGCTCTCAAGATGAAACATTAATACAAACTTCTCCGGAGAGAAGCTGCAAATAAGTACATCTGATTACTAAGAGGAGTGGACAAGGGGGGCTACCTTTCCTATCCAGCAGAACTGAAGGTCTGTGATGAAGTTTTTGGGGGGTTGCTTTTTAGTTTTTTGTATCAAAGGCAAAAGGACAAGGAAACTCATTGTGGAGTTATTCTGTAAATTGTACTTTTAATCCTTTGGGCTGGGCATTCTGGGCGCTGGGACACAGAACACACATGGTTTTTGGAAAGATACATCTCTTTTTTCTCCCAAAACACAATTGCCTAAAAATAAAGAAATGCATGGAAGAGAGACACACTCTGGTCACTTCTGTGCTTAATTAGATGTTTCTACCAGTATGAAAAAGATCTGATACAGATTTGAAAAACTGTAGATAAGAAATAAATATACACAAACTCTAGCAGTATATTTTTGATCCAAACTTTTTTCTTTTCTTGGACTTTGGACTTTTTGTTTGGGTTTTTTAACTGTGACTACATTTTTTGGGTAGACAGAAAAAACTTACTTGCATATCTCAGAACCATTCATAGGAAAAACATTCATTAAGAAAAGCCGCAAAAACTATTTTGAATTCTACTTTTTTTTCAATTTACACCATTTTAGTTGTGAAGTTGGCAAGGAGATCCAGTGTTATATGACCAAGAAGACCAATCACACAGTAACATAAGAACAGAACAGCTGAAGACAAGCTGTGAGAATGCCAAGTGTTTGCTATGCTATTTTGAATAATCAACAAATACATTAAAACTAAGCTGTAACAGCAGATAAAGGGAGAGAAGAAAGTAGACTGAATAAAAAACTCATGCAGTCTCACTGAAACGGAAGGAAATACCGAAGTCATTCATTCATCCAGGAATAATTCTGATCTTAGAAATGGAAGTGGCTAAGCCAGAGGAGGGCCATGAAGATGCTCTGAGGGCTGGAGCCCCTCTCCTGTGAGAGCATCTCTCCAGCTTAAGAGAATTGGGTTCCTTCAGCCTGAAGAAGAAAAGCCTCTGAGGAAACCTTTAGCAGCTTTCTAGTACCTAAAGGAGGCCTACAAGACAGCTGGAGAAGGCTTTGAGCAACATGGATTATTGGAAGGTGGGAGGTTGGAACCAACTGGTATTTAAAGGTACCTTCCAAGTCAAGCTTTTTTATGCTTCTGTGATACACATGAAAAGGCACATTTTGCTCAGACATTTTGGTTCAACTTAATTGAAAAATACAAGCTATTGTATTCAGAGCCTAAGATGAATGATGCATCTTTTCTGAGTACAAGACCATCATGGCTTGTTTGCATCTTACTGCTGATTTTCACTCTTCCAAAGCAGATGCTGAGTATTCACCATGATTAAAAACCTACCTAAACCAAACATGGTACTCAATAAGGGATGGTTGTTTACAGAAGCCCTGTTCTGAACTTTGTGCTAATCCTGGTAAGACTTGAGCCTGATTAGCCTGAAGGGCAGCAACTCCCAACTTTATGTGATACCCTGCTCAAGCCAGGAGGCATCAGAAAGAGCAGTAAGAAGTGAATGGATCCAGTTGTGAACACTATTTGCTGATGTTCTTTTATGCTTGAGGACACTTGTGTCAAAGGTTGCAACTGAAGCCACCTTGCTGACAACATTATAAGTGGGAAAAAATGAACAAGTTGGGAATTTTATGGCAGTTCTATATTGCTTTTCTTTGTTCCGAAGCAATCTACCTGAATAAAAAGGCATTGCAGTGAAACTGCAACAGAATTTTAAAAAAGGGCAGGAAAAAACCAAATAAATCTCCAAAGATAGATACAGTGCATTGTCATAGTCTAGACAGTTTTGATCCAGCTAAGGCTGCTGAGTGATAATCCCTAAGAGGCACTTGTTTAATATTCAAGACAAATAAGCAGGGTGACTAGAGAGTATTAAAAAAGAAGAAGAAAAGCTTGAAAACAAGAATGTCTCCCCCGGGATGACTGCAAGAATTCATACATCTCTGAACATCTCTGAAATCTCTGAACGGTAAAGAATAAAAGAAATCTTCCGTAAGCTTCTTATGTCTAGGATGACACCTGTAGTTTATTTGGTTTTCTCTAATTAAAATATCAATTAGTCTTTGCAGTCCTATCAGCCTTCTGAAACACTTTAATCATAATACAAGCCCTGCTGTGATCCAAATTGCTGTATTTTGTAAGATACATATTCTTTGGGTGTCGCCATTTATGATACCCTGGCATTAAATCTAACCACATTATCAGTTCCCAACGTCCTCTACATGGAAAAAGAAGTGACCTTTGGGTACTCTTAGAGAACTGTCCTTTAAAGCTAATCAGCTTGCTCAATCACTCACAGGACTGTCACCTGGAAACGCCATGAACTGAAGGTGGCACGATCACACCTTGGTCACCAGGCTGGTTCATCAAAAACAAAGATAATTTTATATGCCAGGGGACAGGAGATGGGCAAGAATAGAAGTTACCAGATAGCTGACAATGAAACAAGAAGATGAAAGTCTGAAAGAAGAAATGCAAGTTATATCTCAAACTGAGAGACAGCAACAGTTTTGAATCCTGACATCTAATCTAAATCTCTCCTCTTTTAGCTTAAAACCATTCCCCGTTGTCCTGTGGTTATTTTTCCACATAAAGAGTCACTTTCCCTCTTTTTAATAAACCCCAAGCTTTTTATCCACTAGAACCACCAAGTCCTTCTCCACAGGGCTGTTCCCAGTGAGTTCTCCTGGTCTGTACTCATAGCTAGGATTGCAGTCAGTTCTGGGACAGTGGACTCTGTTTTGCAGGGAATATTACTGCACTTGTTCACATTTTATGCATTTTAACAACCTCCTCTGCCAGACTTCCAAGCGCTAAGAGAAAGGTGGAAAATAAACAAAACAAAAGCAACAACGAAAACAGATTCACAGCCTGATCTGACAGTGAGGAAGCAAAAATATTTTCCCAGATGGAGCCAGTATCTTCTCTCAGAAGCCCAGCTCTACTCCAAATCAAGGTGCTGAAGAAGACAGAGCATTCTCTTGCACCAAGTGTCATCCTGCTAAGGTAAAAAATTTATGAGTGCACCACTGTTAAAAAAACCACAACAATAAACTACTGCACCATGTCATGAGACTATTAAATGCAGTACTCAGATATACACAGTCACCGTGGCTGACTCTACAAGGACAAAGCAGAGAAGAGGCTCAGAAACAGCTCCCTCTCCCACACACAAATTTGCTGAGGAAACAGGATGAGGACAACCCAGCAGTTCATGCAGGGGGCTATACATTATTCCTCTGCAAGCTAGCTTGTGTAACACAGTCTCAGTTAGCAGCTCTTCTGTTTTTCTTGTTTGCAGTTACTGACACTTGTATGAAGAGCTTACAAAAACATTAGGCTATATCCACCTTCATCCTTGTTCTGAAATTTGCCATACATTGCTTTTCAGATATTTTATGGCACCCAGACATCCCTACAGATGGTTTAACAGTGCTCCCAGAAGGAACAAATTCCAGAAGAGGTGGGAGGTTTCCAAGAGCCCCCACCAGCATACCGGTGCTTCAACATCATATTCAAATGAGCTAAACTGAAAGAACGTGGAATATTTTTCAGGCAACAAATCTATTCCTTCATGGAGGGAAGAGCATATGTAATAGTGATATGGTACAGTTCAAATCCACTTTTTCTGAGGTTTTTCAATACTCTCTTAATAAGCTTTGTAAAATATCAGTGGAAAACACATTTTTGTTCAGAAGACCTGCACCATGACATCAGATAAAAGTCTTCAATGAACCACATCGCTGTCTCTTCATTATACAGTTCTCTCCATTACAGCTAAAGTTTTCAACAAATAGAAGCTGTGCTCATTATCCAAATTTAATTTGAACATTCTTCACAGCTCTGTACATAATAGAAATGCAACAGAATCTATTCAAGTGAGTATCTGATAAAAGAATTGGTTTGCTAAAAGATGTAGGCCAACAAGTCTCCTATTATCTGCAAATTTTGAGCAAATGTGTGCTACTCCACAACCTGACATATTCTGAACTCGGTGTCAGCATTAACTGCAGGCTCTGATGTTAACCAGGAGCAGCGTCTGCCACTTAAGTGAAGAAGGTGCTGTAAGTCTAAGGATTAATCTATTTATTACTTAATCATCCAAATTTTCTCCTCCATGTAACTTCTACCACCGTAATGCCATACCACTACAACCCAACCACTCCTTTCATCCCTCAAGGGCAAAAGGATGAAAGGACTGGCCTATAAAAGTGCTTCTTCTGAGATCCTTGTTGAATGTGTGAGGCAAAGCTAGACTGCTCCATGCCAGTCTGCAATCAGTGAAATACATTCTCCATACTCACCATTTTTCCTTTTTCTTCTCAGTCACATGAAGCAGTCCTGGCAAACTGGGGCAAGGCTACTGCATATTTCTCAGCTTCTTTTTTCAGTCCTGCTGTATAAAATACACAACAGGATTTTAATAAAAGAACCCCAAAACTTGAAACTGCAATTTACATTGCAATGTATGATTAACTTGTCCTCTTAGGAGCTTTCTGTACTGAGAATCCAAGCCTGGGGATATATCTGTTAAGCCTCTCACAGAGAAGGAAATGCAAGCATGCAAAGATTAACACTCTTCATTTTGCTTCTAAATTAAACTTTCCATCACTAACTGTACCCTAATATTTGACTTATTTTCAAGATCATTAATTTATTGCTGTTCAAAAAATACTTGGGAAGAGAGGAAAATTTCCAGTAGCCTGAAGTTGCTAATTTTAGGGGGGTGGGGAAATAATTGGAACTCCAGGGTCCAATTCATCAGCTGTTCAAGCTTTCACCCTTCTTGAAAATCACTTTATCAACACTTTCAGTATTACTTATGTACAACTCTTCAACTCACCTTTTCTCTTCCAAGTTCCCTAAGCCTAGACTGTAAGTCAATGCTTTCTCTTGGAGTATTCTTGAAAATGCTGTTTTTACCATGTCAGGTTCCCCTCTCTTTTAAGATCAATGTGACCTCCATTTTCATTCTCTCAAAAGAAGCTCCTTTTATAGTGAAGAAGATCCAAGCACTGCAGGTGCACCAAGTAATACTGTGGGCTTTAGCAGTAGCCCAGGGCTTAAAAGCCTCTGTCTCTCCCTGACCTACTTTTCACTTGACATGTAGTTTTGTGAGTCAGTAAGACCAAAAAGACTTGCCTGAGTGAAAAGGAGAAGCCTGGTTAAGATGGGTGAATTCATGCTAGGGACAAAGCCAGGTACAAAACCTGTGCTGTGAAAACAATCCAACCAAATGGACAAACCCCAACCCAAACACACACTGCATACCCAACATGTGGCTGTCACATGGCATTCACAAACCATGTGCCCAGCAAGTGACAATGACAGCCCCCCCGGGCTGGCCCGGTGGTGTCCAGGAGGTCACCACCACTCATTTTATCCATCATAACACTCCTATCTCCCTGCATCGCTTTTCACCCTTAGCAACGTAACATTCACAACTGCTGGGCACTTGTTTAATAACTCTCAATCAGAGAAATAAGATTTGATTGATTTCTGAGCTGTGTAATGTGGGGTTGATGGGTTCACTTTACTTGAAGTATAATGTTTCCACATTCATCCAGCTTTGAGAAATTAAAATAGTGCCAGGTATAAATAGAACTGTATCATCCTTTTGCATTTTGCTCATTCTTTTGAAATGAAAAGCTGCTACAATTCATTATCTTGGCAGAAGGCATACTCTAAGGATGAAACAAGTTGTGATTTCAGGTGAGTTAAATCAGGATGGAAATATTTTACAACAGGAGAGCTGCAAGGAGCAAAAAAGAGTAATTCTGCTATTAAAAAGTTATTGCCAAAAACAATAACCTTTATGGAGTCATCATGCCTTTGATTTAGCAAAGCACAGAACTGAGGCTTCAGTCTGAGATACCACTGCAATATTTAACAAAGACAAATGATGCTTTGGATGAGAAGAGGCGTTTCTTATTACTTCACACATCAGCAGTCTAAACTTTTTCCACTTACTTTGGTTTATTAATTTTAAAAATAATGACACTTAGGGGCCACAGTTCTCAAAGATCTAGGTATGTTTGCTGAATTCTCTAGACCTGGAGGATTTAAAACAAAAGACAGCTAATTCGTATTGTTTGCACAGAAAAAACCCCAAATTCTTTTGAGAATGGCAGATGAATTGTGCCCTTATGTTCTTAGCATAAAACGCAAATACAATCTTTTAATATTTGAAATACATACAGCTAAGTGAATTAGCATTGCAGTGTTAGATTATTTTTTCTTGAATACAAGAAAAGGTCAGAAGAATTCTTCTTATTGTACTACTTGATCTTTAATGAATAGATATTTTGTTCCTTTGAGGATCTAGCCCTAGGCTTTGACAAGAATGGAAACACAATGCACCATTTGCTGTCTGAGATAAATACTTAGCATTTAATTGGTATTAATTGATATTATGCCAATAGTAAGAAAAAAGTCACACTCTTCCTTCAGAGAGCTGATAATGCTCGGTGTGCTTTGAATTCGACCTCTGTGTTTATAATTAGAATGGATTACAACTGTGGCAACCAAAGTACCAATTTTTTTGGCAACACTAACATACAGCTGGGTTTCAATGCTGTCTCTTACATTAGAGAAAGTCAGTTAAGAAATTATTAAATTACTTTCTCTGAATTGCTTTTCACCATTATTAATTGCCACGCTTTTATGGGTCGTACCTCAGTGGACATTGGGCAGGTCAGAGGAGCAGCAAGAGAAGGAAAGACCTGGTGTGATGAATATAGCTTCTGTAATGGGTTTTTGCTCTGCAACAATGAGGACTCTTAGAATATCAGAAACAAAAAGTTATCTGGGTTTATTAATTTATTTTAGTCTTGAAAGCCACTGTCTCCTTCTTCAATCTTCCTTGCCAAGAATGAAAAAACAATTACTCACCATGCAGTCACTCACAAAAATGGGTAACATGAAAGAATTTTCCTTTATAACTCTTTTTTAACTCCCTATAATTATCTCCCCAAACGTGCAGACCTCCTGGCATTACACACATTAAAAGACTGTCTCACTTTGAAATCTATGCTCTCCAATGGGGGCTGCTGACATTCACGGGGTTACTACCACAGAAAACAAGGTACAATCTCCTGTCATTTTAGACAATGAGAAGGTACTCATCTACCATGTGCCAATCCTCATTTACAAAGCAGCTGGCAGTGAAAAGAGTGGCTAAAAGTGATTAATAGCTACCTGTCAGCAGTGTGCTCTGCCTACACCGGCTGCACCTCTGAGCTCCTAAATATACCATACAAACCCACATTTGAACCACTTAGCTATTCTGCTATCACTGCATCAACCACACAGATGGTAAACAGGATTTTGGAGTTGACTGCCAGCACACTGCTGAAAGTGCCCCAACAGTGGTGGAAAAATCCTAATAACTCCACATAGATTGGCGTGAGAAATGCACCAGACTGACAGCTTTGCAGACCTAGTGCACCAAACAGTGAGGGCAACAGCTGTGCCATCTTCTCCATACTGCCCTATCAACTGCAGCTCGCTGCTGACCTGGAGGGACCACCAGCAGAAGCAAAGAAACATTTCAGTTGTTTTGGCATCTCTGATGAGGCTGCTAGCAAGGGTGCCAATTAGTGCCAGGTTTCATCATATTTGTAAGGTGGAAATGTGTTTACTCAGAACTGGGCTGAGACTACCAAATTAATTTTACATAGAGTGCTCAGCCACTGGGTGGTAACAACTTGCAACTGCTAATGATTTGGCTGAGTTTGAATCTGAGAGGTAAAATGGGAAAGGCTGCCTGTCCCACTGGTCCCTTGACATACCCTGACCTCTACTAAAATTTTATAATGAGGAAGGAAAGTTGTGCAGCTGTTAGGCACACCACGACATGAAAGATACCTGCTCTCATGTTACCTTTCTTTTCCAACCCACTCAGGACCACATACCATGTCACATTTAAAATAACCACTGGGAACTTGTTGCAATCTCAGAGCTGAAGTAAAATCCCTTGTTTGTGTAGACCACAAGGACAGCCTTCTGCCAGTCACTAATGATTTTTGATGCTCTCAGATGCAGTATCAGGAAAATCTGCCAGACTAATACTTCCTACCCAAGGCCATGAGAGTTCCATTATGTTTTATTACACAAGACAAATATTTCCAAATGTCTCCTACTACAAATATGCAAATAGCACAAAGGCATACTTAAAAGAATATTTATCTTACAGTTGAGTTCTACCCAAATTTTAAGGGGAAAAATACAACTACAACCAATCTTATGTCTGGAATACAAGTATCACGAATTTGAACAAAATGAAGCACTCTAAAATCTGTCAATTAAAACCATGCCAAATTCCTTATTAAGCACTACAGTTGAGAGATTCTCTTTGACTTCAAGAAAATATACTAACCTCTCATAAATAACTTCAGCAATGCTGCAACCCTCTCAAACACCAGGCCATCAGAAATACACATGAGGCACAACAAAATTGCCTGCCAGTGTATTTAACAACCTTTCTGGTCAGGTTTTCTTCACAGTGAGCCTTTTTGTGTGCTCTTTTGTTTTTTTCTGACAAGGTTGTTCAAACCACTTTTTAAATGACTGGGAGCCAATATAAAGTACTTCAGCTCACATTAGAAGAGGGATTAGTATAGCAATTTGTCCAGCTGAAGTGTAATGTGCTACATTTTTGAACCTGAAAACCTGAAGGTTGTAAACCGACTTTACATTAAAATCCACATCATGAAGCTCCACAGGCAGATGCCATTCCCTAATTCTCATAAGGTTAAAAGTAAAAAAAGTCCTGTACTTCATTTCATCTAACCATCCTAAAACCTTGCAAACACACCTAAACTTTAGCTCAGCAGTCTGGGCTAGGGCCAGAACAGATAATGTTGTCAGAAATGCCTTTATTTTTCTTTTCTAGATCATATTGGGTGTGCTTTAGCATTGCTAAAAGGTGACTTAAATGTTTTCAATTATAATGATCAGAATAGACATCAAGGCAATGGCAAATGCAGACCTGCAGAATGAACCCAGAATGTTCCTATCTATTGTCAATATCACTGTGGCAAATTCTTTTGTCTCTACTCTCTATTTCAAGACAAAATGTTTGCCAATACAGAAAAAAACAACAGAATTGCATCTGTTTAGTTCAACTGAAAAAAACAAATGCACCCCAAACCTGCCAAAACTGAAAAAGCAAACAACAAATCATAGCCATCTTAAGACACAAAGCAGTTACTTTTTCCCTGTCAGAAAGTACACAACATATATCCAGAATGATTATCATTTCCCATAAAGTTTGTTTTCAGATGCAAGCACCATCAGTTCTTCCATTCCAAGGCATCTGCCTGTCCCTGGACAACTTCATCTTAGCATTAACTGGTGCTTTTCCTACATCTGAAACAAAAATATGGCTCCAAGAGTCTCAGTTAATGAGGAACAGGATCCTCTTAATGGCTACACTGGCTATTAGAGTCACCACACTCAGGGTGGGGCTGGGTTTTGTTTCCTTTGGGTTTTTATGGATGGTTTGGATTTCTCGGATTTTCTTAGTAAAAACCTAGAAAGGAACTACAGACCTATGAAATAATCTGTCTCTTTTGGCAGAGGAGATAATGTTTCAGGAATCTTACAATGAAATGTGTGGGTTGGTTTGACTCACACATCCCTCTGCAAAGAAATATCTTTTCCTTAGGAGCATATCACAAAGTACTTTTCCCCAGGTCTATGTTGAACAGGGGTTTAAAACAAAATTATTATTATCTGCTCTGCAAAAATTCTGGTCCTGCTCTAATGCTGAGCTGTCTCTGATTTGACTTGGAGTACTTATGTCCTCCAAGGGGATTCATCATGGTGAACACAAACGTAAAGAAACATTTCTTGAAGACCTATAAAGGTAATAAAGCCCGGTTCTAAGCCCACCACACTAACAGTTTCAAGGTTTTGTCCTTTTCCTGCACTCTCTCTCTCTCCCAACAAGCGGGAAAGTGGCAGGCAAGAAGCTAGGATGGGACACAACCAAGACTGCTGACCTCAAGCGGCCAAAGGCATATTCCATGCCATGTAATCTCATACTCATCAATAAAAAACCTAAGCAGAAGGCAGCTTTGGGAGGTAGCTATTGCTCTGAGACTGGCTGGACATCAGTCTGCTTGTGGGCCTTTGCATCACTTCTGGGCTTTTCTTGTTTGTTTCTACTTCTCTTTCCCTCACTTATTAATTATCTTTAGCCTGCAAATTTCCTAAACTGTGCCTTTTTCTCTCCCACATGCTTTTGAGAAGGGGAAGTGAGTGAGCAGCTGGGTGATTACGGCTTAGCTGATGACTGGGGTCAACCAGGCACAATCAACCATAATGGAAAATATTCTTTAAAGCAGTATCCAAAGTTCCATTCCAGCTATTTTCCTACAATGAGTAAGGTTAAGGAGGAAATAAGGAATCTGACATAGCACAGATAGCTCTGAATTTGGAGTCCAATTTTAATAAAATGCATTATTCAAAATAATGAGATTTAAGACACTCATTTAAATTCAAGAACAGAAACTTAATAGCAGATGTGCAATGAACTCTATTGTTGAAATGAGTTTGTGTGAAAGAGATGGGATAGAAAAGAACAAAAATGGGAACAATATTCTGTGGCAGAGAGGTAACCTATGACCTCTTCAGTAAGACACCAGAAATTTTGCACATGTGTGGACACAGGTGAAAAATACACATATACAGGCCTGCAGTTGTAATCAAGAGGAACATGTAAGGAAATGTCTTCCCACCTCTCCCACAAGTTGAAAAATTTCCTCAAATGGAGTTGATATTTATGGAGATAGCAAAATAGGAGTTACAGTGCTTGGCAAACACACTTTTTGGGAGGTCACATCTAAAGGCTACGGTGGTTTCACAGTGCTGGTGCAGTCATGTAACCACAGCTCTTGCGAGACCTGGGATAGTAGCAAAAGCCATCTATGCTGCACTGATGATACCACTCCTAAAGGCTGAAAAAATGCATTCAGACCTGCTGGGGGGAGGTTTATCTTTTGAACTTTTGTATGTTTATACCACATCAATCACTCTTAGATAGACCTTGTATTTATTATCAAACCTTCTGGTCCCATAGGCCTCGAAAAAAAACCCCAGAAATAAGGGTGGTCCTAATTGTCTTTATATTTCATCCCAATCAACAGCATAAAGTCCAATGCCAGTAAAGCAAAACCTTCTGTAGCAACCAAACCTTGCACTTGTGCTACTTCCTTTTTTTTCCAGTAGGATTGTCATTCCAATTATTAAGGATTCTTTAACAGTACCAAAATAAATATCATGTGGGGATGCTGGGACAGATTATCCCACAACTAGTGATGAGCATCTTCATTTCAAGACAGTCCATGTGTTAGGGAAGGAAGGCAAACACAGAAACCCAGCTGTTCTCAACATGGATTTTGCCCTCTGTTGTACTCACTCAACAAACAATGTATCTCACCATTTAGGGAGGAAAAAACCAAAATCAGAGTTGACACTGTAAAGGGGAAGGTCAGATTTTCTGCCTTTCCTCTTGCATCACTCACCCATTCGACAGCCCAGCAGGTAGAGCACAATCTTTCTTTTCACCTTGCTACAGGTCCTAGCTGGAAAAGAGGAGAAGATCACAAAACCCATTTAGTGGGGGAGAGTTTTGCAAAAAAGCAGAATTCCTCCCAGAAAGAAACTGAAAAACTGAGTTGCAGTACACACAATAACTCTTCCGTTTTCTTCCCTAACTCATGTTTTTCCTTCTGTCAGCTTTATGGGGGTTTTTAATCAATAACTTAATTGAATCTTCTATAATAATATTACCACACTCCACGCTAATTTTGCAAGGCCACAACTATATCAAGGGCTGTGTGCAGTTATCACTGCCATCATTTGAGTTTATCCAGACAACAGCATTAATAATAGAGATAAACTTAACCAAGAGCTATAATTCCTTCATCCCCTGCACTAAAGCAAATGGTGTTTACAGTTTGTCTGGAGCATTAATACAGTAAAAATGTCAAGCACAGAATTTTCTCCTAATCAAACATTCAGAAAAAAAAGCCTTCTATTTTTAATTACTCTTTTTTATCTCTGATTGAAAAACAGAGCTGGAAATCATTTCTGGAAACAGTATCAGCCCAATAAAACAACCAAACACCTTTAGCAGCCATTGTCTTCATTCAGTCTTATCACATCCAAACTAGCCTCTCCACCATTCCTCAGTTTTACTTTGAATAGCAAAATAGTCCACTGATGAAAGAGAATTTATCCAGTTATTATGAGCAAAGTAGCTTTAACTTCCTTTAGATATCCACTAACAAGATATAAAATGACACTTCCCGGACACATCACCAGCACAATAGGGCCTTTATTGATTTTCATATCATGTTCTTCAGCCTGAGATGACTCTCCTGTGGATTCTGCTTCCCAGCAGGAAAAAAATTGCCTTTTCTATGTTTGAATTCAATCTATTAATGCATCCCTTGCTGTAGACAGTGTCTTTTTAGTTTTTTCCCTCTGTAGTTGATGTGTCTACACCTTGCTGGCTTGGGGTCTAATGGATCCTGGGGTTAGAGGTCAAGGTACAAAAACCAAAAATGAAATTGCTCAGCTTGGGAATCAATAAGAAAGAGACTCTTAATCTTTCTGAGGGTAAAATGTGCAACCAATGAGGCGTGATAAGTGTATTCAACCTTGTGCCAAGGCTATACATAGAGTATCAAATCCAAAAGAAGTTACATACCTAAACTAAGATGAAAGGGTTAATATTATTGTCCAGGTTGCATTTATGCCATTGGGAAATTCCCAGCTGAAGGAACAGATACTACTCCTCTGTCATTAGGAAGGTTTCTCTGGTGCAATGCTGACATCATCTCTTTGCTATACAATTTAAAAGGCTAAAAGACACTCATTCAAGCTACTTCTTTGACTCAAGTTTTACAGATCAGGATAAACTAACTTCAGTTATGTCTGCGTTTACCTCTGATTACAAATTCAATCTGGGAAAAAGAAACAGCGATACAAACTCTTGGAACTGGCAGGAAGAAGTTCCCACAGTCTTCACTTGGATTTTAAGTACAGCAAATTAGCTTTGTATTGTGCAGACCATGGCTTGCAGGAAAGAATGAATTGGAAGAAACACTTCAAAATTGCAATATCAAAATAGCTGTATAAACATACAACACCTGATGTTTTGTACCACCCAGTACAGAGTAACACAGTACTTAACAGCCAGCATTTACAGAGCTGGGATCACTGGAAGATGAAAAAGGGAAAGTTAAAAAGGCACAAAATAATTGCACAGTTCAATTTTTACTGCTCTATCTTTGTACCAGACATAAAATACAACTGTGTTACAGTTCTGACAGGAGCTAACTCAGTTACAAAATGAGGAGTCACTTGACAGCTAAAGAAAACAAAGCTCTCAACCGTGAACCCCATTACATTCACCCACATTGAACTCACTCCTCTGTGCAAGGTGTAGAACATCAACACCTGGGCCAGGAGACTGAAGCAACCTTCACTCCCCATGAAGATCAGCTTTTAAAGACATTTATGTCCTGCATTTAAAGACATGGCATGCACACAATCCACTAGTCCATCTTTTGGGATCTTGGTCTCCAATTCTGCTGGCACATTGCAACCCCAGGCCACATAAACATTCCCCCTTGCCAGGTGGGGGACGAGAAAACCTCCTGCAACATGAATAATCATTTACGACGGTGAAGTATGATAGGCTTAATTCTGGGGGGTTGAAGGGAAGATCACATCTGCATGGACACCCAAGGACATTTTACATATATTTTCAGAAATGACTGACAGCATTTTCAGTTATCTCAACATTTAATGACAGCAAAATTCATGCAGCCAATGGAGAACTGTATGCATTGCTGTTTTCCACAGAACATTGAAAAGAGTACACAACTAGCAGTGACCGAAACATCAGTTTTTATGCATTGCACCCCTACCTGCATTTTTAGAGAGAAAGAGAAGCTAAGAGGACTCAACTGGCAAACTGTGTATTATGAGACTGATTTTGTACTTTCCTGGTGGACCACAGGCATCTTGCAGATTTCCTTTGGAAACACCAGTTTCTTAAAAGAAAGAATCTTCCCCTTAAACTTGCCCTCCTCGTAAACATGTGAATATGGTGCACTGGTTTTCACATAGAATTCAGAGCCAGTGATTTGTAAGGGCTTTAGTTTCCTCAGCCCTCCATCTACCATTAGCAATCCTTTCTCACCTGTCAAGCCTTCTGCCATAGTATAACACCCTGTGGGGTGTCTGTCTCTGGAGAGCTAAATTCAACCCCTTCAAATACCTAATTGGAGAATTGCCATGCTTTAGGGCTCTAGAAGAGAAGGGGTCCAAGAGGACTGGTCCTGGTAACAGAAGATACAGAGAAGGTGAAATTTCTGCGTACATCCTTTGCCTCAGTCTTCACTGCTGACAGTGGCCCTCAGGAACCTCAGACTTTGGAGGTAAGAGAAGAAAGCCGGAGAAAGTCTTTTTACAAAACCACATTTTCAGTAACTCAGTTGAAGGTCTATTGTGCTATTAGCACCAAATGATTAATTAACCATATCCACGGTTAATCCATATGCTATTGACACTTACTAGGACATCTGTGACCTGCTTGAGGGGATATCTGCCATTCAGTTCTGCTGGCAAAACACCCACTGAGCAAAGACAACCCCAGTTTTGGCTGGGCTGGTGTATGGAATGTGCACACAGCAGGAACTCTGCAACAATGACTTGGTCAATCGATTCAGTCTGAGCTGTGACCAGCAGGTGTTTTTTCACTGTGCTTTAAACAGCTTTCCATGAAGCCCTGTGCTTCACAGGAGCTGGATGCACATCAGTTTGGTCATATATCAGCATGTCAGGATTTTTTAATGCAAGATGCAAGCATTTTAAGCTCTCAGAAGTAGCAGCTCCCCATATGCCTCAAATTCAGGTATCTCCTCAGGAAATCTCTCAAAAATTAACAAAATCAAAGACAAGAGGAATGTGCCCATTTGAGTTCACTTTGATGAGACAAACGAAACCCAGTTTGATTTGTGGCTTTTCCTTCCTGTTTTACAAGTGAAGGACCAGAGGAGTGCTGCCATGGCAGCCAACTCTCGCTGCAAACTGTCACTGGGCATCTGGAAATCAGACATTTGATTCTGCTCTGCTTTCAGAGAAGCAAACTACTGATATGCTTCTCTCACAGTCTTCTAATGCAGACTTTGTCAGATTTGCTGAAAGGCTCAGGGCAAACACCTGACTGTGAAGAGGACCCATGGCATTTCACCTCATCCCTGAAGTTTACTGTTGATTTTCTATATTCTCATGATATAGACTTTCTATTCAAGTCCATATAAGACCTTTCAGTAACATTTAACATGCAAAACCACAGAAAACAGTTCTACAGTGCAAGTCCAGGAAATTCAACAGCATAACCATTTCTTGTTCATAGCAATGCACTACAAAAAAAAAAAAGAAACTTTCAATGCAACATTATTTTAAAAATACCAGCAATATACACACCACCATCACCGTTAGTTTGGAATATCTGACTGAAATTGTTGTGCATAAAGAGAAGATATTTGAAATTGGCATTTAAAAAATAATGACATCTTTAATCTCTGCACCTTTATAATGACAACACTTCCAGTAAAAGAAGCCAAATTATTTCAATTACATAATTGTCTGTCCACACCTTAGTCTGATAAATTTGGAGCCTCTGCAAAAGCTCCACTTAAAAATAATTGTTTTCTCTGTACAAAAAAGACCTTGCATGTGATCAACTGATAACACCTCCCATATCACATGAGAAATTCATGCCCAATCATTAAAGAGCCAAGTGAGACATAACCAAAGAGGTAGCTTTATCTCATACATTTCTAATTTTTTTTTAAATTAACACTTCTCTAATGTCAGCACAGCGATCATCTGTGGGCTGAATAAACAAACCATTACTCAGGATCAGCTCAAGGCTTCTAGATCCTGCAGAGGCAGCTGTGTCCTTCTGTGGAAACTCTCATCCTTGAGGAGCTAAGATTCAGATTTGGCACGGAAAAAGAGGGAAAAGCTGTTCAACAGTGGAGGAAAGTGTGACAGCCGAACTCCCTCTGCCCAGGATCAGCCAAGGGCAGAGGGACAGACAAGTGTGGTCATCCCTCTCCCACCCAGCAGTGGGATCTGAGAAAGGGCTGGCAACATTCAGGGGCCACCGGGGCACTGGAAGTAGCAGAAGCCAGTAGAAAGGGTACAGGACTGGAAACAAAAGCTGCAAAATACAAGACTAGTGTTCAAGATGAAAAAAACCCCAGGGGTGTGGTGACCACTGCTCCCCACACTGAGGGTGCCAGCAGCAGAAGTCCTGCAAGCAGCAGACTGGCATTCCAGGCTGTGACACTGGCAAAGGTCATGCCACCAGAGGAAGATGCAGTGGTTTTGTGCAACTCTGACCCTGCTCTTACTCTTCCCCTTTTTAACCAGTAGCCATTTCACTCCCCTCTTTTCTCAAGTGAGGATTATGGCCAGGTGCATTTCAGATCTCAATTTTGTGCAGCTCTGCAATACCACTGTGGGGAAAAAAGCTAAAATCTTAACCTTGACAAGCAAGGGCTTGTCATCCTGCAAGTAATCATTTCTACTTCCATCTCAGACACCAAGCACAAGCAGCACTGAACCACAGACTGTGAAATGCACTGGCCTAAGGAAGTTGAGGGCTTTGGGCACACATATTCCTCATGTAATTGTCACCTTCAAGTCTGGCTCTAACTCCAACTTCCAGTGTCAGACTTAGGCAGTCTCACTGCTCATTCAAAATACATCTGTGGCTTGACATGAGCTACTGCCCAAAAAAACACTGAAAAGCACTATCTGGAGTATCATTATAAATACAGCCAGAAGTATTTCCATCAACACAAAAGGCTGAAAATATCCTTGAGGTTACAGTTTCCATAACTAACTGAATCACATCAGCAGTCTTATTTATAAGCTGGGAAAGGATTTAGAAGTGCTTGACCTTCAGGAGTCAAAGAAAGATGCAGCTGTCCTCGTTACTATTTGAAACTTCACTGCCACTTGCTGAGGCAGATTTAATGCATCCTCCCAGCTTATCAGCAGAAATGGTAAATAGTCCACATTAATCAGAACATAACCATCTCATCCTTTTGGACATGAAGGTCCATTAGGGAATCAAAAGCAGATAAAGCAGAACTTCAGTAACTTTAAGCTTCTTCTCTGATTCTGCCTGAATTATCTTTGTGTTCAGCATAGAAAAAGAGTGGAGGAAGTGATTTATTTTCTGAGATATTCCCATTAAGAAACAAGAGCAGCACAATAGATTCCCATTTCCTTACACAATTTTTTAAAGCACATGGGGGCAGGCAGATGTCAATAGAACTGACAACTCAGTGTTCCTAGGACTTTCAGCAAGCAAACACTGCTCTACACTCACTACACACTTCAAGGGCAGAACAGCTGAAGGTGCTTTTAGGCAAGTTAAAGGAGAAGAGAAAAATGTAAGAATCACAATCTTTTATCCATCTCTTTCTGAAATAATTTGACAATCACTGTAATTCTCAAGTCTCAAAATTAGCTGGAGTTTAGAACACAAGCAGCTCTGACGTGGTAGGCACACAAGCTGTTATGAAAGATGTACTAAGTTCCTCATAGAACAACTGGTGTGACTCTCAGTGTCCTTCTACTCATAATGCAAACATGTTATGGTGTGGGCGGAGTTTCCTGATTATATGACTTTGGGCATAAATACAGTTTCATCAACAAGCATTTTCCAAGAACTGCACTGTTTCAGCAAACTTGGTACAGGCATATAACATTGATTTAGACAGCCAGGAAATGTCAGTTATGTCCAGTTATGGGCTTCAGTTCCTTCTATCTCATTGTTTTTCATTTTCAAAGGACTACAGAACACACCTTTTCACATTAAAAAAACTTTGCTATATACTTTGGCTTCTCTCCCTGCACCTGATAACATTCTGTAATTCTTGTTCATATCCCTGCCATCTTACTCAAGAAAAATCCAGATAAGCTCAGCTGAAATCCTTCAGGCTGAAATATTTTTAAGGTCCACAATGAAGTGGCAAAACAAGGAAGAAAAGGCTTGGAAATAAAAATATCATCTGTATATTTTCTGTAGAGCCATACTCTTAATTCAACCACCACTCTGCTTCCCAGGTACCAAGCAAACTGCAAGAAGCCAAATTCTAAAGTTGCATTAAATGACACCATGGAGCCACTCAGCATTCAGAGCAGCAACATGTTCACTTCTTCCTGCAAGGACATGCTATGAATGCTGGCAGTATCAGGCTTTGTTTCCATTAAATCCAAAATGGTAAAATTCATTTCCACAGAAACTCATTACAACACATATCACAACCATTGCAACATTTCTTTACAGGAACCAAATGGGGTTTTGCCCCCTCTGAGAGGGGAGGAGCAATTCCTGAAAGAGGTCACAACGTAAGAAATTCTCCAAAAGGCCTAACAGCATGTAAAGCTGATTACCCAGCAGTTCACATGCTTCTTTAAAAGGATTACAATACACCACTCTCAAAATGCTCCTTTTTAACTGACGTTTCTGAACAGCAAGAGGAACAGAGGCCTACATCAAAAATAAATAAAAAATTCAATAAATCACTAGTTCCCTCAGACTGAATCTATTCTGAAGAGGGTGACATCACGTAACTCCATCCAGAAGGAGACACAGTTAAGCCACATCAAGTAACAGTGTAATCTTCTCATAAAATATTGTACAGAAGTATACACAGTACACATTGAGAAAAAGGTGTTTCTTTATGAACGCCTTTTTTCTTACAGTGGGACACCACCATGCTTTGCATAGAAAGCTTTTGTGGAAAAGACAAATGCAAATTCTGTCATTTATGAATCAGTTTTTCCTAGGAAAAATTGCTATGTGAATCTCCAGCTTGTGATGAGCAATTTCAATTTCCATAACTAAACCCTTTATGAAATTATAAACCTCAAGACTGATCCCACCCGAGAAAGGACTTATCCAATACCAACAGTCTCACTCTACCACTGTGGATCCAGGCACTGAGAGGAAATACTCAAGAACACAAGCCTGGGGCAAGCAGCATTTATGGTGCTGCACGTACAAGCAGCTGGCACACTGGGAGGAGGCAGCACTTAGGAGAGTGACAAATTTAGCCAGCTACTTTCAGAAATTAAAACTGCTGCTCTTGGAAGAAAGCTAAAGTTGCTTTCATAGTTTGCTTTGTGAGCTTGGGGGGATATTCCTCAAGTTTTGTGGTTTTTATCTGGTCGCTGCAGGTGAAACAGGGCACACCGAGTATTAAATTGGTTTGGTTTAGCACAACTGTATTTAACACAGATACAGCCTCGGAGAAGTTTGTCAATATTCAAATGGACTGAGATAGGAGTAACTACTTTTCCTTCCTTCCTTTGAAGAGAGCTGCACAGCAGAATGTTCAAGTGGGACAGGGCAGAAGCTGCACTCTCTTCCCCTGGGGAGGAATTCTGCCCCTCCACAGACACTGCCTCCAGAAGCATCCCAAGACACAGTGCTCCCGCACTCCTTAGGAAGGTCTTTGTTTTAGAGCCATCATCACCAAGTCTCCTGACAGATGACTACTGAAAAACATTATTTATTGAAAGCAATTTAGCTGACAAATATTGACATTTCCTCGAAATTCCTTTCAGCAGTTCATTATTTGACCAGCTTCACAGACTGTCCAAATCCAGCAAATAACTCTTAAAACAGCTTTTTCACAGGTCCTGAACTCCTGCTTAGGAATAATGATTTTTATTATTTGACAACTACACCTGTCAAGGTGAAAGTATTTTGTCTCCACCACCTTAAGTGTAGTGGTACTATAAAAGCTGAAGAAGGAGCACACATGGTGGCATCTCTACAGGAGATTCAGGGAGGGCTGTAAACCTTGTAAGGTAAACACCAGAATTCCCAATGCAGAAGTGTTCTAGTTCAAATGAAGACTGATGTAGCATCCACTAACCCTCTGCCATCACTCAAGTAGAGCAAAAGAGCACAGTCACTAATCCTCCACTCAAAGATAATGTGCTTGTGTTGCCAACTTACAGCCTGCTTCCAACCTTGAAGTGGATTTCACCTGACTACTCAGGTTGTACAGATCTAGGGCCTGAAAATACCATTCAGTCCATCCTTACCTCTGCTGAGAGGTACAGGATGAATCTAATTCTACAGTCTGACCCTTTGTGTCATCACTTATCAAAATGTGAGTAAGATGCTGCCAACAAAACAGGACAGCTTTTTAAAACAGTCTTATAAGGCTAAGCAATTGCAAAAGCAGCAGATGAATGAAGCATTTGCACCCCTATTTTAAACAGTGAGCTTTTCCTGGTGTCACAAGGAGATACTACCAGGGTAAACAAGAAGGAAGCTCTCCACTACAGAGAGCCAAGATCAACTATTGTATACTGTAGAGAAAAAGAAATCAAACATCGAAATATAAAAACTGAAAGGAAACTTATTGGTCTGCATTGCTCTGTTCTTTCCTCCACCTCCACAATTTTAATGTAAAGAAGAACTGGAAAGGCAGAGACATTTTTCAGCATTGTTACTTCCTCTACCCCTCCTTGCAAGGAATCAGCAAAACAAACTGCTGTACCAACACACAAACTAAAGCACTCCTTTCTTCTACTTTCAAGTTCAGCCCTTTTTGCCTGCAGAATTCTCTTGGCTCGTGGGTTTGATGTCAGCCCTTGATTGTGTTTTGATGTTTCTGCGGATCTACGATTGAGTTCAATTCTCAGCAGCCAAAACAGACATTTGTCATCCTGTATGCATCAAATTTCCTGTGGCACACTGCCCACTCAATCATGCAGGCGAGGGGAGCTTTGACAAAGCAAGGGGCTGTCTGCAAGCCACCGTGACCCAGCATGTGTGGAGTCACTTGTAATTACCATTACTTAGAGGGATCACTCAAGGCTTCCCGGTGTTGCTGCACACCAGTTCAACCACTCCAGAGTGTCTGAGTAAATATTTGCACGCAACAAGGAGCTGTTGAGAGGGTTTTGTCTACAGCCACAGCCCCCAGTGCATGAAATATTCAGCACATTAAATGTCTCCACTGATGCAGAGTGGTGGGTTTTCACTCTGATTTGATTAGCGGTGATGATTCTTTCATGAGGTGTGACTGTCCTTCCAGATTAGCATCAGCCCAGATTCCATGCAGCAGTCACGGAAAAAAGGAGGTGGAAAAAGGGGAGTCTGACATGTTACAAGGGTTACTGTGCAGTCTCTATCAGTTCTGAGATTACTGGTTTAAAACAAAATGCTAGAGCCTAAATCCTAATTTCATAAAAAGCATTACTAGGTGGAACTCTAAATTTAAACACAAATGCAAAATTTAAATGTCAAAAGTAGTAGAAATTAACTAGGAAAAAAATGTAAAACAACACATATTTAACTGAAGGAATGTCTTAACAAGTAAGACATCAACTCTTTATCCACAAAAAGCTAGAAGCATTTGACTGGAAAACATGCTTCCATATTAAGCATAATGATCAAATCCTAATGAACACTACAGAAATTATTATTTATACTGATTTAAAATGTGGTTGCATCACTTCTAAAAGTTTGTCACCTAAATACATCTCCTCACTACCCAAGCAATCAGCAATTTTCAATAATGATGATATGACATTGGCTGCATAGTTGTAATATCTATCTATTTTAAACTGTTCCCTTATAGTAACATTCCCATATTATTTCTATATTGTAGCAGTGAAGTTAATCTAATGGAAGCAAGCAAATTCAGCAGGAAAAGCAGTTTATTGGACTGAGTAGTGTGACTAGAACAGAAGAAAAAGGGCTGTTACTCACAAAAGCTACTTTTGTTTGCCAATCTGATCAGCTGCCTTTACCAACCACAGTTTGGACACAGCCCTGACTCTGACAAATCAGATTTTAAAAACATTTGAAACTCTTCAGCAAGCACTCTGCCTTAACATGAAAGGCTGACTATGCACCCACTTAAAAAGCAGAACACTAACCTCCCTAGTTAAATCTTGGTATGTATGTCAATACAGGCTGCACTGGGGACAAATGAAAAGTCTCTACACAAATTCACAGGCACAGCAAAGAGAAATTCCGAGGTCTATCAGACACAGAATTTTCACACTACATCATCAGCAGTTATTTAGCACAAGAGGTGTCTGTAACTGTCACTGAATGGGAAAACACAACGTGTTCAATAAGTTCTGTTCTCTGGTTCCTCTGTGCAGGCTTGCATTAAAAAAAACAAAGAGAGAAGCATACCAGTTTTTGAAGATGAGTTATCTTCCACATGAAACAGGTTGTCTCAGAACCTACTTAGTTTTAAAACAATCAAAGGCTGAGTTTGAGTTTAGAAAGCTTCAACTCCCAAGAGCAAGTTCATCAGCATGGTACTAAAAAAGGACAGCAAGGGGTGGGGCAGAGAGGAGCCCATCGTGCTACTGAAGGAACTCTTTTTCACTGCACCATATGCCCCAGACAAAATTCCAATTTTCCATTTAGCTCCCATTTAAACCGAGGTGACAGGATGCTGCAAGTAACACACAAGAGATACTGTAACTTCCTAGCAGTCCAACAACTAATTTTATTTTCTTAATTAGACCAGCAAGGATGATGGCGAAAATTGAACTGCACAGGGCTAAATTAAGAAAATGATAGCAGACAGCCAGTGATTTGCTTAAAAGCATTTTAAAACATTATCACTAGCGCAGAATAAAGTCCAACACCAAGAAACTGTAGCAGTTCTTTTCTAATATTATGGATTATAGTTCCAGTATATGGATTGTAGTTGCCTACATACAGACAACTGATGGGAATCCTATTATGCCCCCAAAAGAAACAATAAAGCTACATGCACTTGCTCCCAGCCACATGTAGATTTCACTACACTCCATTTATATAGTGTCATTTAGCTCTCTCTGTATTTTCAGCCAATTCTTTCAGAGTAGATAAAGCACTAGAAGCCATTATTCACCCTTTCCTCAATCTTCAGAACACTGGAAATTGGGATAAGTGTAAACTTTTCTGAGCACACCAGGTGAGCTTTGCTTGCCACAGTGGCAGAGTTCATGGAAACATGAAACTTCTGTGCCAGAACAGGATCTTGACCCTTAATTATCTGAGGCATGATTGGAAGGCCTATTACAGCAAATGCTCTCTTTTACACATTTAGGTAAGGAGTGTTAAAACTGTGAATCGAATTTTTCTGCCAAGATGAAACTCATGTTTATAAACCCCACTTTTCTCTAAACTGGCACCTGCAACCTGTGGTATCTGCAGAGCACTTGGTTAAGCCATTCTCAGTGCTCTCCCTCCTTGGTACCACTGGTGCAGGGACAGCAGCTTACCCGGAGCAGATAAAATCCATAGTTATTCCATACAAACTAACGCTCAGATATATCATCATTCACCCAAAAGCTTCCCAAAACACGAAACACAAGGTCTGCCCTGTAGAAATAGCTACAGAAATGCCAGCAATATCAGGAATCACTAATGATGACAAATGGCAGGCCTGGAAATTCTACAAGATGCCAGTTTTTCATAAACTGCTGAATCTCTGCTTTCTGATAAGGACAGCCCCTTGTACTGTCTCTGAAAAGGAACAGGCAAAGAAGAAGATACTTAAAATTGCTGGAGTAGGAAGCAGAGTATGTAGGAGCAGCTTGGGCCACTGGCAGTAGAAACACAAAAATGCTGTCTAGCAGAATGAATCAGGAAAAGCAAATAAACTGAGTGAATCACCGAGGAAGAGCTTCCCAAAGATTTCATGGACTGAAACACACCAATCACTCTAATAGATTGTGCGAATATTACTGAATTTTGGATAAAAATTGAACCAATATTTGTAAGGTTTTTGTCAACCATTTCCACCAAACTTATAAAGTTTTTTAGCTTGGTTAGAAATAACTGAGTACCTGCAGAAACTTCTCCTATCCCTCTTATTTCTTATGGTGCTTTGAAAATTTATTTATAACAGATTGGCTGAGTGTTCAATTTGTATTGAGGCATGTAGCTTATCTTGAAGGGCTGCTTAATAAAAATGCAACACTCCAATGATAAAATGCTACCAAATAATTTGTATTCCAACATTATGTAAGCTTCAACACAGGGTTACATTTACAGAAATCTAAGACTCAAGAAACCAGCAAGTTAATTCTCCACGTATGCAGGGGTACTCATGAGCTCAACAGCATTAAAAGCCACAACAGATAAAAGTGCATTTCCTGGAAAGCAATATCCAGATGCTGAAGTACTAAAAAAACCAAAAAACACCACCAAAATGAGCTACAGCTGAAAAAGACCGAATGCCATCCTGATTTTGACCAATTTGCTTTTGCTGCTGCTATTTTATGTCAAGTCAAAAATCCAAACTAAATAATAAGAAGCAAATTAGAAGCAAATTAACAGGCACACTGGATACATCACTTGTTCCTGAAGTACAAGGCAATCATCATATAACCCTCCCCAGCCGTAAAGTGCTCTTGAATTTTAAAAAAAAAAAAAAAAACCAACAAAAAACACCAAACCACACACACATAACAAATAACCTCAATGTAAACAATCATGATGCTCTGATACTATTTGATTTTGACACTTTGTATCTCAAATGGTAAAGCAAGCTCATCTCTGCTCACAGTCTCTCTGACAATCTCTTTTGCTGCTTTGTGACATTTCTAATGTGAATATTGAAAATTAATTATGCTGGTATCATATGAAAATGTCATGAACCAATTTAAAACCAAATCTTAAAAAAATCCTTTAAAATATCTCAAACTAGCTCTTTGTAAATAGCATCACTAGCTCTATAATTCATATACATCAAAAGGTTTTGACACTGGAATAAAGCGGAGTAGAAATGACAGCTTGGGGAATGAAGGAGTTGAAAGTCAGAAAATAGGATTAAAAGCTGAGAGGAACAAAATAAAACACAAAAAAAACCCCCAAACTCTACTACAAACTACTATACAGCCCCTCTGTTGGGCCAGCCCAACTTCTGAGGTTTTCTAAACCTTCCTAATTAATACAGGCCTAAGAGAGAATTTTACTTAATTTTGCATTGAGCCTTCACAGAGAAGCTTAGCAAGTGGAGAAGTGCAAAAGCAGTTTGGGGGAGAAAAAAGGCATTTGTGTTAAAACCTTATGGAAAATAAAGGTTGAAAATTGAGATAATTCTTGGAACCCTCTGCACATGAAAGGTTTGATGTTTGCAAGATACCAGGCACCAGAGGGCTGGCCTATTTCTCCAGTAATTTACAGCAAATTTAACCTTATCAGTATTCAGGACCAACTCTAATACGGGAGAAGAAAAATGTCACAGAAATAGGAGAAGAGGAGATAAAAGGAAAGCAGTGAGGAAGAAAAGCACATCATGTCTTAATTGAACTGAGGATGAGATAGGGAAGGCTGATATGGCCTGGAGCTATGGGAAAACACTTCTGATGATGCGGCGTGCATGCCAAGCGAGGGTGGAGACTCCCCGGTACCTGTCACTTTTCAAGGACAGCTTGAGCAGCATGCGAAGCACAGCAGCTGCTGAGTGCTTGTTAAAGTTGAATGAATAATTTGCCACAAACAATACGTTTGACAAACTTAGCCTCTCTCTTTTCATCGTCTTCCTAGAATACTGTGAATGGAATTGCATTATTCAAATGTAGCCAAATTTCTCTGCAGCGTTTCCCCACGTAAAGCTCAGCTGCCAATATTCAGAGGGTGGCTGAGCTGTGTTCAAAGAAGATTATCTGGTATTTTTCCCTTTCCTGACTGGATGAACAAATGTAACCTACTTCTGAAAACAGACATGCACAAGTATTTAAAAATGGATTTCCATGCGTAACTGGGCATGTGACACGTTCAGTGAGGAAAAAGAAAAGGGGATTTAGTAAACATGAGTAGGACTCCCTTGCACACCAAGAGTTAACTTTACTATACAAATTTAACTACACCAAAACAAACACACATTACTAAGAATGCTGAAGAAAGATCTTTCTCATAAAATTCATATTTCCTGGCTCTTCATGAAATCCAAAAATTAATAAAACTTTAAGCAATTAAGTTGAAATATTTAAGCTAACATTTAAGGCTGCTTACATTCATCTCATTGTACAATACTAATCCAGATCCCACTAGTGTTATTAAATTCTGTTCTCTTTCTTGGTACAACACTCAGTCATTTATAACTACCTAAGAAAACCCACAAAACTTCTCTCTCATTGTCCCCAGGACCTGCTTCTCACATAGTGCAGCAATGAGAGCACGATTACTGAAATGAAGATGTTGGCAGCCATCCAGGTGCCAGTAAGAATACAACGGGTATTACTCACCAGTTCCTCGTGTGCTGTTCTGGGCTGTAATCTGCCAGTTCTAAAAACAGAAAATTCCCAGCAGGGCTTGTTCCCTCCTTTTGATGCCAGATTCTTTCGTAAAACACTGTCATCTTAGATTAGCAGGAGCATAATTTATTTTGTAATTCCCTGTTGGTATTTATTTTTCTTATTCTCTAACATGGACCTTTGAGATGGCTGCTCTACCCCAAGAGCCTAAAGTACGGCAAATGAGCATCTAGAATCACTGCCACCTTGAATTTAGCTGAGTGCAAACAGGGCCTGAGAGCCAATCTTCGGCATTTCTTTACCTGTGGATGATGTGGCAGCCATTCAGAGCCAAGTCTGGGCACTAAATTCAGACAAACATTCTAGGTGTTTGAATACCATCACTTTGGATGATGATTTGACTGCAGATAGCAGTTTTGCACTCCCCAAGCCTAGAAAAGAGAGAGGGGCTTTGGAGACGCTGGCAGACATCAGCCAAAGGCAATTCATCTGAGAAAGGCAAATGGAATAAGCATTTTGGGTTTCATTTTAGACGCCAGGTTACATTTCCTGTTCACTTCCTGAACACTGGGTCACCCTTAGCAGAAACACTTTCATTCCTCTGTAGCCTCTCTTCCACAAGGACAGGCTTGGTCCCTTGCCTTAAACATTGTGAATTTCAAAGTTGTTTTGGAATAACACTAGCTGGTACAAGCAAGAAACTTTTCTGTGATCTTGAAAAAAGCTGTGCTAGCAAAACCAGGCCATTTTTAGAGTTGAATATTCTCTTTCCGAGAGCACTAAGATCATCTGTTACTTGAAATATCAAACCTGGGAATAAAGGGATCATATGAGGAACAGGCTTTTCTGTATCCACAGTTTCATCTGCTGGATCACTTCTCTGATTTATTAAATTACTGAGTCCACAAAGTTGGCAATACTGCAGCTCTGGAGGCTGCAGTAACATGTCTGCACTCTCAGTAACAGTAATTTTCTGCTTACACGTACAAAGACATATGTCCAGAAATTGTCTCTTTAAAAAGCTGTTATTTTGCAACCATGTCATATATATTTTAAATATGATTTGCTTCTTTCCCTTGACTGTGTATTTACTACAGTGAGAAACTGACCACACCGCTGATGTTTGGTATGTTTAGAGGCACCAAATCCTCCCTCTCTCATGCATGCACATTAGTCTTCATCTCCATGAGTGCAAAACACAGATTCCTTAACTTTTCAGATTACACATTAACTTTCAAATCATCACAAACTTTAGGGAAAACAGTTTTTAATACCACAGCATCTAAAAAAGCCCCAAAAACCTGGCACTAGATAAATACTCCTAAATAAACTAGCAGTAAAGTGCCTTATGTTTTGGTAACTCCTTGTCCTGCGGAATTTCTACAAATATTTACTCCAGTGTTTTTCACATTTTCAATAAATCTGTTGTATGCAAGTAAAACATAAGTGAAATATGGTAAAATATGCTATGGCCATGAACCGCACATTAAAGAGAGCTCAGTAAAACCTCCAAGAATTCTGGCAGAATGCTCTGTAAATCACATCACCTGATCAGCTCCAGACTCAAATCAATTTTCTCTCTCTTTTTTTTTTTTTTTTTTTTTTTTTTTTTTTTTAAATCAGTTACAGTTGTCAGTAGCACTCCAGGGCTGACCAGGAAAGTGGAGAAAGACCAGATCAAACACTGGGGGACACTTCAGAGAACCTTCCTCAGTGTCACTTTAGATCCTGGGGTCACCACAGTGCCTCAGCAAAGCTCACCTCCCTGCCTTGTTCATTCAATTCACAGAATCAATGAGATTGGAAAGAGCCCCTGAGGTCATTGAGTTCAACATCTGACTGAACACTATCATTTCAACCAGACCATAGCACTGACTGCCATGTCCAGTCTTTCCTTAAAAACCTTCAGGGATGGGGACTCCACCATCTCCCTGGGCAGCACATCCCAATGTCTAATCACCCTGTATGTGAAGAAAATCTGCCTAATGTCCAAGCTGAACATCCTCTGGCACAATTTGAAGCTGTGCCCTCTTGTCCTGCTGCTGGTTGCTGGGAGAAGAAGCCAAACCTCACCTGTCTCCTTTCAGGGAGCTGTAGAGAGCAATAAGGTGCTCCCTGAGCGTCCTTTTTTCCTGACTGAACAATCCGGCTCCCTCACGGGACTTGTGCTCAGACCATTCCCCAGCCCTGTTATCCATGTCTGGACACACTCCAGCCCTCCCTGTCCTTCCTGAACTGAAGGGCCCAGAGCTGCACACAGCACCGGAGGAGCCCCAGCAGCGCCCACGACAGGATGAGTTCCCGATGCATGAGCTCAGTTCCTGAGAATTCCCCCAATGCATTACAAGTGCCAGCACAAAACCACGCTATTGCCGCAAATGCTAAGGCGTTGAGCAGCGCTCAGACGCCACAGCCGTCCCCCAGCACCAGCTCCTGCCTCTCCCCGCGGGTGCACTCACCTCCAGCAGCCGAGGGAATGTTCAGAAAGCGGAATTCCTCCTGGAGGAACAGCCGGGAACGGGCGGGATGGACACCAGCAGCACAGCCTGAGAGCCTCACGGGTATCCGCGGGGCCGAGCTGCCCTTAGCCCTCAGCGGCACCTGCGGCTCCGGCCCGGCCATGGTGTGCCCTCAGGGCCGTGAGGGACACAAGGGACAGCCCGCCCCTGGCCCAGGTGTGCCCCGAGCCGTGAGGGACACAAGGGACAGCCCGCCCGTGGCCCAGGTGTGCCCTCAGGGCCGTGAGGGACACAAGGGACAGCCCGCCCGCCCAGGTGTGCCCTCAGGGCCGTGAGGGACACAAGGGACAGCCCGGCGATGGGTGGGGTTCTGAGTCTCCGTGGGGCACCTCACCTCACAGAACCACACCCTCAGTCCAGCTGGGAAGGACCTCTGAGTGCCTCATCGATCCCAGCTGTGGCTGATCAGCACTGATTGCCACCTTAAACACCTCCAGGTGTGGTGGCTCCAGCACCTCCCTGCGCAGCCCGTTCCAATGTCTCATCACGCCTTCTGTGGGTGAAATGACTCAGGAATTCCTCCTGCTGTCCAACCTGAGCCCACCCAGGGCAGGGGACAGGGAGCTCAGCACATACTCTGGGGCACAGCCCCGTGTGGTGCCCATGGTGGTGCAGGGCATCGAGAAAATCAGTCACTTATGCTGAGAAAATTGAGCTGGATGCTGGGCTCGTTTTTTCTGGCTTGTCCCCATTATAAAAAACATCATCTGTTGCTTCATTAACATTCATTCCACAACCTTGAGCTGGGGAAATCCAGTGTGTCTCGCTGTAATATTTTAATGCAGTCATTTGGATGTGGATCCAAGGAAACAAGCTGGCAGAGCAGCAACACTGCACAGCCTTCCACAGACTGATGTGTGCTGCTGCTGGTAAAATCCCAGCGGGTATAATGATAAAACAGTTGTAGCCATAACCCCAGCTACTGACAATGGTTCACAAAGATATAATTCCCAACCAAATTTCTTGTGTGTAATGATAAGTCTGATCGTAGCCTACTGATTGCATATGAGTCTGAACTCCTTCCTTGGGAGGATGTTAACAGATAGGCACTGAGCCTTGCAGTTCCCACATGGCTGTGCAAACATCACCTTTTTCATCCTTAAGTCGCTAAGCAGGCTGGATAATGTTACCTAATTTTACATTCAACAGCTACAGCAGGCAGATTGGGAAAAAAAAATTAAAAAATATCTGTTACTAAGCCCAGAATTCAGGAAAGACTTTCAGGGCTAGTACAGATTTCTGTATTTTCTGACACCTGTGTTGTCTTTTAAGGTAAATACTGACTCACTAAACTGAGTACACTCAACTACTTAGTGACATCCAAATTTGCAATGTGTTGACATTATTTTGAGATATGGCAAGGCAAAAAATAAAATTTTAAAAACAGGCTATATCACTTTATACTGCAAGTTATTGCAGCACATTCAAAATCTGTTAAAAGCACCACCAAGCTTGTTCTTTTTTACCTTTCTATTTATAAAAATAAACCAGAAATAATCCATGCAATAAAAACTGTCAAATTTCTTTTACATGCAAAAATGTCAAGAGAACAAGGTGGTTGTCCCTCATCCACAAAGAAACAGGCAATAGAAGCACATTTTCAGAAAAACTGGTTTTCTGTAGAATTGAGAATTTTCCAATCAAAGCAGTTTTCAGTGAAAGAAATTCAATCAGCTCTACTCCAATATACCTTCATCCACATGTCTCAAGTTATTATTTTCTTATAGAAGAGAAGACTATAAAAATTTGTTATTCACTTAAACATAAAGTGGAAAGACTGGCCTAAGCCTAAGATACAAAAAGCAGAAGCTTTGGCTCCTGTGACCAAAAAAAAATCTGACTAATAAGTATTCAGTGCAAAAATTACTCACCTGGAGTGCAGCATGATTTTCCATCCTTCAGTCAAGATCAAGTTCTGTGATCACATGCACTATTAACTTCTTGCAGCTGTGAGTGATACATTCTCCAAAATTTTCCTTGCTATGTTGGAATAATGAAGGAAAGGAAGACAATACTTTATATTTCCAGCTAAATATAAAGACATTGTAAGTGTATAATGCACCCTAAAGCTGAGGAGGACAGCACTCTAGCAGACAGTTGGAGAATAGAAACTGTGCATGAAATTGCAAGAGGTTTCTCATCATTCATTAAGAGAATTGCAACTAGAAAGGATCTGGCCACTTTGCAGCTTGCCTTAAGCACAGGAATTGATTCATCTATGGTCTTTTGGACCAAATTTGGACTTTTTATCCAACAGTCAGGGACCTGTGCCCTTCAGACTTCACTATTCACACAGATCACTTCCAAAATAACATTTTTTTAGCTATAAATACCAGTTTTGACAAATGAAACTGTTGTGTCCCCCTTTTTTCTTCCCTCTTTTCAGATTTAGTCAAAGTTCCTGAGCTGCACTGAAACTATTAAATGGAAGTCATAAATAACCAAAAAGCCACGTTGTCTTCCCAGGGTTGGATTAGCACACAAAATAGCCTTTACCTTGAAAGAGTTTTATCTCTTCATCAGTCCTGGATGGAAGGGCTGTGATCCAGTTTTCCAGGCAATATACTGAGATAGCTTCTTTTCTTCGACCACAGTGGGCTTTAAATAGGCCATCTAGAGAAAGACATTGGCCATCCACAGGGATGTGGGTTTAGATGTAAGTTTTCTCAAATGATAATTTTGTATTTTGAAGGAGGGAGTGGTGGGGCTACCAAAAATAAGGCATAAGACAAATGGTTTGGCTTACAATTTTTTTGGAAGACAATCTTTGGAAGATCAGAAAACACTGAGTACTGAGCAAATAATTTTTCATAAATGTAGGACTAAATTTACAAACATTATTTAACTCATGGAGAAAAGTCCAGAAAATATTTGCAGGAAAATTCTACCAATTACAGCTAGTTTTGTCCTATATTAAAAACCATGGCATGGAGCAATAAGGAAGCACTCAAGTTTTTTTTTTATTCTGACAAGAGGAGTTTTTTTCTGGAAAAACATCAAACTGACTGTGTGCATATGGTCAAAACCACACAAGATAGATCATTAGTGCTTCTATAGAATGTTTAGCCTCAGGATCTCACAGTGTTTTGCAAACTTTAATTAATTCTTGCATTATTTTGGCAAGACAGAAAATAAAATGCTACCTCCAGATTGCCACCTCGTCAGTAATTAGCGTATCTCTTCCAGGGCTGCAGAGCAAACCAGTTCCCAAGTGAGGAGCTGAACCCAAGCTGAGCTCCTGCTCTAACAACTGCTGAGCTCTCACAGCCACGGGAAAGTAAAATTAAAAGCCCTGCAGGTGTCTACTTGCACTTTATTGAAAAAGAGCACAGAACCTACAGAAAACAGGACACAAATAAAATGTTGTCAAAGCCACTGGCTTCTGTGTTTGTAAATTCTGCTCCAGACTCCCTTTTATTTAACATTGTAAAGCAATTTAAAACTCTCAGCTTTGATTTGGATTTCCTCTGTATAATACATAAACCCACCTATTTTGTGGGATGGTGATAAAGAAGACTGAATTATTTTCACTGTCAGCTACTAAGAACTTTCTTAGCTGAGAGATCAAGCTAAAAGTTGTGGGGTTTATTTTTTATAAATGCTTTCAGACCTCAAAGAAAAAGAGGAAACCCCTATTAGTAGAACAGTTTCCATTTCTTTCACTCACTGCTCCCTTTCAAATCATCATGGGATCAGGCTCGAGGGAGGATTTTCCTTTTAGATTAATTTTTCTGATTAGCACTGACATATTCATTACACTTTGAGGCTGAGTTCTGGCAGTAGGTGCACCTGCTAAAATTATGAGTTTTGTTCTAATGAAGAATTGACTTCAGCTGCAATGTGTATGAAATACTCCCAATTCCTTACTCAGCTCTGACAGAGCTGTGTTTCATGGGGCTGAGATGTGGTGTTAGTATACCAGGCCCTATAAAGCAAAGCAGTCATGGTGGAGCCCATTTATTTCAGAGAAAGGTGGCAAAATCTATTCCCTTCCATTCCTGTGCTGATGCTGACCAATGTATGAAACAATGAAACTGGCAATTTGACATTTTTAGTACAGTGAGTGGATTTTATGACCTTTTCTTTGCCCTTATTTACACTAAATGTTATTTTAAATAAATACAATTTTATGCATTTTTTTACTTAGATACTTACTGACACAATAGTGTGAAATCTGTTTCAAGTGATCTGGATCTGATGGAACCTGGAAAGAAGCCCTGGAGCACAACAGTGTTTTGGGTGATAATTAACAACATTTAATCACATAAATCTTGGTCAAATTACATACTTTTGGCTTGTGGAGCTTTCACTGTCCCACCCCACTTCATCCCCTGCAAGCATTATTTTCTAGAATAATGCCTACAAACCCAGCCAATAAAACCCAAGGAACCCAAGGTCCTCTTGCTTCTTTCACCCTTCACAAATGCAGATGATGGGAGTAGAATAGAGAGCAAGGAGCAGAAGAAGGCTAAATATCCTCTCTGCATTGTTCACCTTATGAGTTAAAATCTGTATTGCTTGGAAAATAGCAAAAAAAAGCGTTTAGCCTCTATTTCTATCAAGCTCTGCTGCAGCACCACAGAGAAGTTGTGTGCCCTTTCACAGAGCTCATGCTCTCCATTAAAGCTGTCCCTTCAGTGTCACTTAAGTCCTTTCCCAGAAAGGGTTAGTGTCAAGGTGCAGGTGTTTTTAGTCAGCAGTTAGACCACACCTTTTTGGCAAAAGTTTGTGTAGTCAGTGGCATTCAGAGTTTTGTGAATGCTCAGGTAAGAGCATCTGGCAGCACCTGAGCTCTTGCATAACCCACAGCCTCTCTCTGTTTAGGTTGACATGGTTTGCAGTGGACTTAGGAAGCATTTAGAACATGTTGCCATGTGCAGGCAACTGATATTGATTGCTTACACATCAAACAGAGAGGTAAATTTTAAAATATTCTATGTGATTTTTACTCAGTACTCTATTTCAAACCGTGAATTCACTCAGGGAAGTTGTAATTTTCTTGATTCTAGCAGACACCACGATGTGAGTGAGACATTGTCTCTTTCTGAGAAGCCAATTCTCCCCTTAGCTTGTCAGTGCTTCATCATTAATTCTCTGATATCATTTAAGTGGAAGGTTCCCTGGCGTGTCAGCAATGTTTTCTCATACTAGTGACATCTGCTGTCTCTCTTACTTGTATTTGTGTAATTTGGGGTGTATTTTCACCTATTTCTTTCCACTAATGCAATCTTTTAGCTATGCTGCTTTAGGCAGAACACTTCAAAATGTGGAGGATGTGCCAGTGGGTTGGCAGAATCAGGTATTTGCACAATGTTATTTTTATGTTAATCTGAAGTTTGACAAATATTCTATTTATATTCAGCAGTGCCTCTGTGTAATAAAATGTGTCTGTACATATGTGCATATTTTTGGCTAAGCTGAATGCAGAATAAAGGTATGATTTATCAACTGTGCCAGATTTCTTTCATGCAATGTGCAATAATCTATAACTAACAAATATAAACAGTTCCATTATAATGCATTAACCCCTGAAAAATCTACCAGGAGGAGAAGCAGGTACATGTATGTGTATTAGATTTACAGATATACCCCTTTGTCTGCTCTATTTCAAGCTAAAAATAAAAATTAGCCCCCAAATTGTGGGCATGCAGGCACACAGCAATTGCTGCACCGAGTCAGAGAATTAAATGACTTATTTAATATATGTAGGTGGGTGCAGATGCTGGGAGACAGGTATTAACTCTCATAAAGAACAAATTGCCCGGTTACATAATGCTGAAAATTGGGAAAGAACAGCCTTTTAATCAGAAATAACTCCCCTGTCTAAAGAGCAAAAATCCCTCTGTGCCTGTGACAATTTTCACTGTTCTCCCTTGGACCTGTGTCTATTTCTAGTTTCTTTAAGAAGGATAAATGAAGACAACGTTTGTGATGAGACTACCATTAATATGACACCACTTTACATACTTTCATTATTATTCTTGAATCTGCTCCTCAGTGGTTTCCAGACAGATGAAAATACCTTGGCATGTACTGTGCAAACTCGGTCCCTGCAAGAATCCAGGTTAAAACAAAAATTTAAAATTGCTGTTCGAGCTTTTTATTTTTTCATTTTTTATTTTTTTTTTTAAATCACATTTAAATAATTTCTGCAGTTTGACTCACCCTGAAATCCCACAAGCTCATGGATGGGAAAAATAACAGGAATTCTCAAATGAGTTCTCAAATGCTGGTGCAGCTGGTGGCCCCAGCCTTTAGATGTTTCATTTGTCAAATGCTGTCAGCACTTCCACTTTTCTTTGGATCACCTATTTCAGAAGATCCAGCATCATCTTTGGTCTTTTGGATGAAGACAGAGCATTCTAAGTTTCCTTTGATGAATATTCTCACTAGACTCTACCAGCAGGAGACAGGGCTTTTCTGGTCTCAGAAGGCTCCATGCCCTCTCAGTGGTGGTCAGGGTGTTACTTTCTGCATGCACAATGAAAATATTTCTCCGAAAGATGCATTTCTGAGCATAAATCTAAGTGTAAAGACATCTCAGCTTTAAAAATACATGTCTGTAGAGGGGTTTTTTTTTGTTTTTTTTTTTAAATGCCCCAATTCCTGCATAGTATGGACAGAGGAGTCCTGATCTCTCTGATCATAGTTCCTAAATATTCAAAAAGGTAATTAGGAAAGGAATTGAATAAAAGATGAAAAGAGGTTTGAGTGTGCAATGAGAAGAAAGTACAATAACTAATGTACCCTTAGGCATAGGAAAGGAAGGCTGTAGCAAAGACTCAGGTCATTGTCACAGGAGAGAGAAGTTCCAGCCTAAAAGAGCCCAAAGTTGCCCCCTGTGAGAGAGGAAACACATTACAAATTGATGCTACTGCCCAACTCCAGTTCCTGGATGATTTTTCTCTACTATCTTTGGTAAAGACATTAGGAAACAGACTCTTGTACAGATCTGCCCTGATTTTGGTGTTGCTCTTGTACCTCCTAAATTGACAGTCATGCATCTGATTCCTCTAGTTCTGATCCAGAGACAGCATACTCCTTAAATGAGGCTTCCATTTATCTTAGTTATCTTGATTTATGCAGCGTTCTGTGGCCCATTCATCACACAGCTAATCCCGAGTAACCTTGAGTAATATTTTAATCTTGCTGCCCCTAATTTTACCCTTTCTTTCTCAGCATTAGCCTTGGAGACTTCTCTTTCTGCTTTAAAAAAAGCTGTGAAATCTTAGTAGATATCTCATGCTTTCTTGCTAAATTTTTTCTCCCAAACTCTTTCCATCTTTTCAGCAGATATTGTTCTCTACTGTAATTAAAACTGTTGCAATGTCTGAGGTATTTGAAGGGGCATCTCACTGCTGTGATAGTGACTGCCTACCAAATCTTCTGGCAAATTGCACTGCACAAAATGTTTAAAACATTGGTTCTTGCCAGTTCTCATTACATGGGTTATTTAATTTGGGGTTTTTATTAGGAATTTTTGCATCTCTAGAAACTTGAGAACGTTCAAAACTTTGTTAAATTGTTTGGTGAACCTTGTGTGTCTCCAGACCAAATTGCTAACTGAGGCATCAAACAATACCTCCCAGCCATTCTATTTCAGCTTCTATTCTTCAGGGGACTAGGTCTTGTTTAGTTAAAGTTTAATACATTTTAAACCTCAGTCTTGTCCTCTGTTATCATTCTCCCACACTCCCATGATCTGTGAGCTTCTGAGGGCATGTCTTTATCCCAGTTTCTTCCCAGCCAGATCCCCTCTAGGCTGCATTGTGCAGCCTGTCCTTCCCTTCAGAGCCAAATATTATAAACTAGGACCTTGCCATACCCAGAGTCTCTGCAGTGATCCCTGGCAGCAGAACTAACAGTCTTTCCTCATGGTGATCTCAAGGCTTCTTCTGGTCTGTGTCCACCTAAGCCTGAAATCAAGCCTGCCTCCCTCAGAAAATTATCTCTGTACTCAACCTCATTGATTCACACTAATTTACTAGGAGAGAACTCTCAGATCTATCCACAGTTTTGCACTCCTTCCTGTATTTCCTTTCTCCTCCCTGTACATGCTTATTTTTATTTAGGAAAAAAAAATGGAACAATAAAAAGAATAATTTCATATTTTGTTAGCAAGTTTATGCAACTGTAGCATGAAAAATTCAGAGGCCATGATAAAAATTTATTTTCTAGCTCAATGTAAAGTGTGAGGATCTAAAAGATCTCCAAACACCAATTTCATAAACTCTACTCTATGCACAGTAATTCAGAGTGTACTAAGGACAGAATTGCAGCCTAAATGAGTTTTGTGCCTTGATTTCTGCATAGTTTAGTGCTTTAATCTGAAAAATTAGCCACAGACATCCAAAGTGTGTAGTTCTTACCATCTCTACGAAGCCATTTGATGAGAGTTTAGAACCAAACTTGTTGCCTTTGTCTTCTCTAGAGTTCCATTCAGAGCACCTAATGAATCCAGCTTGAACACAGCAAAGGCACAGCTTTGTTGCCTCCATGTTGATGAGTTCCTGCTCCTCTTTCTGCTGAAAACAAAAGAGGCAGGAAGGTTTTTATTCTGAGATTTCCCACAGGAGTATTTTTTGTAGGCTGGGAGGTTTGCCAGCAGTAAAATATAGAACAAATAACACTTTGGTTAAAGGCCTGAATAGGAATAGGTTGGATGGGGTCCTGAACAAGCTGGTTTAGAGGAAGGTGACCCTGTCCATGGCTGGGGGGGGGTGGAACTGGATGATCTTTAAGGTGCCTCTCAACCCAAACCAGTCTGTGATTCTATGATTTCAAAAGTTCTCCTAGCAGGAAGCAGGAAACAATATTCCTTGAGACTTTCTGATAGTCATAAAAAGCACTGCCATCCCAAAGTCTTGTTGCTCTAAAATCAAGCCACTGCACTCGATTTCCCTCCACCTGATAGCATGGGAATGCTTGGGAATTGTTTGCTTCCAATTGCATTAGGTAGTCTGAAATGTTCATTTTTAACTCTCAAATAAAATCAAAGTGGGAACAATAGCTTACAGGAATTTCCAAGTGTCTGTTGCAGGGCACTTTGTTCAGTTCTCCCCGTTGTTTTCCAAATACCTTTAAAATATTTTTTTTAAAAGGATTCTGCAGAGTTTCTCTTTTTTCTCCTGTTGGAAAAGGAAACAAAGATGATTGACACACAAGAAGAAAAGCTCCCACACAAATACCACTTGAGTTCCTCCTAGGATAAAGCAAGCAAACAACAACTTCTTTGTGGACCAAATTTTGGTGTATTTTTAATAGGAGAATTTCTGTTTGGGAAAGCTTATGTATTTAAGGACATACAGGATTGGTCAAACAGTGTTTTGAACAACAAAGCTGTGTCATTTTTTGGAGAAGATCCTCCTTTTATATCAGGTAGTTCAGAAGTAGTATTAATTATTAAGAGAATTTAACTGCTTTTTTAGCAAACACAAACCTTGAGTAGAAAACATTTCCACTCTTATAAATTGGATCAAGTTTGAACAAGAAAAATAGATTTATATTCTTTACAGAAGAGATGAAAGATATTTGAACTGTCCATCAATAATTAAAGTAGTACTGAATATGATAATACTTTTCTATCTCACTATGTGGTAGATAGTTGGACAAAATCCACCTTATTTTCATTTCCTTTTCATCCAACAAGTGTTCTGCTCTTTGTGTCCAGAAAAACGTGCCACTTCCAGGGATCTCTGAATTATTGGTGAATTATTCATTCCATATGTCACCATGCCAATGGCATGGCACCTCACTAGAAAGGCATTGAACTTAAACTAATGTATGCCTTTATTGTAAACCTAAAAAATTTAGGTTTACATTGAGACTTAATTCCAGTCTAAATGACTTTCCCATAAAAAGTGAAATCATACAAGTGAAAATACAACTATATTATTTGAAAATGTAGTAAATTCTGTACCCCTAAGGAGACTTTTGGAGGAGATGCTGAGGACTGCTCCTATGCAGTGAGTGAGGGAAACTGAGATTCCCTCCTAGCAGTTTCTGTCAGCTGTTGACGGTGCAGTGAAGGGATGTGTTGGATGGGTGTCATGTGGGAGACAGCCCTACTGAAACTGTTACTGCTTCAGCTCCATTGATCTTGGCAGGAATCTCCCTGACACACAGCTTGATGTTGAAGGATGCTGACCTCCCTTATTATCCCAGGAGATGGGGTCTCAAGAGCTCCACTGGAGACTATTTCCTATTGATTTTAAGTCAGCTTGTCGTAACATGGGTCACATTAATCTTGCAGGATGAAGGCAGCAGAGCAGCACAGCAGACACGATGGCCTGGGCTGGCTGTGTTCATCCACTTGCAGCAGCTGGGTGCAATCCAGGAGGGAAATGTTCATTGTGAATGACCCAAACAAAGCTATTTACAAAAGCAGGTAATTACCCAGGTGTGGAGGGGCTGAGCACACACCACAAGGGGCACTCACAGTGTTCCATCAGACAGTGCAAAATTCCCCCTGCCCAGGAGAGGTACCAGGCTGTTCCCATGTAAACCTGAACGTTTATTAATCCACTGAACTTTGTGTTTCGTGGGCTTCCTCCACCCCAAATGGATCAAGACTGGACCATCAACCAACAGACATTGAAACTGTAACCACCAAGTCCTACTCCTGGATCTATGGGTTGTGATATCTTTCTATTCTTATCCTTTCTTTCTCTTTCTTTCTTTCTTTGTCTTACACGTTTCCTTCAGTGTTATTTTTGTGCTTTTATATTGCTATATTTTTAGAGATAATGACCAAAACGGCTACAAACCTCCTTTCCATTACAACCAAATTGTCCTAAAATAAATCCCACATATATATACAGACATAGTCTGGAAAATAATTGAGCATGAAAAAGATTGAGGATTTCTAACTCTCTTTAAAAAGACTGCCGCTCTTCTGTGAAGAAACTGAAAAGTCTCCATGACTCCAGTGTGTTTCCACGGGAGGTAATGTTTCATATCTTCATATCAAATTGTATGTCTTTAGAAAGCATTTTTAAGGTACCAAAACCTAAAAAAAAATCCTGAAACTATTGGCTAAAATTAAAGCAACAACATGGAAATACCTATGGTTTGGAAAAGACATAAACACATGTGACATAAAGTGTATTTTTGGTTTATATACTTGTACACAACACCTCCATCAAGCCAATAGCAATTTTTTAGCACAAGTTTAGATGTTTCTCTGTGTATAACCCTCCCAGGATAAGACAAGTATTTGCTAAATGAAGTCTTACTCTATTTATGCAGCCAAAGATTAATTTCTATAATTTTCATTCTGTGATAAGTTATCTATCCCAAGATTTTATTTTTTTTTTAGTATCAGAATTTTATGTTCCTCAGTACAACTGCAAGTTTTCTGCCACACAGCGGATTGTAGCTGTCTTTGTGGTCATGCATCAGTGCTACTCTAACTCTTTAAAGTTGCTTTAGATCTCCAGATGGCTTTTTAATGTTCCATTACTTTGGGATTCTAATGCAGCTTCCTGTAAGCATTTCAAGGAAAAAAAAAAAAGTAGCAAAATAGGAGGAGAAAAAAAAAAAAGAAGCCAGCTGAAAAGTTAATTCAGTTTCAGTCTCTTCTGTTGTTTAATGCTCATGTGTGGTAAAAATGCCAGGGCAGTGAGAGACATGGGGTGAAGGGATGCAGTGGGGCAGTGCTCACCCACCCCACAACATACCTTTGTCCTGCCAGAGCCTCTCCTCAGCCTCTCAAAGTGAATCAGATCAGCTTTTCTCATCTGCCTTCCATGACACACCTCTGGGCACAGCTGGGTTGGTTGCCACCAAGAGTGGGCTGGAAAAGAAAGAAAAAACAAACAAAAAAATATGTATATTTATTTTGCTTCCAAGCTTGAAAAACAATGTCTCCAAGTGTTAAATTGACACGGTTAAGAGCCATAGGTCTCTTAGACTAATTAATTTTGGGTTTTTTACCTGAATCTGACTGGACCCCCAGGAAAAACAGCCCCAGCAGGATATATAGAAGCCCTTGTGAAGTTGAGGATCTTTAGGGTCTTCCTAGTGGGAGCAGCACCCGACACTGAGCAGAGTCCAGAGCCTTTTCATTATCAGGTGACAAGGTGTGTAACATTGCCTTGGATTCATCATCTGCGAAAGGGACACAAGAATGGGGGAAAAAAGTCAGATGTGAAAATAAAAATTTTTGCATCATAATTGCAATGATAGCTGTGCATTGCTTCCTCATACAGTTTCAGCCACAATGGCTTTTCTGATGAATATTAAGTAATGTACCCACTGCAACGTTTAGAAAACTTTCCTTAACCTTACTTAAACAAAATATGTTTTCTTTATCAAAAGAAAGGAAAACAAGTGGACCAAAAGTGCACAGAGTAACAGTTGGGAAAAAAATAGATAATTAAAACCCAAGATATTTGAGTTATTTCCCTGAAGATTTTAGGGGCAACTGAGCCCACATAGCTTGGCTAACTATCATAGGCCAAAAATATAAATCCATTTCACAGGTCTAATTGGCATAAGTTATTCTTGCTGGGTGTCTGGGGGAGTGGATGTGTGCCAATATATCTTGAAGGTTGTTTACTGCTTTGATGTGTTAGAACCTTTAATCATATTAATTATTTATACCATTGGTTGGAGGAAAAAATAATTGTAAGTAAATGCTTGCTGACTATTGAGACAGTTAAAAAAAAAAAACCTCAACAAGCTTGGATCCAGACAAATAAAAAACAATTTATCTTCAAATTCTTCTACACATTTATTAGTGTGCTCAGAAAATGATTTTGTACAAACTGCTGGTGCACTTCTTTAATTAGATAAAAATATGTGTCACCAAGAACTTGCACCCTCCCAGCTCCTTAATTCTGCTAATAGAGAATAAAACAACAAATCCATCTGGAATGCTTTTCTCATCACTAATAACATAGACCATGTTTGTTAGCTGTCTTAAATAAAGAAATAAAAACAGATCTTACACACAAATGCAGCCTGTGTTGATTCCTGCCTGTAGGCAGTACATCCATGGGAATGTTTGGAAAAAAACCACTACCTACTATATTCTAATTAATTTGTGACAAATTGAAAATCAAAGGCAGCATCTTTAATAAAAAGGGAAAAGCTCTAATTAATGTTAACAAAATCAGAGCTTCATGGCCTTTTATGACTTAAATTATTGACCAAGAAGAGAATTTTCAAAGCTGCTCATTAATTTTGAGGGGTTTCTTTCATGTTTCACATTCCCATCAAATGATTTTTGAGGTGTTTTTCATTTGGGGAAAAAAAGATGATCTGAGATGCTTAAATGCAGACTTGTCTAGCCTGATAAAAACTGTAAGTCAAAAGAAAGCCTAACTCTTTAGTGTTTTGACAGACAGAATACAGTTTCAGATAGAAAATAAATGGCACAAGTAACTTTTTTGAGGAGTTTTGGGAAAACAGGGGAAAAGGTGTTCCCAATTAAACGTAACAAAACCCATCAGTTGAATAACAATGCCATTGGAAATACAGAGAGTGGATCTCATTACATGCAAAAGCAAACTTAAATGGGGGCAATGAAAAACAGCCAAGTACTCAGTTCTGTCTTCTTTCCTAAAATGAAAATTCTGCTGAAATACTTTGGACCTTAATTTTTTGGATAAGATTTCAAACACAGCAGTGCTACTCCCAGAGGGAAGGCCCTTTTTTTAGCCATGCTGTAAGTTAACCATTAAAAAAGAGTTCCTAAAAAAAATGGAAAGTAATATATTAAATACAAAATAAATGTTCTCAAGCTAGAAGCTAAGGAGCTATGAGCAGCAGACTGAGGGGAGACCTCATTGCAATTGCTTCCAATTCAGCATATCCTGTGATTCTGTGAACAGGAGAATGGAGTAAAACAGTGTAGGAGAGTGGTTAATTTGAAAATTAAATTTCTATGCTCAGTAAGGAAAAATATTTCTTTTCCTGACAGGTTACCTGGATATAAACTCCAGTTTTGCACAGAAGATGAGAATAATGTATGAGAGAGGAGCACTGATACCAACCTTCCAGCTGAGAGGATGTCATTGCATGGCCAACTGTGACAGTTCCTTTTGCACACAGCAGCAAAATCTTTTGGTATAGGACATCAGCTGTATTCTCCCCTTAGTGAAGTATGCTTTGGATGATGAGACAATTTGTTTCTTGAAATAAATTTTTGACTCCATATGATCTAAGTAGAAATTCTAATGCAGATCCTTCCCTCTGTGTGAAACATTCCATTTTGTCTGTAAGTGAATAATAACCTCACAAAAATCAACTAACCAACACAAATCCTCTCACAGCTTTGCTATGAGAAAAGGATGTATTCAAAATTTGATGCTTTTTAAACATCATTTTAATTACATTATTAAGTCTAAACCCCCTTATTTCTAGGGAATCCATAACTTTTCCTCTCTGAGCCTACAGCAGCAAATAAGTTTGTCTCTGTACTGATATGAATTAGTTATGCTATTGCACATTAATGCTGCAGAAAAATGAAGCTGTTGACAATCAAAAGCTGACAGTGTTGACAACTTAAAAACCGCAGTGTTAATTTCAGATTGATTCAAAACAAATCCTATTTACCAAATAAAAACTCATGACTTTTAAACAAAATAATATGGGCTTGAGGTTTTGGTTGTTTGTTCTCTGTTTTGTTTGTTTTGTTTGGTTTTTTTTTTCTCGAAGAACAAACAATGATAGTCTGAATGAGAAATGTTCTAAGTAATGCCTAAATAAATATTCAGACTGAAAACTTTCTTCAACACTGCATTCAAAAGCTGTATGAGATAAAGTGACTAAAGATAAAATGGGGACACTTCTGCTCTGTGGTGTTTCCTGTTGCCCTATTCCTCCACAAATTTTCAGTGTAGGTTTAAACTTTACTTAACAAAAAGATAACCTAAACAAAAAACATAATTTTTAACGCTGTTAAGCTATTCAGTGGAGCAGTGCTGAGTGTGGTATCTTACAATCTCTTAGAATTCTGGCCTTCAAACAGGACACTGTCACAGTTCACCGGGTTTTATTTGTTTTCATAATGCTGTTTTCTGCAGAAAAAATGCACAGACTATTGGTACTTGCTGTCCCTAGGAGAATGGTTTGGATGAGCTCTGAAGGAATGCTTACTGTGTAGGATCTCATCCTTATTCCCTGCTTTCCTTTTCTCTTGCTGAGCATGGCTTTATTGAGAACATTCTGGTGCAATTTGATTTCTTCTACAGCCTTTGAGTGATTCAAGGGGCAAGCTCAGATTTCCTGCCAGAACACCCAGTTCCCAAATGGGGAATTATGCACCAGGCTCTGCCAGGTGGGTTATTTGGGGTCCTTGGTGCTTTTCCTGGGCTGTGCATCTGGCAGCAGCCTTGGACTGTAGGAACTCTGCAGGGAGTTTCTCTGCCTGGGGATCTCCAGAGGGTTTGAAATGACAGGGTGGAGCCTGGCAGTCCACTGCTGGGTGCCCTTTGTGACAGGCTGGAGTGGCTCTTTAGAAGTAACCAGCTCTTATTAAGGACTTCACCATGGTTTTCCAAAACCTGGCCCTTGGCCAAGGCAAGAACGACTTCAACCAACTGCTTCACTCACTCAGACATTTTCCATGACATTTGTTCAAGTGAAGCCTTGGATGGCAAAGGTGCTGGGCCTGAGGGTGCATTAAAAACCACTCAGCAAGAGCAAATTGTCCAAGGTTCCTTGAGCCATGCTCAAGACTATTACAGTTCAGAGGACCTGGTGCTCAGGCGTTTATAAAGAGATTTTTTTTCCACAAAAATCAGTGTTGGATTTTCCCCTGCTAAGATCCTTTGGGAACAGCTGTGGTAAAGAGGTTAGTCCTCCTGCAAGATATGAAAGCTAATCCAAATATTTCCATGTCCTGGGGGAGGCTGGTTCAGGCACTATCCTGCTGAGGAAGCTTCTCCCTGCCTCTGCAGATCCCTGTTGGAACACCCAGAGAGGCTGGGCAGGGTGGCTCTCAGGTGATGTCTAGTTCACCATGGCCAAAAGCACCATGAAGCCAGAAAAATGACTCTCCAGATGTGTAAAGAGCAATTTCTACAACCTGTTGATTGCTGTGCTCTTCCTACCATCCTCTCAGCTAGGGCTTGGGCTCACTGTTTTGTCTGTGTGTCTATGGAGAAACCACACTCGCAGCTTCTACACAAAAATTGTGTGTATTTTCTGCACCCTCTCTTGCTGACCTTGATCTGAGGCTGGCACTTTATTCTCATTCAGCCAGGCAGCTGTAATTATTGCTTTGTGTGCCTGATACACTTCATCTGAGATAACCCATTTCAGCTGGAGGCTGATTTGACAAAGGGAATCCGGAAAAACAGATTTGTTTACACTGTCGGGCTGGCAGCATGTGGACTGCTTGACTTTTGTTTAAAAAAATAAAAAATAAAAAAGGCACTCTGTGAAGTGGTTTCCAAAGTAGTACTATCAAGATTCAGAAAGTTGGTCTTTTTTATCGCTGAAAAATGTGGCATTTATAGTTTGCTTGCTGGATTTTCTATTTTTTTTTATCCTGGTGTATGAGTAGCTCTCAGCACATTGTAAAAGGAAAACTTGAAAGATCCAGTAAAAATAATTGAAGCTAGGAAAAAAAAAATCTGAACAGATAAAATTACTAGTATTTCACTTCCATAGAAAAGGATCCAACTGATGGGAATCTGCTGGCAGAGGTCAATAACAGTCCTGAGAAACACCTGAGTGTTGAATTTCTGATCAGAAGAACCAGGAATTCTATGAGTAGGTTTTCATTTTGTAAGACTCTAAGGGTTTCTGTTGTGCTGTGATTAGGCAAAGGTGTCCCTCTCAGGGGTTGCCCTTTACCATAGAGCAGAACAGATTCTCAGTGTGTGTGAATTGCTGCAAACCACCCGAGCTCGATGTGCTGTGCTGCACATCACCTGTCATTAGCACTTAACAGAGTTCATTAACAGCGTAATTTCATTGTGATGCTGCAACAGCCACTGCCAAAGCATGTGCCAGAATCATAACTGTTTATCCATAAATATCCATTTTCTTTTATTTTGGTAATAGAGCAATATGGGTTTTCTTCAAAAGCAGGTGGATGGTTTGTTTGCTCCACGCATGGCTTATGACTGAACTGAAGTGGAAAGTGCTTGCTAGTTACTGGAAATATAAGTCATCCTTAGCATCTGGTGCCAATCTGACCTTCCTGGGAAGGTGTGTTCTGTAGGAAATTAGAAGCAGAAGCATCATGGAGTGAAATGAAATAAACACAATCAGTCAAGCAAAAAAGGCAGATGCTGCACTTGTTCCTGTCTTCTGGAGTAATGTGTGCAAGTGCCGTGGATGTACTGAGGGTGCTATTCCTACAGGCCAGAAGGAATCAGCAGAATATCATCTATAACATAATTAATAGAATTTATAGCATAATTAATATAGCCTAACAGGAACCACTGCCTTCCAATACTGGGGCATCTATTTAGAAATATTTTGCTAAAATTATATTTTCTCCCCTGAAAGAACTGACAACAAATCTGACCTTCAGCAAGCAGTTTGGTGGACTCAGATGTCAGATGGGGAGTCAGGAGCTCCAAGATCTGCCACAGAAGTGCTCCTTGAGCAAATTGTTCCTCCTGGTCTGACTTTTGTTCCCTTGGGCATTAATTTACCCAGGCAGTCCCTGGGGACAGGGATTGTCCTTTACTGTGTAACACAAAGATAGGTTTATTAAAACAATCCCTTCCCTCCCCACCCTCTCCCCCTGCTGTAATCCCACCAGTCTTTACCTATTACTGGTATCAATATTTCTGTTTCCAGGAGTTTTTAGGTTCCTCTCAGGTTATTGCAATGCCTCTTCCTCAGCTCTTCTGAAGGAAACAAAGATTTGAAAGTAAATTACTGAAAGAAACAGCCAAGCATTTTTACCAGGATGTATTTGTGTGGATTTGTGCTGGCAGAAGGATGTACCTGGAAGAGTAGAGTGCTAATGGGAATTTGGCTCACAGGATGGATAGAAACCCAGAGGAGGTTTGTTTTAGCAGTGAGTAGCTCACCCTGTTGAAAGGCTGCAATCTGTGTGAGGGTGTACACATATATATTTATCACTCTTTTTATGCTCTCCCATAAAGATACTGTTCTAGCAGCTGTTTCAAATAAAAAAGCCTCTGTAATGGGCATGTTGATAAAAAGCATTTGTAAAAAAAAAAAAGATCTTACTACACTGTGGATATGTGTCCTTTGGAGAATGCCTGTCTTAGTTACAGCACTTCTGGATTGAAAAGTAAAGAAAATAAAGTATCAAAATATCTTTTCTTGTAAAAGTTTGTTTCTTGGGGGTTTTTTTGTTTGTTTGCTTGGGTTTTTTTGGAAGAACTGAGCCAAACTGTTTAGAACTAAATAAAAGAATTCTGAAAGCTGGAGCCTTCAATCAGAAACTCTTGATTTTGAAGACAGAACAGGCTGGGGTTTAGATCCTGGATGTGAACTTGAATTTGCATGTTTTGTTGTCAGAAGAGTATTTTTAGCTGAGAGGCAGGCCAAAAACCAATGACACAGCCTCACTGAAATCTCATGAAATCAATTTCTAACCCTTCTTGGACCTCAAAGTCAGTAAAATTCAATTTGCTCTAAGCCACAAACCATATTTCTTAATGTGTTTTGGTGGGTAGCAAGCAGTTTGCATTTCACAAAGGCTTTTGTTCTATGTGCATTTTCTGAGCTTCTGGCATTCCCTGGGGGTTTTTTTTCCCTCTCTTCTGGATTATTTGTAGGAGATGCAGACTGCTGTCCCACTGCTGAAGTTCCAAGTGCACAGAGGTTCCTCCTTGCACACACAGAAATGGTGGAAGGGACGGAAAACTCCTCATTCTGCAGTGGGGCTGTTGACATCTTCAGACTTCCTGAGCTGAAAACATCCACAGCCTCTGGACTTTGAAATCCTTAATCACAGGAAGACTTAGAAAAATTATGCTGGTTTGAGTATTTATTTGTTAAAGGCTTTGACAGTGAATATTCTATAAAACAAGCAGGATTTTTTTTTTCATAATTTGCTTTAAAAAGCAGAATTTTTTTCATAATCTGCTTTAAAAAGCATCTGACAGGAGGCAATACCTGTCAAAGCTACATCGAGAGTTGTAGCTGCAATCACATTAAAAGGCTTTTTTTCTTGTATCACAAAATGTGAAATATAAGAATTCCACTACTACAGCCCTGCAAAGAATTCCACCTGAGTTACTCTAGAGTTACCCTGGTTTAACTTGAAGCAGAAATGGGAACAGAAGTTGACTTCCAATTATTGTCAGGAAATTCATGATGACTGAAATATGCAGAAAAATCCCACATAGCTGTGATGAGAAAAAATCCTGCCAACTTGAGCTGCATCTAGAAGTGTAAACATGTGATGGCAGAGAGACAAAACTGCTTTGATAAGCACAGGTCACTGCTCGTTTCTTCCAAATCGTTTCATTTTTCAGAGTCCCGTTGTGCACATTCAACCCACTTTACTGCTTCTGTGGGAGCAGAGACAGATTCTGCAGCTCTGCAAGGATTGATTTCTTTTTCCAAACTCTGGGTGTGGGTTGAGGTGCTGTTTGCAAGTTTGTCAGCAGGCTGTTCTAAAAGGATGAATGATAAAGCAGGCTCTGATTCCAGGGATGTGTTTGGATGCACGTAGGGAATGAGGGAATGACTGAATATCTTGGAGAGTAGGGGACAAAGAGGACTTGGGGAAAACATTTAATTCTTCAAGCTGTTTCAAACGATGTTTGTCATGATTTTGAAAGGTCTATCATACACAGCAGGTGTGGATTTATTGCATAGATGTGCCCTTCATTGCCTCATAGAGTGCTGGTCTTGTGTCTGTGTTAGTCTACACACTCCCAAAGCTTTAGAGCTTCACTAATTTCTGCAGAGCTAGGATGGCTTAGAAAGCACCCACTGAATCTAACTCATAATTTACCCAAAGATTAAAAAGAAGATGTGTGAGGGAGAGAAACATCATGGCTTTGGGGTTACAAGCTAAGACCTGTTTTCATTTTCCTCTGACATGCAGATATATTCATCTAAACCCTCATTTGTTTTTGTCAAGGATTCAAAATGTTGGTGCAAACAGCAATGTGTGAGTCCACAAGGTGTGAATATTTCACTAAGGACTGCTAAAATCTGAGATGTAATCATTGTCTTGAAAAAGACAGTGACAGATTTTCCTTTTGACCCAGCAAGAGGCAGTTCCAGTTCACTCTCTTCTGAGCAGGGAATCAGTAATCCAGTAAAATCCAAACAATCTTCTCCAAAGTCCACTGAAGCCAGAAAAAAAAACTTGATTTCAGCAAGTTGTGGACAAGGCACTTCTGTTCTCAGACAGGAAGAGAGATGAGCAGAAAGAAATTTCTATCCAAAGTTTGCCATTAGAACAGAACTTTAGAATAACATCACTTGAAATGATAAAGAAAGATTTACTGAAGATACTATAAATTACAAAAGTGTGGAAAATAGGGGTATGAATAGGTGGAGAGTTATTTTCCTACAATTTATTGTGTGATATTTTCCTTGTTACAATGAATTTCTGCATGCAAATAAGACATATTTTTGTTCCCTTGGGAGTTAAATTATGTTTTAGAGGGAAGCTTCTTTCTGTTGTCTCACTGCTGCCTAATGATAAAACAAGTAGGATGATTTGTGAGGAATAGTGCATCTTGAAGAGAATACAATGAAATAAAAAAAAACAAAACAAAACAAACAAAAGAAGAGGTGAAAGAAAAAAAAAATTTAAGAGACTGCATCAGCTACTGCTGTGCCATGAAACACTGTGCTCTTGGTGCTTTATCTCCACAAGCTGGCCAGCTCTCCCTGTGTTTTAGTTGATAGGGTGACATCCCAGGCAGTCTCCCTAAACCCTAAGAAAGGCTGAAAGAGAGCAATTTGTCAGACAGTTCACAAATGCTTATTTTTAATCTGTCTATAAATGTGTTTGATACTTGCAGTGGTCACTGACTTCAAAGCAAAGTTGCTCTATTAGCATGTGAAGTTTAAAATAAGAATCCCTTTTGAGCTACAGAAAAGGGCATATTATCATTTCTTTCAGAAATACTTGCACTGGCTGATTGTACAAGCATTTTCATTAACATAAGACCTTTAATAAACCTCTCTTAATAACAACAAAACATGCACAGCATGTGGAAGGCTTTTCTCTGGGTCTCTAACCTAAACATTTTCCCTCCTTTTGTCTCCTGCTTCCCCAGAGGTGTCAGCAGCACTGAGGGCTACATCTGCTTCAGAGCAACACGAAATCTCGACTAGAACAGCTGCCCAGAGGCAGATCTCAGCACTGCTGTCTTCTCTCTGAAACACATGGCAATTCTAGTTAACAATTGGCAGGAGAGTTGATAAAGCTGGAAAATTAAATCCAAAGTAACATCATTTACTAACTTTCTAAGAGTATCAGCAGCAGCACCTCTGCCTGAACCCTCGTGCTGCCTTCCAGCCCCACCTCACAGGGGTCCCCAGCCAGCTTCACAATTCCTGCTTCTGCAAAAGGTTCTTGTCTGTTAAATTGCCAGAAGGATATCACATCAACTTTCCTCCCATGTAAAGGCAACAAAGGCAATGTGCTGACTCAAAAATATTCAAACTCTTCTTTGCGGAAGCTGCCACACTGTTTAGAAGTCTGGAGAAATTAAAAAGCAATGATCAGAGAGTAAAAACAGATAATTCAAACAAGGAGGAAGGAAACACAAATCTGTCTAGGCCAGTGTTGCTGCTTGGAGCACTTAGGCAGAACCTTGCAGCCCTCAGCTGCTGCAATTTTGCAGAAATCTCTGGGTTTAGCTTTACCTTCACACCTACTGTTGGTTTCCTCTTTCAATTCAAGAGCAAAACCACTTCTCTCTTCCTATTTTTTGCCACAGATCCTATAACATCTGATTTAGAACGTGTGCAGATTTTAGATCAAGCAGAATCTAGTCAAAGGATGTGAAATACATGGAAAGAATGTGAAATTAGATGAAAAGGGTTAAGAGTTTAATGGAGAACTGTTTAACATGCAGGATGAGAGGGATTCTTAGACAAAGATGATGGCTGTTGTCTGAATTTCAGTTTTTCCAATTCTCCTGAGAGACATGAGAAGCCTCCAGAAACTGGAAGACCAAAATAAAATCAAATTTTTAAAAGAGGAACCATGACTTTATCCTCAAAACAGATTTATTTCCCTCAGAGAAGATGATAAATACTGTTTGAGCCTTTTCTAGCTGTTTCCACAAAAATTCAGTATTTCCCTGCAGGATGCTGAATTTATTTTCAGTTAGAGCATCTAGATCTTCAAGGATAAAAAAGGAGAGTACCAAACTTGCCTGCAGGCTATGTTTTTCACCAGAGTGCATTGCCTGGCTCTATTCATCACCCTTTAGGTGCTTGGCTACAAAATCCACTCCCAGCATTGCAATTCCTGCTTTCCACTCTTAAAACCCTACCTTGACTGCCTGTTTTTCTATACTTTTTCCAGTCCTTCTTTTGAATCTTCATAATTTTAACTTCGTGATTCCTTCCTCCACACCTCTCTCGTATGCCAGAGCCAGGGAAGATTAATTTCATGTCCCTAGACTCATTGGGAGTGTTTTGATCCACCTGTTTCAGGTTCTGAGGGGAGTCTGGTGGCTCCTTGACCTACGTGGAATTTATAGTCTGTGACTAGAAGTGAAGAGAAAGAAACTGCACTTATCCCCAACAAAGTTCACTATTTTCAGTGAGGAACGAGAAGGACAATTTTGTACTCCTGGGCTGGAAATTCAAAGACCTATTTTTTTCAACAGACTTTGTAAATTTCTGCAAGTTATTTTAATAATTTTCTGCCTTGTTTTCCCTATCCAGGAAAAAAATCCCAACCAGATATAACATCTTAGTCTACATTTTCTATCCCTCCAGACTAGTTAGCAATGAAGATTTGTGTGCTAAGGTTTTATTTCTTGCTTTGAGGGGAGGGGATGTCGCTGTTAATATTCATATTACATAAAGTTTAATGAGGTCATAATTTTAGCTGGGCTAAATTGCAAACAACTCCTATGCCTGGTATGATTAAATCTGCTAAGAAAGTCCATTTTATTTTAAGAATCATGATATATTTGTGTTGCTCAGTGTAGACAATGAAAAAGAAACACCTTTAACCATCTTTTTCAGAAAGAGAAACCATTACAAATTGAGAGCATACAATGTTTTTTTACTGACACTAATCCCCAGGATGTTTCTGAAAATTAGAAAAACTACCTGTCTGAAATGCACAAAATTATCAGTCAAATCCAAATTGGAGAACTAAAAATAATGCTTGCCAAAGTTGAATGGCTTAGCAAGGCCAGTTCCTTGGAGCTGGTAAAGAATAATGCAGAAAACTGAGAGAAGGAAATAAGAACTACTTAAAAATATGTGATTTGATGGCAGGCAGCAAAGCCAGGCAATTATATAGGGAGTGTCTTTCATCAGTAAATAATTCCAAATACAAAATAAAAAGCTGCTTATCAAAAGAAAGCACAAAACTTTGTGTGCTAGAGTAAAAATAATCTTAATATTGTACATTCCCTAACCTTGAGTCATCTCCAAAATACACAGGGACTGCTGATGCAAATTAAGGCCTTGAATTGGTCTTACCTTGGTTTAAACATTGAGGTTCTGATGCTAAAGACTTCAGTAAATAGCAATCAATTTAGGCTGTGGTTCTCAGTGTCTGTATTCCATGGAGACTGGGTACTGCAGGTCTCAGAGCAGGTCAATTATCTCATCCCCAAGATGATTTTTCATTAGTGCTTTTATTAATTTAAATCAGATATGTGCTTTGGAGGAAGCTTTTATAATCCCCCTGCTCTCATAAAGCTGGTTATATTACAATCTAAAGAGAGTGCTCAGTTTACAGCCTTGTTAACATGCTAACAAGCAAAATTTTACATTCTACAAGCCCTTAATAAAGTGATAAATTAATTAGCTTGCCTGGACAATCAAGGTCCAAGACCATCAGCTAATAGCAATTTAATTTTGCTTGTGTTTCTGACCTGGGCACTCACTTCCCTGACAAAGCTTTCAAGGTCAGCTCAGTGGGTGTCAGGACTAGGTTTCTACTTGGCCTCTCTTCAGAAAAGTAGAATTTGTCCTGTATCCCTTTCTCTGACAATCACAAACAGAAACCCCAGCCAGCACTGGAGTCCTTCTTTGCTGCCATAAACCCAACAGTAAGCAAGAATTTTCTTCTGTGGGAAAGAAGGTTCCTATAAGTTTTTGGCTCTCAGTACTCAGTGACTTTATTACTCTTTTATCTACTTCCACTCTTTCTATGCCATTGGAGAGAAAGTTGCCCACCTCTAATGAGTGAAATACAGGATTGATCTACATCTCCTATTCATGTCTGGAATTTAAAAAGTTTATCCTTGCTCCTGCTTTGCCCATACCATTTACTAGAATTTCTTGTGCATCCTCTAAAATAAAATATTGTTTGCCTTGCTCTTCTGGCTATATCCTCCCACCCCTTTTCCTACCCTTCCTCACACAATCTTTTATTTGTTTTGTCTCTGCATTTATTTTTTTAATCTGTTGTTAAGAACATAAAATTCAGAGCTCAGCCTAAACCTCACACTTGCAAAGCAACTCTGTTCTTTGGCTTCATAGAAATGCACATTTTGTACAGTGCAGGGAAACCAACCAGCCGTGCAGTCCAAGCTGGGAACAGGACACAGCTGGATTATTGGCAATTGGCAAAGAGAGAAGCAAAGGATTCCAGAGGTTCAATCTATTCTGTGTGAAATAGAGGCGTGAAATATTATAACCTTTTAGCATTAGCAGCAGCCATAAAGCTGAGAAAACTTATTGGAATCCTGTTCATTTCAAATTTAATGCTGTTTTCCTGCATTGCAGATATTGTATGGCCAGATCGTAGTTAAATGCATTATGGGATTCTAAACTGTAGACATTAGTGGAAACAGACACTAAAATCCAGAAGGGGGTATCATTTTCTAAAAGAGGATAAGGGGTAATCAATGCATGTCTTTCAAAAATCTCATTATAAAGTCTAAATACTTTATGGATAAGAGATTCAGATAATGCCCAAGCTGTTTAGCAACTGGAAACAAAGCTCAGGTGATAGCTTTACTAATGGGTTTTCAGCTGCAAACAGCCCAATTGTGGCTGCAAAGTTCCAGAACTTTTGTTTGTTTGTTTGTTTATTCAATGTTTGTTTCTTCAAGAGCAGAAATAGTGGAGCAAGGATTTTTTTGTTGTTTGGTTTTTGGAATTTTTTTTTCTCCCCATAGATCTTAAGCCATCTAAGGCAACACGTGAAAATTTCCTTCTTCATCTTAAAGACAGGCAAATAAATCAGGAGACTTTTATAAATAAGAAGACTTTTACAAATAAGGAGCCTCAAATATCTTTTCTAAGGTTACCATGGATGTCTAAGAATTGTCTGCCCAGAAGGATTTGCACTGAGCAGCCTCTGTTTGGGTGACAGAGAAATGCCACAGATCTGTGCACTGCCAGAAGTGGGCAAAGAGTCCCATAAATCAGAGAGGCAGAAGTCAATGAAGGCTGAATTTTAAACTTCTGTAACCCATTATTATTAAATAGTTTCTAACACCTGATTAAATTATCAGTAAAGACATAAGAACTGTGATGAAAAGCAAAGTGCAATCAAACATTGAAATAGCTGCCATGTTGCATCTGAATTAGAAAGAAGGGTTCAAAAATAGGTTTTTGCTATATTAGAGGGAGAAAATTGTAGACTGGGTGGGTGGTAGGTGGATAGACTTGGAAGGTTTGGCTAGTGTAAGGAAATAAACACATTTGACCCTTGAATTATGAAAATAAAGAGGGTGAGAGAACATGATTGAAAGATAACACTTGTTCAACAAATAATTTAGAGGTAGGCTGCAAAAGGTTGGAAGAATATATCAACGTGATTGCAATTGTAACAGGAAAAGAGGCTAAGATTAGAATTATCTTTTAAGAAAAAAAATATCCTGTTTTTAAAGGAGGAATTAGTAAAAAAACATTGTACGAGGGAAAAATGAAAAACCAAGGTCATGTCAAATTCTTACAGTCAGTGCAGGTTAACAAAGAAAGCTGTTCTTATACATTTTTCAAATCCATCTTTTTTTGTCCTTCCATGTGGTGAGAATGGCAAGAATTAAAATCCAGTATGCCAACAGAGAGCCTTTCAGCTTTGGTGCACTGTGCTCTGAGATCAGGTTCTCGCAGCGAGAGCTTTGGTTTCTTTATGATGCTCTACACATACCCTAACACCACTTTGGTGATAAATAACCCCCTGAAGGTTAAGGAGGTCATTTCTGCATGAGTGTGTATTCAGCCTGTGTTTTTCAGCAGAGCTGCACGTCTGTATTTTACTGGCACAGGCATCTGTCCACCAGGAATTGGTGTAGGCTCTGCTCTGACATTGTAGGTCATTGACAGAGAGTGTTGTGGGCAGGAAGGGGAGGAAAGAACAGCTGCTATCAGAGCAGAATTTTTAAGTGATCTGAATGTATCTTTTCTCATTTCATCTGAGATGCCCCTTTTTATCAACAGCAGTAAGGTGTATTTTTTAAAGTCTTTGCCCTGTTGGCAATGTTTCCAAAGGGACAGCAGTGTTTTCAATGCCTAATCAGTCTAAACCAGGCTCAATTGTTTTTCTTCAAAATTTCTACTGAGTTTTAAATTCCCACACTTGGGGTGTTTCATTAAAATTGTATTGTGGGAATAGAACTTTCACTTGTCCCAAAGTGCCAGACCCCCTCTGCCTTTGCTCCAGGCCACTCTGGTACTGCCAGGGGCCCCAGGGAGGACAGATATTGGGCAAAACCTCAGACCTTGGCTCTGAGTTTGGGGAACACTTGTCAAACATGAGCCATTCCAAATCAAGGGTTGGGTGTTGGAGAACTGATGGTTTTCCACTAACAGAACTACTAAGTGTGAATGAAAATGAAGAGCACAAGGAACTGCAGGTACTTCAGAAGGCAATGTTGGATTCTAACCCTGTTCCAATATATTAGAGTATGTTCTGAAAAATCACACCATCATACCCCAGAGGATCCACTTATTATATTCAAGGAGAAATAACCACCAAATATAGTTGACTTAATATAGTTCTACAGAAATGGTTCATAATCTATACTATAGCTAAGAATGTTGTGCTGCTGGGAAAAGGAAAAAAAAAGGCTTCCTGAAAAATATAGCCAGGCTAAAGAGTAACACAGTGACAGGATAGAGTGGAGGAGATGTTATGGACTTTCACTGCAGGAGATTAAAAAAAAAAAAAAGGCTGGGCAAAAAAATCTGTCAGGAATTAGTATTTCTCACCATGCACTGGGAGTGACCTAAACAGTCCCTCTTATACCTCATCTTTCCCAGCCTCTGATTCCCCACCAGCTCTCTGTGTAAGAGAAACAAATTTATTTGAAGCTTCTGCAGAAAATATTATTGCCCTTGATTGGAAGAGCCAGGTAAGTCATTGTCAGTGTTCCAAAAAGCACCCTGAGAGAAAGAGAAGAGAGGAAGAGGTAGGAGAGCTCCGTGCAGCCTGCCTGGCTGGGGCAGTGCACAGTCTACCTCTCCTCACCCTTCCTGGTGGGGCTCAGTAACCCAGAGATGTTTATCTGCCTCTCTCTCTTCCTCCTCCCCTTGTCTAACAAGCAGTCTAGACGTTAAGATTTAGATTTTCTGGAAAATATTTATTCCATTTTATCAGCACATGGTAAGGTAAGAAGATTTGATATCCAAAAATAGAAAATGTAATTGATGTTTTATCTAGGGATAATTATCTGTCTTTCACATTGCTTTTTCCCACACAGAAGCTCAGCTAAAAACACTGTTCTACTTTTCAATTATATTTCTTCTGGAAGACCTTCTGCTTGCTAAAGCTTTTGAAAATGTGAAATAGAATCTACATAGTAGTGCTTATAAAAAAAGGCTCTATTAATCATAATCATAAATTGTGATCAAGTCCACTACAGGTATAATTTGTCTCTCTCAAAATATGATAAAAGATAGGATCAATCATCTAATATGCTAGTCACTGCAGTATTTTTCTTTTAGACACATTCTCTTGAGGGGATATACTGGATATGCTGGGTATGAAAAATATTATTTGAGAGAAAAAAATATAATGCTTATTTGATGGAAAAGACTGTAAAGAAATCCGGCAGTTCTGTTTTTCTCCTTAACTTATATCACAAATTAGCCTTATACTAGAAAAGTAATAACCTCCAAATCTGCCTGTTGAAGTTCCCAACTTAGAGCTGTTGAGATCTTAGAAGGGGATCCTTAATATAATATCAAATACGTTCATCTACAAATGTCAGGAGGGACATAAATCAAAATCAGTTTTCTGAAAAGCTTCTGTCTCTGTAATACGTAAAATCTAAATCCAAGATTTACTGTAGATTTTTAAAACTGTGGCTAAAGCTCAGCAGTTTTGTAGAGTCCTCATTAAAAGTCTAATTTCACATCCATGATGGAGTCATATAAAGGCACCTGGATTTCTTCCTGATGGAACAGTCTAGAAGATGAGCATGGTTGTAAGTATTTCATCCTTGCTGTATAAATTTGCTGTTAAAACTATGGATAACAACTTTTCCTTTTAAAATAAAATCCAGCAAGCTAAATAATCTAATCTCTATCTCCACTGAACTCCATCATTATGGTATTCTGTGATCTTGTTAACTTCTGTGTCAGCAGTTTTTCTGGCCCCAAGACCTTCGAGCTTCCTTTAAAGAGAAGCTTAACAATCTGCACTGATCACTCAGAGAATAAACTTTAAAATTCCTTGACTTGGAAGAAGAATCTAACAGCAAATCCATTCAGTGGAAGTTCTTAATTTAGAAATTCTAATGTTGAGGAAAAAAGAACAAAGACAAAGGGATCACTCAGTTCCTTGCAGTATTTAAGTCATATCAGGAATATTTTGTTCGGTTTTGATCTTCCCAAGTTCTAGAGATATATTGGAAAAATTGCCAGTGTAACATCCTTGAGGGATTTCACAAGATTCTCAAGGGGAAGAATCCTCATCTCTATCCATCCAATTTGTAATTGATAATAGGTATGTATTGGCATCTATCCTTAGGTATCTACCTGTTAAAAAAGCAGTATAAATGATTTCACTTTAATTTCTGATTTCAAAGCTAAGCTCTTTGATTTTTTTAGGAGGACTGTGACCTCTGTTTTCAAATTTTGTGCCTGAGTTCCAAGTCTTCTAGAGGTAACTTAAAACAAGCAGCCAAAAAGATGTTCTAAACACTTTTTTTTTAGAATTCATGCCTAGAAATGTATGAACTTATGAAGATGAATTTATATAATTTCATACCTGACTCTGTACACAGCATCCTAGACGCTGTCTCTGTAATTTTTTTTCTGCTTGGATGTTTGGGTTTTTTGTACCAAGAATCCTTTTGTCCTCTGTTATTTTATGTCTACTTCCCACAAAAATTGTCATACAAATATGAGTGAATGTTTAAATCTGCAATCTCTGTACCCTCTAAAATGTGAATTCTATTTATATATATTTGTGCTGATAGAGAGAATTCTACAGCAGGACTCCATCGCTTGCAGAAATATTTGCTGCTGGAGATGAAAATGTGATTTTTGTCTTCCTTTTAGTTAAAGCCACTGCTAAACATGGATAAATTCTGTTCAATCCTGTATTTTTACACATCTTCATTATCTAAGGTGTCTGATAACATCTTGACCTGAAGGTGTTGAGAAAAACGTGGAAAGTATTATCTTTGCAAATTCAATTAATTTCAAAGAGCTGATAATTAAAAAGGCTGGAGAAATTTGTGTAGCATTATTTTCTTCAGTTAATCAAAGAGAAGAGTTGATGGCAGCTTCACAGGGTTCAAATTTTAAAAAAAATCTCTTTTTGAACTATTCCTAGGACATGGTAGATACTACAGAATTTTCTTTCTTACCTCTTATAAAATGTCCAGGCACAGTGAGAAGACATGGGTTGAAATTAAGCATACAAGTAAAGCAATTAATAGATATTTATGATCTTTGTGCAGGGTTTGAGGGGTTTTTTTCTTAATTAATATGTACAAACCACCAAATTTGTCAAACAGTATAACAGATGAAAGCCATGCCTTTCTTACATTGCCCTTCTGGAACTGCTCCCTGACAGATGGCCTTACTGCCAGCATTGAGGCTGATTTTTATTTCTCTTTTCAGGCATGCTGATAAATATTAAGGCCTTCTAAAAAGAATAAGCAGGTAGGTAAAATCCACTAGTGATTGTATTAATTGCCTGAAAGCCTTGATTAAAAATTTATAATTTTTAAAGAATGGTTGTTGCTCCAAATAGGAAGGAGCAGGGGCAATGATGGAGGCATTGTTTCACAGTATTTCATTGAGCCAATTAGATCTATACATGCTTTAAGCTGCACAATAAGTTATTTTGCAGCTGGAAAATCATTATATATTTAAGGAAAAGTGCAGATTCTGAGTTTCAGCACAAACAAAAAGAAAATGGTGAGGCAGAGGCTGCAATTACCTTCCCAAAATCTTTCATTTTTGAATTCTGTGGTTTGTCTGGGGAGAGGTTTTTTAATTTTCTTTTTCTTCTTTTGTCTGTCTTCTTTAAGCAAATAGTTATGAAATATCAAAACGAATTATTAAACAGGCTCCAAGTTAAATTTAACCTCACTATATCTCTGAATTTGAGAACACAAGTCAAGCACAGACAGCTTTCTAAAAGACCTCAGTCCAGCTCTTCCAGGGTCAGCAGCCAACATGAATCCTCAGGCTCTGACTTTATCAGGAAAGGAGATATAAAGGATATATACAGGAAAAGCAGCATTTTCCCTCAAGTAATGTGATTATTTTTATGCTACCTCCACCAAAGGTGTCAGATGCCACCTTTACACACGGAGAAATAGATTTTCTTTCTTAACAGCCCTACAACTGAAATGGGAAAAAACTGACTGTTATCTCTGGTTTGTAGCTGGGTACCAATGTGGAGATGAGATAAAGGATTTGAGCTGTGGTGGAATCCCAGCAGAACCATTGGAATGTGCAGCAGAGTCCTCTCTCCTCTGCTCCCATCAACATGACAACATCACTGTTTTTAAACCCACCCCCTTCTTAAACTGCCACTGCTCCTGTGCACTCCAGCACAGCTAGGAAAGCTGTTCTTACCCCTTACTTGACACTCCCATCCATATGGGGACACAGACAGCTGACATGGGATGATTGTAAATGTTAGTTTATCACACTGTATCCAAGAAGCCACACTAAAAAGGACCTCTAAAATGCTGTCTTCTCTTCCAACAGGAGACTGATGCCCTGGCCTGTCCACATAAAGTGTCTCAGTGTGAGCTCTCCAGCACAAGGCAGATACCTGAGGGACACACTCCTTCCCCACAGAAGTCAAAGTTTGAAGCATTTAACATTTCATACTTCTGCCTTCAAAATTGGCACTACCTGTCCATTGATATTTGAGTCGGGTGCAGCTCCAACATTCCTTATGAAATTGATGCTTCTTAGAGCATCTCCCACGGTGGTTTTGTGCAAAAAACGCCTCTTAGAAATTCCTTAACCTGTGCCCTAATCAGAAATTAATCTTCTGAATGGCAGATGCAGGGTAAGTTTGACACTTTCCTTCTGTTTTGACATTTTTTTGCCAGTGTTCCACCGGTGCTTGTAAATGTAAGTACAGGGAATCTCTCCCGAATCAATAGATCCTGTCAAAATATGAGAAAAAACCCCTCTTCTTATAGTCATTGTCCTACACAGAAATAATTCAAGGAGTTAATGAGATCACCAGGGCTGAAAGCTTAAATTGAAAAGGCCAAAAAAAATCTGTCAATTGGGATCAGAGACATAATTCCTTTTTTTTTCTCCTTCTCTACTTAAGCCAGTCTTCAATGCAGAGTCTCTGAGCTCTCATCTGCTGCAGTAAGACAGTAAGTGCCTCTTCACGAATGAATCCACTAAAATTTAACTAACTATAAAGAATTATACTCAGCAGAGATGCCAGAACATGTTGTGGTATATGTGTGGTTGTAATTATACACATAGGATTTTCTCATGGTTAGTGAAAATGAACAATAAAGATTAATGCTGGCACCCTGAAGACATTTTGTTTCATGCATATGTGAGTTCCTATAAAGTCTCATTATGTCTTTATCCAGACAGAAGGGCAATGAATTATTCTTTCATGCTGTTTGACCTTCCTGCCCTCAGCCTCCTCTCTCTGTGCATGATACAGTCACAGGCAACTCTGCAAGGTCAGATATGATAAAAATGTATATATGTACAAATATATTAAATATATAATGTGTTACATATTGAATCAACATCTGTCAATGCCAGAAGAAACTTCAGCACTCTCTGTAGGTAATTACAGTAAGATTCCAAGAAACTGAGTATTTCTGATGCTTCCCAAAATCTTGCTCACCAGTAAAACACATCTTTGCAAAACCAATCCTAAAATAGTTTTAAAACCTCCTTGCACTGGAAATTTTAAGCTTGACGTTTTGCAAAACTCAGGGGAAATGTCAGTGTCTTTAGACGTTATTGGAAACAGGGTTATTCATTAAGTCTAATTATCCACTTTTAGCTCAGAAAAGCTATTTCAAGTTGTGGGCTAACCCCTCTCTAAGATATTTCAGGGGAACTTTCAATTTCATGTGATCCTGTCCCTAAATTATCCTTAACAGCTTTTTAACTTTTTGGTATTTAATTTTTCTCAAGTTCATGACACTGAAAGTGGAAGTTGCATCCATCAGAACACTTGCTGGGGTTTCCTGGCAGAGGGGAGATTTTAGGGATGCTGACAAGAATCTCTGTGCTGTTATCACTTCCTACATTTACCTTTGAAATTGTCCTACTGCTGGTCTGCACATCCCTGCAGGGACACCGAAAATTAAATGTATGCCCACCGGGGCATCAGTAATAACTTTGTGATTTATTCACAGGGCTGTAAAAGAGTTGGAGTAAAAGAAATCTAACAACTCCTACATTCAAAAACTCAGTACACAAACTTAATACCTTACTGAATATTCAGGCAAACAGGCTTCAGGAACCTCATGGAAAGCAGTGCTGATGAAAACATCAGGGAATTGAGTGACAAGTGGGTAAGTTAATTTTTAATGGCTGGAGAGAATCAGACATCAATATATCTTAGCTGCAAATTACTGACTGTCAGTATTTGTTTTATGATTGTGATGTTTCAGTTGCTGTTGACAACTGCTTGGTGCTTGAAATTGCAGAGAAGTCTTTACATAAAATATGATACAGCAATGTTTTCAAATCATCCTTTCTCTAGTAATAAACTTATTCAAAGTTATATAGAGATCACTCTATTTTCATTGACAATATAAGAAGCCCATGTTAGCATTGACCTGTTTGCCCCTTTTAGCTGTTTTTACCTCTTTTAGGAGGAGTTTAAGATTAGCAGAATAATCCTAGCACATTAAACAATAAAATATTTTCCCTTTTTCTTTTCCTGTCATATGCTTCCTGTAGAAACAATATATTCTAAAATGCCTGAATAATTAGATCTCTGTGTAATACACACGACACCTGATCAGTGGGTTCGATTTTTAAATTTACTTCCCTCTTTATGGTTTTTTTTTTCCTCCCATAAGCTGCACAGTGTGGGGTTTGAAGAAAGCTTCCTCCTCCTCCACTTAACCAGGAGGCAGCAGGTGCAGTGCTGCCATGCCCTGACAGATGAAAAACATTTGGCAGCAGGTGAAATAAGCAGTGCCTCGAAATCAAACTGTGGTTATCAGGGAAAACAGGTGGTTTTTTCATTTGAACAACTGCTTGTCTGCCCTGTGTCTGAGCCCTGCCTTCCCAGCAGTCACTCTAGGAGGTCAGGCTGCAGAACAACTGCTTTTATCATGTTTGGTATCTACCTGAGATATGTGTGATCGTCAGTAAGTTCAGTAGCACAGAAATAAAACGAGAATGGAAAGGGTGAGCCCTCTTACCACACAGCATGGCACCTGGTGTAAATCTGATGTAAGGTGTTCATGCCTGTCTCACTCCCAGGTAATTTATAATGGCCTCAAGTTCCGATAGAAAAAGCACAGAGCTGCAGGGATACACGTCAACTTTCCTTACACTGGCTGTCATCCCCTTGGAAACATAATAATTAAGATGTCTGCTGTAACTGCTTCTGTCAGAAATATTTTTAGATTTCAACCCATTTCAAGAAACTCAGAATATAAGGGGGAAATTACTGTATGCTGAAAGACACACTGAGGAAAGTCTTCCTACTGTCAGGAGAAACACTTGAAGAGATACACAGGAAAAATTCCTTGTAAATAATGTGAAAACTATCTTTTCCAGAAAATATATCAATTAAAAAAAAAACCAAAAAGAGGAAAGATGAGCATTAGTTTGACGAGGAACAAGGGCAGCCGAAACAGAAGTGAAATGACGGTTGCTGATGTGAGAGATAGTGTCTGAGGTCTGGAGGTGCTGGTGTGCTGCCCTGGATGATTCTGATGGATGTGGGAGGCTGGAGCAGAGCAGCAGCTCAGGAGCTGAGCTCTCACAGCTGGGCAGGCAGAAGCTCTCAGCTGCCTGAGAACAGCCCACAGGAGATGAAACAAATGCAGGGAGACAGTTGCACACTACTTAGGGTGCTGCCGGGCTGTCAGAAATAGTTAATTCTCATTTAACATTAATCAATGAATTAAGACTCAATTAAACAAGCTGTAACCAGGATTAACAAGTGACATTAATTTGCCAGTTAGGAAAGGGAGATTTTTCTGCCTGGTTACACATATATCACATAGGTTTCCATCTGTGGAGCTATTTTAAGGGAGATAAGTCTGCTTGTGTTGTGTTCTCAGGCTTTTCTCTGTAAATATTACCACTGAAAGGCTACTCAGTTATCAAGGCCTATATTCTAACATACATTAAAAGGCAGAAAAGAGCTCTGATTGCTCAGCATGGAGGAGAGAGCCCTCGGCTGCAGGAGCACAGGCATCACCAGCTCCTGAGGCTGATCAGAGAAAGCATCACAGAAGGATCATTTTGAAAACAGTGAGACTGCATTTTGGGAATTGCTCTGTGCTGTCACCCATGAGGTTTGAGGGCTGGAGGAGCCAAAGAAACAAGCGTGGCCATGGTTATGTAGTAGACCAGGGAAATAAGATAATACAACTAGAGAATAAAAGGTTTAAAAAGCAGGATGGAGAGGAAAATTGGTAATGTTTTCAGATGGAACAACCCCAACTCCACATCTTTGCAAGAAAGTGGACACTGAACTCCAGCTGAGGCCAAGGATGTAGTATTAAGTGAACCAAAAGGATTATTTTTCCTGCCTTGCGTAGGCAGTCCCATTTATGCACATCATTATACTGTCTGTTGTTCTTGCAAGAACATGATGTTGCTAACTCGTGTTCACCTGATAATTGTGCCCTTTTTTTCTGTGAAATTGGCTCCCAGGACTTTTCCAGCCTATATTATTGCAGGTATTTGTTTCCTAAGATTTCTGCCTTGCTCTTATTGTACTGTGCACTTTTGGTCCTTTTCTCTACCTCAGCGAAGTCACCCTGAATCTGAATTGAGTTCTCCACTGTGTTTGAAGCATCCTCAGCTACATGTCACCTATAAACTCCATCAGTACAATCCATATTCTCCTACCCAAGTCACTAATAAAAACTTAAAGGCACATTGGGATCTGGTGAACCTCATTTTGGGCATCCCTCCATTTTGATAGCAAACCTCAATTATTATCTCATTCTGGAATCCCAAATACATCAGCACAGAGCTTGCATTTTTTCCTGTCTTATTTATGTTTCCCTATTTTGTGGATAAGAATGTCATCTAAGAAAATGCCAAAAACTTTATCAGGTTTCTGACATCTATTTCTTCTCCCTTCTGCAATGAGTTATGATTCTGTCTTGGAATTAAATTAAGTAAGTCTCAAGTGACTTTTTTCTTGATAAATGAATATGGACTCTTATCATCTTCTTGTCTTCTGGATGCAAACAAATATTTTGTTGAACCATGAATTTCAGCATATTTCCAGGAAAGATAGGTCAATCAAGTTAACCTTTATGCTTCAACTCATTCTTCTTCTCCCTAATGAAAAATAGCTACCTTTTTTCTCTGTTTTCTCTTCCACGTTTTTAGTGGAAGAATTGCCTGTACAACTGTATCCTATCCCTATTTTCTAAATAATTTTTTTCCAATTTCAAGTGGATACGTTAAATTGCCAGTACTTTACTTGCGTTTGGTGCCCTAAACAATTTTTCTATGAAGAAATATTTATTTCCCAATGAAAATTATAACTCTGAGTGATGATAAAAGTAGCATAAAATTCTCTAAATTAATTGTAAAAACTTGATCTTAAAGGTATTATTTTTGCTTTTGCAAGCATGATGAATCACTGATTTTCAAAGCTTTTTTTGCTTAAATGAGTTTTTCTCTGTTAAACTTTCAAAAAATAAGTAATTTTCTGTATTAAGGATTCAAATGGGTTTTTTCCCCACATCAGAAGAAAACCTTGCAGAAGAGAGTGATTTGTATTGACAGACTGCTGAAAAATGTCCTGGCTTTAAAACCTGAAGTTTGGATCAGGGTTGTAGAGACCTGTGGAATTACACACAGAGGTCCTTACTACAGTAATCTGAAATGTTGCTAAGGATTGGAGACCTTTGAATGAGATGATGATAAAAACTTCCTCCTACAATCTGGGTCGAAAAAAGCTCTCCCTCTTGCAAGACAGAAGAAGAAAGAATTTCATTAAGTAGATACCAAATTTTATCAGATTAATATAATATTATGTACCTTCTCCAGTGATAGATCTCTGTAATTAAAATATCCTTTTGAAGGGACTGATTGGTTCAGTTTATTTTTGTCCTCAATCTCTTCATCCACAATTTTTTTTTTTTTTAATTTGACCTTCTGTACTCCCATCTGCCTTTCTATGATTATTCCAACTAAAAAATTCAGTTCCCTAAACTGCCAGTAAATAAGTATTGTGCTGGCTCTTTTTAAAGCTGCCACAAGGTGCTGATCAGCAGAGATTAATCTTGTAGATGCACTAGTTCCATCCCCAACTATCTTTCGATTAATTTGTTCAGTTTTAACTACTGAAAGGAATTCCCCAAACTTTGCCATTCAAAACTAAATATCACTAAATTGTATTTATCTACAGCTTTATTTCAACACATATTCTGACAAACTCTCTTCTTGCAGTTCTCAAGGTTGCTCAGTTTGTTGGTGATCTGACCTTGTCACTTGATGTTCACGTCCAAAATTGGAGTAATTCCCACAGTATCCTGAATTTTTTTCCCCTATGAATCCTCCTGGCTACATCAGAGATTCCCAGTCCTCCGAATAATGAATGAATAATTTAAGATTCAATTTCTTAATCTGTTGCATTCGTTCATTTTACAATGGCATTGATGAGAAATGAAGGCACTAACCATCTTGCAGGAATGAACATATCAGCTGTGATTTCTTTTTTTTAAGAACTGGTTCTCAGGAAAAAAAAAAACCAACCTAGATAGGATTTAAAGTAGTAATTGAAAGTGAAAGCCATGGGCATACAGACATTAATTAACCCCCCTTTCTTCCTAACCCCAGCAGATTAAGGCTGCAGTTGCAGTTCAATGGATAAATTTCACTTTCACCACCTCAACAGTGCATCATTATGGTGCATCATTTGCACATCAGCCATGCAAACCATTTTTCACTCATTTTTACTCCTTGAGGTATTGCAAAAAGATATTTTTTAAATCTCCTATATATATCTCTTAGAATTCTCCAGCTTTGTTTCAAACAACCACCTGTATAAAATCTTCAACTACAGAGGCACTTCTTTGTTCTGCTGTCTTGATGATTAAAGTAATTTTAATAGAAAGCATAGGAATTTTAATATGTCATTAATAATTAATATTTCAAGGATAAAATCTCTTAGAAGTTCTTATTTTAATTCTGTTCCTTGGAGTTTCACAGAAAATCTAAGGGAAGATAATTTAGAGTAGTTAATATGCATAAATGCTGGAGGTGAGACTCACTGGAATCCAGCATTTTTGAACCGTTTAATTAAAACAGTATCTGTTTATTAACAACAGGTTTATTTGATTTCCTACCTTTGTCTATACAGGCCTGAGTTTAGGTAAGAAAAGTTAGAGAGAGCAAAGGAACTGTGATGAAGGAAATAGATAAGAAAGAGCTAAAAAGGCCACGAAGAGCTAAAGGGCCTCTATGCAGCCATAGTCACCTGCAAATTGCTGTGGCCTGTCATGTTTGTTTATTTTAATTCTTAATGAGCTCATGAAATAAAGTTTAAATCAGAGTACATATTGTCCTGTCAATTTGAGAGATCCATATGGCCTTTGACATGCTGTCAGCTTTAAATTCCTTATGTAGTGTTCCTCACAGGAACTGCAAAAAGAGGGGAAAAAAGGAACCTAAACTGGAAAAGGTATCTGCTCTGAGGTATCCTCTTTCTACAAGCAGCACATCTTGAGCTTTGTTGAACAAACCTCTGAATGGTTTTCTTGTCACAGTGTTTAGAGAGAGCAAACATTCATTGTTACACAAGTCTCACCTAATTAACCTAGCACACATACCATTTTCTAAACCACCTTTCCAAAAAATTAAAAGGTTTCCAACTTAGTCTTGGCATTTGTGTCCAAATCAGATCCATCCCCATGATGACATTTCCTTAAAATGTAAGAAAAGCATTCTCCTTACCAAAGCTCCAGTGACTTTTCTCCACCTCTCATAAATGAAAATGCTCTAGTTAGCAGGTGTATTTGTACATCTGACAGCCCAGCGTTCTCCATAAATGTTTTAAAATATAACCCTAGGGGGAAAAAAAGTTTTATGAACAAAACGTGATCCTTATTTACTCATTGGATTTAACTGTACCTTTTTCACTAAACTAGTTAGATTAATTTTTTTTTGTCTGAACACTGCAAAAAAATGCCTCAGCATTCAAGTGGCATAACTGATGTTTCCGATGTATGGAATCAGGTGTCAGAAAGTACAAAAAGTTTGAGCTCAAGTGTGGCTTTTCCAGATTTTAGATAGGCAGAAAATATACCTCTTTTTAAGAAGACATATTTGATTCATTTAAAACAAATTCCTCTTGGATTTTGCCCACTTTGCAAAAGAAAACAGCAGCAGCATGCACAAAAAGGAAATAACAAAGGTTTTGTCAAATTGAGCTTCTGTTAGGATGTAAAAAAGCCTGATGAAAATCAGCAAAGAGTTCTTTCAGGCTCATCCTCATTGCCTTGAAGATTCTCAAATCTGCCCAGCTGTTGCAAATCTGCTTTCAAAAGACCCATTGCATTAAATTATTTTTCTTTTAACATTTCTCATGGCCTACTAAACCTCGTCAGCTCACACATCATCAACTCATCCTCTCTCTCTGATACTCTTTTGCCAATTCTTCAACAATCCTTTCACTAACCTGGAATGTGACAACTTGAGAAAATCCACATCTACTCTCTTTCATGCAGATAATCTCTGTTATTGAGAAATCTCTCATTATTATATTTATTAATCTCTCATTATTTAACAAAAAAAGATTAAAAAGCACTGCTTGGCAAAATATGTAACAATGTCAGAGGAGCATCCTGTGAAGGCGCTGGCTTTTTCCAGTAAATCATAAATAATCACTTTAGTAAGACTATGCCTCATTCTCACCTAAAATAAAGCACCTGAAAACAACAGTGTGCCATGTTTCCAAAAGCTTGTCCTAAACTTTAAAAGTGTTTGTTTCCATCATCCACTTTTTCCGTGTTCTCATCAGTATTAACTACTCCAACAGTAAAATAAATGAGGCACTGTCAGTAGAGGACATGTTATTGCATCCAGCAAAAAGAATACAAAATCTGAACTTGTACCTAATCCAAATACGTGCTGAAAAAAGAAAAGACACCAAATTTTCCAGTGACAACAAATTGTACAGTTACACCACTGTACCTCTCTTAAGTGTCCATTTCTCCTAACAATTGATAGGCAGTACAGATTTCAGACCCAGGAATTGTCTCACATAAATTAATTTCCAGGAAAAAAAAAAATGAACTTGCCTGTACTCTTGAATTAAATGGGGTTTTTTTCATACATATATTTAAAAGCAGGAAGGAAAAGATTTTCTATAAGGCTAATGACACACATGTTTTTATTGACTTAATTTCATATTTTTCAGTTGCTAGAATAAAAAATAACAGCACTTTCAAGGGTTTAGCCAAAATGATATATTCAATTATATGTAACGTATATATTATTTTCATTCCTGCCAAAACTTGCATTGTTAAAAAAGGCCTACAATTACTTTGAGTAAGCAAATTCATCCCTACCTGAGCACAAACCACTGTAATGCCAGTGCTTTTCCCAGCTCAGTTTAAGATATCCCAAATGATAAAACTTTCACCACTTCTCCTTGAGAGTTCATTCTAACAAGTCTTGCTTCTGCAACAGCAGGCTTTGCAATCAACCCATACTCCAACTCCCTAAGTTATGCAAATTTGTATTTGCTCAGCTAATGCTTGGTTACAGAAGGTACAGGCACTTATTTGCATTTCAGAGCTAATAAAATATCATAAAGTTCCAATTTGAATCAATTTAACTTGGTCCCCATGGTAATCCCAAAGGAAATGTGAGGGGGAAAAGGGTGTTTTGTTCCTATTAAAAATAGCTGATTGATTGATAGGTGGATAAATAGATGACATATCGCTCCCAAGAGAAGATCAGAAGCCTCTACTGTAATGAGGATACCATTAAAGGCAATAGTTTCAAATGTGAGATAAACTGCGGTGAGAAAGGCAGATGCATTGTCAATACATCTTCAAAAGCCTTCTGAGCAGTTTTTCCCTCAGTGTTTCACACTGTCCTGCTAGGATTGATTTCCCCCACCTGCAGAAGTCTCTTGCTGATAGATTTTATTACTTAAATTCAACAATGGGGTAACAATTTGTCTGTTTTGAGCAGATGGATTTACAGCATGGTAGTAAATAGAAACACTGAAGAGGAAAGTGCTAGGCATAATGAATTTTTGCCTTTATTTTCCAGGTTAGTTTGGAAAACCAATACAAGCATTCTCAAGTCCAAGGAAAAGGCCAGAATAACCTACCTACTCGGAAGTAATTGGTATCCAAATTAATAATTGCTGCCTTTGTCAAGAAGATCTATTCTGATTATTTTGCTGTATTAGGACTATCACTCCTAAATTCAAACACTGTGTTCACATCAACCTGTCTTTAGCAATTTACAAGAGCTACACAATTGCACAGGCAGCAATTAGAGGGCTTGGGCATCAAAAGCAACTCCTAAAAGAACTGTGGATCAGTACATTCATTCATTAGGTGACTATCATTGATAACATAATGACAAATGGACACATTAATTAAGGGGTTTCCTTCCTAGATAATGACTGTTATGTTCAAAATTGTGTAAAGAGATATTTGCATTTATGTCTTCTTCAATAGGAGAAATACCTATACGGAAAAAATAGTTAAGTCACTTGTAAAACTGTCAGATTTTCTAATCCTCATGTGAATTATTTAGACAACATGCATTCAGCTGTGTACACAGCACATGTATTTCCCCCCATTATATCATTATGTGTGATTTTACCTCTTGAATGTGATATCTAAATTCACTGCCTAAATTGTACATAAAAGCAGGAACTTTCAAATTCTTGCTTTCCCTAAATACTTCTGGAATCTCTGGTGCAGCATCGATTAACATATGGCAGATGTGTGACCAACAAACAAACAAATATTCTCAGCTTGTTTCAAGACAGTGACAGCCCAGAGCTCTCAGCTCTGCCCTCACCCTGCCTCAGTTTCCCCCTTCCCAGCTGCCAAAGAGACATCCCTTGCCTACAAGAGCAGGCAGAGGTTACTGCTGTGGTTAAAGCTTCATTCACGCACCCACAGCCCGCTCTGCCTGGCTGGCAATGAGCTGCAGATGTGTGACAAGAGCGTGACTATAAAACAATTTGGTTTTTAAAACCATGTTACAAACCCAGATCTCATTAACAGGCGAAAAAAGGTTCCCCACATTCATTTGCCCAGAGATACCACAACAAGATGTGCCCTGTTTTTCCCTCCTGTTTACCTCAGGAGTAATGTTTTGTTATAAACCCGCCAAGCTCTCTGAAAAACTTCTCTCTCAGGGATATTCAAGCACTCCCTGTTTTTCTGGCCTATTTCCCACCATACTGTGGGCACATGCAAGGAGGATGACTTCACTTAATTCTTGGGGCTCTCTAGAAAACATTTTTGAAGATATCAACACCCCTTGCCTCTTAGGCTTTAGGCCTTACAGGAGAATTTCTATTCCTGACTTGGACATGCCTTGTGAGATTCAGCTCCTCTGATTTGATGTGCCAGTAGTTGAATAGAATCACATGTGAGCTGGTCCCTGTTAATTCCTTTTATAATTTATTTACAGTGTCTCCCAGAACAAAATAATAAATTATTTCTGTGATATGTCAAAGATTTTTGCTGACTCCTCAAATCAATGAATCCCACAATGCTCACAGCAGAAGAGCACAGAGCAATATGCAGGATTCCCAATGCCAAACACATCTCCCACTTCTCTAAAATTCACCAAGAACAAATACTGAAGCAGAACTGCTGTAAGACAAGTATCAAAGGTAGGGTTTAGATGTGAACTAGATGCCAAACTGCTCAGCCCTATGAATGCAAAATTAGACCCAAGATATGAAGATCCTTGCGGGACTAGACAGGTGATTTTTTTTTTCTGTATCCTGATTTTGCACTCAGCTTGGGCCCGGCAGAACAATGGAGCTGCAAATTTGGAAGTTTTCCTTATAACTCGAGACAGATTGTAGCTGAACAACCTTTTTCTTTATCCCTGAAACTGGCAATTTTTTTGAGCTCACCTGTGTGAGCTTAGAAATCCAAAGTTACACTCACTTGTGCAATTTCAATAAAATCACCCTTCCTACACAAAACCCCACCTTCAATCACAGAAGGTGAAGTCTATCAAACCCCTAGACAAGTGAAATCTATTCCCATTTGCACAATTTAGACATATTTTATGGAGTGTTTTACAACATCAGCTTGATTTAAAATAACCAGCCACTCCTACATGAGAAAAATGGTTGGTACTGTATAGAAAATCCATAGAATTTTCCTGTTGATAGATCAATAATTACTGAGTAGAAAGAAGTACAAAAGACAAAATGACATGACAGGTTCATTTGTAGACAAAGCATGGGGTTTCGTGTTAATAAAATACATTCTCACTCTAAGGCTAGCATTAATGAGAAACTTATTGATTCATTCAAACTTCCTTAGTTTTTCTCTAATCCATATTGAACTGAATTTAAAACTCACTGACTTGTCTATAAATATTTTGCATAGGAATAGCAATGTGCTGATCTGTGAAATATGTGGGCTTTTCTGCATAAAATGTTGCTTTTTATTTTGCTTGAGTGTAGAATGTATGGGTGTACACATCTTTTCAATTGCTTTGGTTTTATTAATGCTTAGATCTGTAATAGCTTAATTTTTTTAAGCACGAGCCATTTCACGGAGGATGTAATTCTTCAAGTTGCCATCAATAACAATTAAACAACAACAAAAAAACCCCAAACAAACAAAGAAAAAAACCCCGTTGCAACAAAAAAACCCAGTCTATTTAAGATCATCCAAGAGAGATGCACTTCTTCAACTCAGTGTTAATAACAACTTTTCCGGCTGCGCTACTGGTGACAATCCAGTGGAGTCAGAAAAATCCCGTGTAAGCCAACAGAATCAGGATATGTTGGAACAGGATGTATCCCAAATAGGTGAACAAAAATTTTTTTGCTTCGTTCATTTTTTGGTTTGGGTTGTGGTTTTTTTTTTTAAATTAAAACATCTATCCAGACCACTGGCCAGAGTACTGGGAAAAAATCAGCAACGTGATTTATATTAACAAAACGCACCATTTAAAATCCACAAACATATGGAAAAATGTCCTCCAAAAAATTAAACCACTCAAGTTCACGCTAAATCTGATGCCAGCACACAGCCCATGTGTTCCCCAGCAATCTGTTTTCCTGGCTGTGTGCAAGAACAGGGCACCTACATGCCTTGCCTGTGAATCAGTGCATTCCATAAATAGACTGGTGGCTTCACTGCATGATTTTCCTCCCCACTCCTCCACCACTATCATCACGAAAAACTGGAATACTGTGGGCACAAGGCCACAAAAGCGTTTCAGTTCAGCAATTTATTTCTGCAAACAAAGAGTGCAAGTGGGCATCTCTATTTTCCTTTGACTTGTGCTGTGCTGTTACCACTAAATCAGTCCTCAGTTACATCCTTGGTCACTGAAGTCTGCACACTTTTGCAGAGATAAAACTGAGTATTATTTGGGATTTGTTCATTCTGGGACAATATTGTTACTTGTTTACCTATAAATGCACATTTTTGGGGGTTGCTTTTTCTTCCAACCACACTTGTTTTCTTACAGAACACTTCAAACACAATATACTGTAAAATGCACCACCAATGTCTTTAAGTACACAAAGAAAAGCACTGAAATTCACAGGGGACTCAGATTTTCACTGCCCTTCTCCACGTTGCTTCCCTAAGGGTGTAAAAATGCATATCCACAAAAGAGTTTAAAATTTTCAGATTATTCCAGGACTGGTACTAGTAGCTACACAATCTCGGCACTCTGGAGAAATATTTTAAAAGAAAGAATAGAGGAAGAAGTCACACTTCTCCCATTTTCACAATCCCTGGTCATAGTGCCTGACTCTGTTCTGGTCCAAATAATATCAAATTTGGGCACTTCATGGGGCAAAATGTGGTGAGTGGTGACCATTGGAAGATTTCCTCCTGAAGTCCACTTCTGATCTGAAAAAGTTTTAATGTACATTTGCAAATACTACCAAATAAACCAACTGAAGCTCAACTTCTGAACCTCTGTATCCACAGAACACCACGGCAGCTATTGGGACACAAGTTTGGAAGTTTCTGGAAGTTCATCAGTGAAAAAAGACCTCTATGGAAAGCAAAGTCAGATTTGTCTAGGAGAAGTAGGGCCTATTTTTCCTCTTCTGCTGCTCACCCAACAACTTCTGTCTGCAGTGGAATCAGCAAATTCAGCAGGAACACTTTCCACAATCACACTGGCAGCTGCTCAGCTTGAGTCAGCAGGCAGAACATGGAATCTGTAATTTCACTAGATCAGGAAGATAACACACAAGTAATGTAAATTAGTTACCATCAAACCCGCTGTTCACACAATAAGCACCTGATCCAAATTTTCTAGTCAAAGAAGAGTCACCAGAGTAAAATAGTAAATTTCCTTAGCATCTGTTCTTGTGGAGATGGAGTAATGGTTCACAGGCAGGAGCTGGAGTTCTCAATCAGCTTGGTGCAGTTATGGGAATAATCACCATGGACAGGAGTGTTTCAGGGAAAATAGAGTTCTGGATTAAGAAATTGACTGTGAATCATTAAGGGATAGGGCATGAAATGATATTAAGCCATAGCAACAAAGGACTTCCAATTATTTATGAAAAAAGTCAAGCGAGACAAACTGCTGTAGCATTCATTAAACTAATGAGGGGAAGCACCACGGATTGCAGTTTGAGGATAATACCTTGAGGTCAGAATGCAATTTGATGCAACTCTGGTTTGATCTCCCTGCTGAGAACTATGACTCTGTTTAAAAATTAAATTTTATAAATATCTGAAGCAGAAGATGTGACTGCCCTTCCTTCAGAGAACAAAATGGAGAAAAAAAAACATATAAAAATGGCTCTGTGTGGTTAGAATGCTGCAACCTGAAGGAGTGCATTTGGGTTTGATGTTAATATACTTGAGGAATAAAAGATGGGAAAAGGATGAAGTGGCAGAACTGACCTGGGTTTGCATTTGCCCCACAGCACAAGCACAGCACCCTCAGACTTCCTCAATATCCTGGCTAAATGCTGACATGGCCAGAAGGACTCCCAACACCAACATGACAGAATGCTACTCACAGTTCTTTTCCCTTATTGCTAATTTTAAAGAACAAATTATCAAGTCAGAACCCTAAAATATATATTGGGGTTGTGTAAATTCTGGCATCAAATATTCAAAAGTTGGGGAGAAGGGTTTTAATGCTGTACACCCTGTATGAGCAATGACAAGCCTGGAAGCCCTGCTTCATATTCTGCATTTTATCAAAGAGATGAGAAAGTAGGGAGCTTCTTCACTGCCTGCAACTGCTTCTTCAGGAAGTAATTTTTTAATACAAGAAACTTGTCATGAGTGACACAACCAGATTCAATAACAAGGTCAGAATTTGGTCTAGGCAAAATTAGACAAAAAATTGTGAGCAATTTTACCCAGTGCTAAGACTATAAGCATTGGAATGAAAATGATAGGAGGGAGACAGGCTTGGAAAAGAAAAGGTGCATTTTCCAGGGATTACTTTCCTTCTGAAAAACAAACAAGAAGAAAATTGGAAAAAGCACGTTTAAGTTCCAAACAAAATTACGTTCTTGTTATCAAAATCAGAAGCTTCTATTTTACAGTTTATGCCATCCAGGCGATCAGACCAAGCAATCTCAGTAACCCAGTTTGGATTTTAAAAACTTTACACCTACAGGAGAAGAAAATTATCATACCACCTGGGCAAGCCTAGAGCAGGAGTTTGCTGAGACATTATGCATGTCAGCTCTGAAATCACCAGGCCTGCTGTCTAACAATCAGCTGCAGCACTGGGATCTCAGACAAGAGGGTTTTTTATTCAGCCCCATGTCACAATCACTTCTGATTTTCTAAAAGTAACAAAGCTGTTATTGTTTCAGACAAGAGAGAAGGAGACAAGATAATTAAGTTTTAAAACTACTGCAGAGGCAAAGCAACCCTCCTGGAATCAGGTGGAAAAATTTTATTCTAACACCAAGATACTGTATCTCTCAAACTTCTGTTGAGCCATGGAAATGGAGGCACTTTAGCAGAAGTTTGAAATATATATGTGTGCTTTATCTGGTCTGGGTATAACAAGTAACTACTTCTAGCTTTAAATTAAACAAGTAGATCCATTGCAAAAAATATATATTATGCACTCAAACACTAATAATATGCATAAATAATATTTCTATAAGGAAAACACCATCACAAACAATTAAAGGCTTCTGAAGTTGTGAGCAACTGTAAATTGCTGGAAATACAGAATGAAGAAAGAATGGGGGTTCCACAGTGGTTCAGAACATTCATCAGTCAAGTCTGGTGTCCTGTCTCTGTCCTCTACCACATACCTTAAAATTAAAGTCTTTCAATACACCTGCTATGCTGCAGAAATATTCCCCTCAGATGCTTAAAATAAAAAACCAGCCCTGACAAATGAGATTTGATTACTTCTGTCTCAGCCTGAAAAATAATCAAATGTCATCACAAGATTATCCGCACGCACACTGTCAATTCAGAAATTATATTTGGGCCAATTTTCGCTGCTGATGTACGTTTTATTATCTCCACATGTTATGGCAGTTTTAGATCAGAATTGAGTTTGTCCCTTAAACCTTTAATTTTCTCCTTCATGAGCTCACAATAATAATCCGGCCATGCTTTAAATTATTCAGTTATAATTTGCAAGAAAGTCATGTTTGCTGTGCATCCGCTGGTATCAGTGAAATATTAAAATAAAGTGTGTTGTGCTGCAGCTGAAATGTGCTTCAGTGTACTTCAACAGAGTTGCCTGAAAGAGTGAAAAATAGTATTAAAAATGGATATAACTGCTAGCTATTGATTGACAGGATCAGCACTGCAGAAAAAAAACCATACAAAATTGGATTGTGCTCCAAAAAGAAATGAAGGGAAAGAATCAACACTTTCCAAATGAGGACAAACTGAGAACAAAAGGAAATACGCTTTTGCTTTCCAGAAATCACGATTTTTCATAAACACTGAGAGGTAAAGCAAAACAAAACCCACAGCAGAATTCTTTGACCATTTCCCCTTAAATGCCCAAGGTACTGCTACAACTTGGATTATGATCTCAAATATTCCTGCCGGAGCAGCTGTCCTTCACATTCCAGGCTCACAGTCCTCAATCATTCATTGAAGGGGAGAGCTGCTGAAAATGCAGGGAGACCATTGGAAGTCTGGGCATTGGATACATTTTCTATTTCTTTGCATTTTCAGTAGTCAAAAAAGAAAACCCCTCATCCATCACTTTGATAGAAGTCCGCAGGGCATCCATTTATTCTATTCCGAACATGATCTGATGAGTTCAGATCCTTATTTATGTTCCTTCAATGCTCAGATGTTACATTTTCTTGGCCATTATCTGAGCATTACTATTTATTATTAGTCCACAATGGAGATCCTATTGTAATGAACTGTGATGCACTGACATATCTCATGTTTGCTGGTTATACCAGATTTATTGCAATTACTCTTGAAAGGGATGCAGTAATTTACTGAAATCTCATTGTGGGAAAAGGAACTCCTGCAAGAGGTTCTCACTGAATTTTCTATGAAGCTGTGCAGAGATCTTTTGTTCAAAGAGCCTGAATGATTGCCAGTCAGCCCGATTCATGCTTTACAGAATAGAAAATTTTAATTAAAAATGAGCCACAAGTTCATGATAGATTTGTTTCATATCAATAGAAAGAGTGCACAGTTCTAATATTTTTTTAAGATAAGCCATGTGTTAAAATGAAACTCCAAGAAAGCAAACGAGGGAAAGGCTTTAAAATAAAACCTCTCTTCTGGAATCAGGCTGTCTATGGAGATGTTTGTTTTCCAAAGAGGTGCTTGGCTTTAAGAGGTTCAGCTGCTGATTGAATATCTCTGGGAATATCTCACTGCTCAGCCCTTAACAATCTACACCCATGAACTGAGCCCTGCCCTTCCCGAGGGCAGCAAGGTGTGTGTGACATGAATTTGTTGACACATGTTTTCTACAGAATGGCCGTTTTTCCAGGCTGAGCGTCTAGATAAATATTGCAAGATGTAATATCTTTTTAAAAAGTGTTTGAAAATTAAAAAACCTTTTTCAATCAAAATGATCAGACAGACACTTTACAGTGGTGCGGGCAGTTTGCTTCATTCATTACTGTTACATTATTGATTTTGTTGATGTTGCACTTGGGATGAATTTGGCTGCTTCTTCCTAAGAAAAAAACCCATTTGAAGTCTTATTGATAGTAACCAAGGGAGCATCTCATTATATTATCCCCTAGATTCTTAACAATAGGAGGGAATAACCACCAGGGAAGGAGGAAAAGGCTAATCCATAAATTTCTCATTAGCTGAAAGAGAGAGAAACATTTGCTTGAATAATGGAATATGTTTAGCATCACAGCCTGCAGTTAATCATGTTTACTTGCCCTTACTTTTCCAATAGTCACAGAATGGTACTGCATGGATTTTAGCACAAAATTATCAGCTATCAATATGTAAACTGACTGTTCAAAAGTACATCTAAAGATGCACAATTTTAAAGCAACAAGAGGATACCTGTGTCTGGAGTGATAATAAGAACAATTAAATTTGCATATTGCAACATCATTCTATTTAAGCATCAATAATAAGCAAAACTTAGAAGCTAGAGTGAATAATTCACAAAAAAATAATTTAGCCAATTAATTTTCTCTAGTTTTCTGCTTAAGGAGGTGTTTTGTTGGGCTTTTTTAATCCACTCATTGATTTGATTTGATTTTTTTTTTCTACATACACTATTAGATTCACCAAAATCCAAGTTCTGTCCTCCCTTTCTACTGTTTCATAAACTATTCAGAATACAAAAGAAAACGTTTGATAAGTCAAATCCAGCACTTCATGATTTAGCACAGAGAATTCATACAAAGTCTGTTTCTCAGCCTGTTTTTGTGCTTATCAGCACGTTTGCCTCAGCAAAACCTCCCTTTAAAAGTCCACATCTTTTCTATGTCAGGATCACCTGAACTCTAAATCCCATCTGAAAATTTTCTTATGCTTTCTCATCCACCTGAAGGCATAAATAAATTTTAAGTCATCAAATCTTCACCTCAAGTTAACAAAATCACACTGGATACCCCTAGGTCCAAGAGAAACATGCAGCTGTATTCAATACATTCTTCCATGTTCACATGCATGAGAAGTCACTTGCGCTCAATTTTCCTTTTTCTTCTGTTCTATATCATCCAAGAGTGCTATCCTGAGATAAAGTATCCCTCACAAGAACTGGAGCTCTGTTGTCATGATGGAAAGGTTCACGTAATTTCTGGGATTAGATTTGATTTTTTTGTACTTGTTTTTTGGCAGTTCCCCAACAGAAGTACCAAAGGTTAAATTTTGAGCATACAGAAACGTCACTGTTGAAATACCACTGGCAAACGTAGAATTTTTTCAGCATTTTCATTTGGCAAATGGCTTCCTATTTCCTTCCAAATAGTTTGGTTCCTATTAGACAAGAGAACCACTTTGCTAAGGCACAATTCCTATTGCAAGAGAGATGAATTGGCAAAAAACCTTCCTTATCAGAGCTCTGATAACAAACAGTAAATGGCAGTCAATGGCATTTAACTCCTTCACCAAACTGCCTCAGACACCAAGATAATTCAAACTGCTTCACCTTTCTGTAAATGTTCATTTACGGACTTCATTAAAGTATTGGGTTTAATGCCTTAAAATTCCAACTCTATAGCTGACAGCAGGAGGATCATGTAGCGATACAGATGTAGCAGTAATGAGTATACTCAGAGTACTCTGCCACAGACAGGTGTGACACATGCTTTGCACAATCGCTGAGCCAAAACACCAAGGAGGTGTTTGGGACTAAGACCAAACCAGTCAGGATAGGGCTGGCAGCATGATCCACCTGCTCAGATGTGAAACAAGGTGTTGCTTGTCAAAACCAAGATGCAGGAGCAAAATGCACCCAAAAAGCATAAATACCCCAAGCAATAGTGGTTCTCTAGGTCTTTGAAAGTCGGTTTCAGACAACATCATTTTTGTGTACTAAAAAGGCTATTATTTAATTTAGATGTAATAAACTGCCAATGTATTGACAACTGGTGGCCCTTGAAATACATCACATGGTTGGGTCAACATATTAATTTTTAAAAATCGTTTTGAACCAGAAACGATGTCATTGGCATGGTCAATGTAACTGCTCATCTTTCATGAAACCTGCTGTACCAGTCTTTCATGGAAATGTGATTAAACATCACAGCTTGTTGTTTCACAGGAAAACCAAGACCTTCAGGTCTTTTGAATATGTTTGTGACACACACAGAGTATCTGTACATCTAGAGCATGGATGTTTGCAGTTAATTTAGCAAGTATTTTGCATTACTGACACTAGTAACTAACAGGGTGGGAACACTACAAACCATGAACTTAGTTTGACCTGCTATTCATAGATGATTAGTGAAAACAATTCATTTTCATTGCCATGCAGACCACAGTTAGTTCCACCTATGTTTTAAAATTAAAGCAGAAATCCTTATCACTCATTCTGTGCCTTCCGAGCTGCATTTCAAAACAGGAATGTATTATCTTAACTTTTTTAAGTAGCCCTTCAGTATTTTTCCTAACAGAGTTGTGCTATTTGTTAAAGACAACCTGTTCACAAGAACAGAGACCCGGAATGTGCCTCCTGCATCAGCAGTCTCCCTGCTCTGCTATTTTGGTGGGTTTACCCTCTTTATATAATCCCACTTATCAAGCTATCAAAAGCTATTTCAGAAGTGTCAGCTTTCTTACCTCCTCCAATATCCCCACATCCACCCAGCTCTATTGGAAAACACATTGCAAAGATGATCCTTTCAGTGCTTGCCAGAGCTGAACAGATCAGGCCCTTTCTGTCTCTGGGTAAGAGAATATCACTGTTGCAATGATGAGCCCCCTGCTCTTCCCTGAACTCAGGTCAGTTTGGAAGCTGTTCTGGAGCAAAGCTGATCAGAACTGGATACAATTATTCCATGTGTCAAGATGACCCAGAAAATGCTGGTAGACGTAAAAATCTTGGTTTATCCTGCTGCACAAGGAAGAGCTCCTGTTTTAGTTGGCCAGCTTAGCTGGGAACTTCCAGAAGAGCTGAGAAATCCACGTGCATGTGCTAAATCACAGGCCTACATTTCTGCTGTGCAGGAGGTCACCAGACAGTGATCACAAGTTTCACAAATACGTGAAGAACCTTGTGTGGGATGCATTTGTCCATCACACCGAGTTGACTTTGTTATCTCTGTGTTCAGGACTGTCTTTTACAGCTGGTCTAGCAGTGGTGGAGATGTAAATGAGGCATCAGGCACAACTAGAACAGCATTTATCTAGTATTTCAGAATAATTGCTTTTAAAACCATCAGTGTTTGTTAGTTTACATTTCTGTGATTTTTAACAAGTTCCCTGCTTTGAATCCTAAAGTTGGTAAGGCTCCATATTTATTTTCCATCAAAACTGAAACAGGCTGCCCTAGAGTCTGTAATTTTCTTACAGTCTGGCTTTCCACTCTAGTCTGAGCTACAGTGCAATATCCCTGAAAAGAAAGCAAGTCTTTAGAGATCACAAATAACCAATTTCACAGTACAAGCAGTTGTAAATAGAGCTAAATTCCCTTCAGTAATAAACTATTCATCTTTGTGCTTCATTGAGTTCAAAGAAAAGCATTTTTCAGAGTTTAAGCAATTAAGTTTACATTTTATTTTCTCCTCTAGAAAGGAAGTTATCACAAAAGCATGGGATTGAGAAGCCACTGTGGTATTGCAGGTATTCTCTGCGTATGAAATTTCAATTTAGCAAAGCATGTAAAACTCTACAGGCAGTTAAGGTTCAATACACTAAACCTCTTTGTTTTCACACTGTGTTTATTTTGAATCTTCACTTACCCAGCTGATTAACTACTGAATTAGGATGTCTGAAAGTTAGAATGATAGGATTGTTCAGGATGTAAAAAGACCCCTAAAATCACCAAGCCCAACTATTAACCCAGCCCTGCCAAGTCCATCTCTAAGCCATGTCCCTGAGAGCCATGCCTACAAGTTTTTAAAATACCTTCAGGGATGGTGACTCCACCTCTTCCCTGGGCAGCACACAAAGTCCATTCACATTCAGTCCACAAAACATCTCCTACCAAATCCAAGGGGCAATTAATCAGGCAAATTAGCCAGGGTAAATGTTGAATCAGCACATAGGTAGTATCCTGAGAGGTGACTATGCTCACACCAGAAATGCACCGCCTGCACAGGAGTGCTCCCTGCTGCTCATCACTGCCTTCCCTCCCTCTTTCCCTCCCACCCACCTGACCTGCAGACTGAGTTTTCTGTAAGACCACCTCCATTTTGTTCCAGCTGGCATGGAAGAGAGTACTTACAGCTCAAAAGTCTGGGTTTTGCTACATTGGACTGTGACAGGGGCTCATGCTGACCAAGACCAACAAAGCAGCATTTGCACCAGCAGGTTGAGAGTGACAGTGTCCTGCAGAGGAACAGGTGACCTCTGCACTGGTGCACCTCCTCACCTGCTTAGTGCAGACACAGCCCTGCTAGCAAAACTGAATTCTGTATCTTCATATGAGCCCCAAGCTCACTCCTCTTTCAGATAAAAACTGTAGTGACAAGAGTCCAGCTTCACTGGCACAATTGTCCCTTCACTTTGCTTTTTTCAACGCAGCTGTGAGTCAATATTCATGTTCAGCCTAATTCCCAGGGTGCACAAATATCAGTGCTCTCTGTCCCACAATGGTGAGCCAAGCAGAGGAGACAGAGTGGCTTGGGGGCTGTTGTGGGTGCCCAGTTGCTGTTGTGTCAGTGGGGACGTAAGAATGTCTCCCTCTGAAGAAACACAAGATGTAAAACAAAGATCCCAGCCACTTATGGATGCTGTTAAAGTTCCCATGGCTCTCCTTTTAAGACTGTAAATCTCAGTGCCTTGGCCAGATTCAACCTCAGGTAATTACAGTTTGTCAACCTAAACTTCCCATGCAGATCAGAGTGGGTTTCTGTGCAGCTAAGCAGCCCCTTTGTTTCACAGCTTTTCAGCAGAGCATGAAATGATCTCTGCACAAGATTTGAATACCTTTAAAGGTTGCCTGCAGCTGCCCAAAGGTAAATCATCATTATTAACACCATATAGTTGCCTGCTAGCTTTCGTGACTTCAGTTTTTCCAGGGTGTTGGAACTGCACTGACAGTCCATCCCACAGAAAAAGTCTTTGCTTGTGTTGAAAAACAAGTTTAAACCGTGTCTTGCAGAAGTCAGTTAAAATCCCTTCAGAGATCTTTAGTCATGTCATGGTAATTGTTTCCTTTTGCACTGTAATATAGGAAATGCAGCTGAGCCAGTTGCTTTGCAAAGACTCCTTTGTCTAATTTTGCCCTTTTTTTCAGGTAGCTGAAACGTGTGACACAACCACGATTGTTTATTTGCACACTGATTCAGCAATAAACTGAACTAGTAGATCGGAGAAGCTCCTGGAACAAAGGAGCAACCTCCTCACGGAAAGGTAAATGAAGACAAGGTACTGGTACTGTGATATAGAAGCACTGAAAATCCCTAATTTTAAAACAAGCCAGAATTTTGGAAACAAGTAAGGAAAGACCTGGTGAAGCATGTGACCTTGGTGTTATAAAATCATGCATGGGAGTCTAGCAGCAATTGAGACTCCTGTTAGGGAGAAGCCTGTGGAGAAACAAAGCTCCCAACGAGCTTTTTCCACGAGGAAATATGAAATCTAAAAATTCTGATGCTAGAATCCAGGCAGGAAATGTGGGAGCAGCTGAACTGGGTCAAAAATTAAAAACCTATATATCAGCCTTGAAAAGGACAAATGTTGAGACAAGAGAAATGTGGAAGGCTGAGAAAGGCTGGGGCAAAAGCCAGTCAGCAGGCAGAATGACAGGCTGAAGGCACCACTGCTGTGTTCAAACACATGAACTTGCTGCTGGGACTCTGAGATGTAGGGACTTCACTGGGGGGAGAGCTCTGAAAGTGCTGTCAAACTTGCAAATCAGCTGAATTTTGTACAACACCATATGGGAAAGGGGAAACTGAGGTAGGTGTGAACCTGTGAACTTTTCTAAAGATCCCTTTAGAAAAGTGATCTTTGAGGGAGCAGTTTAGGAATACACATGTTGTAATCTATTCTGACTTATTGCTCTGACTTGTCAACTAAAATACTTATCTTGAATCAAAGTAACCTCTCTAGCACCAGATAAATATTGAATTTATTACAGCAGTTCTGCAACTCTTGAAAATAGGAGTATTATCTTTTGATGCAGAACTCAAACAGATATCATTTAGTCATTCATTCCATCTTCTCCTTTCCACATATAATGGCAGATGACATGTGAATGAAAGTTTTGCCAATTCACTGTTGGATTTTAGTAAATCTACTCTTTACTCAAGCCAAACCAGTTGCTCAAACCTACAAAGCAGTGAAGAAAATCTGCATTGCTTATATAGTATCTTTGGATTCAAAAGATTATAAAATTTAACGAGCCAAAGATTTCATACAAGTAAGGCAGTTATCCTAAAGGATAAAAATCCTGGCATCATGGTACAGATGATTTACTACAGTTAAAGAATATCACACGGGGTGTGCATGCCATTCACAGCATTTTGTTACGAGGTGCCAGCAATCCACAGCCCATCTTTTCACTAGTGCTCTACTAAGCACACTTAAGCCTGGTATAAACCCCAGATTAAGAAACAGAGTAGTCACTCTTCATTTATCCAGGGAGGGGTGGATAAAAACAGCACTGTTTCCTCTCTCCTTTTCTCTTCCTCCCATCTCAGCCCTGCCTGTCTCAAGCCAGACACTGATTTAGATTTTATATTTAAATTGTTTGAAATAATGTATAGTAGTCTAAAGGATCAGAAACAGTAACTATACTATTATGCTCACTATGTATTTTCCCATCTGAACAATGCAAAACACTTAGGCTTAATATCATCAGTTCCATTTTTACAGAGGAAAGACACAATTCAGCTTACCCAGAGCCGTGGGGGTGTTTGGGTCATTGTGGTGACTCAAACAGCTGGATTTCTAGAAATTGAAAATCACAGAGCTTAAAATGGCAGAATGATACAAAACTCATGCTGAAGCAGCTCTAAAGGGGAGTTCCTCTAATCTTGACCCCTTGCTTTCTCTCCACACACACTGTGGTGTGGCAAAGAGGAAAGACTGAGGGCAATTTTTTAGTTGAAATCAAGTTTTCAAGTTATAAGAAGTACAATTATGTCAAACACATGCCAGTAAAAGCTTTATACTACAATTTCAAGTCCTACATAATTCTACACTGAAGTCACAGTTCTGCTGTAATGTGCATACACATGCACAGCAAAATCTGTGCATTGAAATCCAAGCATTGAAATCCAAGCATATTCCTAATTAAACACTCTCAGCACCTGAATATATGTTCCATATTGATACAGCCTCTTGCTTAACCACACTTATGCCACTGTCAGAATGCTCCTGCTGACACAAGACATTCCTAGAGTAGGTACCATTTCCCCCATCACAGATCAAAATGCTTCTAAAGTAGTTATGCAGCAAACTTGACTGGATTTTTTACTAAGGTGAGCCTGAAGGATTTGTGACATTACCTTTTCTGTTTGTTTCATCCTCCCTGAGAGCTGACAGGGACAACCTTAGAGATTCTGGTCATCCTTAATAGACTCTCAATTTCACTTTTGACCCCTTCCATCTGCTAGGGAGGAAGGGATATCAGAGCAACATAAATTCATCTCTATTGTGGAAAGCCATTACAAGGAAAAAAAGTGTTATTCTATGTTATACAGCACAGCAGATAGACAAAAGCCTTAGGTCTCTCTGTAGGGTAGAATCACCAAAAATCACCAAAAATCTACGTTCCAAACCATTTTTTTCCCTCAAGCTAATTTGTGCCTTTGGATACATTTGTTAAAATCCTATAGGACTTGCACCGGCCTATCTGAGCACAGACTTAGTGACAAAAACTTCCCCTTTCCGACACACTGTGCTCTCTGTAACCTACAACTTCTGTATTTTTCTTTCTTTTTTTATCCCACCTGAATCTTGGGGGACACTTCAAAAAGAAGTGCAGCACGTTCTATTCGTTGACAGTTTCATTTCTAAAAGACGATTCAACAGTACCTGTGCTGTTCACTGGCAATTGTAAATGGGGTATTGTTGTCAGTGTTATCCCTCAGACACATTTCTTTTTTACCCTCATTGTGCCTAAAGATAAAAGTCAAAAAAGGCAGAAAAATAAAAAAAGAGCAGAGAAATACAGGCTACCCCTACCAAGTTCATGAAAATACAATGGTCTACCATAATGCTAAACACAGGAGAAAAATATCAAACACCAAGAATATGACACAATAGGACTATTTCCTCTTACACACAAACCTTATAAACCTCAGGGTTCAGTTCTCCTCCTACTCCATCTGACTCAACACATCTCCTCAAGAATTATTAAAAAAATAATAAACCTCCATTACTTTATCAGCTACGTGCTTATGGATTATGACCACAGAGACACATTTTTAAGTTACTGAGTTCAATCAAAGTGAATCTACATCCAAACCTTGAAATCTGGTTTCGGCTTAAGACCATGCAGCTGGGAGGTGATAGTCTACTCTTTCTTTCACAGCATCCAGATACAATTTGCTTTAATTCAGTAATTTAAAAGAAATTGAAAATTTCATAGCTTAAGTCATATGAATTTTAGCAATTCTGAAAAAAATCAGTAATAAAATTCTTGTCCTTGCTACCAAAACTATGATTTATAGGCCCAGAGTGCCGTTTCTGGAAAATGAATAGTGAGATTGTTATTTGCTTTCCATAAGAAGATAGCAGTATCCAACAAGTGAGTTGCTTTGCTATAAACTACATTTTGGATTTACTAGGCAGTGGTTGCCAAGTGGCCTGCATAATGCTTTTTAATTATTATATATGTTGATTATCATTAATGCTAAAGGACTTCCTGCAATAGAATTAAGGGCTCTCTTCCTCATGGAATCTTCCTCTGGGTATTTAATAATGATTCTATTAAATCCCTGTGAGACATGACCATCCATAAGAACCCAACAGTGTCCTCCAAAGCTGTCTTGTCCGAAAAAAAGTCTTCCTTTCATACCTTGAATAGAGGATGCCTAAAAGCCTGACAGCATTGCCAGTAATTTTAAAGAAGCTCAACCCATCCAACCAAACATTCCTGTACAAAAGAAAATCCCTATGTAAAGTCAGTAAGAAAAATAACAAATGAAAAGGGGAAAAAAACCCCAAACCATAATGCCACGCAAAGGAATTTTGCCTGTAATATTTGCCTCAGATTCAATAGACATCAATGATTCTAAGCTTTTAGATCCTAATGTTCTACTTACAACCCAAAATCAGAGAGACTGGACATTCCTACAGTAACAAAGGAGGCTGTTTCTGAGGGTGAATTTACTAGGCTCCTTTGTCTGAGTGTTTAATACACTTGCCTTGAATTCTCCTTGCCCCACACCCTTTCCTTTAAAAAAGGAAGATACAATCCTTTTAGCAAGTTATTTATCTGCAGTAAACCTTCCATGACCAGATCACAGCCACCACCCCACTCCAAGCTTTCAATTGAAGTAGATTACCATAGGTTTTCCTATCTTTTTTCTTCAAACACGTATCAAATCCTCCAAATCCAAGTTTTCCATTTTCAGACCATTTAAAACTGTTAGAGCTTTGAATCACCATACTCTCATTAGAGGCCTAGCTGCCAGTCACATATTGTTGTGCCATCCTGTTTTCAATGGCCTAAGATTTCTTGTTAGTTTTCTGAAAGCACAATTTTTTTGTTTGAAGTAAGTTTTCTCAGACAATTGTGTGCAGTTTGCAGTGTACAAATAAATAAAAGGAAATGCTGGAAATAAGTTGCTGTAGAAATACTGACAGTGAACACGGCCTTTTGAAAAGAAGAAAAGAAATCTGGATATGCTAGTTACTGTCAGCATTATCCTTCCTCCAGGAGAGGAATTCAAAAGCAGACACACAGTTACACCATTTATAGCAGAACCTACCAGTCCATGAAATCAGAAGCTGTAAGAAAAGAATGGGTTTTTATTGTATCCAAAAGAGCAGAGAGCAGAGCTTGGCTTTTGCAGCTCCCAGAGAGCCTTGAATCATGAATCTGTTTAATCAGCAGGTCTAATTTTGCAGTAAGTACAAACAAGACAAAACCTCTTTGAATGGGTTTGGAACTGCTTGATGCTCCCTGTGGTAGCTGCTAAGACCTTCCTTGGAGCAGACTGGTGCCTGCCTCTGTTTTCTATGTTCTGCACATCAGGAAAAACAACCTGAAGCAGGCATTAAATAAATGAAGAAATCTGTGACATGTAGGGAAAGTAAAATCTACCTTTTAATTTTACCTACTTTAATTTGTTTATATAACTTACAGCACAAGAACAGGGAAATAATAGAACCAGGCCATTTAAACCTCTCCTCCTACTCAGTCCTAACAAACAAAACAACCCATTGCACTTTTTTTCTTTTTAATGAAATGAATAAGAAGAAAAACTTATTTTCAGATCCAGTCTTTGGAGATTACAATTTGAGGCAGAAATAGAGGCCTTGTGCTTTTAAAACATTTATTTTATATTTAGTTCCCTATGATTCAGTTTCTGGAGTTGGAAGAAACAAAGAAGTTATTTCTGAAGTTAAAAGTACCGTCAATATTTTCATATGCTCTTAAACAAAAAAAATCTAGTTATATTTAAATATGGAACAATACTTTATCTCAAGAATATTTGCCCAGTGACTGGGGAAGGACTACAGCAAACATTTGGAAGACTACAAATTGGAGGGAATTCGAGCTTTTTCATTTTCTTATCCCCACGGAAATGAATTTTAACTTGACTTTTTAAAAAAAGGGGGGTGGTAGGGAAAAAAGAAGACAAAGTACATATTAAAAAGCAGCTTCACTGTATTCATTAATAACACACAGCTATTGTGTTGTGTGCATACAAACATACAAAGGCAAATTTAATAGAATTGTAAATGAACCACTGGTCTTTGCAGGCTGTATTGTTTCCAAATTTCACAAGAGCAAGGCTGGAATGGTAAAACAAGTTCCATTTGAAATGCTTTTTTCTGTACCCTAATTGGGATAGTGAACAGAATTAAATGAAAAATACATAGGATGATCTATTGCAGCAGCTATGGGCTCTATTTGCTGTACTTTGTCTTCCTTAGATACAAATTCTGGCACTGTGGTAGAGAAGATACTCAGAATCGAAATTTGTTTCAAGTCTGAAGAAATGCTTCTAATAATCAGTGCCTGTCTCAAATAGACTTTAATCATAGATTACTCTCTGTTTGCTGGTGTCATTAGTAAACAACTCAACGTGTTAAAGGTGCCCCTTGTCAAGTTTCCTTCATTTGAGAGTTGCTGTTAATCATTAAAAACTCACTGCTGAGTGAAAAATTTTTTTGGTAAAAAAAATTTTACCAATAATGCCTTGGACTTGTTACAGAGTCCCAAGATCTGCATGAGACCCACATGAATAAATGTCACAAAAATGTTGGGAAGTATGGGAGAACACCCCTGAGGATTAAGAATGTTTATCAACTTTTGATGACACATCAGGATTCAGAAGACTTGGGTTTGATCCATTAAGCCTCACTTAGTTTACAGAACATTTTAAAGGGGTATAGTTTGCATATTGAAATTTTCCTGTAAATATAAACATCCATAAATACTCATTAAAATTTATTAGTGTTCGTAAAAAAAAAATTGTAATGCACAACCGAATGCCTATTAACAGACAAGAAAAAGCCAGGAACCTGTCTTAAAACTAGAAAAAGTATTTTCAGTGCACAGTGCTACACAGAAACATGCATGGATGAAGTACTGAAACACAGTAAGACGAAACAACTATTTTTTCCTTATCCCATGTATAAAAATATTGCATATTTAGTGCATATTTGAGTTTTCTAGACCTATCATTGTTTAAGGCTACAATTTTGCTTCGAATGCTTTGTATTTCTTTCATTCAGAAAAAAATTATCTGTCCTCTGGTGAAAAGAGAGGATGCACTGGGTCCTTTGTGTGTTTCCTGTGCTTCTAGAACTATATTGTACATCCAGAACTGTAGCAAAAATGAAATATCAACCCAAACATTTATATACCATATATACCAAATTGGTTTGTATTATCTTAAAAGATAATCTTACAAACAGCTGTTAATCAAGGTGATATTTTCTCTAGGTTTGAGATAGTAAGTAGGTTTGTAGGTTTTCCACCTTGGACAGCTCCATCCTCAGGCAGAGTTTGAACAAAGTCCTGCACCAAAACCCAGATTTTCTGCAGTTCTCCATCACATCCCAAGGCAGAGTCCCAGTCCCCCTGGAGCAACAGCTGTCTTTTAGGTTTGAAGATTCTGACTTAAGTGCAGAAACAAATTTAAATCTGACATTTATGGAAGTTGCTGAACACACATCTTGGTGCTTTTCATCTTCTCCCCACAGATGCTGTCCCCACCACAGCAGCTGCTGCTGCTCTAAGGTGATGCCTGGCACTTTTGGAAGGAGGAACAGGAATCTCAGGAACAAAGAAGAGAAAAAATAAACAGGGGAATGACTTCTAATGTGCTAACATTTGCAAAACAGAATTTCGGTTGATCTGAAGGCAAAATAGAAACAAGACCTTTAAGATGAACTTTGTATTTTTCAGCATATGGCATTTTATCTGCAGAAAACTCTAAGCCTTTTATGCTGACACAAATGTAATTAAATGAGAAGTATTTTGCTATTAGGCTAATTATTAAGTTTTGCACAACCCAATGATGCTAAGGATATTTTGTTCCTTCTCAGTTTAGTGGGACATTGGCATTAGGATCCCCTAGGCAGCTCCAAAAATCTGTCTTATTGCTCATGTCTAGAAGGATTCAGAAATGCATTTCAAACTCTGAACTTGCTTTTCAATACAGGCTCAATACTAAGTGAGCACAAAAACAAAACAAAACAAAACAAAACTTTTAAAAATGTATATGTGTAAGAATTCTCTATAGATCTTACTGAGACACAGGAAAGAATTTTAAAAATATCTGAGAAACTGATATTGGCACAATCTACCCTGAAAGATTTGTACAGCACAGTGTAAAATTGGGCAGATAGAGGAAAACACTGTGAACGTAATTCATCTGGATTTTAGCAGTAGCTTTATTCCAGCACCACAGAAATCTCAGGGAACCTGGCAAAACATGATCATGCTACAATAAGGGGTAGATGGTGATGGAAAGCAACACCAATTACTACAAAAGATGTCACATAAGAGGATTGAAATATATCCTATGAAAATACCTAGGCCAGTATTATTTGATGTGCCAACACAGGACCTGGGGGAGAAAAAATAATCCCAGCAGAATTTTCAAAGCAGCAGCAAGACATAAGTATCAAGTTGAACATGGATTTATTTTCTTAAATCTTATGTTTTCACCCAGAATTTTGTGAAATGCTTGTCTAATAAAGATGAGGGGGAAAATGAAGGGATCACTTCAGAGCAAAGAGAAGCATTTAAGGATTATCACCCTATGTCACTTTATTTAGCCTAATGATTTCTGGTATACTTTTAAATAAAGGAAATACTGTCTTTAATGCCTGATTGTTCATGATAAGCAAATATGAGGTGGATATGCAGTAGAGATGAAACTGTGGAAAGGTGATTTCTATTCCTTTTTACTAACTTAATAGCAGTGATTTAAAGATTATCACTTCTGGCTCTCACCACAGAGAAGAAAATCATTTTGAAATAATTCTTTGCCACTTTGCTCCTATCTACAAGGAGTGTGAACATCTCTCTTCATCCTGCCCTACAGTTTTCACTGCTGCATTCAGACTCCTAGTCAATTTACAGACATTTCAGTGGCACTTCTCTTTGCAGCAGGAATATTCATTGATCTTATGCAAGGAACAGAGAGCTGATGTAAGTGGAGCTGGTTGGAACAGAGGTGATGAATCAGGATCAGCTCAGTTCAGCTGTTGGGGTCAGGGTTCTGCATGGGAGAGCCTCACCAACTCCTCCTCACAGCCTGCAGTGCAGCAGTCACAGTGCTCCAGGGCAGGATAAAAGGGAGCATCCTCATGCCCCCTCTGCCAGGGATGGCCTGGAGGCAGGCAAAACACATCTGAGAGGAAGTCCTTGAGGAGTTATTTGGCAGGAGCTGAGGGATGAAGAGCAGAGCTGGATGAGGCTGCTGGAGATGAACAGAGACATCAATCACCCAAGGTGCCCAGGGCTATCAGTCTTTTGCAGCTGGATGACAGTGACAAGACCAGGGAATGCCTCTTGAGGAGCACTGCAGAGCTTGCCATCCTCATGCCCCACAGAGACTGGGCAGCAGCCATAAGAAATAGGATGCACAGATGTTCTCAAGGATCTCAGCGCTTTGGAGCATCCACTGCTCTCCTGCCAGGCACGGGAAGGATTCTTGACCCCCCGGGTTGATCAGGACAGGGGCATTTCTCTACTCTCAGATGCCTGAGATGGCTCCAGAGTGAGGGAGAATAGGCCTTGGACATCTCACTGTAGGACAGCAACATCTCCCATGGACATGGCTGCAGCAGGAGAAGACCAGGTTCAAGAACATCTAAGGAACTAAAAGGTGCACAAGTCCATGGGTCTTGCTGAGATACATCCATGAGTCCCCAGGGAACTGCCTGAAGAAGTGGCTAAGCCACTATCCAGCACATCTGAGAACTCATGGCAGTGCAGGGAAGTTCACACAGACTGGAAACATTGATCAGAGGGCTGGAACACCTCTCCTATGAAACTAGGCTGAGAGCTGGGGGTCATTCAGCCTGGAGAAGAGAAGGCTCTGGGGAGACCTTACAGCAGCCTTCCAGGACCTCAAGGGGGCTACAAGAAGGGTGGGAGTTTTCACCAGGGCATCACTGGGAGGAAGGGTTAAAACCAGAAGATCTGCTGAAAAGGGAACAGTTTTGCTCAGAGTTACCTTGCAGCTCAGAATGCTAACAATGTTGCTGTGGGAAACCTTCATTCATTATAGCTATTGTTCATCCTCTGCCTGTTTTGAGAGGAGGAATTCCTGTGTGGAGATCACACATTCTGAAAACCAAGCTTGAGTCTCCTGCTGGGAGAGAGAGAAATCATCAAGGCACAGCCTTGTGATAAACTGTGTGCACAAAGCTCTTTGATATTTCAGGGCAGGCAGCAGCCCTTGGATGAACTGAGTAGAACAGAGGCCGAGTCCCTGTCCCTGTGAGTGTCTGCTGGCCAGAATTGTTACAGAGGTACTGAAATAAATCTCTTTGCATTTCAGCTGTGCTTTGATCCTCACCCTGCTTACCTGCATGTGTCCGTTCATACAGTCATGTTGTGATAGGGAAAGGGGGAAGCTGGATGGGGGCAGCTTTAGCTTAGATGTTGGGAAGAAATTCTTCCTGGTGGGGGTGGTGAGGCTGTGGAAAGGGTTGTCCCAGAGAAGCTGTGGCTGCCCCATCCCTGGCAGTGTTCAATGCCAGGCTGGATGGAGCTCTGAGCAACCTGGTCTAGTGGAAGGTGTCTCTGCCATGGCAGGGGGTTGGAACTGCGTGAGCACTGAGGTGCCCTCCAACCCAAACCATTCTGTGAAATACTAACTCAACAAGAGCTTAATAGTTGATGTATCTAAGAACTTTTTGCTGACAAAAGCAGACCATTTAGGGTTTGCAGCCCTATTAGTTTTGTAGCTAACAACCTTACTCCTGACCTGCACTTGAGGAGAATCGTGTGGTAACTGCATACACAGCTAAATTAACTTCATTGTTAACAATCCCACCCACTGAACTGAAGATTAAAAAAAAAAAACCCTAAAAAAAATATTACTGCAAGAAATAAAAAGTCCTCTTTAGTGCAAAATAAAAATTAAACCTATCAAGATATACTCTACAGCAAAATCTTACATATCAAATGACATCTGAATAAACACACAGGTTTACATAAATAATACAAATAATGCATATCAGGTGTGGAAGAGAGGCAAACAAATAATCAGATACTATAGATTACCACCAAAAAACCGAATAAAATTACAGGAAGTTTTCCCCCCATGTCTATATATTCTCATAGCACTGCGATCTTCAATTCCTGCTACAGTATTTTACAAGTGCTTCATTATAAAAACATTTTGCTGTTGAGGGAACAGCTTTGAAAATATTTTTCATCTAGTGCATGCCAAGAAAATAAAGTTGTGCATGACAGAGAGCAAGTTTAAAGCTTAGGCAGCCACTCCTCATTAGTATCCATGGTAGAGGTTCCCATTCAGCAACAAGTGTTACTCACTGTGAATTAAGTTAACCCATTTTTATTAAATCCATTATTAATTAAATTTAATTTGTTCATTTTTATTGACTTTAAATCATCAACTGCAACAACAAATGAAAGGAAAGACCTTTCATGTTTCTTTCTCTGGTATTTTTCCTTTGCATATTGCTGCCTCGTATTCTATACAGAAATTTTTGTTTGGTCAGTCTGTAACACAGTCTGAGGAGCACATTCACTTTTCTTTTTTTGGAAAGTGGCATGAAGGGAGATGATCTAGAGAATATCATCACCCTATAAGCATTCAGTAATACTTGCTTGCTTGCAAGAAGGTTCATTTTTAGGCCTTACTGCTTTAACCTGTCCAGAGGCACTAAAAATCCAAAGGGGAAAAGAGTCCATTCTGAACAGCAGAAATTTTTATAAGCACTGCTTTTCGCCATTTGAGAGCTTGAAAAACATCCTAACTTTTAGGTATTTTGCCAAAAAGGTTTATTAATTCACAAGTCCTGCAGAATTATAGTCAAGAGTCCACATAAAGGTGGAGAGGAAAGAAAAATATAATGGTGAAGGAGAAGCATATGCATCTCATAATGCATATAACCACATGAATTTACATATTTTCAGAAGAACTTTATGCTCTTGATACTTTTAGTGTTATGGGTAGGCTGAAAAATATAAAAGCTGTTTATTTTCAGCATTATATTTAAGGTAACTTACTTTCCCTTCCACCCTGTTTTTAAATTTTTTATTGCATGTAGCAAATTTAGACTATGTGGTTGAGTTCCACAGCAAGCTGTCTGATATGACACCAAACAGAGAAAGAAACTTTTACTAAAATATTTACCTAAGAAAACCTGAAAAAATTATAGAAAAATAAACTGGATACAAAGGAACACTTTAAAAAAGAAAAAAGGCATTAAAATGTATGCTATTTCCAAGAGATACAGAAGATTTAAGAATGCTATTATGTGAAATGAAATGAGTCAGTATTTGTTTACCCTGAAAAGTTTCCAAAGGTCTGCTGGTCACTGTGATCCATCTCACAAGGCCATGATTTGACAGCCATAAAGAAACACTCTGATCATCTAATCTGATGATTTGGCTTTTACTCCATGATCTAATTTAAAGTATAATAAATAGGTTATACTTAAAGATTAGTTTTTTTGTTGCTGTTGACACTTCCAGTATTCCAACCAGAGATCTCATTCTTACAACCTATGCATGTAATAAGTGGTTTTGAGCTTAATTAAGCCCGGTTGCAGGATTCCTAATTTTAATTTCAAGGCTTTTTAATGTAAACTCAACCACTGGCCACTGAGATTTCCTGTAATTCTATGTGAAATACCCAAATCTAACAACATAATTACATTTCTTTTAAAGTTCTGATGTTCTTTAGTAAGTTGAATAGAACACATTTCTGAAGATTCATTAAGGAAAGCTCAAATTCTGTCTCCTTAAATGCAATGTGAGATTATTTTAGTGACTTGCCTTTTTACACTGCCCAGTGTTTTCCCCCTGCCCATTGACTGGGCTACAGAAAGTCTTTCTAGTGATGATTCATCCACATTATGATAAGAAAAAAAATATAGGAAATTAAAAAAAATTCTATTTAAGGAGAGATTGGAATGTTTTATCCCCTCTGTCCCATTGACTTCACATGGAAAACACCTGATTATTTCAGAGAAATTACACAAGAAGTGCATTCAACACTTATTTTCATTCTGCTCCAGGCTAACCCTGTCAAAATTGTAAGTGATTATAAAATATGCCCAGAACTGGAATGTTCTGCTTTCAGTCTACAAATTAGGGGTCTTTTCAGCATACACAGCAGTTTTTTAAGAACAAGGAATAGTCATATAACTGCTTTTGTGCTCTCCAGCATACCATTAGTGAAATGATGAAATAGGGACTTTCAATGAGTACTGGCATATTTATATGAACTCTTCTTATTGGCTTTGCCCAAAAAACCTCTCAGCACAAAGCATAAAAATACAGAATGGGAGAAAGGCTTTTAGTTGTTGTTGCATCTTCTTTTCCTGCAGGAACATGTTTTTAAAGCTTGAGCAGGAAGTCTGCACACAGCTTGCTTGCCCCCTTTTCATTTTTACTGTGTGATTCCACAGGCACAGCTTTGACACTCATCCCATAATACTGAGGTTATTTATTTCATGCTAATAGTAATAAATTTTAAAAAACAGTTCATAATACATTAGAAGTACGTAGGAGAGGCATCCTTATTGTTGCATGCAACTCCCATAACAAAAGTCCTAGAGAAGACCAAAGACATAAAATATTCAACAAAACTGATTTTCTATTTTGTATTTCTCTTTCTGGACTACTGATTGACTTCAACTAAATAAGATTCAAATTTAAAACTGATTTTAAAACTTGTTTTCTCATTTTGGGTTTGTTTTTAAAAGTATGTCCCTCAAATCCAAGGTACAATGGACAAGGAACTCTGTTTCTCCATTGTTATGCAGGAAGGCAGATTGAAAATGGACCTGAAGTTAATGAAATTCTGCAAAGGGAAAAAAATATGTACCTATATAGGTTTGGGGTGCAGGAGTACAACTAATTAGGAGAACATCTGAAAACTCCTATACATCATCTGTAAGCAGCAGAGACACAAGTCCTTACTGTGATGTATTTCATTTGTGGCCTTAAGATTACACCACAAAGAAAGCACTTGGCATCCCCATTTCAAAGACAGGATGACAGAGATAATAAGACAACATAATTGATCAAAACTACCAATCAGATAAATTAAAAATAGCCAATCCAGTGCTCCTTCCATTAGGAAATCCATCCTCCATAGAGGAGGAATTGAGTTCAGTCAGGGTTGGCTCCCCTCATGCTCCATAAAGTGTGGGTCAATATCAGAATAATTTTCCTGCATGTTGTCCCTAAAAAATTAAATTATGTATAAAAAACCCAAAACTCATACAACCAGTTAAGATGTGAACCATAAAGGTCCCAGTTTTAAAATCTCACTACATTTAAACTCAATATTTAGGTCTAGGAGTGCTGGCACTGATGCTAAATAAATTTGAAATTGACTTATGTGAAAAATGATTTGTACTGGTTTTGATTGGGATGTCAAGAAGTTATAATCCAGCTGAACTGGCAGAAACAGTGTTAAAACTGTCCTCCAAGCAGCCAGATGTTCCTGCAATTAACTAGCAAGGGTGGGTGGATTACTGGGTGACCCATGTGCTAGTGTTAGCGAACCTCATTGCCAGCAAATGTATGACTCCAGGGAGGTGTCAGGGACAAAAACATTGCATAGAAGGGATGGGGAGTGGACATATTCTGTACAACAGCAAAGCTATTTACATTTTAGATGTCAGCAGTATCTTGCCTGGCATTTATCTGACTGAAATGAGTCATATTTTAAACTGTATTGACATGCCCAGAGCAAGCCTTGCTTTATCCTGAATCGATCCCAGCTCAGAGCAACATTATCATTTATCAAGCTATAGACAGCTGAAACCTGTTTATGGACCCAGGAATGCTCACAGGCAGCAGGACCTTTCCCTGCTTGTTCAGCACTGAGCAAAATTCTTATGATCCAAGATTTGTCTTATACACAGAAAGAGGGAGATTGGGTTTCTAAGTCTTGATTTACAAAGAAGTCACAGTAATGCAAGTCTGAAATAGCAGACTCAGAAAGTTATGTATAAAAAACCCTACCAGTAATTTTCTATTTTTTATCCTTTACACCTGAATACCAACAAAAATATATGTTATTTTCTCTAATTTTCTGCAGAACAGGCAGAGACTGACTTGCTACCACTTTAATTACTTTGACAAGTTTGGTTAAAGAGAATTGAAAAAATTGTGATGAAACGGGAACAGAGGCAGATAATCTTTAACAAATAAGAAAAGAGCTTGAAGCAAGAACATGAAAGGGTGAAAAGGTGGGAGGAAAATGCTGTTCCCTTGGTTTGAAACATTAAAACTTGCTAGAGATTATTTGGAAACACTCAAAAACCAGAGAAACTTCAAGTAAGAATACTCTGTGTTTCTGTGAAAACCTGAGTTGGAGAGGACCAACTAGGATCATCAAGTCCAACTCTTTAGTGAATGGCCCACACAGGGGTTGAACCCACAACCTCAGCATTAGCACCAGGCTCTGGCCAACTGAGCTAAGTGCTAAGTCTTGTAGTCTAAGGTTTTCTGTAAAAAAAAAAAAAAAGCTTGCTAAACTGTGTGAAAACATTCAGTTTATTCACAAAGTGATTTTCAGAAGGTCCAGAGAAGAACATTGGCACCTGACTAACACCAGTATTTGGTATCAGTTAACACCTGACAGCTCCAAACATTTTAGTGGAAATCAAGCCCTTAACCAAGGGCATTTATGGCATTTAGGACAGAAATAGAAATTCACAGAAATCAGAGTGCTGGAATATAAAAGCAGAGTCTGAGAAACCACGTTCTGCAAATATTTAGCACACAGGATTTGCTAAGGGTTCTCCTCCATTCAGGGCTTCAGTCTGAAATATTACAGAGGAAAATCCAACTAATAATGCTTTCTCAAGAAACAAATATTGGTTTGGCTATATATACAAATAAGGCTACACTTCTCTTACCTGGCATTCATTCCTGGGTATAGCATAGCAAATCTAAACCCACTCTACATCACTACAGCTTTAGGTTCCAGTTTCACCAGTAAGTGGCAGGTGGACAGGCTGTTCAAACTGGCATGAAGTGCTTGTGGAGAGAGCTGCCTACAGCAGGGGCAGCCAAGGGGAAGGGAGCCAGGATTTTGAGAATGCCTCTGATGAGTGAGTGGCACTGCCATGGAAATGGAATTACATCCACCTCTCTCCCAGGAAAATGTGTTTGAGAGAGAGTGAAGCAAGCATCAGCTGATCAAAGCCTCCATGGAGCAAGGATCACTTGGTACATCAGCAGTCAAACAGTTCTCCCTGAGAAGTGAGGGAAAAGTTTCCCTCCCACTCATCAGCTTCAAGTTCGCCTTCCCACTGGAAGCAGCTCCTCGGAGCAACACGCCACATGGCTCTTAAAAGCTCATGTCCAAGAAATTCTCAGAAAGAACTAATGGAAATAAATGCATTTTTAACAGAACTCTTCCTGTTTCAGCTCAATTTTGTCATCTACATGACACTTCCAGTAAGTAAATAATTTCAAATGGGAAATCACAGGTGGATTAGTGTGAGTTTATCGATTGTCAAGGTAGTAATTCTCCAGCGCAGAAATCTGAGACCTCTTGACCAGAAAGGGAATAGAACACACATCTTACAGAAGCAGGCTTTTATGAAAAGATAATTTAGAGGCTTCAGGGCAATAAAGACAAGTCTGAGAGCAGTTACAACCCACTTTTAGATTATATTACCTCTCAGTCCTTTTTTCCTGAAATAACCTGCTTCTCCCACCTCCCCCTACTGCAATCTTCCTTCTTCCCTTGTCTTTCTTCAGAGCAGCATGGGAATGAACATTATGAATTATTGATGTGAGAAATACAGAAATCTCATCAGGAGAGGGTTTTTTTCTTTTTTTTTACCCCCTGAAAAAGCTCAGGAGAAAGTTTGGACAGGAGCAGAAAGCCTACTCAGCAGAGGAAGGCATGTGCATAACCATCTGTAGCAGCTCTACAGTTCCTACTGCTTTTAAGAAATCACACAGACAAGTGATATAAGTAGACAAATTCCACCAGAAAAACAAACAAACAAACAATCCCTTAAGACTCAGAAAACAACACCAACACCCCATACAAAAAAACCCCCAAAAACAACAAACCATAAAAAACAAAAGAAAACAAAAACAACCCCCCCCCCAAAAAAAAAACCAGCCCATCACCCCATCCAGAATATTCCTCACAGGTATTTTTGTGATTGTTACACTGATCTAGACTTTTTGAGACCTAGTCAGACCCAGCTGAGAGTGCCAGTGAAATAACTTACATTCTTTCAAGTTACATATCAATATCAGAGACATTTTTAGCAGCCTTTCTTTGGAGTTCTATATTAGCAGGGCAATCTCCTCCTTGTATTATGACAAAAGGAGGGAGTTTTTGCTCACCTTTTTCCCTTCAGTGACCCAGCCTGCAACAAACCTCCAAGGCTTAGTGCCTCAAGGCTCTCACATTTCATTTCTGCCTCACAATGTGGCAGTTATAAATGGCCATGTGTGCGAGCTGAGGCCATATCTGTATCCAAAAGGACCTTCAGAAGGCCAGGATAATGTAAAGGAGCTTCTAAGACTCATATATATGCCTGTTAAATACCTATAAACCTTTACAGACATTGTGGCTAGAGACTGGTTATCAGTCTGCACTGGAAGACCTTAGGTCCATATTTTTTTGATCTTTCTGGGCAAGATTTCACAGATGGAAGACAGTGGAAGTGTGTTTGCTGTTATCTCTAGCACAGAATTCTCATGCACAACAGAGCAAGGTACACTAAATATTTGAAGGCATAGGGTCAACTCTGATTTTCAGTGTCTCTCTCTCTGTTGTTTTGAATACATATTACTGGGATTTTAGGGATCATTGCAAGTTTTTTGAACAGAAATGCATCCCTTCAGTCTTAACTTTCCTTTTACTCCATTAAAGGGCCAGTCATGCCAACTGTGAACTATCAAAGCAGATATCACTAATCTGAATCTAATGTCACACCTACCCTAAACAAGAAAGAGGGAAATACCACTGATATAGCACAGAAAAGCAAAATGTATCAAATATGCAAATGGGAGTCTGTAGACTGACTGCTCAAACTGTTCAAGCTGATTTGTTGGTATAGTTTCAATACCACTCAGTTTTCCTTCTCACTTTGGCAGACATGTCTGCCTTAACCAAATGTCTTTGCTTCCTTTCCCATAAGACTAGGGAAAAATGTATCCTCGTTTCTTACCTTTCTCTCACCCTTTCTCCCACATTTCATTGATATTTCTATGTAAGTTTATTATGTCAGGCTTTTTCCTCACCATCTCCTGGTCTCCTTCACTATGTTGTTTTCTATTCCAAGCCTATGTCTGTGTTTTGCAGTTAAGCCCCAGAGCTGTTTCAGGCTAACTCCTTTGCATTTCTGAAGTGCTGTGTAACTCTGCAGCCAGAGCAGTTATTTTTAGTGCTTAGAACAATTATTAGGATCCTCCATTTTACAAGGCTATAAACTGGTTCCCACTTAAAATGGAAATGAGTAAAATCTTCAACATATATCAATAGAACTTGTTTGTAAAGTTTCATGCTCTAGTAACCTTCATCTTTATTAAGGCTGAAGAAGCCAATCCCATGTGTCACATTTAGAGAAACACTGGCAGAAATGGCCCTGAAGACATAACAACCCACTAGCCCAAATAATTTGCACTTTAAATGTAAATTTCTATCTATCAAACCCCTGAAGCTTCATCTCCCAAAAACACCTCTAGAGGTTTATCACCTGTATTCAAATATGGATAAATATTTTGCATAATTTAATTAAAAAAAAAAAAAGAAGAGAAAAACATAAGGACAGGACAGGCAGGATAGCAAGCCTGAAACACTGATTAATCTGCTCTGGTTAATCTATTTGTGGACTAACTGAACAACTAAACCAGTTGAAATAACCATTGGTAAGCTCTAGAAGACTGTACACCTTGCACAGCTTCTACTTTAGTTCTGTTCATAGATTGTCATTGCTTTAGTAGGAAACATTTACTAACTAATTACTTCAGACTTTTCTGCCCTATAAAGTTACAGTAGGAGGTGAAGTTATTCTTATAAATACTATCTATTCTACATTTCAAACAGAGTATATTCTATACAGTCTGCAAAATCCTACAGGTTAGAAATGCAAAACAGTATGGAGAGTCAGAAAGGGTAATAGAGAGATCACTGGGAGACACAAATTTAAGCAAATTCCTGAAATTTGATATGCTTTGACAGTCAAGTTTACAAAGATTTCTTGATCTGGGAGTTGTGACTGAATGGTTTGTTTTTAATAAATAGGAGGAGATGAAGCTTACTATAAAAAAACCTAGTTGGAAATTATGAGTGAATTGAAACAATAAAATCTTGCAGAGCTTTGATTACTTCAAATAATTAACAACGCAAAGGAACAGGCAAATAAGATTTTATATACATATATACACATATATATATATACACACACACACACTATATATATATAGTTTGGAAGTGAAAAACCTTCAGCCATGACAGTAAAGTTCTCCTACATAACTGTTATTAAGGTCAACAGAAAATTAGTAAAATTTTCAATAAAATATGAACTGGTGCAATGACATCAGAAGTTGGATTTAGAATGTGAAACTTGCTATTCTCACATCTGCACAATTTTCCCGCTTAATTTACATAACAAATGAATTCCACTCGAATAAAATATTTCAGGCTCTCTGTTCTTCCTGTATTTGATCATAAAGGAATACTTGGCACACTGACAGAGAAAAATCAGGTTTTGTACTTTTCATAGGCTATTTCCTCTCATAATATTTTAAACCAGGGAATATTAGCAAAATAACTATATATGCTCACAATGACTCATGGTGTGGAACACAGGATCTAAGACACAATTTAAAATAAAAAAAGATAATAAAAAAAAATCCAGCTTTACACTTCTGTTAGCATGGCATCTAATATTTTATGTAACTTAACATCTCATGGCAGGTGCTATTCAAATTCAAAGCACAATCCAAACACTGATTCAGATCACACATGGACTGTCTAAATAAAGGTTAATTCAGAGCAGCTCCCCTTGCAAGCATAGTATATCACAAATAAAGGAAACTCTCTCCTAAATACAATAAGCAAACAAGAGTAAGCAAGGCAGGAGTCACTCAACACTGCTGAGAATATTGGGGAAAAGAGTCATTATGTTCAGTCTTTTCATATTTATAGCAAAAAGGCAAATTGTGAGGAAAAAACCTATCAAATAGTCCCCAGGCTGTCATGCACCCACTGGAAAATGAATAATGATATTCTTTGTCATGTGTCTTGCTCCTTTAATACAGAATGTGGATTATTACATATGAAAAGGGAGGGGAGGGGAGGAGGAAATATTAACACACATACAAAAAACCCCAAGAAGTTCTTTCAAGGACCAAGTTCTTGCACAATCCTGGTTATGCTATGCAGCAGGACTGGCAACACAGAGGGAAAGCAGCCAATTCAGAAAATCAAACCTGTTAGCATCAGGGTTTTGGAAAACAAATGGTTTAGTCAAGTAGAATGATATGTGGATCCAAGAATATTGGATATTCAGTCAAGCCTCTTTCTTGAAATAAAAAATGAGTTTGCTCGAGGTGCTGTAGGAGATCAGTTTCTGGCATTATGCAGCAGGGCTGGCATTCCAGCTTTGGGGATTTGGGGTTGTTCCTCTATACTTCATGGGGTTTTTTCTTTTGTTTTTATAGAAGAGTTCCAGCAAGACCTGTTTCTACCTGACAATAAATACATGAAAGAGCTGAAGACATGGAAAAACTGAAATAACAGACTTCAAAAAGAAAGTTCCTAGCAGAGTTTCTAGCCTGATCCCAGACCTCACTGGTGACCTCACCCAAGAGGTCACCTTCCTTATAGGATCAGTCCAAACTAAGCACAATCCCAAACAATCTTCTAAGTCTCTTCTCTTGGAATTATTTCACATTATTCCACAGGAGAAGCTTAGCACACAACATATTCAGGCCTCTCTTTATTGTTTTATTATTAACCACAACCTGATGATGAGGTTTGAAGGGCTTTCATGAACCAACATTAGTTCTCTGCCATGAGAACTCAGGCCCTCCCATAGTCACCTTGAATTTTCAGATAGATATAATATCAAGCACCTTTATTAGCCTTATAGTTTCAGGAAAAAAGCAACATCATCTTCAGAAAAATAATAATTATCACAACACTTTGTCACAGCAGGGAATCCAACAAAACCACTAAAATAAGCTGTTAAGAAGTTATATTGGGACACATTTTCACAGAACAAGAAAAGAAAAAAAATATATTGCCAGTGTAAAATATGCCACAGCAGTAAAACAACAAAGGAGTACTCTGGCACAAAAAGCAGGAAACAAGTAATTAACTAAAAAAATAGCTGCTTAAAAGGCATTAAGGCATAAAGACACAAATGCAAAGTTTCTGTTGCACTTGTTCGAGCTTTTCTTTGTGGAGACTGCTGTTACAATGGGTGCTCTCACTGAATGGGTAAATTTACAGTGGCACCTGTAAGTGCAGAAGGCTGCAAGGACAAGCTTACGCCAGCATTTGTAAGCAAATGCCTTTCTGAGGAGCTGAAAATTTAACATAATTTTTAGCTTTTCACCTGAGAAGGCGAATCATTTGACACCACCACATCAACAGGGCAAAAAAAAGGTATACATTCTCTGCTGGAGAGACTGCCATATCAAAACCAGTTTTTAAATCAGATGAGAGCTACAATGGAGGTGAGGAACCTGGGAAGATGTCCAAGAATGACACTAAATCTTTCCATTAGAGGAGTCCCATACAGCCCCTGCACTTTCACATTCCATAGTATGGTTGGACAATGTGGCACTAAGAGTCTCCCCTCATTCCCATCAGGTCTGCACTAACTCCACAAAATGACAGCACAGCAGTACTACAACAGAGCCTTTGGCCAAATGTCTTGTGAAACACAGTTTGTGCTGTGGGGTTATCTAGACCCAACCAGGACCCTCAGGTTCCAAGGAACTGGGAAGAAAATGTCACTCTGAGAGACTTTCTGGGATAAATAAATTGGTATCTACTGGCCAAAGTACCTGAAGATCAGTCAGACACCAGACATTGAGGTGGTTTTCACTCACAGACTTTGCAAATCTAAGGGAGTCTATGAAAGACATTGCCAGCTCTGTGTGTATTGCCAAAACCAGGCTGAAAAGTGCAGCACAAGTCACTGGGACATCTTCAGCCAACTTCTTGCTGTCATGGCACAAAAAAAATAGTGACATATGGGTGCAAGTAGTTTAGAATCTTGTTTGTACTTCAGCCAAAGTAGGAAGGTTACTCTAGGCCACAGTTACATTTCACAAAAGGCTTCCTGCCTGCTAAAACTAAAAAAAAGGGAAAGCAAGTCTAAAATTCAAAGTTATCAGGAAGCTCACTGCAATACAGAATCCATCTTGAGAAAATCTTGTTCTGTCAAAGCCAATTGTAGTCAACAAAACAGCAAGCAAAATTTTAAGTGGCTGATCTTCTTCTTTCTCTTTATATTAACTGGTGTTGCATCTTCCTGAAAAGATTCAGATTTCATGATCTAACCCTTGACATTAAAAGGCAGGAGCTGACAGTCCTATTGAAAACTCAGGTTGGTGGCAGAATTATGCACATTTCATTTCAAAAAATGTGGGACAAAAATCTCTGGCATCCAGTTGTATGGTATATGGGGAGAGGAAAAAGAGAGGGAGAAGACATCAAGTTTAATATTTTGTGCTTCACATTCACATATTTCCAGGAGAAGACAGAATTTGCAAGTATCTACCCAACAGATTTGTATTTTAATACCACACCCAGATATAAACCTGAGATCCAAACAACTGAAAATAAGTCAGGCATTTGTAGTGCAAACTAAATTGCCACACAGAGAAAGCTCTAAAATATGTACAAGTTTATCAAGCCTGTCAGGTATCAGCCAATGGGGAAAAATTGTATGCATAGCAAGACATATGCAGGTTACATAAGCAAGGACTGCAATCAGAATGTTAGGGGTGGAAAAAAAGTAAAGCACCCAATTTCCATGAAAAATCAGCAACATCTCAACAGAGTTTAGCAACCAAATCAGTTGCATGATGTTCATCCCTTCCCTTCTGAAATAGCTATCTGAAAATGAAAGTCATGCTGAGTTGAAATGCATTTCTCCACACTTTTAGGTTAGGGAAATAATCATCACTGAATCACCACAGTGGTATTCCAGAATGTACACTGTAACTGACCAAACATTTCCACACTTTTGAGGTTCTGTTGCACAAGAATTATAGTTGAAAGCTGAGTGAATTATAGCATTAAACCATTATATCTATAGCAATCTGTAGCATGAATATACTAGAAGGTGTTTTGGTAATTTCATTAAGCTGCATTATTTGCTTGTGACTTCAGGTTAATGACTGAGGGAATTAGTGGAAACCTCTGAAGGCTGTCCTGAAATTACCAGTGGATTCAGTGCTCCTTCCCACAGTCTGTTCCCTTCCATTCAGAGAGACTCTGGTAATTGTAGCTTTTAACTATATTGTTGCACAAAGTCGGAACCAGCAAGCAAGTGCTTAGGATGATATCCCAGGAAAAAGCCACACTTTGAAATCAGAGCTCCAATTTAAAAACAAATATCGCTGTCTAGAAGAGTTTGGATGGTAAGACTGCCTAGCTTAAGAAGTTTCCACATATGACCTCCCTAGTTAGTTTAAATAGTTTTAGTGCAAAAACATGACATTTAAAACAGGAGGTATAGTGATATTCTCTAATTTATGTCAACTCTTTAACATGTTTTGCATTAAAATGCTACCACAAAATTGCTTGGCTCAGTGCCCAAGGTAACACTGCTGTCTTGACTCACTGCCAAAAGGAGGCAAAGGAGGCATTTCCCTCAGACAACGCTGCTAATGCAAACTGTCAGAGTCCTTTCAACACCCCTGATTTTGTTACGCTTGTCATCTCAATTGTGTGGCTTGCTAGACTTCTGCTCTCAGCAATGTATTTCTTACCAATATGCTCGTGCCTTAACAATAACACACTGAATTCTTTCCCTTTCATTGGAAACCACACTCTGAATAAAAGAAACTGCACCTTTGGTTTCGAAAAAAATAATATATGACAACCAACAAAAACCCCAAACCAAAACTCCCCACACTCACCACCAAGATAATAATGAAAAACAATTGTTCCTCCAGTTTTTAAAAACTATTATCTCCCTCCCAGCCAGCAAAGTTCAGGCTGGGAAGGTTGTGGAAAGGGAGCTTGAGCTCTTGCATCCCCCTCTGTCCTGCTGCACAGCTGTGTGGCTGGAAATGCCTCACCTCAGGTGGGAATGTTTTCTGAGAACCCCACAATGTAAATTCTACAAAAGTTCTTTGAATAACAGCAGTTATCCACAGCTTTTCCACACCAAGGAAGCATTTGGCCTTAGCCTGATGGCAAATATTTCTGAGTCAGCTAAAAGAAATATCAGATGACATCTGTAGCCTCTGCCTCCCTGGAGGAATGAGATATGGTACAATTCAGGTGCACTGTGAGGAAGCCATCACTTCTCCTGACATCTGGATAAAAAGACAACTCTGTTTACCAGAGCAACCAAGTGCACCATTCACACAAAGAGTGTTTGTCAGACTGACTGGAGGAGAAAAAGCATTGCTGTGCTCATATTCAATCAAATTGGAGGCATGAAAGCCACAGGAGGATGGTGGCTGGAGGCTGAGCATCTGTCTCACACATAATCTGAACACCATGGAAAAAAGAAAAAAAAAAGGGAGGGAGGGAGAGAAAGGGAAGAAAACTCAAACAGAAACATCCTTTTGACTTGAAAACTCTATCAGAAACAGAGACTACAACAAATTTCCTCCCCATCCATCCTGTCACTATCACACATAGAAAAGTTGTAGCTTTTTCTATATCTGCAGGAAGAATCAAACAGCTATTTCATGCCACTCATTGGTGCTCACGTTTTTTTAAAGGCTCACATCTGCTCAAAATGTACACAAACCAGAGGGGTGAGAATGAATCCAAGACACATCCACAGAGGCCTCCCTTCAACTCACCAGTGCTTCTTGTCAATTCTCTGCCAGCCTCCCAGACAGGAGCCCTTGAAATACCAGCCATGATGACTTTATTGATAAATGGAAAACAGTTTTGCTTTTTTAAATGATCCCACTGATTTCAGAGCTACCTACTATACAAGAGAGGCCATGGCTGCTGACAAGAGTTTAAAAAAATGTTTGGAAGGGAACATTGGAAAAAACCACTAAAACTCCTGGAACATATCAGATCATTATTGGATAAACCTTTGTTTTACATTTAATGTAAGACATCCCAACAAATAATAAAAATTAAGCACACTGGTGGACAAATTTTTCTTCTGTAGACCCACAGAATTTCAATGAATTATGAACATTTTATATGCTTAAACCATTGAAAGAGACAAAGAGAGATTTGGGATAAGTTAGGAAATACACTTTTTTTTATCCCAGTTAAAAAAAAAAAAATCAATACAGAGCAGGAACAGATAACATTAAGAGGTCCCACAAATTTTAGAAAGGTGCTGCGTACAGAACAAGATCACATCAAATTAACTGACACAGACTACCCAGTGAGGAGCAAATTGTCCTTCAACCCTGAACATGTGGAAAGATTCTGTTTTCAGATGAAAAATTTAACTTCTTACTTCATAAAAATGAAGTTAACATTGGAAGAAATCTTATTTTGCCACAAGTGACTGAAAGAAAGCAAGATGATATAAGCAAGGCAATCATTTGCATATCGCAGTGCTGCTCCACCTCAGCCTACTCACCACATTTCATCACTTCACTTCCAAATCCACAGTCTAGAAAAGCAAAAAGAAATAGCATCACTATCTCTGTTTTTACATTAGTGAAAAAACCCATGAAAATGTAAAAAACATCAAAATATAGATCAATTTTCCATTACTTTTCTTAGGGTGTCAGGGTGCACTCAGTTTTCCTATTAATTTATGCTTTTCTGCTTCTCTCCTCAGATGTACTCTAACACTTTGTTGGGTGCAATTTGCTAATTGAAAAAGTGGAATTTGCACAACCTTACACTGCTACAAGCCTGGGATAGCACAGACAGGTTAGAAGAAAGTAAAAGCTCTCCAAGCAGGGGAAAGCTAAAAGAGAAAAGGAATTCTTGAGTGCTTTTGTGATCTTTTGAAAACTAAAAGGACAGTGGGAGAATCAGAGGCTGCAATTCTCTCTCTCTGCTTTTCATTTTTTGTATTCCTTGATTTGGTACTCTCTGTCTGAAGAAAGACAAGACAACCTCCCCCCACCACCCCCCCAAAAAACCCCCAAACAAACAAAAGAAAGAAAAATAAAAGAAAAAAAACACACACAAAAAAACCCAAAGAAACCAAGCCCACGAAATAATTTGCTAAAACATTTAACCATATTCCTATCATGATCTTAACTAAACTACCTCTACTGTATCATGACAGCAAACTATTTGAAAATTAAGAGAATAGAGTACTACTCTTGTTGCTAAGTTGGTTATCAACATTCAGCCCCTATCTAGCCCAATCTTACATAACAAATAGAATTTAATAACATTTTTTAACATCATTTAAATTATTTGTAGCACACACATTTACAGTCCCAAGTATCAGCGTGTTTCATTTTCTAGATATCACACAATACAAGCAGACATCTTGGAATAATAATATTCTTAAACAATAAAGCCAAGTCACATCTTCCTTTACTGCTTAGCTGTAGAGAGCCATACATTCCCTTAGTTCACATTTAGGAGGATATTATTTTCTATTCCATGAGCTAAACACTGAACTTTCACCTAAGAAAACCGCTGAAAAAAAATGTATAGTTATGGAATACTTACAGGCCACACAAAACTTCATCTTTCTTTTCATGCCCTCAACTTCATCCCAACTTCCTTTTTTCATGTTTGCTGACAATTGTTTATTTAAAACTATTCCTTATAGGCACCTTCATGCCCAAACTCAGAGCTCTTTCTGCAGCTGCTTGAAGAGAGGTATAGATTCATCACAGAGATCAAATACACCTGAGAAGTCAACAAACCCCAGACACCAATCACCTGAGCTGTTTGGGGTTTTTTATTTATTTCTTTAGAATGACTCCATGTGTCAGCAATCTCAGTTAATTATCTTGTTAGAGTAGTTATCCTGATTGTCCCACATCTACCTCAGGCTAAAATGTCTGTAGAGAAGGAGGAGTGAAGAGTTGATTGTGATCTGCAACAGCAGAAAACTTTCTCTGGATGAAGGGAGTGAATTCCTACTGCAAGCAAATTCCCCCTCTAGTGCTTGCTGCTACCCAGTGATGTCCAGTTTTGTTGCTTTTCCTAGGAAAGTTTTATTTCCTATTTTGGTGAAATGGTTTATTGGAGGGATCAGTCCTCCATCATAAGCATTAGATAAGAGTAGTTCCCATTTCTATGTTTTCTTCAATTCCTAATCAATATATACTTTTATAGGGAAATCCTGGATTTGGGCTGTTCCATATCAAAATTTCTTATTGTAGAAAGACATGGAGACTACTCCCATTTTTTTAGGAATAAAGAAATATTTCTGTCATCCATAAGAAAATTTAGATGCTGCTTCTAGAAATCAACTTGATCATGGGTAAAAAGGCTTAATTTTATATCTGAAAACTGAGGAAATTTAAGAAATGTTTAGTTAAATTCATCCAGCTTTCTGAGTGTCTCACATCTCAACAGATTTTGTGACTTTGACACCTCAGCACTGAAGTGATTTTTTTGAAAATGAGTCTGGGTTAATGAAAAAAAACTAACTAAAAATCTGTCACTTATTTCTTTTAAAGGTATTATTGTCCTTGAATTGTATCATTTCATGTTCCATTTTCTCAACAGACAGTAAATAGCTTCCAGAAACCTTTTTATGCCTTTTTTTTTTTTTTATTCCTAATTGCCACTTTTAACTTACACATCAATTTATGCCTGACCATCCCTGCAAAATAATAGGATATAGTTTCCACTTTTCGGTACAACTGCAGCAAATAGAGGAAGCTGATCTATTACACCTAATGATTTGTCAAGTGGGAGCATGGTTATTTGGGAAAAAAGGAAGCTTTTATTCTGCTCTTAGTGTAAGAACTGCTAGCAGAATAGGCACAAGATTATTTTCCTTTGATACTTCAGTAACAGTTAATTATCAATACTTTAGAAATGTAAGCTGAATTGTTTAGGATGTTGCACTTCTGGGGGGTTTTGAGTGACTCCAGAAAACTTGCACTGGGGCTTGGATTGTATAACTGCTTTTATTGGCATGTCTTCAGGAAAAGAATAGGAAGAATTTCTGATAACAAATAGCAATTTGAAGCAAAAAGAATATTTTTGCTTTGATGGGTGTCACTGAAGCACCATAGTGAAGAGCATGTAAAAAGAGACCATTTAATAATTATTCTAAGATTCTATGAATGCATTCTTGCTTATGAAGCAAATTGGGCTGGAGTTATGATAAAATACATAAACTGCTCTGCATGCTGGAAACCTAAAGTTTTACCTCTGTGCTTTTTTGCAGCAGTGAAGGGAAGCTGAGTTTCCTGTACTGCAAAGGAGGTTGTGTTGCTCTTAGCTGAGTAAGAGTGGTGAGTATATCCTGAGGTTGACATCCTAGACAGAGAAGAACCACAGAATGATTAAAGGAAGTACAACTAAAAAGGTGATTCGTGGCTATGGAGTATTTTAGTCTGTTGGAACTATAAAGGTTTTCAACATATTGAACTTCAACTTCTTGGAGGTCAAATGAAGGCAGTGCTTCACTCTCAGTCTGAAGGCCAAAGCTGCATATGAAAACCAGTTAATGTGATACTATTTGTAGATTCCCTCTTCTGAGTGTTTTATTTTCAACAATTCCCAATCTCTCTTTCAATGAAAGGGGTAAGACCTTATTTCAAGGAGGTTAGCATTGGGGAAGCACTCAGAAACAAGCAGCTGCGGGAAGAGCATTCCTCCTTGCTGAAGGCAACCTACCAGTGCCTCTTCAGTTGTAGAAATCGATTGTAACAACTCTTTTGGAACACTTTTATTTTAGGTTTCAAACCAAGCTCATATAAACCATAAAAAAACCCCTCAATTTTTTTACCAACTATTTAAAAAGTGGCAGAAGTTTTCTATAGAATGTCTCTGAGTGGAATGATGCCAGTTAATGGTATGGCTGCAGTGCCAGGCTGCTCAGATAAAAACAGCATATGAGACGAGCCTCTGATACATGCTTAGATAGAGTTCTAGCCCAACATATAAAGAATGTATTATTTCTTGAGAGAAAGAGCATTTTGTGTTTTGAGCACTCTAGGCTGATAGTGGAAGAGCACAAGCCAGCTCTTCCACATTTCTCTTTCAAAGCATCACCCAAAAAGAAAAAAGCTGAATAGATCAAGTGCTTGGAACATGACAGCGGCAATTGTGTGGAAGACAAAAGGCTCCAATCTAGGCTGTCAGCCCTATATCAGATTTTGCCATAAACTTCTTGGAGAACTTTTCAGAATGTCATGAAAATAGAGCAGTCCCAGGAAGGTGCCATTTGGTACTCCAGAGCATTCTCCTTCTATTTGCAAAGAAATCTCACAGGAACAGCCTGTTCTCGTAGTGGGATGGGAACTAACCCGCTCCATAACATTTCCAGTGCCAAGCAGCAAGTCCCCCATCTGTCTGCCAGCAGGAGAGAGAGAAAACAAATGAAAAACGGAAAGGAGAAGCGACCAGAATTTGGGCATCAGAGAGAAACATCTGCTAGAGGGACTAGAAAAAAAAAAAAAAAAGAAGGTGGAGAGAATCTGACAAAGACTCAGAAAGCAGGTAAAAAAACATAAACATCTTCCCGAAAAGAGAGAAAGAGAGGGGGAGAAAAAAGACAGGTGATGGCTATAAAAATAAAGGAAATTTTCAGAAAGAAAGGAAGGGAAACATAATGCCAGATGTACTTTAGGTATTTACCTGAGTCAACAGAGAGATCTGATGAACAGAATGAATGAATAACAGTGAGTTCTGATTGCTCTAATGCATGGGCTTAGCCATTGGTTTCTGGTCTTAGTTTTTCAGCTTTTGAAATCCATGTCATAAAAAAAAAAAATAAAGATCAATATATGAAAGTTATTTTCCACATTTGCACAGGGATTGTGGGGGAAAAAAGAACCAGCCCCTTATGTGCAAACTTCCTGAGTTTTCTGATTGTTCCAATATGAACAGTTGAGCATTCCTGTGTGCCTGGATGAAAAATGTGGGTAAAATTAAAAAATATTTTTAAATAATTTTTTAAAAGAGAGTAAAATTGAATTAAGTACAAAATCCTTAATCTTCCTGGAGATACACACAAGTAGCTGCCACAGATGGGATGACCCAGTGAGATGATTTATTATAAAATTAGTATGATGGACTGTCAGTCCTGAACACTTCAGAATTAGAAATTGGACTTCTTGGAATTAGGAAATTACCTTAAAAATACTCACACACTAAAAATATAAATAACATCTGATTTTTTTTTGTTTTGCTATAGCTACACTTTGAACATCTAGATACCATTCTTTGGAGTGTTCTCTCTAATTTTTAACTTTTTTTTTTTTTTAACGTAACAGATGTAAGGCTTTGCTTCTGTGTACAAAGTCAGTGGATGGCACTTCCATGAAAAGCCTATGGGTAGTGAGGTGCAAAACCACACAAAACTGGGAAGCAGAAGAGGAAGGAAGCAAATGGAGCTGTTCTATGTCCAAAACCTTGAGATGTCTTCCCTCCAAACCCTTTTAAGGGTGACTGGCACGGGGAGGATGACCCTTCACAAGCAGTTAGGTGTTGCACATTACAGAAATTCCTGCTTCACTGTTCCTTGCCTGGAACTCCCGAGGAAAAACAGGGAGTTGGAGCTTTCCAGATATTCCCCTCAACAGCCCTGATATTCTCATCTGTAATTCCCAAAGACAAGGCAACTCCCAGGTGGGATAGATGTCTAAAGATTTAAACCATTGGTCAGCAATGTGAAAAATGACCAGAACAGCTGTCTGGACACACCTGATTCAGGTGTAAATCCATGTTTGAATTGAATTTCTTTCCTGTCACTGATCTGCCTTCTGCTGTTCCTCAGTGATGGCTGTGGATGCAGGCAGTCAGGTGTGCCAGTCAGGAGCACAGGGGTTAGGAACTGCTCTGCTGGCAAGCAAAGCTTGTCTTTTCCTGATTTTCTACCTTAGTTTCACTAAGCCCAGAACAAGACAGCACAATAATTCATGGTTGCTTCATGCATGCCGCCATGAGAATGATTAAAGGAATTCTTTCCCAAGGCATTGCAAAGGAAAAACATCATTCAGCTGTTGCAGGTTTCCATTGCTGATACACAAATGCAACAGGTAACAGCCATGAATTTGGATTATCCTGCAGTATATTCCTACAATACTCTTTATTCTGTGGATCTAATTTGCTGGCTCTCTCAGCATTAGTAGGAAATGCTTGTCTTAGCTACTACAGCATTATTGTTTTGTTTTTATATTTTACCAAAATTCTAAACTCTTAATAAAACTCTAAGATGCAATGACAGCTCCCAGTACTTCCTAGCAGTTTATCACAGCTGCATATTTTAATATTAAAAGTGCTCCCAATTTGTGGCCAGTCTGGAAAGCAGAAATGTATCAAGTGTTTAGAAAAGGAGAAGAGAAAAAAACTAGATACAGATTTCCTTCCCCACTTTGATCTTTTCTGTTCTGTTGTCTGATGCAAATTATTTTACCTCTCAGTGATGCTTTCCTGGTGGTGTAACAGAGATAACTCACAGAAGAAAATATACCTGCCACAAAATACAGCAGGAGCATTTCTATATATGTATATCCTTTGATGTTTATTAGTCTCACTGCATACTTAAAATTCAAATCAAGGCATCAGAAAACCCTTGAGACAAATGCATAATTCATATTTTCTATTTACTATACTTGTTCTATGTATTATATCAACTTTTATTGATTTCTGTTCGTGGAATATTCACGAAATAATAAAATTCTTAGTATTATTATATATTCTAACTTTTTATCTCATTAATTTCTTCAGAGCTGACATCTAAAAAGATGGCATTAATACAATTGTTTACTTTAGCTTGTACTATACTGGTTATTTTTTAGATTAGCAAATTACCTGGCATTGTGGGAGTTTCTGAAACACACATCAGCATATTTGTCCAATTATTTTAAAAATGTCTTTCCTACTCACTGTAGGCAGTTGTACATTTTTTCTTACTGTACAACTGCATCATATATCAATAGGGGATAGATATTTACCAATCATTTCTTATCTAAGAAATTATTTTAATGTTTGCTGTGCAGGAAGCTCTTGTTATTATAGATTTTTCTGTGTGCTTTATTCACCTATCACTGTCACTGTTTGGTGTGGCATTTTCCATTGAGATGTTTCTACAGTTGATGACAAAAATATTTTACAATAAAGTGCCTTCAGTGTGACTGAATCAGGTACTCTGAGATCAGCTGCACCTCGAAAAAGTTACACTGTGTGTAGAGGGTGCTATAAGAAAATCAAATTGCAGATGACTTGAAAGGGAGTAAAAAAGAGGCCTAAAAATGGAAGTCAGATTTCAGAGCATATTCTAAAAGTCTTCTCTGGAAAAAAATGAAATCCATTCATAAACCTGGGAATAAGAAAAAACTTTCAACATTTACCCACAGGACATCAACCTAATCTATTCTGTGGTTCAAAGCCAGCTTTATAGAGCCCTGCTTAATAACATTGATTTATTATTATTATATAGATTTATACACTGTAAAATAATTGTACCAATTATGAAGTAACCTTTGATTAATCAGAGGAATAGATGACAATACAAAATTTAAAGCTGCAACCACGTGTCAGAGTAATTGGCAATTCTAGCACATCATTTTTAGAGGGACAAATGCACAGTGAAGAGTGGAGAGTGTTGCAGCTTAGTTTTAACTTGCACACCAAAAAGTGGACTTTTGTAACTGCACTCAACAAAAAACAGCCATATCTGGCTTGGAATGATTTGCAGGACTTGTGCTGCCTCAAAGGGTACTGCTGAAAGGTGTGAGGATGTTGTTTGTCTCAGAACCATCCCTCATTACTCATTGTTTACTTCTAGGCTCAGTTACCAGCTGCAAGACATTCTCATCAATTCCCATGCAAGCAACCACAGGATTTTAGAAGACTTGAATTTTATAAAATTACCCATTTTTAAAGAAGAGTATTTTCAATGGGTATGGGTAAAATGGTGGTATATTTATGTATTGATAAATTCAGTCAAAAAAAAAAAGAGCCTCATTTCAAATCATAGCCAGCTTACTTATCACACTCAAGCTGCCAAGTATGGCTGTGCAAAATCTGTCAGTTTTTAAATGCTACTTACTGCATATTCAAAGCCTCCTCAAAGAATATTTCCTTGAGTTACATCACATGCAGCCACCCACACCTCCCCACATCCTGCCCACACATCCAAACAATTCAGGTAGCAGGGTGACAGAGCAACATTAACCTATCACATCTGAAGGGTTATTTAGGATTTTTTTTTTGATTGGGAGGTTTTTAAAAAACAAAATTAGAACAAAAACCCCTTGCCTTTTTCAACATTAGCTTTCCTAATATCTATATTCCCTCTTGGAAACTACTTCCACTAATAATGAGTGCTGGCTGCTAGGGGTGCTTTAGGTAATGATTTCTGCAGGAAGTCTTGTTGAACAAAAATGTAAGAAATAACTTAACAATCTCACCCACCAGAACTCCATGTTGTGAATATTTGTACAGCAAAATTCCAGCAAGGCTTCCATTCTGCCACTTCAACTCCACAGAGCAACGCTTGGCTCAAGATGAACAGCTCACTCTAGTTGAAGGCATTTAGTCCAGGCAGGGATGGATTACTCACCATGAGTCAGAATGGCAGAATTTGGCCAGAGAAGCCAGGGCAGCCTTTGAAATATCAAGTCAACACATTATTTTAAAACAGCTGGGAAATGGGTATTTGGGGAAAAAAAAAAAAAGCGGCTCATAAAGGAGGATCAAATACTGTCATAATTTAAGCAGGAATTCTGTTTTTAATTCATCTAATTGTGTTAAACTGCTAACAGGCTAATTTGAAGTGCCCAGCACATTCAAGAGGCTGGTATTTAATTAACAAAACCACACTTCATGCAATGCCAGACAAGGGGTCAATCCTTGAATGAGGAGCTCCCTTGAGAGGGAAAAGCATGATTAATGCTGCAGAAACTTCTCATTCATTCTTCTGCTGCTAAATATCACTGATTGGGAAGGACACCACTGTTTCTTAGTTAATTTTTTTGACACAGCTTTCCCTCTTTTTATTGTCTCCTTATCTGAGACAAAATGCTTAGTGGATTTTGAGCTGTTTCTAGCTTTATGCATTTGTGATTATATTTACAAACTCACCCCTGACAATGTCATTCATGCAGACTTCTGCCATGGACACAGGAATTTCACTGATGCCACTTGTGTGACCATCTAGGAGTTCCAAGCCCATGCCAGTAAAATGGATGCTCCTGGCTTAAAAGGAGTATTCATGGCCCTAATAATGCCAGGCAAACTTCAAGGATTTGATAAAAATGTTTCAAGCTACTACAGCAGTCAGTCTCCGTTCTTTAGCTTCAGGATAAGACCCTGTAAGAGTTCATTACCTCAATTCTATTTTATTTGGAGGGATTGCTCAGAGTGAATAAAGTAACAGAATCCAGTCCCTATTAGGACAGCGTGCACACACCAAACCGAAGTAGTGAGAAGCTGGGGGGAATATTGATGAGCAAGGAGAAGAGATTATTTGAACACAAGGTATTTTAACAAGCAGAGACTGCTCGGTGAACATATTTAAGAGTCCTGGCAGGCATGATTATGTAGGTAGAATTCAGAGTAATTTTTAGCCAGGGAAGTTTCTTCCCTGCTCCTTAAGACAGAGCAATTAAAATCTAAGTTTACTATTGCCCAGCTGAGGAAAAATTCAAGAGAATATCTATAAATAGCCACTCTGAGCATCTTTAAAAGGTAGTTTTTGTCAGTGGCAAGATGCTTTCACTCCCTGCAATTAGAAAACTCTGCCTGGGGTTATATTAACCACAATAGCCTTTCCTCACCAGCCAGACTTCTCAATTAGCACTAAGAGTTGCTTCTGGCTCAATACTTCCCATAACTAATACTGTGCTTGTTATTTTCAAGTGTTTTAAGTTAAGATTAGTGACCTCCTGCTATTTATTACATTCCAGTTATTTGGTGTTGACCTTAAAGGGAAGGTGTTTAAATGTATGTGAACAAATATTCATAGAATTTTATGAAGAAAATTTACATTTATATTGCATGTAAAAACTACAGCCTTCTGTTTCTGGCATTTCTGGTTCTTACAGACTTTAGTCTATGGACCATGTTAATGACTTATAAAGTGTAACATTTGTCTATTTTAAAGAAAACATCACATTTCCACAGCATATGCAGAATATATGATTCCTCCCTGCAATTCAATCTGTACATAATACTTGAGCAAAACATCAAGTATAGCATCTTTTGAAAGAAAAATAATCAAGAACCAATTGAAAAAAATAGTGGGAGGGCAATGGGGAATGTGTGGGAAGCCTTTGGTTATAATCTAAGAAAAAGACAAATTACATTCTATCAGCAAACAGGTTGATAAGAAATACTTATTCATTGGACACAACCTAATTCCTTTTAAGTTTCAGCAGTAACTATCAATATGTTCTCCTCACTTCACAACTGAAATAACTGCTTTCATTACTTCACAGGTCTGAAAACAACTCCCTGGGAAAACGTCACTTCTGTTTTCTTTTACCTATTGCATTAGTATGATTCACCATGAACGCTCAGCAATCTTAGGCATATTTAGAACTGTGGTTGCAGCAGCACAATTATAGAAAAAGCAGTTTTATGGTACATCTTGGGGAAAAGAGTAGTATATTATTGACAATATGGGCTTGATTTGCCTTGCATACCTCTGTGATCTAACTGTAAGAACTATGAAAATCCTTTACAGAAATTGTTTGTGAATTTTTATGTCAGAATTAACCAGTAGAAATCAGATTCATTGTTATAGGAATAATTTCAAGTGGAATTTTCAGTAGAACATTCACATGCCCCCAAAATATATCCTTTACACCTTTAATATATTTAAGAAGAACAAGTATCTGAATCAGAAAATATATTCTTTTCTAAAGTTGAGCAATACCTTTAAAACAAAGGTTATTAGACATTTCATTTTAGACTAAGCCTTCCACATCTGTTCAACCCTCTAATTGCAAATACAAAAAGAGCACTATCCTGAATTACACCTTCAAAAGTTAGATTAAGTGATTTAAATGCCTGTGTATGATCCTTGTTCAGTGCAGCACAGATTTAAACTGCTTTTCTTGCAGCTTAATTAAAAAAAAATAAAATAGGTTTTCTCTGGAAAGCATGACAACCCCTCATATAATATATAATTTATATAATAAAGAACATAATTCATCATTATCCAAAGCTTTCCTTCAGTGCAGTCACAGAAGCATTGGTGACAGTTTTACTGACTTCTGACCTGTGACATCACTCTCAGGTGGTGTTTCCAACTTCATTCTAAGAAAGACAGTTTGTAATCTTCAAAACGTTACTAAGCATCAGTACAAAGAGAAGATATTAGAAAAGCACTAAATGGCATCCTCCCCATAGTGCAGATACATAGTCTTTGAAAAAGTTCACATTCTCTAAATGCGAGAAAATACACAAGCACTGAAACTTTACAGTCAATCAGTTCTACATGGAAATTTCTTGGAACTTCCAATGTATTTCTTGCCCAAAGTGGTCTTATTTATCTATAAATTTATTTTTTTTGTGTAGCTACACATGCAAAAGGGTTTCATAATCATCTTAAGGTCCTAAATCTGCTGGTGTTCTTACATTTTTACAGCTAATTAATGACATCTGTTAAATAATTCATAAGTTTCTTTAGAGAGTGTCCTTGTGGTTCCTAACAGCCTCTGGAGCCAGCAGTGGGTGAAGCCCATAATCACAGAGGGAAAAAAAATCTTTTCATTTGTCAGGTTTGAAGATTTTTGTTTAAGACCTACTGAATAAATGCCCAGAACTAGTAAAAACAAAGTAACCAAAATACGTTCAAAATAGATTTACATTGGCTTCATTCGGAAGCACTTTAGAAGAAAACTTCTTTGGAAAAGAGAACTCAAAATAACAAACTGAGCAGCAGGTAGACATTTCTTCACCTCTCTGTGGACTGGGGTCATACTGGAGGTCCCATAAGTAAATCATCAGTTTTTTTCCCTTGTTGTAATTTTCAGGACCTTAAATCTTTCTCTTCTCTTGCTAGTGACACCAGCTAAGAGGACTGAATGTCACTTAAATCTCCTTATTAGTTCCCAGAAAAGTGCTTCTTCCCCAACCTGCTACCTGGCAATGAGGCTGACAGAGCTTGCAGCAGAGCAGATCAGTGCCTGAGAACTACACTTGTTTTCCCAGTTCACTGTCTCCACGGTCTCCATGCCAGGCTGGAAGCATAATGCAGCAGAGCCTCCAATATTTAAAACCTAAGAGGAAGCTTCCTATCTTTTCTTTAAGGAAGAAATAAGGAATATTTGTGTAAGCACCAAAAATTACATTGGTGGCAAGGTCCTGGATTTTCTTGATATAAAATTAAGGGTTAAGCTTTGCAGTAGATTTTAGCACCAGCTTTTTCTAAGTGCATGGGAATGAAATACATTGCTCATACCAATAACTCAAAACAGCTCTACTTTCCTTCAGAATGATAATACCTTGTGAGCAGAGTAATGAAAATTCTCTCTCTGTTATTATGCAGAGCTTCCCTAAGTGAGAGGAATTTGGAATAGAATCATACTTTCAAATCATTATAGCTCTTCCATGAGATATAGAAGTTAGAGTACATTGAGTTAAATTACAGGTAAATTTAATATGTTTTTACTGCTTCATGAGAACCTGCTATTAAAGTAGCTACTTTATCAGAAATCGGCATTTTTATGTCATAAAAATATTTTCCTTCCAGTTAGAAATAATTTCATTCACAGACTCATAGCAGCTCTGATATACCACTACTCTGAAGGCTACCAGAAAAGAAAAAAGATTAGGTGGATTTTTCTAGGAATCAGTATTTTCATTGTGGTGTGTGGAAATTGGGGATTAGAGTAATAAACAGAATTCCTTAATTCAGCCTGAAATTAATGTATTCTGCATCCATTCTCTACCTCACTAGAATATCTCTGAATAGCTGTCATTTCAAAGGCATGGTTTGGTCCAGTTCTGTAAATTCTGTGTAACAAAAAACAAATTAGTTTCTTGATGACTGCTACAGAACTGGGGTTTCACATCTGAGTTTTAATTTGCTTCAGGTTTTCTTCTTTTCTCAACAGCACCAGAGACATAAAAAAGTCAAATTTATGCTTTAAATATATATTATATATATTTAGTTTCCTAAAAGCCCTGATGCACAACATTAAAACTTGCTGGTTTACATAATTTCACATGGCTTTCAATTTTTTCTTTAGATTTTAGAACATCCTAAGAAAGAAAAAGAGAATAAAGATACATATACATAAGGAGAGATTCCTAGGTGGGCAAACATTTTCCTATATTGTGATTTAATTCAATGGGCCATTAAATACTGAGAATTTAACTGGATCTCAGCAGAGAGTTACAATCCAGATCGTTACAGAAGTAATAAAATAACTGAACCCTGGGGCTGTTCTTCACTAATATAAACTCTCACATGTCAGCTGACTGGCTGGCCTGTGGAAACTAATGCCAACAGACCCAGACTCATGCCTTTGGTTTTCTCACACTACTTTATCTTCCAGTTTCTATATTTGCTCTCCACATTTAAACATTCTTATTTACACTGCAGCCTTTCTGTGTTCTCTCAATATGTTCCATTTTCTCCAAAATATTAATAGATGGACCCTCATTACAAACTCGAAAAAACCCCAAGGCAACCAAAGCCAAACCAACAGCAAAAAATATAGAATGAAAGACCCTAAAAGCCCTAAACTGGATATATCAGTTAAACAGAGTTTAATATAAAATTAGATAGTTTTTCTTACAGTGCCACCATCTTCTCTGTAATGAACTTCAGCATATTAAAGATTTTAGCTACTTGCTCGTGAAGAACCATCCTGTATTATAAACATGCTCAATATTAAGAGAAAAAAGTCACATTGAGAGCTTTGCTGCTTTGGCAAATTAGTTGGAGGCAAAGTACTTCAGCACAGAAGAACATAAAAACTTGGATTCTTAGGAAAAACATTTCCTTCTATGTCCACCACTGAGTCCATGAAGTGTTATCTGTCCTGCTTTTGACATTGTAGGGAGACAGGGAATTTAATCTGTAGCACTTAAGTCACTCTGAGAAACTCCTCCATGCCCAAAGATATGAGAATTTTAGATACACTTTTACAAAAATACTTTGAGATGGGGCCTCTCACACATGTAGACCACTCAAGTGCCTCGTCAGACAAAAGCAGAAAATAAAACTATGATATCTGTAAATAAGGAATCATGATTCAGGAAAAAAGGTTGGATCTGGATACAAGGGGAAATGTAGCTTAGGAGGTCATCAGTTGGGTATAGAAACTTTTATGCTTTAGTATTTATCCCTTGCAGCCACAACTACAGCACAAATGACTGATGGCTCATACATGAATATTTGTGTGGTTTCAACAAGCTTCATTATTCAAATATCTTTTTTTTTTCCCTCTCCTCATTTCTTTTTCACGGGAACCTATTGATGCTCTAATCAGACATATTGGACATTAACAAATTAGCATAAATTTAGCATACCACAATTATTCACTTCAATATCAATACTGCCCCTCAGATTACTGGGAGCAGTTCATAACATTTATCAATTTCCCTTTAACACAGGCCTCAGAAGTGATATTTTTTTACTACATATTCCAGCTTTAGATAAAATCTCCCAACACCATCCTTACAGGCTCAGCAGGGCTGTATTGGGTTTGTTTAATACTACCTTTCAATACTCAATTAGAACTATTTCAGATTTTCAGTTGTCATTACTGCAGTGAATCAAAGGGGTTTTTAATTCTTAAGTTCTTCAAAGAACAGGTTTCTGTGCACTCATCTGAAAGTGTCAGGAATTAATGAACTCATAAAGAACCATATGTGTTACTGTGCTAAGTTCCTAGAAATGCAGACAACAAAATATATCATCTACCTTTAAAGAAACTGGCAAACAATTTTATGGGATCAAAAACTTCTCCACATGATGTCCCTGGCACTGAACATGGATGAAGAGGAAAGTTCAGCAAAAACTTAATAGATAATAAACTCGGCTATCTCCTGGCTTGAGGTGCAGGCAGCAGCATCTCCCAGAGCTTTACATCTTTAAGGCCTTTGTGGGGAATGGTTCCCATGACAGGCATTGACATCTATAACAAAAAAATTCTATTTATATGGAAAAGACATCCTTTCTCTGCAATCTAATTCCAGTGAATCATCATTCAGGCAATGAAGCTGTTCTGAGCAAAGTATTCCTAAGAGAGCTGAATCTAGTAAAGCCTGGAATAAAAAAAGAGTCTTAAGGAAAGCCTATGTTCATGTGCAAGGCTTAAAACAGGGTCTAACACTTAGAGTCTCTTTGTCTGAAGACTAAACTCATAAGAATTGTTCCAGTTCCCTGTCTCAACCACATAATAATCAATATTTAGCTTAGGATATGGAATGTTCTAGTGAAGAATGGCACAACAGGGGAACTGGAAAGGAAGGGAAGGATCTCATTAGTAAACAATTCTGTAATTGCTTTTATTCTGACCTTTGGAATATGCATTTTTCCATCCAGAAAAGGCATCTTTATCTTCCCTCTGCTGAAGCAGTCATGGAAATTTCTTTCCTCTGTTATTCTTGGGTGTTTTGGGACTAACTAAAGAGGTTAGATGCAGTATATAGAAACAGATATAGTAATAGCTAGAATCTCACAAAATCCTCCTGACTCCAGGTTTCTTTTCTAAACAAGACACTTGGGACAATCAGGCCTGGAGGACAATTGGGAAGACTTTTTTCCAAGAGAAGCAGCATGACATCATGTCATCACATATAGAATACTCATACTGATTGATCAAGAAAATTGGGCTGCATGGAAGTTTTTAACATTCCACAGAAATAGTGTCACTCAAAATTATATATATTAATGCACCACCTAACAAGTGAGAGTCACCCTTTTTTCTTTTTACCCCTCTTGGAGAAATCTTTTGTTTTGTTGTTTCCTCCAAAACATTTATAATTATTCATAACAGAATTTATTCATAGTTATTCAAGCAGAGAGAGAAGTCAGTGAACTTGACTATCTAACCTCAAGCCACTGACTTTTGGTCTGTATTTATCAGGAACTGCATCACCTATAATTTCTTTAGTCCTGGAGATGAGCAGAAGAGTTGTTGTAATATATTCTTGTTGTAGTAGGATTAACAATCAGAGCTTTTAATGCCTCTTATGAGAAGTGATTTAATGGACTGACCTTTTTGGAGACATTCAAGACAGAATGATGGAAAAGAAAACGGCTTAGAAATTTCTCCATGAAATTCTCCATTTTTTCCTCAAGGCTGGTGAAATACTGGCATCATTGAAATTGACTTAAATACTGTAATTGAATTTGTTTTCACTCTTTGAAAGGTTAATGTCACTAGCAAAATCATATGCCAAACATACAAAGCTACATGCGAGGAAAAATTAATAAAATATGCAAACAAGTGTTCCCTCAGTTTTCCTGAAACACTCACAAACAGAGTGAAAACCTGTTCTTTAACAGAGCTTTACTGCTGTGTTCCTGGGAAGCTCTTCAGCGTATCCCCAAATCACCTCTTCTCTCTTCATAGGTTTCTTTCTTGGAATCTTCCTTTACATTTGATTGGTCCCAAGAAAAGACATCTTAAACTCCTCAAAGTTTTGTGAGGTTCTTCTCTTCCACATCCTGGAGTGTTTTAGCATTTCTGCAATTTTCTTTACCTAAACTATCCTCCATTTAGAGGTACCAAATAGCTTCTTCGATTATCAGAAATTGCACTATCATATATGTATTGCATAGAGAGTATACAATTACATCTACCTACACTGCAGGGCTGAAGACAAAAAGCACAAGTAAGCAGTTGACAATAGAGAGGCATAAACACTTCTCTAAGTAATAATTTTATCCATTTTCTCTCGGTTTTAAAGTAATACACACACGAGGAGCCAATATTGTAGTAAAATCTTTGTGCTTGTCATTGCAGTGGGTTCTTAGAACTTTTATTCAAAAGTCAACTGCTGAAATCTGGGACTGAGAGCTGTCATCTGCTGCCTGCCTACAAGCTGCCAATAAATTTTCATTTCTATTGCCATGGAAACAAAGTTGGCATGGCTTGGAGGAAAGGTGGGGTGGGGAGGGAAGGAAAGTCTTTTAGACAGCCAGAATTTGCAAACTTTGACCCGAGATGGAATTCACCTTTACTACCCATAAAGGTCAGACAGAAAGAGTCAGGCAGGGATAGTGCCTGGCATTGTCCCTTGCTCTGCTCTCCCAGCTGTCAGAACTGTGAACCTGGCCAGATGAAATGATGGATGCCTTCTCACCCAAGCAGCTGCCTTTCCAAGGTAAACAGGAGTGTGAAAGGAGGATGAATATCTGGGATTTGTCTCACCTGGAAGCAGGACCGAGCTGGTGAATGTGCCACGCGTGGGAACCTGCAGAGGACTTGACAAGCATCACAATTCCTTCAGGCCCTGCCTAAACACTCACAGATTGCATCCAGAAAATACATTAAACTGTAGGAGCTGCATTTCTCATTGCAAGCAGAAAGCATTTCTCAGCTATCAAAGCACCTCTTTCAATGTCTGTTGTATATCTTTACACACAATGCTCCCATTACAGTATTGTAATAGAATAATCACAGAATAGGAGTCAAGACTAACCCAGCTTTAAGGGGGAACAACCTCTGTCACAGATTTAGTAGCCATTTCCTAAGTCTGTCAGGTATTGAAAGATTCATGCAGCTGTTTTTATTACTTCTGACAGTTGCAGACTAGAAATGTAGCTTCCATAAACATTTGCAAGCTTCCTTCCATCCATTTTTTCTCTCTGATGCTTTGTCTTCATTTGTCACCAGGTGCCATTAACTGTGGAAGTTATCCCAGCTTTTCCAATTTTTTTTGCCAAGTATCATTCATGGTTCTGAGCAATCATTTAACTTTTAAAATTAGCACGAGGAAAACTACAGTTTAATTAACTATTTGAACACACTGTTGATCTCAGTTTAGTTGGCTGGTGTGTTTATGGTCCCTTACTAATTGATTTTAATGGTTTCTAGCTATTGATTGCTTGGACCTTCTGCTTTTCATAAGAGTAAAGCAGACATTTCTTTTTCCTCCATACTACCTATCTTTTTTGATTATTATTTTTAAAAGATATTTGCTCCACCCTATATCACAACTGGATGAAAAGTCACAGTACTTCAAAATACTAATAAAATTTGGTCTTTATTCAGTTTTTGATAGTAAAAACCTTACTATTGTATTTCCATTCTTCTAATTATATTTGGAAAGGGTAGCAGTGGGTTTCTTGAAATGAAAGACAACAAATGATTATTTAATCACTTGCACTGGGGGAAATAAAAAGCAAAACAAGAAACATAACATGACTCACAAGGAAGTACAAAAGCTGACAAGGGGCAGTGTCACTCCTCTGTCAGCTCACAGGACTTGGGGAAGCAATTAGATCCTGATAACCTGCAGAGATTTACCCCACCTTTTAGCTTGTTTCAAAGGAAGCCTAAGAAAATTCCTTAGATGAAACAGCTCTATTCTGCTTTGACAGCCTTCCTGAGCACCTCCTGTGACCAGAAGGATCTCCAGGGATTGCAGGCACTCTGAGAGGAGAAGATTAAGTAAGGGAGGTCAGGAATGATGATGGTGGAGAGAGCAAACAGAGGCAGAGACAGGAGTGACATTCAGAGAAATAAGAGATGGAAGAATGGGGTAAGCAGAGGTGAAAAAAGATATGGTATTTTTGTCCAGTGGAATCAATTGTGTTTCAAAAAATGTCATGATGCTGCTAAAAAGAGGGATCAAGGACACTAAGAGGAAGTTTAAGAAAAAAGATTCATGAAACTGCCACACAAACACCTCCCATAAGTTACAGGCTAAAATTTTAATTTTGTATTCAATCAGCTCCTGCAGAGGTTGATAACCATCTCCACTGGCCCTTGCATTTCCATCAGATTATTCCCTTGCAGTGGTTGTCAGGGTGTCCTAAAGCTTGCCTTCCTTCCCAGATCCAGTAGCCATGCTTAGGGCTGTTTATTTCAGAGACTGTAATCTCATAATTCTTTGCCAGTACTACTATCTCTTAAAATACTAAGCATTAGCCACATGCAATTTTCAATTTCTCAAGTTGCTACATTTTACATGTGAACATTTAGAGATTCTCTGAAAGTTTAGGTCTTCTTTTAAGGGAAAAAAAAATTTAATTCCTACTACTTTTGTAGAGGTTAAGTCAAGTATTAAGTCACAAGTTTTTTGCTAAATGACAAAATAGGCTTGACATAATATCAGACAAGACATGCACAAAGCAGGCATGGAGTGAAACATCATTTGCTCCTCCTGACTGATGCATTTTCAAGACCAAGGGTTCCAAATTCAGAAACCTACTGAACAAAAAATATAAGGATGTACTGAAACCTCTGTCAGACATACATAAAGTCAAAGCCTTATTATTTTTCTGAACAGTGCTTTTCTGAAACTCTGGATTCTTGTTCTGGGGAATTCTGACTGGACTTCAGAGTCTGTAGCTGAACAAAACACAGAAACTGCTGTGAAAAACAGTGTGGACAGAGTGCAAAGAGACAGGAATTTTTCTGGGCCTGTCTCTAAGCAGACTAATTGTTGACTAAGCTTTGCACTCAAGTGGGATTTTTTTTTTGCCAGTTGTTTCAAAGCTTGTCAGAGCTCCTGGAAAACCTGTGGCTTCTCCCAGGCCTATTAAGCCTGGCAGCAGACATTAACTCCTCCTCTCTGAATCAAGTGCTCCAAAAGAATGCTCCCATTATTCTGTCAGTCTGTGGCTCTCTAAGCTTGAAGAGCCAGTTATATGAAGTGACAATTAGAGAGGAGGCATCTTTGGCAAAGGTTTCCAGAGTCACTTTGGCCTGTCACACACCTGTAGGGAGATCACTCCACGCAGTTGCCCTCCCACAGCTTGACAGTTATTCATGTTCTGTGCTTCTGCACAAAACTGTGTCTGATTTTGTTATTTCAAGCACCAGCTACCCCACAGGATTTTATTCCTGAGTAGTGCCACGTGGAGAAAACTTTTCCCAAAGACTTTTCAGAAACTACTCTGGTGCCAACATGGTCACACCATACTTTGCATTTAGAACTTGCTCAAGTGTGAATGATATTTGCTCCTTGGAGAATTCCACACGTGGAGCTGCTGTTTGACAAAGCCCAGTGCAACAGCATCTGTTCCCCAGTGAGCACCTCTTGGAGTGTCAGTGACAGCTCTCTCATCAGTGCTTTGTCTCAAAAGAAACATGTAACAAAACTTGACACGCGGTAAGATTTTTTTTTTCATAATTGAAAGCAGGACAGAATTCTCCATTTATAACAAAATGCAATTATTTTCTCAGGATGAGTAATTTCAAAGCAAGGGGTCTGTTCTACTCTATCAAAGGGTTCAAATTAAATGGACTTGAGAGTGTCCCTTTGAAGAAGTAAAGAACAACAAAGATATTTCCCTGTTGATGACTTATGAAGAAGTGTTAATAAAAGGGATGGACAGGATGACCCCAAATATATCGTAGAGAGGTAATAATAAGGCTTCCTTTCTGTATATTTGCCTATTTATCATTGGCAGTCTGCAAAACCATGCAAATTCTAGGCAGGCTTTTTTAAAAATCAAATTAAAAACTGTGAAAAGTTCATCATGAAGAATTAATAATTTTCAAAGTATTATGCAATCATTTCTATGGAGTATTTATCAGACTAAAGAGTATTTTATCTCTCTATTAGAGAGTACATAAATCAGAGTTTTTCAACATGCTGCAGAAACTTGGTAAGAGAATGTAAAACGTTACCATTCTCCAAATTAATCTATTGGCAACCAGGCAAATAAATGTTAGAAAGATAAGTGCATTAGCACTTTAAAGTGCCCATAACATGAGAAGTTAAGGCAAAATCCATGATATTAGACAGGAAATATTATCTTGCTAATGCTTTTACACAGAATTTTAATTGGCTGCCTAGTGAGTGCAAATTACCATTTGTGATTTGTTGCCACTGCTACAATGTTTCATTACAGTAGTTTTAGGAAAAAAACACATAACAGATCTGCTTAATTTTCTATATTCTAGTGCAGAAGCTGTATGACAAACAGTAATTGCTGTATCAAAGAAGTCTAGCTAATTCTCAGTGTTCCACATTCGTGCTGATATGCCACAATTGGTAAGGCAATTGTTTTCCAATATTGCATTGAAAAATAACAGATAAAAACCTCATCCTGATTTTTCAATGGCAGAGGTGGGAGAAGTGAGGAGGAAAGGTTTTAATCTTTCACTCTGATTGATACTGGAGATGACACTTCTTTTTTTCTTCTTTAATATGCATCTCGTGGTTTAACCCCAGCCACAACCAAACCATTTTAGTGTTACCCACATGATTCTCATACTCAATCCAAAACACAGCACTGCAGCAGCTACCAAGAAGAAAATGAACTCTATCCCAGATGAAACCAATACAGTGCAGCTTCACAGGACAAATATTGGGAAGATACAGATACAAATTTCAGCTCAGGGACACTGTTACACAAAGACCTTGTTAAAGTACAGAGCTCGAAGTTGAGAGGATATCTTAATTATATTTTCTCAACCTTTCAATCCAACCTCCTCCCTTCCTGCTCACCATTCACAGTGGTTTTATTTCTTCCTTGGACCTATTCTTGTATTTATCCTCAGCCCTCAGATTCTCCCTTTTCCCCAACAATGTCTCACTCCATTTTCACAATACCATCCCCTAGATCTGGGAAGGGAAAACAGAAAACATGCTGGCTCTTTGTAGGAACTTCTCTGTGCTTTGCCTTGCTACATTAATTCCAAAACTTCAGTTAGGTCTTATAGATAAATGTCTACTTTTGCAAAAAGCTGATTTCTGCAAGCTTACACAAAGCCCTGTGGTCAGGGGTCTGCCTTCTTGGTCACTTGACAGCAAGCACCACAGTGCTGACCACCCTAATTCTCCTTGGTATCAACACTAGCAACTCAACAAGGAATCTGAAACACATTGGCCAGAGACTGTAGTAGATCATACACAACTATAAAGGGTCAGAGATCTACAAATTCTGTCCCAAAGGGAGCCTAGTCTGACTGTGCAGATTACATTGCCACAGTGGTTCTAAATATGCCCCCAAAGATTGGTTCACAGCATTAGGAAAAGGTTCTTTCAGCACACCTAGCATACAAACAGCAGCAGATGCTTTGACATGATACATCTTTGTATTCATCTGACTAATCCATAGAAAAGAGAAATAATGATGTCACCAGACAAAAAAGTGTTCTTTTCACAAGAATGATGAGCTCCCAAACTGAATGGTATTGATGAAAACAATCTATCAGAAAACAAAACCTCTTTTTCGAGCAGATAAAAAAAGCGCTGAAGTTTGCCTGCTTTGCCTAAAGCATTTTAAAACTTCCCTTTGTACAGCATTCATTTATGCCAACCCTGCTATCACCCCATCTTCCTCTGTTCATCACCAGCCATCATTAAGCTCTTTTAAACTCTAAAGGTTAATTACAACATAATTGTTCCCCTTACAGCGACTGATACATAGATACACCAGTTTTTCCCTTTTAGGTAAAAAATAAATAAGAAACTAAATGGAATTCAACTATTCTTATTTAGGATCTGTTCTAAAAGAACTTTCTTAAATATTAATAAGCAATTCCTATGCCAATAAAATCTAAGCAGTACCCACCTATATAATTTACATAAAGCAGTGGGGTGCCTTGAAAAGGGGGTTTAAAGGAATTGTGGGGAGGGAGATAAAACTACCCTTGTGATTCATATTTTTCACATCAGATGCAAAATACAGCAGTAACTGTCAAGCTGCAGCTGCAGCAGCTGAGCAGTTTATAGAATCTGTAAGTAGGATTAGCAATGGGTTTCAACTTTGCTACTCACACAAACACACATAACTTTCATCTTGAGTGGAGTTACCATTTTGCTTATCTGCATATCAGTCAGATAAGGAAAAGTGCAAGTAAGTCATAATAGAAACAGAGAAACATCTCCTCATACCCATCTCCTCAAGATCCCAGACTTTAGTTTTTGTTCTCTAGCTTTAGGTTTGCTTTCCTACCATAAGACATGACAGATTCAAAAGATTTGGCAGATCAGCATTACAAATACTTACACCACTTTTGGGTGACAGGCTAAACTTTACATATAGTTTAAAATGTTAATTTTTAAATTTTAATATTCAGTAATTTTTGTTAGATTTGTGGTTTATTTTCATTATAAGTGTCATGCAGGACAAATTTGACTTTTCATCTAAACAGAGGCCATAAGGTAGGAGACTTGAAAAGCCTGATGGAAAATATCCAGTCAGATTAATCAAAGACAGAGAGAAGGAGTCACGCTTTTTTAAAGCCCAAAATACATTTGTGATTATGTAAAAATCAAATAATCGTATTAAGACAGAGCTCAAGATTCAATGACAGTGTGGACATTTAGTCAAAAGTCCATCTGTGGAGAAAAAATGTCAGAGGTCAAGTATGTGATGCAATGAGAACAGAGTATCACTGATAAGTAAGTGGGAGACAGTATAAAAAGCTCCTACATTTATGTGCTTTAATCTCAGTAGCCAGTAGAGAGGCAGCAGTTGGTGGCAGATGTGAGTAAAGTGTCAATAATAATCACCATTTTAGAGCTATAACGTGTATTCCACCAAGGGAAAGGGAAAATGATGGCAAGAGAGACACAGAAAATAGAGAAAGCAATGAGAAAGAAACAGGTGAGAAGAAAAGGGAAGGCGTGAATGTGAGATATAGATTTGTGCAGCAGGTTGAAAAGAGAAAGAAATAAAGGTCAGTTTAAAGAAAATGAACTGCTAGACAGAAAACAGACATCACAATGCAGAGTAAAATGTTGTGAAAGGCATGGGAGAGTGCAATACAGATAATGTTTGTGAAATGCGTGCCCCAAAGAAGAGGAATAAAGAAGCCATCGCTTAGACAAGTAGATAGGGAAAAAGAGAGAGGGCTTTTTAGAAAAAAAAATTGTCATTGTCAGCAAATATTTTGATATTTGTTAAATATGAATTAGCTTAGATTCATTGGTACCAGTGTTTGGGAGTGAAATTTCCATTGGAGATTCAAAATCTGTGAAAATCTGGGTTTAGATAAATGGCATTTCCAAATACTTACATCCTGAATTACAGATTGTAACATATATCTGGTTGGACATTAACTCTGAATATTGCCAGCACAACTAAACATTTCAGAAAAGAACACCTCAAGCTCTAAAAGCCTGTACAATCCAAGAGAAAATGTAATCCAACAAAAAGATCTAAAAAACTATTGCCTCTGCTGGCCTCTCTTTTCTAATTTAGATAAAATTATCTAAATTTATCTAAATTATATTTAGATAAATTTTATCTAATTTAGATAAAATTTTGGTTTCCATAAACAAGGTTTATGCACACCAGCTTCAGGTTAGAAATATTTGGGTTTGTTCCTGTAGTATCTGCTGGCATTGATCAAGTTGACTTTATTAAATCAATGCCATATATTCAAAGATCTAATGAATATAACTATTTATTGAGAAATCTTATCTTTATCTCTCCAACTCTTTACAAAATAATAATGAAGTTTGCTTCTACAAGAGTCAGGCACCAGTGTTCTGTGTTGCACTGCCAAATTGAGCATATTGTTGGATTAAATTAATAAACAAGTAATCTTGTTGGCATAACTCTCTCTCAATAATCTTGATAAACACTTCAGTTGAGTATCTGTTAAAACTTCTGTCTGCTTCTGGTATTTTTCTATTATGGTAACATGTGTCAAGCATCAAGAAAAATATCACTTGTTTATTTCCCATGTCAGTCTTCCTAGTCGTGCAATTTTCATTTTCTGTTTACCCTCCTAAATATGAAAATATAAAGAGTGGAAGAGAAATTTAACACTCATCAGCAGTGAAAACAGCATCATCATTTAAAAATCACACCATGGAATTAAACTTTGTTATGATAAACCACTGGGGCTCATTTAGCTTGGGAATCACTTAGACCTTTCACTTCAGATGAAGAAATGACAAAGCCCGAGTTCATGCAATCAGGTAGTGATACATAAAATTAACTAGTCACCAGCTGCTCCACCAGAATTAATGGACATGTGGAATACAGATTTCTTCTTGAGCAAAATGAGATTAGACACTTGGGAATATGTTTAATCTCACTAGGACAAGGTGGTGCAGTTACAACAGTACACTGGAAAATTATAGGAAAACTCAACAGGTACTTAGAACAAGCATGGACATACACAATTTTTAACAGACTGCATTTCTTCCATCACTACTTTTTATAAATTATTCCCACATTAGCTGAGATACTCTCCAGGTTTCCTGCTAGAGCTGTTTAGAGACTTATCTTCACAAAAGAGAGAAATGAAAACCCTGTCCAAATTCCTGTCCAGTTACAGGCTGTAATCAAACTCCCTGCAAGGCATCATATCTTATCTAGAAGAAAAAACACATGGCTGAAATTTTGGTAGCTGGTGACAAACCATGCAATAAAAGCTCAGGAAGCAATGACTGCAATAAGCTTCTTAAAACTGGGCATATATGATCTCCTTTGAAAAAGCAATTATTCAAAATTCACAGTTAAACAAACTAATGACTCCCACCAACCTTTCACCATTTAATTTGGAGCAGTCGAATATGTGCGAAGGCTATGGCTTGTAGTATTTACTAAAAAGTTTCATTAATGTATCTGTGTAAAGGAACAGCTTTTTCAAAAACATTAACAGGCAACTACAGCTGCTTCACCAGAGCTTTCTCATTATAACAAATGATTTTGCAGCACTTCCTTTAGTACCACACAGATGTCCCATCCACCGTGAGAGGGGATGCACACTCTGGATTTTAAATGCACCTGAAAGGAAGCCAGCTCAAGGAAGCCAGAAGAATATGTTAGTGGCCTACCTACAAGTGATACTCTCCAAAGACCCACGGGTCAAAAAAAAAAAAAAAAAAAAAGATTTTCTGTAATCATCTTGGCACAGTGAATTCAGTTCAGTGACCATTTCACTGCTTTTGGCACAGGCATGTGGAATTCTGTAATGGCATCTCAGAACCATAACTGGCTATAAACATTGGCAAAACCCTCATCAGGTTCTGAGAACTACTAATGATTTTACAAAAGCAGCCTTTCAGCCTTGACAAGGGATATGAAAGAATTATTATGTCCAGCAATACTTCACAATGAAGCTGAACTTCACGTAGAAATCTTCCAGGTGAAATCAGAGCTCTCTGTCTCAAGTGTGGCCCCACCGGCCTTACTGCTCCTGCCCACCTCTCCTCACCAAGCCTGGCCTGACCACACAAAACACAGACTCAGAGGTGCCCAGGGGCTGTCCCCAGCTGCCCACCACAGTTGTCCCTGCCAGGGGACAGTGGGACAGGCCCTGGCTCTCCCCATGGGGACTCCCACCACTGCTCCTGGCCCACGTGGAGCTGCTGGCCCTCACTGCACACCCACAGGAAAATAACATCAAGGTCTTATTTTTCTCCAATCTTTTCCTCTTCTCTTACCCACATACACCAAACATTTCAGATACAGTGCATGCTTACTCCAACTTGATTTCTTGTTGCTCAAAAGCCTGCTCTATCATGCTCTTTAATCAGTATAATCAAGAAGACACTACTTTCTAAGCACGTATTGCAGTTCCAATTGTTAGGATAACAAATGGAAAAGAGGAACAGCAAATCCCTCAGCTAGTTGTTTTCACTATTCATCTATTTCACTGTAGTATTTTTAGCTTGCTGCTTACTATTATTCACTTATTCCAAAGCTGAGACTTGTCAGAGCTTTCAAGAGCTGTGGGTGAAAAATTCCTTTCAAGACCTTCAGCTGGGGACAACAACAACGATGGCTTTGCCTCTCTTTTGCAAAACACCTCTCAGGGCAAGCACAATGCGTTTGTAACAATTCGAGTAAGACTGTTCTGCAGCAACTTACTTTATTATTGTGTGAAACATCATTGTCTGTACCCTTCAAAAAGACCTGGAAAATGCAGTTCACCACAAAAATCTTATTCACAATGTATCCATTCTTCTTTTTCATTTACATTATAAAGTACTTCTCCTAGACTCCACCACAGAACAGTGTTCGCAAGATTAAGCACTTCTGTCCATTGAAAGGATACCTTTGAAAAAGTGAAAACTTTGGTTCTAATTGAAGAGAACTTAATTTCTTCAACATGCTCTGTTATCTGCCTTTATAAACTCTGTTCCAACAGCCCTGATTAGGTCCTTTTTTATCTAGTTTTTCTTTACTGAGTGGTTACAAGACAAGTAACTCAGAAGATACATCATGTAGAAAAAACCCCACCTATTTAGGCTTGGGAATAAGCTGTACAACAACTGGGGAGTTAAAAAAGAATGACAAAACCATTATGTTTAGAGACAAAAGAATGATGTGTGGAAGTTGGCTAAATCAATAACTCATTGTAAGGTATGCATCCAGTCCTAGAGGTGATCCAATAATTGAAATCTGCTGCTGGTCGCCTGAGTCCAGTTTAGCAGGGTCAGCTCATACTTCAAGTGACTTTTGCACTCCTCATTGATTTTATTTAGCAGCAGATTTGCGGTTCAGATAAGACTATTCATTCCTCAGCACTCGTTCAGATTCAATGAAAGCAACTAAACTTGATTAAATATGTTTGTATTTAATCTTTAAAAACCTGCAAATAAGAATCTTTTCTGACCATATACTAAAAACAAAACTGTGCACAATAAAAACTGCTGGGTTTATTTTCCTCTTTAAACTCATAACATCCATAGTAGTCCTGCATTGTTTTCATTATAAAAAAAGGCAAGTTGATGATAATTTTTTTCTGTAAATACCTTAGTTACCAGATCCAGGGACAATTAAAGAAGTAGGAAAAGAAAGTAAAAAAACTTCTTTAATTTCTAGAGATTTTTCTCTCTTTTATCAATTACAGAATCAGGCACAATAGCAAACCCAAACTGCTATTTTTGCAGTTTTTCATGCTGCTTCCCCACTGCAGAGAAATACCTTTCCTCTTTTTTTAGTGAACTTTGACAGCTCTATATTACATGGACTAAAGGGAGAAAATAATGGGGGAGATACTGTCTTCGGGAGTCATCCTCACTGAACTGCAGTGGGACACTAGATCTCCTCAAAGCTTCACTACGTGTCTGGAACAGGGACAATGGGGATCAGGGACTGACTGGAGAGGAAATGATTAACTAGATTTATCTTCAGCTTTTGTAGAAAGGATATATTGCACTTTTCATTTATATGATGAGAATGTATTTCACTCTTTACTCATTAATGATAGTTCAGTGGTGTCAGCTGATGATCCTTCTCCCTCTCCCTATAATTCCCATTTCCATACCTTCAACTATTAAAGCTTTGGTTTGTTTCTTGTTCTTTTTGCCTTTTTCTTCTGCTTTCTGGAGTCACCCAGACAGGAGCCAATATCAAAGGAGCTAAGAGGGAAAACACCTGCAACAGCCACTGGGAGGTGAAGAGCCAGGATGCTGAGGCACAGGCAGCAAAGGTCAGAGGCAGAAACAGAAAACTGTGTTCCAACTCCTAGGCTGACAACACTTCTCTTTGAGAGCCCCAGCAGTTCAACACAAGAAGAAAAAAAAAAGTTCATAAAGTTGTAGTCTGACACACAACCAAGGCAGTTATCAGGGTGAGAAATAACAGCAACATCAAACTTCTTACACCTTTCAGCCCCGTGGCATGTGCAATTCAGGCAAATGAACATATTTAACCCAAGGGTTTTTTTACCTTGCTCTAAAAACCTGAATAACAAACTTACTACAGGTATTTTTTTGTTTACCATCACCTTTAGCATTTCAGGATGAAGATTTCTGTGATGCTCTGCCACAATTTGCTATTGCCCTTGTTCCCATTCCTAAACCATGAGAGAATTCACCAGACAGAAGGTGCAACAGAGAGAAATAGAGAGCAATTTCTACCAGTTCTGCTGCTTTTTCAGCCTTACAGAGGCTTATGGTGCCATTGTAAGCTTTGTGGGTGATGGAGAACCAAGCAAGAGATACCAAAGCTGTGAGATTTTTGTTTAGAAACAAGAATAAGTTGTCTGTCCCCTTAACCAGTTGTTTAGCTGATGCTGCTTGACTATTTAATTTCTAGCATGAATTTATAGCCAACATGATGGGAAGGTAAACTCAATCAACTTGTAAAATAAAAACCCTCAAGTATCAGACTCTACACGTGTATTAAAACCATAAGAAGGAGCGGAGATGGGAAGAGGATTGAGTTTTGTTTTACAAGACCATGTTCACAGTTTTCTTTACAAATTCTGCAATTTATTTATGATGAGATGCTTAGAATAATATTAACCAGTCCCAGTTCTCCCATGTAAGTCAAGAATGCTTCCATTAAACATTTTCTAAAATATTTCTTCATTTCTGGGACAAGAATGGTGGGATTTAAAATATCTTTACTAGTTTATCTGATATTAACCAGAATAAGCTGTAAAATGGAGACCACTTAATCTTCTCTACCATTTTTTGACTGGTTTTTGTTTGGTTTGAAATCTTGCTGTCAGTGACCTCCATCCTACATAACTTGGACCTTCCTGCTATTTTCTTGTCTGCTTCAAACACATGAGAGATAATATTTTCCCATTTTTTAATGGTAGGAATTTAGGCAGTTTATAGAGAAGCCTTCCTCTAGGTCAGTTTTCAACTGAACTACCCCTTTTGTGAATGAATCTGGAATAAACAACACCATGTGATGCACTACACCATATATTAAAAACTTACTTATTCACCTGAGTTCTCATAGAGAACCCCTTTTAGAGAACTCCAAGAACAGTATCTTTTCTAGTGTGTTTTGTCTGAACCAACAACTTTAACAAGAAAATCTAGGCCTAAAGAAAAGCAGCTTCCTAATCAACACAGTTAACAGATTATGAAACCTAGTCCCACATCCTGACTAGAAGATGTTGAACAGAAAAAAAAACAACCCACAAACCAAAAAACAAGCCATCCAAAAACCAGCTCTTTAATTCTCAGGGAAGCAGAATATTAAAAAAATAAATTCCTATTTCAGTTGCATAGAGTAGTTATAACACAATTCCCATTTGTGACAGCTGAGAGGTGCCCTTTGACTCCTGCCTAACACAGAGTGCAGGACTTCTATTAGCAAAACTGCACTTTAACGGGTAAATTGCAGAAAACAGTCCAGAAATATGCTGATCTAGGAAAAAAAAAATAAAAGAGATACAAAAAACCCCTATCAGCAAGCCTTAGCATATTGCAGGCCTGCTGCCAAACCTCTGAGCTCTGCAAATATGAGAGGTTTGAGGCATTAGTACAGAAAACACTAACGTTCCCTACCCTCCATATAATTTGCAGGAAGTGTTGCATCTATGTAATCAAAACTTGTGTTTAAATATGCCATTTTCCATGAACAGGATAACTTTATTAAACTACACTGTGAGCTAAACAAACGGGGTTAATACCCTAGAATTGCTTGCTTCAGGACTTTTAGGTCAAATTCTGTCACACTAATTGCTGGTAATAATAACTGACATTACAGTTGTATTTGTACAAACAACTTTATTTGCTCTAAACCCCAAATAGACACTTAAGAATGGTTTATGCCCAGGAATGAAGGCCCTTAGTTCACATAAAACTTAATTTCAGTGCTTAGAAATTAAAATCCTCTGGGCTATCATACCATGCAGCTGTGAAAATACCCAGGTATCCGAATTCCTGAGTTAAGGAGTATTCAGACCATACTCTGCCACATGAAAAATCAATCCTATAAATAATGCAGTCACCTTCTCTTTCTTCCAAACAGTTATTTTAATTTGCACCTTGCCCAGTCTGTAGCTGAGGCAGACTGGTAGCACTTTCAGAGTATCATTAAAAAAAAAACCCCAAAGTCCAGTATACTTCTACCCCTGAATTACAGCCTCAGTTACCCCTAGGAGAACTGATGTTTGAAAATGCTGTAGAGGCAAAACACGTGGTTACAGCTCTTAGTAGTCACATGTGGAAAAAGACTCAGCCATGCTTTTGTTTTAGCTTATTTTCAGAAGGATAAAAAACCCCCTTAAAAACAGGTCATGGGAGAAAACCATACATGCTTGTACCATCACATGTCTCTAACAAGAAATCTGATACAACCAGCATAACAAATGACAGATAAAATGCTATCCATAGAATTGCTTTGAAGAACACAAGTTGTTGTTCCCATTGCTTTTTGCCACTATGATTCATACTCTTGAAAGCACTATGCAACAATTTGACACTTCACATTGGTAGTCCCAAAAATTTTACTTGGAAGCTTAAATTAATGATTTTAAGTAACAAACCTGCACATAGACAGCCTCCCTTCTGGCTTACCTGAAAGTTTCTGGCAGAGTTCACACAATATATGAGAGTTTCTGTATTAACTATTTTTTAATGCTCAATGGAATTACTTTTTAAAACTTAACTTTCAGGCTTCAATATACTTGCCTTGATATATTATGTCCATCCAGGCTGTTTTGTCTTACTTTTTATTTTCAAAAGTACAAATGCTCAAGATCAGAACAGAGAAGAATTATGTTCAAATCCCACAGCTTTTGAGGTAATTCAGATAGTGAAATAAGCAAAACTATTACAATGGCTAATCCTGTGAGCCACTGAGTAACAAACAGACAGACATTTGCGGTATGTTGCTTAGACCCACCCTTCTACCAGCTCTGAGAAGTTTCCTTTATAGTGCTGTTAATGTTGCAGGTGGAACGTGTTATATAATTAAAAACCAAATGTTAGTTAAATTGTATTGCAAACATCTGCAGTTTTCACCACACAGGCCTCATTAGCACAACAACAGCACTGCAAATACAGCTTAGGCTAAAAGCTCTTCTAAATTTCCCGTGACCTTTGAATATTTTCATGTCTCGCAGTCTAATAGTTCAGCCCCAAAATTGTTCCCTTAACACAGTCCTAGAGATGCCACTGACTACTGAGAAACACTGTTCATTCTGCAGTAAGAAAACAATCAAATATTAAAAGAAAAAAGGTTTCATACAAATTAAAAGCTTTTTATTTCAATTCCCAGCTAAGAATGAAAAGATAATAATGTGTTTAGATACTGCTGTGTTAATGCTCCTAGTTAAAGGACAATTTTACATACCTTGGGATGTGATGAAAAAGAGATGGAATGTGACTTCAAATTCATGTTAAATGCTTTATTTAGCAGCTCCTAATCAACTGCCATCCAAGACTCATCTATAGAATAAAGTATAGAGATTTGAAACAGTTTATTAGGGTGGCAAATGATTAATGCAGAGTTCAATAAAAATCTTTAAAATACACAAATATTGCCGGTATGAAGCCTAACCTCATCCAGTCAGATACTTTAAAATTATGTATCAAATACAAGATAAATGTAACAAATTTACATGTAGCCAGATACTGATAGCAACATTTTATCTCATTGGTGAATCACTGAACAATGATGATGCTAATACAGCATTATTTTGATAGAGACCCTAAGGTTATAAAAAGAATCATCTTGGCTCATCTTTAAAATAAAAACTGTAGAGTTTTACAATAACAATCAGGAGTCATCCTGCCCCATGACTTCATGGGACATGTTAGATGTAAAACTGTGACCCTTTTCAAAGCTGGTGCACAAGGCCAAAGGTGACAATGCTTGGAGTAGTTTTTGTAATTTGGTACCTGTGAAGCAGCAGCTTTTGAAAAGAATGTAATACATCATACATCACTGCAGAGTTGTTTGCTTGTGCTAAACAAAACAAATGCCTCTAATTATTTATGTATGTCAGTGTATTGCTGATTCACAGCTTCTCTAATTTCCACTGTGTTTGGCATCTTGCCCTGGATTTGCTTCAGACCTCTATCATTTGTCTTTGCAATGGAGCAATCGTTTCCTTGGCAAAAGATGTGACACTTATTGTGAGATACTAAGTAGCCAAGCAGTTTTTTCCTTAAAGACAGTGGGAAAATACGTTTTGAATAAAGAAGCATTTAAACTAAATGGAGCAAGTGTCAGGGGTTTAAGATATATATTCCATTTCACTGAGGGGTGATATTGCTCCATTTGTTTTCCCTGAATATGAACTAGTCCAAGAAGTTGTTTATATTCCCACACTACAGTAATGAATGCTTGTAGGGATTTAATCTAGGAGATGACAGCAAGGCTGACAAGGACACTAAAAAAAAGGAGTGGAAAGAAAGAGACTGGAAATAAAATGGAAATAAAATGGAGGTTTTAAAATAAAGGCCAGTGGGATGGCTAAACTAGGGCTGCCATAGATTACCTGGTACACTGAATTCCTGAGAATATTCTCTTCCCACACCTAAGAAGTCTTGCTGCATGGAAATTGTGTTTATGCATGTCACAGACAAACCTGAGAACTGCTGTAAACAACAAAGGCAACAAACCAAACAGTAATGGGATATGATGGAATTATTAGGGGTAATAACTTAAAATGTAATCTCAGGCCTGTCTCTTACTTGTACTAATCTTATTCTCTGTTGTTAAAGACATTTTTGATAGGGCTCTGTCCCAGATCTGTGCATAAGTCAGCCAGTGAATAAATCACACCTGTCAGCTCAAGATCCAGAAAATAAAGCTATCACTTTTGAGAGCCACAGAAAATGGAAGAATTGAAGCGAAATCTCTGGGAGGAGTGACAGGGGGGCAGGTGATCTTGAAGTATTATTTTGTGTAGACTTTCTGGACTTAGTTGAGTAAATTGCTTTATTACTGAATGTCCCAATGCCTAATGAGAAAGACATGCAGTGTGTTCACTCATAACACAATGGGGGTAAATAAATTTCAACATAGTTCCTCTTAAATAGTCACATTTTGGGATTCTGGTGATATTGTAGAAAAAAACTCAGTTTCTTTCTAATGCTTTTGCATGAGACTGGAGCTTAGAGGCAAGAATAAACACATGAACACAGAAATGATGGGCTAAACCTCAGATTTTGAATGTTACAGAGCCTGTGTTGTTCTGGAAAAACCATTACAAGTAGAACTGCTGGTCAGTCAGTTTAAAAAAAAAATTAGCCAGCATATTGTGGTATCTGTACTTGCACAATCTGCATATTTCCAGTGCTTACCAAAGGAGACTCCAGAGTGATGCAGGGAGGAGATTGCTTGCTGAAGGCTCTTGGCCTTGTCTGTGGCCTTCCCCTCAGACTGCTGCGAGAAAGAGGGTAATTCATTCTTCAGTGTTCAGCTACCATTTATCATTTACTGGGATAAAGCCAACCAGAGTAATAATCTAATAAGCAATTTTAAAATTACTATCATGCTGTTATTAACAACAAACTTTTATTTACCCTTCTTCCCCCTCCTCGCCCCTTCCCCGAGGCAGCCAGAGGCACCTGAGGCCTGTGGGCACTACTCAGGAGACACCAGGGATGATGGCTTCCCAGGGCTGCCCAGGCCCAGAACCCCACTGAGACCCTCAGGCCCTGTCCCCAGCTGCCACAGCAGGGCTGCTGTCCCCACAGAGTGTCCCCACAGTGTCCCCACAGAGTGTCCCCACAGTGTCTCCACAGAGTGTCCCCACAGGGTGTCCCCACAGAGTGTCCCCACAGTGTCCCCACAGCGTGTCCCCCACAGAGTGTCCCCACAGTGTCCCCACAGAGTGTCCCCACAGTGTCCCCACAGGGTGTCCCCACAGAGTGTCCCCACAGGGTGTCCCCACAGTGTCCCCACAGAGTCCCCACAGAGTGTCCCCACAGTGCCCCCACAGTGTCCCCATCTCGGCCTGCGGAGCGCAGGGCCCTGAGGGAGGATCCCTCCCCTGCACCTCCTCTGCAGCTCCTCCACCAAGGTGACCTTGAAATGTTTGCAGTCAGAACAGGGGATCCAAGCCAGGGCTGTGGCACTGAGGCCTTTTTGCCTCTGGGCTTTTATCCTAAAACAACCCTCTCCACCCAGTGCTTGGGATTTTAGTGAGAATTTCGGAGTTGTTTCTGGTGGGCAGTGCACCTCAAAGCACACACTCCCACACACCGAAACCCGGGTTTGCTCTCCTCAGAGCTAACAATACACAGACCCAATGCCGGTGGGATTTCAGGATATTTTTAAGTGCAGATAGTTCACATTGCTTACAGGTTTCCCTCCACAACCAGCACATGGAGGGGCAAGGCAGGCACTTCCCTCAGGATCCCTGAGATCCCCCTGCACAGCTCCTGCATGAGGAAACATCACCCTGATCGCCCCACCCCGAGTCATTTGTGCTCATGGACCAAGTGTCAAGATGGAAAAATCACACTTGAAATCATCATGGCACAGCCACGGTAAGGAGGGTGAAACTACAGCTTAGCATTTGCTTCACCACTGATTAGTCACTGGAAATATATTCAAGCAATTGTGCTTCAGTGTACAGGGTAAACGACTTTTTTTCTCAGGGGAGCCATGTAGCTGTGGAACAACTTTATAATGTGAGATAAACTTCTGACACGCCAGCCATAGATGGGGTTTTGACATTTAAGCACTTCCCTGGCTTCTGGGTGTCATGTTAAATAGAATACATTTTCTCTGGTGAAATAGACCTGTAAGACAGAAATATGATGCACATTGTATAAACAGGGAGGACACAGGGTTTTTTTCTTGTTTTACTGCCTTGTAGAAAGAGAGACATAGCTGCCCAGACTCCTGTGGCACAGGCTGGGCGAAAACATCCAGACATTTCATCTTTTCTTCTGTAACTAGTTTATGCCTACTGGTACATGACATCTAAAGAATCTGATGTTTTAAAATCTTTTACCTCATATGGTTCTACTGGTTCCTTTTCCACATGAAAAGCATGAACAGCATCCATATCTATGACAAAATTAATACTTGTTAATATTTACTTATTTTTTATTTGGGTACAGATCACTCTATCATTAATAAATACACACAACACAATCTCATAAGCATTACAAGTATTTTGGGGACCTTTTTCTTCCTGTCCAGTATTGTATTTTGAAAGAATACACCTGGCAGAATATCCAAATTCCTGCTTTGTGTATTGGGAGACATTTAATTCTTCATTATGTTAAGCTTTCATTAGGGTCTGATCACCTAAATGAGCAATTTTTCAAGGCTGGAAAATAACGTTGTGCACCACAACTATATTTTTCCTGTGTTCTTTCAGGGGAGCAAGTAGTCAATGTAAGCAAATCTTTCTTATTGACCTCACAAAAAGAGTTGCTTCAGGTATCATTTCAATGCTGAATTATGGAAAACAGATTCTCTACATAATAGTCTTCAAGAAGGTAGACACAATGGATAATAGGATAATAAAGGCTATAATTAAGTCTGTAAGGGTTGTGTTACTAAAGAGAAGGACAAACTTCACACAATTTTCTGGGATATTCACATTTGGCTGTTGGAGAGACCCACGCAAATACAGTCCAGTGAATTCAAAATGTACTAGTTGGGATCAACTGGCATTGAAACCATCATAAGAATTAACAGGAGTGAAAAAATAAAGCCTTGCTGTCACTAGTTCCTAAATACATTTAAGCTTTCTTAGCTGTATTTGACAAAAGATCCAGTACACACTTGAGAAATGTCAAGTTTTTTACATCTTATGAACCAGGAATTTCCTGTGGCTCAGTAATAAAGTTCAATATTTCTGTTTCTACATTGTTGGAAAATAGTGCATTAAGTCATTGCAGAGTATCTAAAAAAACTTTCTGCAAATGTAACAATGGATTGGATATTTCTACATCCATAGACTGCCAGTGATTCATTGCCCTGCACTCTGCAGCAAGCAACTTTCAGCCACAGTGTGTTAGCATGTGGACAAATTACAGTCATTATTCCTTCATCTTCACACTATAGCATCATCCCAGTGATAGGATCTGATTTTGGTTCAATAAGAAGGTTGTTGGAAACCATGCATTTTCTGCTCCCTAGGGAAAGATATTCCTTTCCACTTGGAATCAAACAAAAAAAAAATTCTATCACAGAATCACAGAATATGCTCTGTTGGAAGGAACTCATGAGGATCACCAAGTTCAACTCCTGGCCCTGCACAGGACACCCCAAGAGTCACGCCCTGTGCCTGAGAGCATTGTCCAAACAATTCTTGAACTCAGACAGGCTTGGTGCTGTACCCTCTTCGGTGATTATTTTTTCTTTTTTTCTTTTCTTTTTTTTTTTTTTTTTTAATTTTCCAGGCGATTTATCATGATCTACTAAGATAAACTTATTTTTCCCACATGCAGGAAAATAATATTCTTGTTGAGATTATAATTATACTTCAGTACCTTTTTGCTCAGCTAAACTTCAGTGAAGTGGTCCCTGAGCTGGAGTGTCCCTGCTGTTGGTGGAGGTGCCACACCCTGGATATTGCAGCCACTGGCCTGAGTTCCTGGTGGCACATCTTGGGTGCTGCTGGCACTTGAAAAACCAATTCTGATTACAAAAAGACAAAAAGAAACCTATGCTAAAGCTTTGCTGAGGTGAAAACATCTATGAAATGAAATAGAAGAATTTGGCCATTTTATTTTTTATTACGGCGATAACCATAAAGCCCTTAAAATAGAAATGTCTGGCTTAACTGCATAAGTTACATGGAACTGTAACATCATCTACTCTTTCACCATTGCTGCAGTAGAAGCCAAGGAGAATCAAAAGCTGGGGAAAGGTGTGTGGGTTTAACACCTGCTGGCATGTGTAGAACCTTCTCTGGTTTCTCAGCTCCCAGCCAGGGGCTCAGTTTGAGAACATTTTGTAGGACATATTCCATGAAGGTAGGTGTTATCAGGCATTGCCTTTTGCTTTAACCTTTTTGTTGATTCACCAGATCTGGCTGTCTTGGCTGTCATGAAAATCTGGAACACTTTGCCTGGCAAAAGAAATAAAGTGGCAGCATAGAGCTGCAAAAAAGTGTCAGTCTGTGACAGTAACAGAATGGCAAAGGTTTTACATTGCAGCTCCCACACAAGTTGAGCAGAAAAATATAATTTCAAATGAAGTTATTAAAACAGAGTATTGGCATAACCAAATGCTGCAATGAACTAGTTTGGTGACCTTGATAGGAAAAAAAAAAAAAAAAAGAAAAAGTATCCTCCCAACACGGACACCACTGAATCAGTGGTGGTTTAGTTCACTACAGTTTGTCTGGGTCCAAATTCTGCTCTTGGGTGGATGATGATGTTCCACCTCAATCCTTCAGAAATTTCCAGAGAAAGTATAATAGCTTATTGAGATTCTGAGTTAATATCCAGTCTGTGCATCCTGAAGCCCATGGAGCAATTCCTACACACAGTTTTCCTGACTTCCGAATTTGCCCCAATTTCCCTTCAGTTGAGTGTTTATGCTTTACAACGGAGAGAAAACTGAATATACACCTGAACACCTTTAATATAGTCATTTTCAACATAATTTATTTTTAAAAATTTTGAAGATAGGCTGTGGAATAAGGAGGTTTATATTAAATGAGTTTTAAATGAGGAATACAAAAGTCATTACTTACCACCAGTTAAAACTCTTAAATAATAATTATATCTCTGTTATTCAAGATTCTGCTAGATTGCAAAAGCAAAGAGCATCACTACTTTTGAAACCAAAAAAAAATCCTTGCTCACAGAAACAAAAGAGAAAACAACTTTCATTATGCAACACATTTTATATTAAAACAGATCATTTTAGACATTTTTTCCTACTCACTGCTTTTACCAATAATTGCCCTTCCTGTATGCCACAGATAAAGAGTCACAGCTCTTTAGAAGGTATTTTGTGTAATAAATATTACTTGTTTTGTTTTTCTTTACTCCATTTAATGCTAATTCCATCTTTCTCCTATCTTCTGTTGGTCTTATGCCTGTTTACACCTTTCTGGGAAAATTTAATTTGAACACCAGTAGTCCAAGCACAACTTAAATTCCATGAGGCTATGTCTACATCTGTAGGAAGCAGACAGAAGGAAGCTGCTTCTTTAAAATTGATTTGGCAGTGTAGAAGCTGAAAACATCCACCCAGATGGAATTAAGATTTTCTAAAGATTTTTTGTTATGACGTTTCTGGAAAATACTTTCATATGGACATATTAATCTGGATAGTGGTACAATTCAAATTTGTAGAAGAAAAAAGGGAAAAAAACTACTGCCATTAACTCAAAAGGGGATAAATGTTTTTAAAATTTTGGTATAAATAAAACTTGTTCTATCAATTTAATGGTTGCAGGCATGTGCGTCTCACTTCATGCACTGTCTGAAGAGAAATAAAAAAGTTCTTCAGCTGTGTTTCAATGATTAGACACATTTCTGCTGATGCTTTTAATCTAAGCACTTGTATGTCCATCTCCATCTTACCCTGGGTGAACCCTGCTTGAGGTTCATTTGCATGAAATTTAGGATGAGGAACAAACTTGCAGTTGACTAATTATGCAACATAACCATCGTAAAGTAAAATATGCCTACCTAACAAGAACATGGCTTGAGTCTGAACCTGTAATGAATTTATAGAGACATTTTAGCTCCCTGACACAGATGCAGATAGACATTTTTTGTATTTTGTTTGAGGCAAAAGACTTTGTTAGGCCTCTTTTTTAGGGATTTTGTTGTTGAAAACTTTGATGTTTCCTCGAGAAGAAAAGTTCTACTTTTCTTAGGGCAGAGGTGGGAAGTGAATATTGCAGTGTAAGTCTGCCACAACCACAGAGTCACTTTGGTAGGCACCCCTGAGAAATGAAATTACATGTTTTCTAGGAAATTCTCTCTTTCTTATGCCAACAGATATAAGTGTTACAAAACTTAATGTTCTGTTCTGGTTTTTATCCACTTATTTTTTAATGTCTTTCCTATATTTGGCTGAAATCTTCCTCAAATTACAGAATATTTATTGGCTTTAACGTTCTTCTGCTCATTTCCATCTTTGATGGAAAGTTAGAAACTACCTTTCCAACTTTCATCTAAGTTTCATATCCTCCTATCCTACCCTTAAGGTGAACAGATTTATTAAAGTGCATTTGCACAGTTCTGTAGAAACTCTTGACATTTTAAAGGACTTTTGACAGGGTGGGTTATGTCATTTATGGGGTGGATAGTCTGGATATAATATTTAAACAGAAGGCTGTTCCTCAAAGACACTGAACATTCTCAGTTGCAAAAAGAAATTCAGTAATCAATAACATTCAGTGTGCAATTTATAATGTCTAACATTAGAGGAGAATGGAGACTGTTGAAAATGTCACCAATTACCTATATAAAGGCTAAATCCTCCAGGAATTAAATCAGAAAACAAATAAGTTTATAACTGTGCACTGCCTTCATGGATTCTGATCATATTTTCCTATAACATCAGTGATACATGAGTGGTCTTAAAAATTAGGTAGCTCCAGGAATAAGAAAAGAATATAAAGGAATATTAAAATAAATCCTTTCAGCTGAGTTTTGAAAGATAGGTAATAGTAGAATGATCCAGACAAGGCATAAATATTTTTATGACACTTGCTCTTTCAGTCTGATCTAAAGGTTCCCCATACGGGACTGACATTTTTTGTGGGGTGTCATGTTCTGAACTCACAAATGAGGAACTCCCCAAACTACCCTGTGTCTACTGAGTATTGTGTGGGGCAGGTGTCAGTCTTGAGCAAAGCTCAAAATGTGCAGAGCTCATTGGGAGACAATTCTTGCAGTCAAAGTATAAGAAAGGGTAATCCATATTTTATACAGAAGGGAAAATGTGTGGTAGTAGAGAGAATTGTTGAAGGACACATTAAAAACTTTATATTGAAACCAGGTGCAAAAGTCAATTCTCCTTACAGGCCAGTTTTTTAGTAATTTCTTCTTCCCTGGTCTTTTTATTAAAACAGCATCTCTTGTTTGGCTTATCAAATTATTTTATTTTCTAAAGGCAAGGGGAAAAAAATGAGAGAATCTCTTCCTTTTGAATTGATATTATGGTACTAACCCGAAGATTTCACAGAGCCCCTGTGAATAAGCAGCATCTGGGTCTGGCCAAAGCATTTCCCTTTTGTGGGGCAGTGCTTTGTGGTATAATATCAGCTGGTGGCAGGGAAGGGTGGAAACACAGAAGGAGAAATTCATTGAACAGCACAGATGCCATTACCATCATAAATGTCTAGAAAAAGGATTTCGGTGTAGGTGGGGTGAGAGAAGGAGAGAGACAGTATGGAGAGGGAAAAAGCAGCACTTGTTTTATAATGATTGGGGAAGTTAAAATGGGTGTTATGGTGTGAGAGAAGAGATTTCTTCTTTCTCATAAAAGCAGGAGCTGAAAATCCCTGAAAATCATGAAAAGAGCTCAGGGTAACTTGGGCTCTTTCATCTGGGAAGCTAGGGATGTAATGGAATGTGTGTGTGGATATCTGCAATATGAAATAGTGTCGACTAATAGCATTCACATTTCTATACCTTTCACACTGCTGTTTTAAGAGGTTTCCCTGAAATTATATAGCTTCCCATGGTTTGCCTTTGAAGATTCCAAATGGAAGTATTGTGAACCCAAACCCTTCAATCCTCACTAGGGTTTAGTGTAGGGCGGATTGTCTCTTTCTCCCTCCAGACCAAAATTAGAGATGAAAAAATGGCAGACAAAGTACAACTTTCCTATCTTCCCTGGTAAGCAAAAACTCTTCTTTTGGTGTGTCAGAAAAGGAAGTTCATCTGATTGAACGCTGCAGTTAAATTCTGGTCTTTTGAACTTACATAAAAGCATTGCACGAAACATACTCCCCATAAATGAGTTGGTTGGGATAAGTTTATTTTGTGTCTTCGTTTTGAGGTGATGCATCAATACCTGGAGAATAAACAACAGTGAGCTGACTCACCTTGCATGAAAATATCTTTCCTCAGATCTTTTCTATATCATCTACTATTTGCTCTTGTTATTGTTCTCATCAAGAGATGGTGAAACCTGATAGGGACAATTGGGAAAATAGTGTTGTACAGCTGATAATTCAAAGATTTTCCAACCTTGTTCTTTCCCAGCTCACCAATTTCTTTTTTTGCTGCACGTCTGTTCATGACTGGGTCATGATCTTAAGCAGACAAAGACGAGGTACAGTGGGATGGAGGAGGTGCAGTGCAGTGAATGCTAAAAGCTTGAAGTTTTGGTATGAAAGAATGGTGAAAGTGGAGTGCAGCAGACTGCTCTTATGAAATAATGAAAGCCAGGGAGGTGAAAAGCAGAAGAGGTGCTTCTAAATGGCGTCATTACTTGTTTGTGGATTTCATGGGGTTTCTTCAATATGTTTTGGGACATACCTTACCCTGTTTATATGGGGGTTTTCCTATTTTTATATGTACTATTACAAAATGAATGTTTGATAGGCTATGTTTACGGACAAATAGAATTTACTAAAAATATTTAAATTCCTTTAAGGAATTGCTATGTTCACTTCCTTTTTCTTTTTGAAACATGAACTGGCTTTTGAATATCCATGATATAGCTGCATCCCTTCTTTAAGGGATGGAAAATCCTCTGTTGCAAAAATTTTCTGAATAATTTTGCAAACTCAAAATAAATTTTCTTCCAGTTCTGCTGTGCAACTCAAGGCCTGGGTTAGTATGTTTTCACTTACATGAAAGGGTGGTAGCAAATACAGCTCATCATTGGAAAGCAAATATGCATTTGGATTTGGGATTGAAAATTACCACAGGAAACAATAACACAGAACTTCTGGGGTGACTGAGAGCTGGGTTTTGTTCCCATCCTTCCACTGTCTGTGCAAATACAGTCATGTATGATATACAGATGTCTCCAGATCAACCTCTTGTGCACTCATCCTGCCCATCACCAAAACCCCCAGATTAAAAATCCATAGCTCATTAAACAAGAAGGGAGGAGTATCTTGCCTTAGAAATATTACTGTCTGTCAGGGTTGCCTTGTTCCAGAGCAGAGACTTATCTGTAAAACCTGCACACAGCTACTTTTTAATGATTTTATCCTGGCTCATTAGGAGAGCAGCTACCACTGAGACGTAAGAGTAATCATGCAGCTGTTCCAGTGACACAGCTACCATGCATCTTGGAGGGGCACATCAGCATTTACTGGACTGAAATTAGAAACTGGAAATGAGAAATAACCCAGATAATACAAAGCTTGCAAAACATGTCCATGATATTTTGTGTTATAACAACACCAAAGGCTTTCCTGCTGGAATTTTGTTACCATTCACTTTGCATAATGTATTGAAGAAATTTGTTGGACACTGTTTAGAACAGTACAGTTTTAAAATTTTGGATTTGAAGTGGATTGTAAGTTTGTGCTTGCTTTAAAAAGGATCATAATGAGTGTATGTGGATTTTCTTCTTGCTTTTCTTTTACCCTGCTCAGAACACAAGTCATGCCTTTCCAATCACCCACGAGAATTTGGTTTCATATAGCTGGCCTAAGAAACCAGATAAATTTTGGAATTTCTGGTGAGATAAAGCAGCTGCCTACACGTAACTTTTAGCTAGGGACTTAAAATAATTCTGTCTTCCTCAGAGAAAATTAATTTATTATGTTAACTGTGTTTGCCAGTTCACATCACCACAAGCTTGTGCGTGAATATTTGAAAAGCTCACCAAAATGCACACAAACACACACAAAACACTGAGAGCAAGTTCACAAATAGGGAGAAATTACCTTATATCTTAAAAAAAATCAAAGACCAAACCCTTGGAAAGAAATTGAAGGTTTGAGCTAATGCCTTCTTATTTTCATGATGCCATATTTTGAATATTTAGTTTTTTTACTTTTTCACTGGGAGAAGCAGAAGCATCTCTAAAAAGACTTTAAGTCTTTTGCAAGAAAAAGGCCCAACAACATTAGCTTCTGATAAACAGAGGAATAAAAAAAATTGCAAGCATTAGAAGATATGAATTAGTGTAAACAACCTATCTTTTATTAAAAAAACCCCAAAAAACCAGTCATAATTTTGTCCTTAAGTGACTCAAACTGTAAATCAAAATGCTATGAGCAAATCCATGCAATTATACTTGTTACTATTACTAGACATACAATTAATCTGATTGGTCATGTAGAATATATTAAGTATACACTGAAAGATGGTGAATTTTGAGACTGCTTTATACACTAGAAAGTAAAGTTGTCATGAATATTATTCCTCATATATTGTTTATTATACAAAAGTATCTGCAGTTTCACCAAAGGTTCTGCAGATTAAAAATTATTAATATCTAAACCCCACATTTTATATGAGCAAAAATGATCATTTTTTCTGCCGTAATGAGATAACCAGACTAATGGATGGGAGAAAAGTAGTTTTCCTTAAAAACAGTTTATGTCAGTTACTAACATGGGAAGGAATAAATCTAATGATGCTCTGAAAGCAGTTGGGACTGGTGAAAAGTTCTGCTTAAAAATAGTAGAACGTAGCTGTGCAGATTTCCCTCCTCCATCTAACAAGTGCAACAATGAAATACTTAAATCTGTATAAAGTTCATCTTATAAGTTCTTACTTGCCAAGGATTTTGTGTATTTTGTAGTGCACAGAGTAACTTGAATAACTATAGTGGAAACTTACCTCATTCATCCAACTTCAAAAGACATTCCAAATAACTTTGTGCCATTTGATATTATCTTGAGGATTCCTGAGATATGTGGTGATCTGGTGGGGCTGGAGACAGGGTGCATTCATTGTAAGGCACCAGTGGCTTCAGCTGCCTCAGCATTAAGTTCAGCATTTCTTTTGTTTGTCCTCTGTAATTTCCAACACTCAATGCAGTAGGAATGTCCTGCATATGCTGTAGAAGCATGTTTAGATCCTTCCTGAAAATCATTTGACAAAGACAGTTTGTTTTCCTTCCACAAGTAAACCTTTATCAACAACAACCTCTCTCCTGTGCCTGGAATGCCTATGGGTAAGTTTGATCAACTAAAGAAAGTCAGGGGACATTCTTCTTATATTTCCTAAATATGACTTCTTTCAGGAGGTTGACAGTGGTGAAAAAATCTTATTCACTTCTCCTCCTTGTCCTTTCAACAATCAATCCTTATGTTTGTTTTATTGGTGGTTTATGCACGTTCCTATATGGTTTTTTAAAGACCATATTATACTATGTTTTATTATATTGAATGTTGTGGAATGCTTCATTCTTAGACTGGTATCAGTAATGCATTCAATGGAGAGTTTACAGCTCCTCTCCCAAGTCTTTATACAACTTACAATGTTAGAATGGAATACAAAATAAGAGAATGACAGACCTTTCCCATCATTTGGTCCCCCACTGTTCACATTTTTATATAGAACAATGAGATTTTACTCAGCAAGCATTATTACATTTTGATTTGGAAATATTTTAAATAATGTTTATTTCAAAATGGCATTTAAAATTTCCCTTCAATTGGAAAGCTACACTTTTGACTACTCAGGATAGCAGTAGGCAATATATTCTAAGTAGAGAGGCAGCTGTAAATGTTTTATCTCTCTTTCCACTTTAAGTGGTTTCCTCCCTGGCACTGTAAAGCTCTGCTGACTTGATGGGGCTACTGAGAGTCAGAATCTCTGACTGCAGATATATTAGTGCACTCACAGCTTGAACACCTCTCCAGGGTAGAATTTCAGTTGTATAGAAGGGTTTCAGTTGTTCTTCCTATCTTATCTGTTAAAGAAGATATGTCAGGAAAGATAATATATTTAGATAAAAAAAAACTAAGACATTCTTGGGGCCTTTATTTTCCAGTCCTTACAGACACAGCTTTTCCTACAGTGCAACTCAATCTGCTTCTGGATTCTTTCTTGCTTAAATTCATGCTGTATTTTTGTTTCTTATATCTGTTTGATAGACTTTCTTGAGGACCACACAGTAGTTTTGAGGATATAGCAAATGAAAATGCTCCCTCCAAATGATTAGTCTGCATTGATTACAAACAGAACTTTTAATATCCAGCCTGTCTAAAAGCACCAAAGAGGAAGATCAACTAAAATGTCTGGAGGTTATAAATAGATTTTTTTTTTCCCTAAAAATAACACATGAAAATTCAGAATGTTAAAAATCAGTGTTAAGAATCACAGGGGTAAAATACAAAAGAAAGATGGGACTAAATTTCTGTTGGAAAAACTGTGAGGTTATGTATCTTTGGAAGAGAAAATGCATGTCGAGAGAAAAATAAAGAGAAAACACAAGCAAAAGGAAAAAAACCAGAAGGTTAGATACACCTTTATAAAAAATGGTAGTTGGACTCTTTTGATCTGAGAATAAACATTGCCTTTCAAATTCCAGAGGTTTGAAGGACTTGCCACCCTTATTCCAGCTGCCCTTGGTACATTTAAGAGCTTAATAACACAACTGACAGGAGGTGGATGTTGCACATGTTAAGTTGGTGAGGAATTGAATGAATGTAGGCTGATGGTTAGTATGTTTACTATGACCACCAACTTAAGAAAATCCTCTCGTTATGTCGACATCTCAAGATTTTATTTGCTCCTTTAATGCTGTCCCACAGTGGTGAAATGCTTCCATTTCAAACCCACCTCGTAGATTGGCATGTTCAAGGCCACAGGGGCTTAAAAGGAAATAACACCTCTGTGTTTGGTGTCAAGTACTTTCTCACATGGAAAAAAAACCAGAAAAACCTTGCCCTCTAGTGGCTGGAAAACTGGGAAACAGGCATAAATCCCATTTTCACTAATTGGTGTCCATCCAGTCCAGAGTGGCTTGTGGCTTGAATCGTTCAGCTGGTTTGAATGACAGAAGTCTTCCTTGGTTTCAGATCTGCAAGAAGAAAGACAACCACGAGGTCACTGACTATTTTAACTCATTTTTCCTTGGAAGGAAAAGAAAAAGTGGGGATAGAGTACTTGAAATTAAATGGAAATTAGGTTTTGAACAAGCTGAAGCTGGTAGCACTTGTAGCCATTAGAATAATAGGAATATCTTGCTGTAATGTGCAGCAGTTTTACTTTTCCAATCTTTTTTTCTGGAAAGGCAGAAGACAGACAGAATTTCAAAGACGGTATAATCCACTTTGCAATTAGTAAGGAATATCTGGCTCTGCCTGATGTAAATCTATTGTCTTCCATTTAAAACTAAATTGCTCAATAAATAAAATAAAGCAGCATTAATAGAGAGCCATTTAAAGAACACCAGGCCAACATTTTTAGAAATAATTAATCTTCTGGCTATGCAATCTGTGTATATCAGGGCAGGAACTGGGAACAGCTCGTTTCTGCTCATTGCACTTCTGCAATCCTCTGGATTTGGAGGTGGTCACTCTGCAATGGCCCATTTTTCATGGAGGATTAGGGCATGGCAGACATCTCTCAAACCGAAGAATTAGAACCAAAACCAACATTGTGAGGATCAGCGCTAATTGCATTCTAGAAAGCATAGAAAAAAAATCTTGCTTGTAATGTGTCCACTTAATCAAATAAATAGTCTGTCACTATATTTACTTCATAGCTGTTAAACTGTGTGTCAAATAGGGGATTTCTCTCTTGTGAGAACAAGGTTTTCCCTTATTTGTTCACTATGGCATGGGTTATACCAGGGCACTGTCCCTTGCTTTCACTGAACAGCACATATGGGTCAGCAAGAATCCAACTTTGGGCTGTTAAGGGAGACAAACAGCCTGTTAGTTTATTTTTCCAAAGAATGCATAATTGTTGTATCGTTGGACAAATCTTATTTGTCTTACTCAGAAAATTTTGTTCCATGAAGTTCAATGGAACTAACCCTACCAAAGTAATACTTTCCATGTTGGATTGGAAAGCATCCAAGCTTTATGTTTGTCCTGGTTTTATAAAGATTGAAGAAGGAAAGAAGATTATAGTTATTTTCTCAACATATCTCTCACTTTACTTGAAAAAGCAATCACACATTCTCAATTTGGAATATAATTTTTTATTAGCTTGTGCAAATTGTACACTGATTTTCAGAAGAGAGCTAACCACTGCTGTCAGCTGCTGCTATGTAAATAGATTGTCAATTAAATGACAATTGTTTCAGACCATAATCACAACTTCTGTCATGTTATAACAAATCAAATGGTAAATATGTTAAGTTTTTTGGTTTTGGAAAGCCATTTTCATTGTCTCAATTAAAAACCTCTCAGACCTGTTAATTTCCTGAGTTTTTGCCCACTTTAGTCTTTTCTTTCTTTTCTTATACTACAGTAAAGTTTCTTTAGTGCTCTCTACCAGTCACTGGGGAATCCCATGTAACCAATAATATCAGCGCTCAATACATTGGATTCTTTTCACTGGATTGAATGAAATTTGGCAGAATATTGCAATTTACAATTCCATAGTAAATAAATTATTCAAGGCAGAATGTTCAACTGACTTAAATAATTTACAGTCTGAAAATGGTGTAATAGGCAATCTCTAATGGAAAAAATAAAATATTGCAGTATATTTTGAATACTTAATCATGTTGTACTTAAGAAATCAAAGTCTGTTATCAAACTATGCCCATAAATGTTATTCTCCTAGCAACTGATTTTATTTTTTAAAAGATAGTAAATCTAATAAAACAAATGACTATTCCATATCTTGAGAGAATTCTGCTTTTTAGAAATTAGGACATATATTACCTATTACAGAAAGAAGTTGCAAATTTCTAAGTTATCATTAAGTCCTATTGAAGTCACAAAAAGTCTGTGTGAGGAATGTAACACTGAGAATATATGGCTGGATATTTTCATTACCTTTGAACCTCACAGCAGTTTTTCTGAAACTCTGAAGATTTTATATAAATTAATATAAAACTGTACTGCTAAGAAGATAACACACAAATGTAATTGGCCAACAATAGAATATTCACTGTGCAAATTTAAAACAAATGTGTTTAAAACAGATGTTAGGAAAAAAAAATGTCTGTATGCATGGCAGATGATAGATATTCCCATGAAATTAATTGCCTGGAGTTTTAAGAAGGAATAATTTTGACCAATTTCAAGATTGTGACATGTGTGCCTGTGGAAAAGTGCATTGGGTTCCACTGTGAGAAGGTGTAACTAAAGTTGTACATCCTCATTGCAGGAGCTAAGCAACCTGGGATCAAGGAAATGAAGCTTAACCTGGTCCATTTCTAAGATAGGGAAATGTGGATTTTTTCCCCTAAAGGCTCTTTCAAGGCTCCTTAACTATGAGAGAAGTTCAAGGAGTTTCATATTGCTGATAATCCTGTTCCCTTCAGTAACACAGGATTTAACCATTGCCACACAGGAAATGTTGTGGTTTGCATTTGCAAACATGGGAAATTTAAGAAAAATCTCAGCATTTGTTATAGTCCTTAGAATTTTATGTGAAATCTTTCTAAGAGATAAAACCCAATGGGCGTGATGGGAACAGCTAAAAGGTGAGACAAAATATTCTCCCAAATACCCCACCCATTCTTAGACTCTTTCCATGGAAACAGGTCCACAACACAAATATCCAGGCATGGAAATTCCTTATTCAGATCATCCACAAAAACCCCAAAACAACAACAACAACAACAAAATAATCTAATAAAAACCCCGCCCCAAAGCAAACTCAATAAAAATAAAATCAAGAAAATTCCTTACATTCCTCATTATATAAAATATGTTTTAAAGAATAAAATATAAAATATAATTTAAAAATATATGTTTCTTTAAAATATAATTTTAAAGAAACAATGTGAATTATTCAAGGAATGAGCAACTGCAATTGCAAATATAGGAAGCAGTTCTCCTATCTGCAATGTGAAACACAAACCTTGCCCTCTCTTCCACCCTGCTACACAAACCTGTGGCATTAATAATCTAAAATTCTAGCTAAAGTATTGCATTTTAAAAGTCTAAAAAAAAAAAATTCTGATCATCTCGTATTCCTGGTTCAGACATCTCCTGGTGTGTTACTTGTTTGAATTGCATTCCAAAGACTGCCATTATTCCCATATGCATGGGAGAAAACTTAAGTTTTCTTAAGCAAATTGAGACTAAACTTCACCACAGGATCCAGTCTCTAGAAGTTCACATTCAAATACCAAACTCATAACTCAGTGCTCAAGCTTCTAAATGTACGTTATCCTCTGTATCCAGAATAAAAACTGGCTGTGGTCCTGCTATTAACAACAAATCCTCTCTGATCTCCCAGAGGAAGCACGTGAGGTGTGTCCAGGAGACTCTCTGGAGGTCAAAGCTGGAATGCTGTGATGCTAGGGAGTTGTGATTATTCTGTTTGCTCAAAGGGCCACAGCTGAGCACAAGCCAGGCAAGTGGCCCCAGGTGGCTTGTAAAGAGGGGGTTGATGTCACTGTGTACCCCAGGGAGGATCAGGGACTGCACCATGGCTCTGTCAGTCTCTGGTTTGATGGAGAAACTCTTCAGAGGTGTTGCTAGAGATGCCTCAAGGCAGCAGGCATTCCTGAGTGTGGGAGTTTCCAAAAGGATAACAATAAAGGAAGAAGTTTTCTTTTAAAATGGCATTTTTCATGCAGAGCAATGCATTTCCCATTGGCTATCAAATTTATGACTTGGGTCAAAAGATTAGAATACACTGGAAAACCCTGAACAAGGGAATATCGGAAGAACCTTGTCAACACCTGAAAGGTGAAGGAAGTACAAACAGAACTCCATGTAACCTTTTGATATGCAATCCATTGTAAAAGGACAGGTCTTTTCCAACAAATACCTCTTCCAGATTCCATGGGTTTTTATAGGAAGGATTCATCTCCAAGAATGCTTAGAAATATCTGTTTCAATTGAAAAAATTATTCCCCCAAAGGATGCTCAAATGCTTTCAAGCATTTATATTTACAAATTAGGATCAGAGAAGTGCTCAAAAATCCCAAGCAAAACTAGAATTAATAAAGAATATCTCTGGAGAGAGAAGGAGATTTTTCATGTGAAGAATTATCAAATTAAATAGAAGTTTACTAACCATGGAACAACCATACCAGAAAAGACTTCAGAAGAGAATTTTGTTTATGATAGTAGCTTGTGCAAAAGTCCCCTTACATTATTAGATCAAGAAATGTTTACATTTTCTCAGCTGAAATCACCTTCAGAAGCCTGTCCCTTCCATACACTGTCGTTGGCAAGATTAGAATTAAAATCTAAGATCAAAACCTTATGGAGGCAACAGTAAGTTGGAACACAAATTCTGGTTTCAGAAATATCAGTGGTAAAATGATGAATAACTTGACAAAAGTAGTGTAAAACTAATTTCTTTGCATTAGGCCTTCTACCTTTATTAGATTGGGTGTTTTTTTAGAAGACCAAATGTCCAGTTCTAGTACTGAAATTTCATAGAAGACCAGGGAGAGGGACAATGTGAGAGAATTTAAATTCCCAGGTCAGGATGAGGTGGCTTGCCTTAAAATGTGTGCCTAAATTCCTAATGGCAAACGATTTTCTGATATTCCAATTATAGTTAAATGTTAATGCTTGTAAACTCTCTGCTGGTATTATGTTATTAATTTTATTATATAAAACACAGAAGCTGGGTTCAAAGGCTAGCCTAGCTAGCTGAGTGATTATTTTTGGGTTTTTTGATATGTCTGATATTTTAACCACTCCAGAGATTTTACAGGGAATGAATGGGGGAGAAATTGAAGTGCCTCTCTTACATTTTTCACTTTTCCCACTTCCCACTCCTTTAGGAACAGTGCCTCCTTAGATAGTGTCAGATGATGTAAAAAACATGGCTATTCCATTTAATCCACCTAATGTGAAAATTTTATTAATTACAGATTTTCATCAAAACTTCCAATTATGCAAGTTATTTCTTCCTAATTTCAGGCATTTGTAACACCACAAAATTACATTTGGAATAGTATATGTGAAATGCAAGCTTCAGCAGCTCCTTAAAAGTTAAAGTTTTCTTAAAGTTGTCCACTACTATCTTTTATTTCTCTTGTTGTCTAATGGGGTAAATTTTACTTTGAATGTCCAAATAATTTTCTTACTTTATTTTTTTTTCCATTCCAAGAATTACTTGTTGTGTCAAGAGCAGTCTGTACTGAACAGCACAAAAAAAGCTCTTTAAGTGGCTTGAAAAAGATCTAGTACAGCTTTGCATATTTCTAATGCTTGTAAAACTTGGCTGCAAACTTTTCCAGTCTGGATTTGGAATTTACAGTGCAGAGCTGCTGGATGTTACAGCCTCTCAGCATGATGTGAATCCTGCACAGTGCCCAGTCAGTGCTCCTGTCTGGAGAGCTTAGCCCTGCAAAAAAATAACATTTCCAATATTGCCTTTCACAAAAGTGTCCCTGATGCCTCAAAATAACCAGATAAATCCTTCCTTACCTGGTCACTCTCAAATGATTGGTTTTATACTCTTGTTTTGTTCCTTATAATTAGATCCAAATCCAAAAACTGTAATAGAAGTGGAAATATTCCAAGTCATGGTTGGTTTAAATAACTTTTCAGTAAATACATGTAACCACCATGCCTCATAATTTTGAAAAAAAATCTAAATTTGTCAGAGTGTTGACCTGACCATTAATCCTCTTAGTAAATCCAGCTATTAGTAGCTATAATAAAATAATACACAGAAGAATATTTGATAACCTTCAGAGGCAGAGTAACAGTTCAGCGTTGGTGAGCAGCTGTTAGAGGCAGCAAAGTCAATTTATCTTTCCAGGTGAAGTCTCTGTTACACCCTCAGAAAAGACATGAAATGTGAGGTAAGGGTGAGTGACAACTTTTCATGGACCAAAAGGGAGAAGAAACCACTTGGGTGCCCAGTAGCCAACACATCACCACAGTCCAGAACTTGCCATGTTTTACTCTTCTTGCATATTAACAGAGGTGGCTTGGAAAAACTCCTTGCAGGAAAGTTTTACCTGTGCTGTTGATTTAATCAAAATGTTCTACATTTATCTTGACAGGATTTCCTTTTTCTTGTTTTTGTTTTCATGGAGTATGGTAAGGTGACTAATCTTAATCTAATGATCTGCTATCAAATTTACAGGTCTCCTTAAAATAATTAACAGAAAAGCCACACACTCACACAAAATATTGGACCTGTTCTGAGGTATTTCCTGGGCAAAAAATAATTTGAATAAAATGGTTGTAAAAGTATGAAGAGGAGATATTCATATAAAATCAAGCTGTTATTCAAACCAGGAATAGATTTTCTCAGTACTCTTGACCCGTTTTAAGAAGCACATATTAAAGTTTTATGTATTCTTCTTAAACTAATACTATTTTGAAAGCCAATTCTAATATTGTATCTACTGTAATTTACTGTCCCACTAATGCAAAAAGATTTATCAAGTTTTTTCCATTTGATTCTGTCTGGAAATAAGAACACGTTCTTTAAAGGCACCAGATAGCAGGCATCTTTTGTGCAATCCTTTTAAATTTAAGTTGGAAAGATTTAAAGGTGTTTCCTTTTCTGCCAATGATATTTTTCTAGATAAAGTAAACACAGCTTGCATGAACTAGAGAGGTAATAGAACAGATAATGACACTTTCTGCTTTGAATTAGATCCAACCATTTCAGTAGGGTGAAATTATCATTACCTTAAATACCTCAACTCATTTGTGTCTGGAATTTCAGAGCAGTGATTTTAAAGTTTTAAATTTTATAAGGTCTAAAATTATAGTTAAAATTCAATTGTCTACAGCCTTTCAATGATAAAAGGAAACAGTCCCACTTCATTTCTTATTACCTAATATAAATTGCCTGGAATAAATATGAAGCCAGCTATCAATGTATTTTAACCACACTTTGAGTTTTACAGCAGCAATTACACAAATACCTTTTTCTGATAATTTGGCAGCATACTTCACTGCCAATTTATTTCTTACTCACAGTAATACAAAGTTTCTCTTCTTGGACTAATGTTGCATATTTTACTACCTGAACAGATGTGCAGAAAAGCTTAAAAGGGCAGAAATATCTTTCCACTTCAGTTCAAGTGTTCATTTTACAAATGCAGGGCAGAAAACTCCTTGTCCCATTTTAGCAGCTCACTTATGTGGTGCAGCCAGATCACTGTAAAAACCTCCTCTCAAAATTCATTTGAAAATCCCTCAATCCTTTTGCCTCATGGAATATTCATTGTCTCTCTCTATAGATGAGTTTCTCTGTTTACTATGCACCCTGTTTTACATCACCTCACTCACACAGAAACAAATGAACTCTTGGAATTGAGCAAATTGAATTTTAATCAAGGGGAGGGAGAATAACTTTAAAGGCACTTAAATCAGACTCAGAAATCAAAACAGTCTATTTTTAGCTATGTGATACAATCTTAAACCCATGCTCCTGATGTTTTTTAGGATGTCAATATTACAAACAAAAAAAATTAAGACACTCTCAAGAAAAGACAGAGATGGAAAGGCAGAGTTCTTTTTGGTTGTGATTAAACATATATAGGTACAACTACTTTTTATTCATATTTCCATTTTTGCTAATAAATTATCTCCAATTCTTTCTGAAGCCCACGTAAGTTACTCTTGGCTGTACAAGTCCCTCTAGTGGCATCATGTGTGTCACAGCCAGCCATAAAAGCTTAGCTCTGTTTCTCATTCTAACACCTATAATAGTTAAAATCTACCAATTGAAGCAGAACAGTACTGAGCTTTAAATTAATCTGATAGTCCCAGGAACAATTCAAATTGTGTTCATGTTATTCACATTATGCATCCTTAAGGTTAATTTGTTTTCCTGAAAAATTAGCTTTGTTGATATCGCTTGGTATTTGGAGCAAGGTGTGTCAGGTGGTTGTTAGTTCTGAAACATTAAGAAAGAAATGTACTCTATGTTCTCACCTGCTTTTTGGCTTCTGACTAGAAACTAATTTAGAATTGGTTTATATTTTGTATTTTGAAAATACTATTCCTTGTTTAAAGTAGTCAGAAGTAATAGATTTTTTAAAGCAGTGTCAGTGGCAATATTTTATTTCATCTTTCTCATCTCTGTAAGAACAATATTTGCCCTAATACTTCTTAGGGCAAAAATCATTAACTTCTGCCTACTGTTAACATTCAATACAGCATTAAGTGAACATTTCAGAATTAGCAGCAATCCACCTTGAAAAGCTGTTTTAGACATTTAGTCTGAGATATTAACAGCATCTGTACCAAGATATTTAAAATTCTGACTTGAGTTATTATGAGTGACTGATTATCCCATGATGAGCAGTTCAAACAAATTTACTCTCTTTCAAAGATTCCTTTTTTCTTAGAAGAAGCTACATTTCTAAATTGAAATGTCTAGCTGTATGCTTATTTAATTGCTGTTTATTGCTTTTATGTCCAGTGATTATAGATGTCTTTCAGATTCTGGAATTAAATAAACATCACAGATCAAAAGATGAGATTATTCTTACTGTATAATACTAAATAGTAATGTAAGATTTTAGCTACTTCTTCAGTTGCTGGGTTCCCAGATATGCCACCTACCCTCTGTTATTGTAGTTTTCTCCTATTACATCAGCAGTTGATGACTACAATAAGTACACTTAGTCATTTTTATTTACAGAAATACCTTGTTCTTCACAGAAATGATGGTGGCACCCAGGTAGTGTCTTTTAAAGGACGTAGTATCTTTTAAAGGTAATATTTTTTTTGGAGGGCATTTTAATTTATGTTCATCCTTACATTAGCTAGTAATTATTATCAAAGCTGAGAAAGTGTTCAAGGTATTCCAAATTAATAGATTCCAGGAACCAAAGTGGAACACTTTCAGGTTTATATGAAGGTGGTTTTTTTTCGTTTTTTAAATCATCACTTAAAGATCAAAAGCATAGTCTTACTGGAAGACTGTCAACTTTCACTAATTTCAGTGGACAGGATGTTCACAACTGCAGCCTTGGTGTGTGATGTGGATTGGAGACAAAATGCACAGAATAAAATGTTGACAAACACTCATTCCTCAAAGCCTGTAAAGAACATTGTTTGTTTACCCTCAGTCCTCCTGAGCCTGGATAGGATACTTTCAAACAGCCCATACACATTGGTGATTTTTTATATACCTTACACAGCACCATAGTAAATTATACTGCAAAAAACCCCTGATGAATAGACGCAACCATGCATCTAGGAAGGAGGTGTTAAAATCCTGTTCCACAGTGCTAGAAAACACTGCAAGGATTAGGAAGAGCAGCCAGATGAAGTTGTGGCACGGAAGGATCTTAGCAAAGTCAGGCAGAAGTTCTTAAGATCTTAGAAAATAATGAGTCACAGCAAAGATAAAGTCACAGACACCTGTGCAGAAACAATCACTGTAAGCACAGAAGTTTCAAAGCTTGAAGTAAACTCTCCAAGGGGTTACTACCATAAAGTTGTCATGCACACCTTGGATTTTAATTTTTTACTATTATTATATCTTGATTTTTTTGTTAAAAGATAGCTGAGCACTTTTACATAGATTTTTAACAGAAGATGCATTTTCTTGATTGACTTCATCTTAGGTCTGTGACTTTAAAAAAAAGTGGTTTAGTAATTCTAGGGGCTTTGTCCTCCATAATGATATATTATGTGATAAATCTCACTTCACTTGTACCAGGCTTAACAGCAGTGTAATTGTTTCTTTATGTTATTTCTGCTCCAGTTTAGTTCTGACTGTAACACACCCCTGAAGAGACTTAACCAATAATATATTACAAAGGAAAGTGGCATCTCTCTTTTATTGAAAGCAATCCTGTTCCAAAGACCCCTTATAGATCTGTCCTTTTAATCTGGTGCAAATTGAAGGAAGCAAGGCTGCAATCTGACACTCTACCACAGACAGTTGCAAAGTGTGGGTCAAATTAGAAAATGTGTAGAAATTTCTCACTTAGCAAGGTTTTAGTTAAAATCATAATGGCTTTGACATGGAAAAAACTCAAGAAGGCCTTTTGTTTCTTACTTCCCAACGTGCCCCATGTTTCCTCAATGTTGTGTGTGGTCTGTCAACCAAGAAATATACTCAAAAACTTTATTCTCATAGAAAAAAATAAGTACTTAGGGGAAAAGTTATGGCAAGATGGACGAGAAGAGAGACACTCACAGTCCAGAGAAGGGATTTGACCTTTTTTAAACTTTATGACCTCTGCTCACTCCCTGTTTTATCCATTCCTGACAATTCCAACCCACACAATCCATTCAGCTACCTGTGATTAACACTGATTTCAGTGACAGTGTCACAGCAAAAGGTCAGGACAGAATTGAGTTTGTCTTCCTGAAACTCCCACAACAAGTGATGCTGGTAAAACCTTGCTGTCTCACTTGATTTCAGAGTCCTGAACGCTGCAATCCTGTGTATTGAATGAAGCAGGGATCAGGCACTAAATCACATTTTATACAAGCAAAATAATACATTTTCAATGCTCATTTACAAGACAAAAGCTCAAATCTTTATTTTTTACAATTGAGTCCTTGTCATTTTGACTGAAATAATTTTATTAAAATAAAAATTGAATTTCCGAGGTTTTATAAAATGGGCTTGCTGCCCTTAATTCTTTATCATGAGCAGCACTTGGAATCTTATTCTTCTACCCCTCTGCTGATCACAATGTCCCAACACAGCACCTGTATTTACATTAATAATGTAAATACCTCATTTATAAAAACCATAAGAATGTAAAAAGCTGGGAAATTCACATACAAAAATTATGGAAGTAGCTAAATTTTGAGGATGTTCCTTCATTAGTACATATCAGTATCCAATTTGCTATCAACTTTATCATCTCTAAAATTTAAAAATTTTTAAACACGCAAAAATAAGGATTTAATGGTCAATCTGAAGGCATAAATCCATTTTGCCTTACAGTTATGTGCAAAATTCTCTTGGACATCCAAATACATTCCTCAAATATCCAATAAATAAGTTGTCATTGCTGGTGGAAAGCAACGTGATGTCCAAGCAAAACTATAATTTTTAGAGCTTCCAACACTAATGAATGTTAATTTTGTTTAAAATATTAGATATTTTGTGGATGTTTTAAGTAAATAAACTTGATGACATATTGCTATTTTGCAAAGTTCAGTTCTGACTTTGTGTCTCCATTCCATGACATCTTTTCCATGTTTTAAGGGTAAAGTAAAGGCTGCATGAGAGATCCAAATTTACCAAAGTGGTAGTGACTGACTACTTCCTATATGTCAGAGTGAGAGTGTGCCAAGGACAGATGTTTTCAGATCTGGGATAGTCTGTGTGATGCTGATACTTTTCCAAAATTAGTTACAATATTTTGTGTAGAATTTAGGAAAAAATGATCGCAGCAGATTAGTTTGGTGGTGTAATGAAGGACCTTTGCATACAACTGAAAATAATTTGATTTCTCATTTCCAGGAGTTGTTCAGATTACATCACCTGTGTTGACATAATTAACCCCCCATGTCTCACACATGATGTACTTACTACATCCTTTGCCAGTTCTGTATGGGAATCGTTTCTCCTGGAGGAGGTCAGCTCAATTTGTGCAGAAATGGACACATCACATCACACCAGTTGCTAAAAGAATGCAAATATGTATAGGAATTGCTGTTCCAACACAGCATTAATCTGTGGTAATGACAACCACGTCTGCTCAGGTGCCTGAAGCAATTCCTGCACTAAGCTGCAGTTGGATAAGGGCAAAATGATATATCTTTATAAGCCTGGTGGTTTGCCTTTATTGTTATTTGTACTGAGCCAACCTCAATGTTTTCTCATTTTCATCTACAAGGCAGAAATACCAAAGGGGAAATACAATCAGGGAGATTCAAATCTTTAAGTAGATACAGTACTAGTTCAAGTAAAATAGTATATAGCCACAGGGTTTGATTTCAGAAGCAATATCTACTAAATGTGAAAATGTTTCCATTTTTCTAAAGGATTATAAATCTCAAGTAGGATATTTAAATACAGAAAGCTCCAATTTGTAGCTAACACCATACAAAAGCAAAACTCCAATTTTATCAAAACCTACAAGAGGCATTAATATTTCTGAACTCACTTTGGTTTCATCATTTATATGTGCATGGTGTAAATTTTAATTTCTTGCCTCCTCATAAAAGGGGCCAAATTTAAGTCTCTTTTAAAGTTGTAAATATGGGGAGTGTGTTAAGTTTGAGCAATAGTATCTCGATGGAAATCTGAAATATATGTCATTAAAACTGGGATTACGATCTTTTTGATGTCACCCAAAGTGCTGATAGCATTACCATTTCACTTTCAGTCATGGTTTTGTTTACTATTACTTCTAATGGCTAAACAAATATCCTGCTACAATCATTAATTGGTACTACATATTCTCACAGAAGAACCCAAGAGGATTTTTGTGCTGTTAAGAATGCAAGTTTTCTAACTTGCAGGAGATGAACAGTTATGCCACTCACGCCAAGGCGGCTTTTTGGATAGAATGAGTAGAATTTGGTTCACTCTCTAGGAACTACAAGGTTTTTGTCTCTTCTTTTTTTTTTTTTTTTTCCCCCAAAGCATTTTGTTTGGGAATAAACCTATTTTATCATTTTGAGACCCAACTCAATTTGCAATTAATTCAGCTGGAATTATTTAATTTAGTAAGATGGATAAAACCCTTCCATAAAATCTCCTGTGTTTTGGACTCCCAAGTTTGATCAGTGTGTAATTCTGGTGTCTCTTGCATTTTAATTCAGATGCTCCACATGCACATCTACCTCTCTGAAAATGCCTCTGCCAACACTATGAGGAAAAATTTGGCTCCTTCACTCTCGATGAGGCCACAATATTTATTTTTTGTGGTCTAGATGTTCCAATCCTCTCCTTCAGGATCTGTGATTTAATTCTTCTGTTTTTATCTGAAATCCCTTTGCTGCTACAGCAAGCTTACACTCACTAAATTTAAATATTGAAAATATTCACTGCCAAGCAATTTGTTATTCTTGAAAGATTTCCAGGACAATTCTATTACTATTAAACCCTCATGCAAAACATAAACTTCTTAGATTGTATCTACTGCTTTGCCTACTAATCCAAATAATTAGATTTATTTGAAGAAACTACAAGTGACAAGCACAGAAACTAACTTGTCTCTATCAGTGCTTTAAAATTTGGATTTTTTTCAATTTTATAAATTAATATGAAAAGGCAAAAGGAAATACTGGAAATGAAGGAAGTGTCATACAGGCACTTCTGAATCGTCAATGTGTAAACTTTGAAAAATATGTAACATTTTACAGTCTTGTACATAATATCATTTTCTAATTATGGTTTAGGGTAAAAATAATTTGAGGCAGTTCTAAGCCCGTGCGTGTAACAAGATGGGGATGAAACCATACTGCACATTTTATCAGTAATTTCCCTAGAACGTGGTTCAGTATAATTGGCTCATTGTCACTTAATTAAATTGCACAGTGCAGAGTGTCAGAATTAGTGTGCTCACTAATAGGTCAGAATAGGTCGATACTATACACAAGCCAACGGAAAAGAAAAATGTAATCTAGGAAGAGAACTTACATAATTAACAGGCAAGGCTTGGCCAATGACTTTCCTATGTGTGTAGGAAACACTGCCTATAACAAAGTGTTCTGAAGCACAGTGAAATCCTAACTGAAGTGTCAACATTGGTTCTGTAATTCAAATAATATTTTTAATGTCAGAATTCAATTACCTATTTAGCCTAGTTTTAGCACTCTTGTCTTTCTGGAAGAGTTGTTGGAATATGCCATTTTCTTTATGACCCTCATCCCTTTTTCTTTATCTTTTTCTGTATCCACAATAGGCAAGGAGATAAGCCTCAAAACTTATAAAACTTCTACTTTACTTCCCTTGATGTGTGACACAAAATTGTCAAAATCCACAAATAATTTAAAGCACTTCAGGTGAATTGCTGCACATACCATGGCATATTTGGGGAGTATGGAAGGAAGAAGAAATATGGATAATGATCTGGTGTCAGCCTGTCATTAAACACACTAAAAAATGAAGATCTTAGTAAAGTAAAAGGCCTATTCATTCAAACAACAACAACAAAAATGGTGCAGTTTTACAGACACAAGAATATAATGCATAACAAAATGGAATTCACTCTCAGTTTTAAAGAGAAGTGTAATTTATAACTCGGAATAAGAGAGATACTATAGGAAGGTTCATTTCTGGTTGCACTGTCAAATCAGCAGTGTGTTCTATTCACTAGAAAAGCTCTTGCCTCAGACTTTCAAGAATCAATAATACATTGTGTTTTCCTTAGTATACAGGCTGTAGTTAAAGTCAGTGAGTGTGAATGTTGCTCTTTAAAAAATCCTAATGCAGGTGTCTTGGTCCAAACATTACAGCATTTTTAACACCAGTGAATCCTATTGAGAGCTGCATGGAAAAAAATATTTTCAGTTTATTGTAAATCTGTTCTTGGTCAGTGTCCTAATTAAAATGTTTGCTTTGATCACATTAAACCACATACAGTAGGGATTGATGGTTCAAAGGACTGATAGACAACACAACATTACATTATGAGGAGTGTTAAAGAAAAAGTAATGGCTTTTGGGGTTTTTTTGAGGAAGTCACAATTTTATGGCAATTAACACCATTAAATATAAATCACATCTAGTTAACTATACAAAGAAGAAAGGACAACCTATTATGTGTAATTTATATGCTAGATTTATTTTCTTGTTTACTTTTCTGTTTATTATTAACCAAAATATTATCCCTTTATTTAAGAAAATAATAAAACCAGAAATGGTGTTTTTCTGTTCACAGGGCCCATCACATTCTGGCTTGTTTCAGGAATGGGAATATATGAATTCCTTGCTTCTACAACAACACACTCTCTAGAAATCTGTGGATGAAGGTATTCAGACTGTTGTTCCTTTATCTTACCTGGTGCAATTATCTGGTTCAAACTTTACTATACAAAGTGGCTTTATACTTTTTTTTGGGGGGGGGGGGGAAGATGTCATAATAACAGGACTCTATTTTTTATATTTAATATTTTTGCTGTGGTCTGTTAGGTTTACTATGCTTGCATACATCTGAAAAATTAAAGCACAATAGCTAAGATTTTATTTGGAATTCACAATAATGCACAAAGTTATAAAAATTTAATCTATGTGTAGGTGAATGAGCACTGTTTTTTCAATGTTGTTCCCTGGGAAACTCCGTTAAAATTCAAATGAAAGGCTGGTGAAGGGAGACTTTGGAGGGAATGCCACCCATCCTTTTTAGCTGTTTGGTTACCCAACAGTTTCCTGTGACTTGAGGAGCTCAAGACCAGCAGGAGGCAAAGCTGTGAGAGGAAACATACTTATTTTGTCTATGCTCTTGTCACATCTCTCCCTGCCTCCTTTTTGCATTCAGCTCTAGTCTGACATAACATGTAAGAGCATCAGAAGTGGGAAGGCAGACCTTCCAAGCTCCTTGAAGGAGGTGAGATGCCTGCCTGACGTGCATGCAGGTGTACGTGGAGATGCACAAGTGCACACGAAGTGTCTGCAGAGTGCCTGCACAGATATAAACATATAAATACATGAGCTGTTGGGATTGTCTGAGAAAAACCTGGTAGAAAAAACCCAAATTTGTACCATGCAACAGTAGAAGTGAGGAAAGGAACCTCTGTCCAGTTTTGCTCTACTAAATAGTTGTGCTTTCCCCTTAACATGAGAAAGGTTTTGCACAGAGGTTTCAGGCCAGCTGTGCTATTGACTGGTCCAAATGACTCATCTTAACCTGGGGCCCTTTATTTAGGATGTCTTGCACTAATATTTTATGGCAGTCTGGTTGGAAAGCATATTACTACTGAACAAGGAATTGGAGAGGAATTAAAGTCTGAATTCTCACCCCTTACCCCAAAAAGCTAACCTTAGTGGGTAGTTAGCACTACTTTCCTAATGGCCATGTGAATTCTAAAACAGAAAAGTATTGAGATGCATGGAATCAGAATAATTTGGGTTGTAATGGGATCTTTAAAGGTCACATAAACACCCAAACACCCATTTGGATGTCCAACACCCAAATTCTAAAAATTTAACTTTCTTCTTTTACCTCCCCTGGAACCTAAAGCAAAATACTATTTATTCTTTCACTATTTTGAAATATTTCCTGAAGCTTTTCCTGTTGACCTTCTTTTTCATTAAAAGTTCTCCTTATAGGACGTTGTTCTTACAGCTAAATACAGGAAATATTGCAATGTTGTAGGCTCACTGTAGTCGTAAAAGATCCTTCTAAATACCCATTAATACATATTTCTGTGTTGGCTTTGCTCATTGAACAGCTCCTTTGAAAATAATCCTTAAATTAATAATTTTTAAAACATTCTTTATTCTTGCATTACAAAGTAAGTGTTTTCATACAAAGCTCCTCTGAACATCCATTTAGGCACCTCAGCAGGAACTTTGGTATTCTCTGGTGCAGACTCTTGTAGCTGCATTGCCCATTCACTTCAATGGGATTTTTGAACACTGAGTAGCATTGGGAATTAGCTTTCTTTTTTCCCTCTTGCTTGTGGATTTAGACGGCTGATTTGATTCATATTCAGAAATATGGATGTATCTTTCTACGGGGTTGTTGTTGGTTTTTTTTTCCCCTGCCTTTGTATAAATCCAGATATTGAAATGTTCATTAGAATTTAAAAAAAAAAAAAAATTAAAAAAAAAAAGGCGACATAGGCCGGGATGAGGAGTGCGCTGGGAGTGCGGCACTTGCCCAGGGAGCCCATGCCAGGTGCCAGCGCACCTGGGAGGGGAGGATGTGAGCAGCCGGCAGATCAGATCAGCGCATACACACACCCGAGGCGGCTGCCCAGCCCTGCACACGCTCCTGGTACCCGGAGGAGAAATTCACTTAAAAGAAAAACAAAAAAGCGAGAGAGTAAATGTTCTGGGGATGCCAGCCGCCTCCCGCTGACTTGTCCCTTGCATCCCCTGGGCGTAACTCCAAGGAGCAGCGGCAGCCCGGTGCCGCCCCGGGCGTGTCCCCGCTCTCCCGAGCCGCCGCCAGCCGCGGGCGGATGCCCGCACCCCTTTAAGCGGCGGCCGCGGCCCTCGCCGAGCGGCGCTCCCCGGCCGGGCTGCGCTCCGCCCGTGCCTTGTCCGCTACCCCCCTCTAGCGCCCAGCCCGCCGCTCTCGGCCCGCGGCTGCCGGCAGCGCCGAGGCGAGGGGGCGCTTCCCGCGCCCGCCTCCCGCACCGCACCGCGCCCCGCGCTCCCCTCGGGCGGGCGGCTGAGGAGGGGCCGCCGCTCCTACGCTCTCTTGCATCCCTCCCTCCCTCCGGCCGCCCGTCCCTCCCCCGCTGCCCCCGGGCGCGCCGGGCCGCCCGCTGGCTGGCGGGGCGCGAGTGCCGGAGCGCCCCCGGCGCGGGGCCGCGCTGGCTCCCGGCGGACCCGGCACCGGCCGGGCTGCGCGCAGCGGGGCGGCCCCGGGCCGCGCCGGAGGAGGGGGCGAGCGCTCCGCGGGCGGCAGGGGAGCGGCGGCACCAAAAACTGCAGCCGGCAGCGCGGCACGCAAATCAGGAGGGAGCAGCGAGCATCACACTAGAGCCGCCTGGTTTCTGATTGCTCCGCGGCGGAGGGGGAAAGACAGAGACTGACTGAGAGGGGCGAGCGGCAGAACCGGGCACGGCGGCGGAGGGTCGGGGATGCCGCCCTGCAAGTTTCCTTGATGCATCCGGGAGCGTGAGGAGTCGCCGGTGCTTCTCGCCCTCCCGCCCCGGGCGCTCGGCGGCGGGCGCGACGCGCTCCACCTTGGGAACCTGAAGCCCCTCGGCGCTGCCTCCGGCCGGGGATGCGGGGCACCGTGCGGCGCGGCCGGGGGAGGAGGCTGCTCCCGCGCAGGAGGCTGCTGAGGCTGCGAGGGGCGCTCCTGCGGGGCTGAAGGTGCCACCGGCCGGAGCCGGCGGAGGGAGAGGGGCGCCACTCCCCCCGGCCGCCGCCGCCACCGCCTGGAAGTTGCCGGAGCTCTCCCCGTTCCCAGCGCCGCCGCCCCTCGCGGCAGGGCGGCAGCGGGGGTCCCGGCGCCCCCGCCCGCCCTCGCCCTCAGGGCCGCCGCCGTGCCCCGGGACCCCGGCGGTGGATGAGCAGCCCCCGGCGGCAGTGCAGGCAGCGCAGCCCGAGGGGCGGCGGCGCTCCCCGCCGGCCTGAGGGAGGACGGGCAGCCTCGGCGGGCCGAGGTCGCGGGGCGCTCGGCGGGCACCAGCCATGGGGTGTAGTGAGGTGAGGGCATTGCTCTGGAGAGTCGGCCTCTTCCTCCCCCTGCTGACAGCGCGCCCCGCCGCCGCCGGGCACGTCGCCAGCAACCACGGTGAGTGAGGGCGGCCGCGGGCGCGCTGCGGTGAGGGCTCCCCGCAACTTTCCGGCGGGCGCGGGCCGTGAGGGGACTGAGGGAGGGCTTCTCACCTGCGGCCGCCAGCTCGGCCTCTCCCGGCCGCCGACGGGGCCGGGGACACCGGGATGCGGGACCGGGCACCACCCCTTCCTGGCGCCTGCCCCCCAAAAGTTGGGTGTTCGGGGGCAGAGGAGCAGCGGGGCCCTGCTGCCCACCCCGCCCCGGCAGGGCGAGCTGCCTCTCCCGGCGGGGATAGCTCCGCGGCTGCCGGGAGCTGTCCTCAGCACCCCAGGCGCTGTCCTCAGCACCCCAGGCGCTGTCCTCAGCACCCCAGGCGCCCTCAGCCGCAGCGCTTTGGGACTGACGGCAGAGAGCCGAAAGTTACCCCCCGGCGAGGTGGAGCGGTAGCATCATTTGGCTTGAAATGTGGGTTTAAGGTTTGCTTCAGTCCTGCCGAAGGCAGAGCCCTTCAGAATGGCTTTGGGAGGCTCATCACGCTTTAAGGGGAATTGCTGCTGGTGAGAGAACTGTTCAAAGGTTCTTAACACCCTATGTGTTAGGAACCTGGCTGTCCTTAACATCTAATTTATGCATACTAAGATCTGATAGTCCAAAAAAACCCTTTTGGAATCTTTGTAACAGGTGCATGCTCATCAAGTCTCACTGAAGATGGTATTTTAATCCTTCAGGTTGAAAGGTGTGCATTTATGAAAAATTACCTCTGCATTAAGAAGGGAATCATCCTGTTTATACAAATAAAAATGAGCAGCATGCCTGGAGGATACAATATTTTGTTAGGAAGAATGGAAAAAAAAGCCTAGACCTGATTATGAAACATCATGTTACATGTTATCAAACATCTGGACAGAGCATAGAATTTCATGAACTGCTTGGTTTATGTGCATCTCTATATTTAAGTTGCAGAGGATGCATCTATTCCTAAAGTGCAAGAGTCTTCTGTAGCTTTAACATTGTTTTTGTACAGTTTGGCTTTTCTGAGCTTTTAGTGTGATGTGACTGAAAACATAGGAACTGAAGGTAGCTCTAAATGTTGCTGCTGACAGAAATTATTTTACCTGCTGTATTGAAGGGAGCATTGAAATTGGCAATGGTGGGAAGTAATGATGAAAGAAAACAAACTGGGTTTAGTCATGGAGTACTATCACATATACAGTTCATATATTTTCACATTTTTGGTCTGCAGTCTGCTTTAAGTGTTCATTGTATCCACCTCAGTAACAGTAAAATCAGAGATTAAGATCTCTAGAAAACAAGAAAGAGCTACAGCATGGCCACAAACCCCCTGTGCCATCAGGCTGAGTTATGGCAAGGACATTCCAAGTCAGTATTTTTCCTTTACCTCTCCCGTGCTAAATGTGATGAATAATTCCAGATTGTAATTGTGGAGCCTACAATCCTATCAAGGCTGATTTTGCCCTTTCTTGTGTTTTGGAAGATATCAGACTCACAGTGGCACAAGTTTATCTTTGATGTCACAGGCATTAGTGCCTGCTAATGTCTGCTCCATTACCACAAGGCCTAAAAAAACCACATATGAATGTGATTTTAAAAAAATATATATTCTTGGTGTTGTAGAATAACTTAATGCAGAATATAGGCGTCACAGACAAAGAATTTTTATCAAGTAATGCACCTTAGATTAGCTTTCTAAACTAGTATTTGATATTCTGGAATTAAATTAATAGTGTTTAAATAGTGTTTTAAAAGGCAAGTAGAGGATGGGGAAAAGAATTGCCAAAAGCCTGTCAGAGATAAAGTGGTTTCTTGATGTTGATGTAACTTTTCCTAACAACTCCTGGTGTTGTGGTGTTGGCTGCATAGAGTACTGGTGAATTTCCTAACTTCTGAGTAACTTTCTTTCTGCACATTGCTTCCAAACTTCCACTAGAATCAGCAGCCTCTTGCCTTTGGTACTTCCACACCACCATGGAATCAAATAATAAATATAATTCAGCAAAATCCAGGTGAAGTGAAAATCGACTGAATTAATACAGGTACTTTAATAAGCAAAACTCCACCTGGATAATAAAATGGTAGCGAAAAGGAGTCTGCTTCTAATGATAACTTTCTCTAAATACAGGAATTGAAGAAAAGGAAATTACTGCAATAAAAAAGTTGCCCATTGTGCAAACACTGAAATATGCGAGGTTAAAATGCTGGTTACTAATACTTGGAGTTCCAGATGCAAAGAATTTTTTAAATCTTGTGAGGGAACATAATTTCTTTAAATTTGCCTGAAGTGGTATTTTCAGCATGCACGTCTTGAAGACATTTGCAACAGTTGCTGTTGGGTTTTCACTAATGATTATAATAATGATATATTAACTTTGCTATTTGGCATATTTGGCCTTCTATTTTGTGTTTAGAAATATACCAGCATTAATAGTTAACCACCAAAGAATGTTTTGTTTGGGTCTCTTGATCGTTTGGGAGAAAAAGATGAAAGGGGAAGAGTTTTGTTAATCTGACTTGGCAAACAGATAGCCCTTCCACTTCATTCTTAATGGTTTGTTTCCTGTTATTAGAGAAGGATTTTCAGAAAAATAATATACTCGGGTCTTACAAATTGTTATTATAACCATGTTGGGATCAATCTCTTTTGTTCTTGTCAAACAGAAAGAAATACATATTTTTTTATATAGTTCTGAGGCTCTTAGGTTGTTATTCTTCACCCAGTAAATCAATGAGGGGTGTCTTAGAGCATCTGTAGCAAGGCAGGCACAAACAATACTATTGACAGGGAAGTGAACTCACTCATTCATCTTCATGGAGTGCTAAGTTCAGAAACATATTATGACCATGCCGAGGGCTAATTTTTACTGCTCAGAAAAACCCTGGAGGTAGACAAGGCCATGGAATTGCATAGGAGCAGTGACCACTGCAGTGTGTGGCAGAAGTGCTTGGAACAGAAAGCTCAGTCAATGGTAGAGGTTCAGCACATATTCATACAAATTTTCAATGGTTGGCTGTGACATGCAGCATGAAAAGGTTACTGTGCAAGATTTCAGCATGCTGTGGTGTAGTTTTGTTCTGTGGTTGCCAGAATACAATGAATTGGGCAATTGCTGTCAGACCTAAAATTACAGATAATGGCATCTGACCTGTGCAGCTCCTTGTGCAGAACATGGGGGAGCTTTCAAGGTAAAGGTCACACCACGTAATGGCTCAACAGCATCCTGCGCTAAGTGTGCACACATGCATGTTTCTACATATCTATAAATCAGAAAACATACTTGTTTCTACATATATGTAACCCAGAAAGAGTTTTTGTACCTTGGCTCTTTTCAGGTTTTACCTGCCATTATGTATCACCAGACAATTAATTTCTGAAGCCAACTATAGAACTTGCTATAGAGTTCTAAGAGTTGATAACGATTCACATCTATCAGTGAAATGTAAAAGAAAGCTGTTGCTTTTTCAGTTTCCAGGTATCATTACTTCTTTTCAGGTTATGCAAGGTTGGTCTTTTTATTCATACCTCTGAAAGGCACCTGCATTCATTTTTCTCCTCTTACAAAAAAACCCTAAAGTAAGAAATAATGTCAAATGTCAGTTTTGAAATTCATATAGCCTTTATTTTCACAATGATTACACTTGATGTAAATTGGGTGGCTCAAAGTAGGTAATAAAGCTTTTTGATTCTGGTAGTAAAATATCAGGTAGATTACTAATGACCTTGAGTTATTCATCAGTTCAAAGAAGTTGGCTCATTTTTATTCACATATTTATTTTTACAGAAGTGCAATCCACCACATATGGGCACTCTTTCTGAATACAGATCTCAGTATTTTTTCTGTAGCAATAAGGACTAAGTGTGGAGAGACTGAACTTCTCTCTGAATGAAGCTGATGTTTTACTGCTAGAGGATATCTCTTACTTTGAGGACTTAAAGTACTGTAGAAAAGGTTGTGCTGCTGCCTGTATTGTGCTACTCCTGGTGAATTCTGCTGTTCAGTTGTCCAGCTCATACTTTAATAAGCATTTACATCATTACAGAAAAATCAGAAAATTAAATAAACAAAGGCATTGCAGTAAATGTGTGTCATTCCCTTTTCAGCATCTAGATGAAATCATGAGCAAAATCATATTTTACTTTCAAGTTCTTAAGAAACTTTAAAAGATATTTTTACCCATGTGTAAAATCCCACATCCATATAGACTTGAGTGCTAATGAAGACTTGGGAACCTCTGCAGTTGTTGATGTGCATGAAATGACTTGTTAACCAAAAGCCTAGATTTGTGTGCCATGAAATGAACAGATTTGCAGTTAATGGTTCAAGATGTGCTCCTGGTGTTGTATTTGGCAGTACTGAGTGCTGACTGGATATTTTGTTAATTTTTTCTTTTTTTTTTTTTTTTACAAATGAGAATGATTGGTATGGAAATATTAAATATTAAAAATGCATAGCTTAAGCAGATACAGATTAAAACCAAATCGGTGCAGTAGTTTCCATGTAATTTGCAGGAGTGAAAACACCAGAGAGGAACTGAAATGTTTCTGGAAGTTTACAAGTTTAACTCTCTGGTCAGACATCAGTCCCTCTGGGAAGTCAAAAAGTTTACCAAGGAAAAAGCATGTAGGGAATTGAGTTTTTCTTATTAAAATCTCGTTTATGTTTCCAGATAGATACTTTTAGATTTTAACTCTGCTTGAGGGCTTGTTTAGAATATCTGGTGTTAGAATTGTCACTTGAGAATTTTAGAAAAGGTTCAGTAAGTTGTTTGCCAGAAAGAGTAAGTCGGTATCCATTTTGTTAGCTTTTTTTTTTTTTTTAATAAGTCTAACATGTTTAAAATCTCATTTAACTGACCATGGATATTGAGAAAATTATATATGTGCAATATGGGAAGCATTTCATTATCCTTATATCACAATATAGCATAGCTGGTTTAGGATATATTCCTATTCCAGCTGTGTGTGTTATCTGGAATGTTTCATTAGGATCCTTGGATCCCTACAACTTGATGTTGACAGAGTTGAGGTTGGCCTTGTGTTTGATATGCCCATTGACATGCTGAACTCTGTGATAGAGAGAATGATAGAATGGATGGAAATAGACAAGTTTGGATAAATTATTTATCCAAAATCTATTCTGACCTCCAGAAGTCATGTTATAATGCAGGAGAGGTCAACAAAAAACTATCAGTTGTGGGCAATACACCTGAAGAAGCTGGTTTTTAACTTGTCAATGATAGGTCAGTCTTTATGGTAAGGTGTTAGAACTGAGAATTAGTGCTGAAAGGATGTCTCTCACATGATAAAAACATGATTTGTTTTTTTTCAGGATTTCTTTCTGGACCATACAGAAGTGATTAAAATTAAACAGGGAAATTATCTATAGCTTGTTTGTTTCTCCCTCAGTCTTCCTAACACTTATTCCAGCTATCCCTATTTTAGTTCCAAGGATGCTTTCATTATCAATATTGCAACACCTTTTGTGTAGGTAGGCTATTGATCATTCCTGCATCTAAGAACAAGCCTGTTCAAAATAATCATTAAAGAAAAGTCACTTCAATTAATCCGGCAGCCATTTGTGACCTCAGTTCTAATTTTAATGTGTTACAGAGCAAAGTGTGGAGACCAATCTTGGCTTTAAATGAACTGCATGTTTTATATTTGAAGCTGGCTAATCCATTCTACTAAAAAACCCAAAAAGCCAAAGCAAAACCCAAAACTGTCTCAGCAAAACACAACCCCCCTAAAGATTTTCCTAGTCAGGAGGAAAGTTCTGCTGATTGGTCTCACCCACACAACATAATACTTCTTCAAGTTAGCATTTCTCTCACTCATTGTCTTGGAGATCTGTGTTTGGACTAAATTCTACCATCCTGTGAAAAAAAAGGTGCTGAATACTTTGATAATGGTATAAGTTAATAATAATTAGATATTTGTTAATTTTAATGAATAACGGTATTTTAGTGAGGTTATAGATAGTTTTATAGATAATTAAAAAACCACTGCCCCAACAATCCATAGATATTTCTCCCCCACTGGTTTATGATGCTGTACAAACTGTTTCCTGCTCTTTAAACAGTTGTTTTACAGTAGGTCATAGTACTCCTCCACCTTCAAGCCAGCAGCTACTATTACTTTCTTTTATGGATCTATTCCCATTCTAAACATATAAAGCATCAATAGTTATTCTGTGTTTTTAAAGAAAGATTGAGATATTTTGATCTGTAAATTAAGACTAGATAAATAAATGCTATTTTTGACTGACATTTCTTTTGACAGTCAAGTAAGGTCAGGTGTTTAAAATTCAAAAGCACGTATTTTATGAGGAGATTATATCTAGATTGAAAATAAAATTTCCTTGCTGTAGAACAGTCTGACGATTTAAAATACATTTTGTCTCTAAATGGAAATTCCTGGTTTGTGTTTAGGTAGATTTCTAAGAAGGCTGGCAGATTTTTTTTTCCTCCTGAGAGGTGGTTTGGTTCACTCTAAGTTGACTGAGTTGCAGACGCTCTGAAGGTCTCTGCTGTTTGCTGACAGACTCTCCAAGAAGAGCAGTATCCCATTAATGAGGGGAAGTGGGACAGCACAGGCAATACTTAGGTGAGAATCACTGACATAAACACGGAATCCAGAGGGAACATTTTGATATGTGGATATGTTAGCTGCACTGATAACACTGCTTTCCTTCATGCCAACATGTTTTTTGACATTACACAGGTTTTAGATTAAAACAGTGAGTGCTGTGTCATTTCAGTGCAGAAGGAAAGGTGGGCAGTGTGTAACAACCCCCCGTGGAGGTTCACACACAGAATGAGAACATAGTTAAAAAGTGAATTTGCTGGGAGCTCCACTGCCTCAATCCATTTAATGGCTTCTGCACCTAGAACAAAAGGGGAAAAGTCAAATACAGCAAACAGTATCATTGATGCATGTAATGAGTGATTTGTTTTGGCTGGGGACCCTTGGTTAGAGTGCACTTGCTGCTGTAATTTGTATTCTCTGACTGCTGGTTGCTCCTTGCTTAAAACAAAGGTATAAAAGAGCAAATTAGAAGGCATTCCATAAAATAATGCACTAGCATTTTAGTCTGGGTAAAAGTGGTTATCGTCCTGAATGTCCCCAGGCTAATTTTCTCAGTGGGTTTCACTTGCTGGTTTAAAACCAGATTTTATAGAAAAATTAATTCTGTTGAAATTTAGAATTCTTCAAATATATTTTGGAAATAATCAAAAAATATCAAAGGAGACATAGCTATTTTCCTCTGTATTGCTTCCAGTGTTTGTGGCTGAAAATTGATTGCGTGAAAAGCATTTGGATGAAGGATTCATATTTCAAAATGTGGTTTGAATTCAGCACTTTCTGCTAAACAAGGTGGGACCATATAAAATTGCATAGTCCTTTATACTCTGCTGTGTGTGGCTGCTGAAGACCTTTGAAAAGGAGAGTAAGGGAAATGTAAAACCTTTGTCTCTGGTAGATTGCTTTTGTTTGTATTGCAGAAGTTGCTAAACATTTCTATGCCAGAATGATACAGTAGAAACACCCACTTAGAGGGTTATTTTAGATTTAATAATTTAGTTCAGTGGCCTTCATTTTTTAGAGGACCATTTAATTTGGTTGAATATGAACACTGTTAGCATTTAGGAATGAAAAAGCATGATGAGAGCTGTGGCACACAAGAGCTTCTCAGCCAAACTCTCACTCAAACTCCAACAAATGTGATGGGATCCCAAATTCTGTTGCTGTTCAGACAACAGTAGGAAAGTTTGCCCTGTGGTTTTGGTATGTGGTAAAAAAGTCATTAAATTACAGATTTCCAGACACAGAATTTCAGACAGATAACCAAATTCTCTTCTTTGAGAAATACAGATACACATCTCATGCTAAGAGTAAGAATTTGCCTTTGTAAGATGGTGTTGTATTCAAAAGAAGAGGTGTAATTGGGTGCACTTCTTTTTCTGGGTGCAAACAATGGTCCACTGGAGACAGGTATCATATAAAAGCTGCATCTGAAGGAATCTGGGATGGCAAAAGGCAACCAGGAAATCAGATGGTATTCCATGTCATTTTAATAGTTCCTTTTGATACAGATGAATATAATGATATTATAAACTCCAGTTTTCCTACAGACTAAAGGGCATCTCATCTAGTGTAGAAAGATGAATGCTGGTGGTTGGAAGGAATCCAGCATGTTTCGTTACTGCTGTTTAATCCAAGGCTCTGTATGTAATTTTTTTCAGTGTTGGATCTCTTCAAAACTGCTATTTTCACAATATTTTTCTGAGTAAGCCTTCATGTCTTTGTAGCCACTGATCTGAGGAGTTAAAGGGCAAAGCTTTTAGTTTAGGTGACCAGGCTGTGACACGCAGTGCATATTCCAAGGAATTAGTTTTTGATGTGCTCGCACAAAGGTGGCAGAGGTAGATACAGCACCTTGGATTTCAGTGTAATCTTCAGTGAGACTCACCGTTATTTTTTCTTCCTGTGCATAACTGAGGTGTTTTCTGCTAGGAACAATGACTTCTTACTTTAAAAATCCATGATATATCGAAACTTGGTATCTTAAAATGCTGACCGCAGATGAAGTGGAGTTGTACCATGCAAATTAAAGGTCTGAAACCTTCTTGCCATGTTCATTGCCTGGTCTCCTAAGACCTTTCCTAAGGGTGAGGCCTGAACCTCACAGCAGAAACTTTGGCCAGCTGGCCCAGGGAGCTCTTTGGCTCCCACTGTCTTTGGAACCAACCCTGTTTGATGGAGACTCTGAGCCATAGGGACTACTTCAGCTCTGGCATTTCCTGACTTTTGAATGTGGGACTTGCTAATCCCATTAGTGTAAAAATGCAGGTAATACAAATTTTTCTTTCCTGCTGCAAATTTCATATTTTGAAAGCTTCATTTCTTTTCTCTCCCTCTTCACGTATCATTCACATAGAGTGTGTATTTAGATTGACAGTGTAATCCTCTGCTAAATGTTCTGAATTACTTAAGGCAAGAGAGCTGCCATCTTCCAGGGTGTAAGCATTGGATGATAACTAAAACATGCACCTTGCCAACAGATTACATTAAGCAGCAAAGGGACTTTGAAACCTGCATGTACAATAGGCTTATTTTCAGGTATCATGCCAGGGTTGTCCCCTCTAGGTTGCATAGGAGCTGTAATGGTTATAGCCTCCCATTCTGTGGCTCCTTTTGTCTTTATTCCTTTCTTTCCTTTTTACCTTTCTTAACCTCACTCTTTTACTAGATGTCTCCTGTTAATCAGTGCTGACAATTTCCTTTTCATTTCTGTTCGTCACGGTTCCATTCCTTATTTTGCTGCATTTGATTTGGGATGATTCTGGTCCTTCCACTCTCTCTGAACTCTGAGATGAGAGATTACAGGCTGAAAGCATTGTCTACTTGTTGACTGGGAAGGCAGAAGATTAAATGAAATATCCTGTGCAGCCCCTAATCTGAGCATGGAGTTTGTTTAGTTGCTTGGTGGTAACTTTTATCAGCACAGCCAACTTGATATATAGAGTCTGTTAAGAATGGAATGCACGAAGCACTGATAATCTTTGGCAGCGCCAAAATTTCCAGTTGTAGTGAACACATACATCTTGGGTTAATGTAATAATTTTCCCTTCTTTCGCTCCTGGAATTTTTTTTTTTTTTTTTTTTTTGGTAGAAGTCCACTTCAAACATATGGTTTGGAATAGACTATTCTAGTTTGGAAAATGTTTAGAAGGCAAAAAGCTGTGTTGGAAGTTCAGAGAGTTTAGTAACAAGAGCCAAAACCATAGAGGAGGTGGATGGAGGTCACACTTGTAGGGAGTTTCACACTCTGTTCCTTTCTCATGGCATCCCTTCAATATCACACAGTACATTAAAAGTTCCAGTAACGCTTATCCTATTCTTCACCACTAATAATTTTCCTTACAAATTTTATAAGTGGTTTGGTTTTTAAGTTATGTCCTAAGGCCTTAGCATTAGTCAGTTTCCATTACATGAAAGCAAATTAGGAAATTATTTTCAATAGCTTAGTCTGATAGATGCATTTTATACTTGAGAGATGTGCCTGAAGAAATAAAAGCTGATGGGAGTTTGTGTAGCACATGAATATTTTGAAAACAAAAAAGAAGGTCAGTAATAAATTAGGCTTGATTAGATGTTGACATTTAGAAATGCACATAGATTATGTTAAATCTAGTGACAGCAGACAGTCTTCTTCTTGATTTGCATTTGTCCCTCCATTTGTGGTTCAGGTGGATCATGGGACACACATTGTAAAGGTTAATGGATGAATTACCATATAGCTCATCTGATTGTTCAGGCTTCAGCCTGGAGGGCTGGATGGTTTATAATCTAGTTTGTTTTATGTGGAACATAAATGGTTTAATTCTTTTTCTATGAAATTCTGAATTGCTTGAATGCTTAGATGAGTCCAAAATAATTTAAGAACTGATTTTCCGTCCTGCATTCCTCCATATGCTTCTTTTTCTCTGCAGCAATTGAAGCATAGTTGTACCTGGCTTGCATTGTTTTTAAGGGAGAAGAGAATGAGAATTATGGTCCTTAGTTACTTCTTTGCCATTTAATAAATATACCAAAAAGTGATCCTAATATAGAGTATTGCTTGGTCTTGCTAGGCAGTTTTTGCCAACAATATCTAGGTGCTCATTTCATTTCATTTAATTTCATTTCTCCTCTCTGTCAGTTTTTAATGCTTTTCCCAGCTGTGAAGGGTCCTTGGTCCCAGCAGTGACCTGGGAGTGCAGAGAGTCTTGTGAATGATCACGCTGGGAAGTGTCCTCACACAAAGATAATTTACTGTATGTCCATCTGCAAACATGGATCGCTCAAGTGAGTCATCTGGAACTGCACTCAGTTGTGTAAATAAAATGAAGGATACACTGGAATTCAAAGGTGCAGGGTTTGGCTTATATAGAATAATACCCTTCAGTCAAGTGTTGCTTAGTTAAGGGTCTTCTTTTTTGTAGTGTCTGTAGGAAAGCAGAGAGTTAAGGAGTTGATGATGATCAGTCTGTTGGAAAGAGTGACTGAAGAACTGTTAGTCTTTTGCAGTAATATATTTCACCTTTAACTGTGATTTTGTGTGCTTGTGTCTCTGACCTAAGCGATTCTTTTTCTGATATCTGGTGTTCTTATCTCCAGATGAGCTGTGATTGCACCAAACTCAGTGAATATATCATCCAAATTACCTGATTATTTGAGCTGCCAGGTCGTAGCTCTGTTTGACTTCACAGTTATTCAACACGGACAAAAATAAATTACTTTGAATATTTGGACTTTGGGGCCTTTATTGCATGGGATACATGTTAAGATCTGGTTTAAACTAGGAAAACTCCAGAAAGAAATGAAGAAATAGTCTTGCTATGAAATGCTTTAACAATAAAGGGAAATTCTTTTTGGTGAGCTTTGTGGAGGTAGTGTTCTTTGAATAGACAAACATTTATGCAGTTGTGAGGCACATCAGTGTGATTTTCATTACAGTAAAGTAATGAATTTTTATGGCTAAAGCTAAAATAGCAGTGAGCAATCCTTTCTTCAAATAGTGAGATGGAACAGTACATTTCTGATAAGGGAGAGGAGGGGAAGAAAATAGAGAGAAGGAAGAGAAGATTTAAAAAAAAATTTAATTTTCCTGATTTTCTTATGTGAATATTCTAATTTACAAAATTTTGAGTCTAATCTGGTGGTAAAAAAAAAAAAAAAGTTTATTTACTAATATGTCACCTATAGCTGTAAGCATAGAGATTTGCAGGCTCCAAGCAGGTTCTAGTGCTTTTAAAAATGTACATAATTTAAAAATATAAAAATTAAATTAATTCCGATGTAGGGTAGGAAAGAAATGTTATCAACTTGAGTCCATTGATTCTATTTTTATTGCTGAAAACTGCTACAGTTCATAAAATGCAGTTTTACAGGCTATTAGTCCTTAATGTGGATTATGCCCTTTGGACACTTATGTTAAAGATAAATGCAGTAGTTTGGAGAGATCTATACTGAAACTCTGTGAAGAGGGTTCAGTCATTATTTAAGTCCTTTTTGTTGTGATCCAGAGGCAAATGGGTTGGGGGGAAAGGTTACCATTGGCTTCCAAGCCAGGAAATGAAATTAGCAGTGGAAGGGTCAGTTTGTCATTCAGCAAGTGGCTTCATTTCTGTGGAGGTGAGGAAAATATGCCACTGTAACATTACTGGCTTTGCAAATGTATTTTTAATTGTTCTCGAGAGAAAGAATTGTGTTTGCATTATAGTAGAACCTGCCCAGATTATTTCCACTGCATCGAGTGGCTCTGTAACACAGGCTTGGGAAAGAGCTTTGTTACCACAGTCAAATGCCTCCTATGATGCTGTGTAAAATTATTAATTTTCATCTTAAATCTAGTTAAGCCATGTTCCCTCACTGCTCCTCTTGGAAGGTTGTCCTGAACTTCAGCGCTATGAAATTCAAATACATTTAGGGGCTGCATTTATTAGTGAATGGTACTTACTCATTTATGGCTGTGCTGGCATTGTCCCAGAGCTTAAGAACACCTTTCCATTCTTGCTTTTGATCCAGGTCACTACTGTAGGAGGAGCCACATCAGTTCTTTTAGGGTTTGGTGTAAATATGGTCAGCCTAGTGACTTATTTTTGAGGAATTGCACCACGAGTTGCAGTTAGATCCGTCTGTCCCAAAACCATGCCTTTTATGAATTGCTCACATCTTTACTCTATATTGAAGGCAGCTAAAAACCTCTTTTATGACTTTAGTTTCCTAACCCAGTTTTATTTCTGACATTTATGCAATGAAATGTACATGATAAGCTAAAATGTTCACTACCAGTATGGTGTTGTCACACAAACAGGAATTTAATGACACCTTAAAAGAAAACATAAATAATTTTTATAGATTCAAAACACTTTTTGGTTTGTATCATTCTGAAATAATGCTGAAAGAAGTACTGCTTTCTTGAAGTCAAATTGAATGAAATTATCCTCAAATTCAGCTGTAATTTTACCTTAATGCAATATAATTCAGATGTCAGCTTTTTCTTCCATAATTCGATTCTGCTTGGCTATTAGGATCGCTCAGTGCTTACTCTGTTTTATTGCTCTTAGATGAAATAAATTAAGCTGTGTAGCAATATAAAAGATAATATTCATTGTTATAAATTTGCTATTTACATGAATGAAACATCTTAAATTCCCCCTTCATCTGTTTTAAATTAAGTATGAGATTTAAATCACTTGATCTGATTGAGAGCAAGCGCTGGAAATGAAGGGACTGTGGGCAATCAAAAAAGCACACAGAGATTCTGATCAAGGCATTCATTATTGTTGGTGGGAAACAGCACTAAACAATAATTGATTGCATTTGTGGAGAGTATAGGGAAACCTGCCGTGAGAAAATATTCTATTCATAGGCTGAAAATGGTTTTGAACAGGTGGGAAAGTGAGAGGAGTATTTGAAATTGCTCAGGTATGGTAGTACCTAGTCTTTAGATCAGTGTGAGTTTATGAACTTTGTATAATAAATTTGTATTCAGTTTTAAGTGCCGTCCCCCTTGCTCTTTCAACTAGGGATTTAATAATATATTTAATTTTAATCGTAAAATATTTCCTTTTAACTCTGATTTTCTCTATCTGACTCCTTATAATCCTCAACAATACTTTTTATAGGCAAACCTGCCTCCCCTCCCCAACATGAGGTAAAAAAATGCTTGGCCTGAAACTATTTGTAGATCCAACAGTCTCAATTTAATGTATGCTAACTGTATCAAGGATATTGTTTACACCAGAACAAATGTCATTAATGGAAATGAAACCTTGCTTCTTGCAACCAGTCTTCTGCCATGCAGTCTGAAATGAGATCTGAAGGCAGCTTCAGTTGTCTTAGTTTTAGTGTGTCTGGTAAATTGCTGCATTTTGAAAGACAGTGATTTAGAGTTTTACACAAGTCAGTCACTGACAGCTATTTAGAACTTTACACTAATCAGTTCTGATGATATATTTTGGATTCTAGATACAGTTGTTGCGACAAGTGGTTTTAATGGAAGCAAACCCGTGCAAAACCTGTTACCTGCATCCACTTTCCAACTTGTGCCTCATTCCTCATGTGCAAGGAATAATAATGTTTCTTTTTAGCAGTCAGTGTTCATTGTCTTCCTGTACAGCCTCTAAATATGTTACCACTTTTAGTACCTCTCCTGACAGCGTAGCATTCTCCAATCTGTGTTTTCTTCAACTCCAGTTCTGTCTTCTGGTAGGATTTTTTTTTCTGCTTTTCAACATAACATCTCTCTTTCTCTCTGATTAAACTGAAAGCGGGTAGATTTAGATTGGATATAAGGGAGAGATTCTTTGTTGTGAGGGTGGGGAGGCCCTGGCACAGAGTGCCCAGAGAAGCTGTGGCTGCCCCTGGATCCCTGGGAAGTGTCCAAGGCCAGGCTGGATGGGGCTTGGAGCAGCCTGGGACAGTGGAAGGTGTCCCTGCCCATGACAAGGCAGCTGGATTAGGTAATCTGTAGAGGACCCCTCTAACATGAGCTGTTCTAAAATTCTGTAATTCTGTGGTATACTGGACAGCCTTCCCAGACAAATGGAGCATTTTCATTATTTGGTAGTCTTCAGATAGGTGGAAAGAATTATTTTTTTTAATTACTGCGTATTTTTCCCTTAACAGAGTAATTCATCTCCACAGTCATCATGCTGTTTGTCTCCTTCGCATGTTTTCTCTGCTCAGACATTTCAGGCAGAATGGCAAAAGAGGGAAAAAAAAGTTTCGATGAAAAATGTCATAAAGCGCTTTTTAATTCAAACATTTCCTTTGTGGTAATCATTCAGCTGTAAAGGTTCCTGTATTCTTCACTAGCAGCATGCATGTATTATTATATATCTATATTTGGCATTGCCTGCAAAGTCCCTGGGCAGTGCTCCAGCCATCCTCAGTGACATTGCTCTTGCATCACTGGGTTGTGTAACAGGCACTTAAGTCTCAAGTAGCACTTTGAAGCAGTGCTTTGAGCCAAGTCCCAGAGAGCTGCTGCCTTTCCAGCACTTGCCTTTACTGATGCAATGCTCTACCTGTTCAAATCACCTCTTGCCCTACAGGAGTTTGGGAAAAAAAAAAGTATGGAAAAGCAGTCTTTTCCCTTTCACTTCTTGATGTGAAATCAGAACAAAATAGTTTATTTTCTTCAATTAGATTATTTTATAGTCACAAAAGAAAACGAGAGTAACTAACTGTGGTATTTACTGTGGTAAATAGAAGATCAGTTATTCAGCAGATCAGGCATAACAGTTTACTACATGAATGATGGCATTCTCATTTATTTAATGCTCTTCAGTGACCTTTGAAATTTAAATCTCCATGAATGTGCATTAAAAGTATATCATTCAAAGCTCAAAGTCTGTGCATAGTAGAGGTGAATACTCCATGCTTTCCAATATTTTAAAGTAATTTGATCTTTGGTTAGATAGTCAAACTTATTTCCTGTCAAGTGACAAGAAGCTGTATATTTATTATTGCTAATGTTAAAAGTATTGCAAACCTGATTAATTGATAAAAACTGTTGAGCCTTCATGCTGATGTTCCACTGTAAAGAGACCAAGATTTTTCAAAGCTACTGATTATTAGCATGTACTTTAGCTTGACAGCCTGACCTAGCACCTGTAAAATGTTCATGCTGTGAAAACTTGGTGCTTGACACCATAAATTATAAATGAAGAGCTAGTGGAAAACTTGACAGACTGACGAAGTGAAAGAGAGAATTACAAAGCTTAAAAGCATTAAATCGACTGGCTATGTGGATATTTAATCAAAGGAGATAAGAAACGTTTTAACATCATGAATATAAACCTTGGGTGTCTCTGGGAATATTTGTCACGAGTGTAACAACTCTGCTTTCCAAGAAGTTGCATTTATTTGGGCATATATTTGAGGTTCTGCATTAAAAAAAGAAAACATGTAATGTAGCCAAATGTTGACCTTATTTTCTGAGCTGCCATTTTGTTCCATTCTGGAAGGTTTTCTCATACGACTTCTGCTGAAGTCCTTCTTTGTACATCACGGTCACTTTCAGACTACAGCAGTAAGGCCAGCTATATTAAGTATTTCACTTCTCAGGCAGATAACTTATCAAACAAACGAGATACCACTTCAAGAAGCAAAGGAGGAAAACTGATCAATTTACTTGAATGTTTACACATTGGAAAGTCATCACTGCTTCTGCTTTGATATGCCCACAGCTTGTGGCTCTCCTGATGACTTGTCTTATCTACTGACAGCTGAAGTCATTACTAACCACCTTACCTCTAACCAGCAGAAAAAAACCCCAAATGTATGCTTAATAGTCCTCCTCTATCCTTTGCATGTCACTTGCTTTCTTAGGTGTCATTGTTGGTACATTGCAAGTACCAGGCAGCCACTTACTCAGTCCCCCAGCCCTCCCAGGTGGGTGGGGAGGAGCATCAAAAGCCAGTAAAACCTTGTTGGTTGAGGTAAGAACAGCTTAAGAATTGAAACAAAGTACAACGTAGTAGTAGTAGTAGTAATAATAATAACAACAACACAAATAACCACAGTTGGAATGAAAAAGAGAGAGAAATAGAGCCTAAGGAATGCAAATGATGTACAACACAGTTGCTCATCTCTCACTGTCCAATGCCTAGCCCATTCCCAAGCAGTAATCAGCCCCTCATACCCTACAGTTTATGCACTAAACACAATGCTCTGGGGTATGGAATATCCCTTTGGCCAGTTTGATGTAGTTTGTACTGGCCATACTCCTCCCAGCTTTTTGTGCACCTGCCCACTAGATAGCATGAGGCACTGAAAAGTCCTGGACTTGCAGTGAGCACTACCCAGCAACAACCAGAACATTGCTGTGTTACCCACATTATTCTCATACTCAATCCAAAACACAGCACTGCAATGGCTGCTAAGAAGAAAACGAACTCTATTGCAGCCCAAACCAGGCCATTGGGTCAATAGGGAGATTAGAGAGCATGTCTTTTTATTTTAGTGTGAAATACTAGCTTCATCCTGGTTATGTGGCATTGCTATAGGCCTGGAGTAGATAATAATAAATGTCCTGTCACTTCTGGAGGCTCATTTGTACATCTCGTGGATGAATTCTGAGTGGTAGTTCAGACTACAGCTCTGCAACAGATGGGGATTGAACAACTGTGCTTTTCCAGCCTCTGTTCCACTTCATACAGACAAGCTTAGCATTCCTGTTGGCTTGCAAAAGCAGGCGAGTCAGGATCTGCCATTTCTGGGCTGTTTGTCTGCTTTGCTTTCTTTCTGTATTTTAGCTTTTCTGCCTGCTAAATAGGAATGACCCCATTTCATCTTTTATGATGTAGAAAATAGGTACTGAATGTAGGTAAACACTGATTTAGCTGCCTGGAGTTAAAAAGTTAGGCTGCAGTAGAAGACAGTGAGAGAGTAGCAAAGAGTCTTTGGCTTCAGTGGGTGGGTCTGTGCACTGCAGAAGAGCCCTCCTTTGTGTTCTTGTCTGGAACTTTCCCCACTGTAATTCCCATGTCAGGTTTGCCTGCGTGTCACAGTTTCAGCCTCCCAGTTCTTGCTCTCAGCCTGTCTGAAGCAGCTCTGCAGCTCTGAACAGACCACCTGCCAAGGCTCTGCCAAAAATCCTGGACTGGTCCCTTGCCTCAGCTCTTGAGCCATGGATTCTCAAACAGCTTTTCATGAGGCTGTGCTGCCAGTCAAGCACAAACTCTTTAGTTGCTTCAGCCTTTGTCCCTCTCCTAACATTTGTCTATTCTGTTCCTCGGAGTCACCAAAGTGCTAATTTTTCATTATGTTTATTAAGTGGCTGTTGAGTAAGCAGTGGCCATTTGTCCTCCCAGTCCCTATTTGTCACATTATCAGCTATTCTCCTCAAAACTTCTTTCCTGAAAGGGACTGCTGTGGAAAACCACACTCCACCCTTTCCACTCCACTTAAAAAGAGACTGATGATTAGGCTGAAAGGTACTTCTGTGTCAACCTCCCCAGGTATGCATTGGGAAAAGGCAATAAAACTTTGCAGTACCCTTTCATTCTTTCCTATTAGAGAGGCTGCATCTTTGGATCAGAGCAGTGCAAGGAAGAATGGGTGTCTGGGGTGGGTTTGATTATGCCCGTGAACTCCAGTGAGAAGTTTCTACCCACCCTTGAAGAGAATTCCCAAAAAATCTGGAGTATAGGACCAATAGCCATAGAGTTACTAACTTCATAATTAGTCTGGCTGACAGTTATGCATGGGTGCTGTTATAATTTTCTAAAAGCTTTTGTATGGGTTTGGTTTTTTTTTGGTTTAGTTTTATTTTTTTACTTACAGATGTTGTCACATAAACTTTTTGTTCATTTTATCACCACTCAAAAGAAGCAATATAGTAAAAGGCATAAAAGAAACTGCTTGTAAGATTGCAAAGTGAAGAATATTAACTTTAGCATTAGTCCCAACATAAGAGAATTGGCCTCAACACACAAGTCATTTACCAGTGCAAGGAAAGATGAATCCATTTGTCTGAATTTCAGTTGTTTCTAATTTCCCTAATGAAGATATACTCAGGTTAATAAACAGGGCTGACAAAACTGTCAGGTATTCGTGTTCATTTAGGAAAAGCTGCCCGGTAATCTACTGTTGACATGAGCATGATGGTGAATTGAATATCAATTAGTATTTTCAAGGCAGAATGAAAATTATTACATAGGGCAGCTGGGCTCCTATCATCATTTTGTGACTCCTGTTTTTATCAGGGTTAGTTCTTGATCTCCTTGTATCTCACATGTGAAACCAAAAGTGTAGAAAAATAATACAGCTCTGGTGTTGTTTTCTGGAGCTGTGAACAGCATTAATTTATCTCACTTCATTTTAACAGCAATCTCTGCTGTGGAGGAGTATCTTAGGAATGAAAGCTGAGTCAATGGTAAGAACACTTTGTTTCCCTGGTACCTAAGCCCCCTTTTCCCCCATCTCATTCTCTGTGAGTAGCACATTAAAGTAGAGCAATCTGCCTCTGCCTGCCAGGACTGACTTGGTTCCGTGTTTGCTGCCTGTCCTGCAGGGCTGACATTGCAGAGCTCAGCCCCCTCTGGTGCATTACAAATGTAGGAATTCATCCCTTCTGGCTGAGCTATGGATTTCACAACCTTCTCCTGCCTTACTTTCCCATCTGAAAGTGCATTGATCAACAAAATCACTTTGAAATCACTTCGACACAGCTCTTGGGGAAAAAGCTCTGCTACAGGCTAGGACAGGTAGGACATTACCTACTCATTTTCCGTTCCACAATTACCCGAGGAAAACCTGGGGCCTCATCTTTTCCTGAGGTGAGCCCATTCATTTTAGATGTGAGTATGCTTTCTTTTTACCTCAGTAGTTTTATTTTTTCTTGTGCTGATGAGTAAGACTCACATGGGAGAAGCAAGTGCCTCTGTGAGACCTCAGAATACAAAATGTTTACAGCTATCTTAGAGCAAAATAGCCTGCTCAGTGACAGAATAAGTAGTTGAGATCTAACCATGTCCAATTTGGCAGTGCCACTGTTATCCTAGAAAGATTTCAATGCAGAAATTGTCATGTGTTTCTGCACTGACAGATTTTCTCCACGCATTTGTTGCCACTGAATGTATCAAGTGGATTTCCAAGGCTCCACTTGGTATTCATGAAATAAAACGTGGAATCCACCGTCCTGGGAAAGACTGTATCTTTTACTGACTGGTATTACGTGACTTTGACTGAAAAATTGTTTAATGTCTCCCCCTCCTTTGATATATTTGCCTGTATTACAGACAGGGATTAAAATAATGGAAAGAAACAGGACACAAAATTTTACTGTTATTTCTTTTGGGTGCAAGGATTCACACTTATTGAAAATAACTCTGTCCCTCTCAGGTATATTTTTATCTTACCATGTCTTTAACTCCAAAATTATAAAACAGATATTTAAATTTGTCCAGAATATTCAAGTATTTTCTGACCCTAAAATGATAAAGGTGTAAATATCAATTATGTCATTCAAAGTAGAGTTATGATGAGGTGCAGGTGTGTTCAACAGGCTATGTACAGTTTATAAATTATAAATTACAATCACTGATTATCAGAGCATTTTGATAGATGTTTAAAGTGTTGCAATTGCTTATCTTACTGGGAAATGGCATTTGTAAGGAAAGAAAAATGCTCTCGTTAAAATATGTTTGTGGTTGGATACTTGGCACTAACTAAAGTTAACACAGAGGTTGCCATTTTTTTTTAAATCAACCATCCTTCTTTCAGAAAGGCAGGGGTAAGTGATGTAACTGAGGGGTCTGCAATGGCTGGCAATGCTAATAATGATATAACATGAGAATAAAGGGGTTCATGTTGATTTTTAAAGTGAGAATGGACGAATGGCAGTGTGGGAAAAGGATGTTGTAAAACTGAAGCATTGGATATGGAAAGGTTGGTTTGCATTCCAGAGAGAGATGGAGCAGTAGGATTACAGCAGCCTTCTCCTCTAAGGAGAACATGCATCTTTGCATGTAAGGTATGGAATGGATGATTATATTGCCTCTGTAATATGATAAATTTTAATGTAATTAAAAATTATCTTGCTAAGAAATAGGTAAGAAGGCGTTCTAGGGAAGAAGGTTGAAAATAAAAGGTGGGTGGTGGCTTTTTTTTTGTAAGAGAACCACTGCTTGTTTTAATGTTGTTTTCTCAGAGCCACAGTATTTCAAATTACATCTATCAAGGAAGTGGTAGGGAACAGTGAGACTGAAACACATAACTGAATCAAATTGGAAAATAGGGGAAGTTATTCCTTAAGCATCTCTATGTAATGTATGGAAAGAAAATTGGTGCTGTGGGGGAATTAGTTTTTGAAGAGCCTCACTGGAGACTTCATGGAATGGAGTAAAACACTACCAAGATAAAGACAGGCATTTATTCAATATAACACCATCTAATTACATTGCAAACTTCTTAGCACTGGGAAGGTAAATGTATCATGAGCGGGATGTTGGGGTTTGTACACGAAAAGTTATTCTGGCCAGTTCTCATTCCTTAGAACAGAATTTTGAAAGTGTGTGTGTATGAACGTGCAAATGTGAGAAAAAAAAAAGGTGAAAGGGGAAATTCCTTTTAAAAGTTCTTGATTAGGAAATCACTGATCAGTAAAACATGGCCAGTTCTGGATAACAGCTCAACCTACATTGGAGGTCACATGAAAGTAGAAACTAGAAATATAAACATTTCTAATAATTAATGGAAAAGAGAGGATACATGTGGAAATTAATACAGGTTAGAAAATATGAAGTGTAGTAAACTGAAAATAAAAAGGAAGTGCTTTATGTAAAAGCCCAAGTCTCAAAACATACGTGATAATGGGAATTTTTCTACTGTATTATGAACAAAAATGTTTGTGTGAGTGGCATTAAACTATTTTTAGAAAGAGGCAGAAAATAATGTGTTTAAAACTGGGAAAATTAGAAATTAGTGATTTATTCATGTAACATGAATAATATGTAGTACTTCCCATTTGGTGTAAATAGTTCTCTTCCAAGAGTCCTGAAAGAATTGGCTGAGGAGGTCTCTGGGCTATTGATGGTAAATTTAATGAGTTTGGGGACTCGGGGAATTCAGGAATATTGGAAAAGCGTAGGTGTTAGAGTTGTGGTTTGAAAAGAAAAGGGAAGCACCATTAACCAGGTAACTAGATTTTTATAAAACTCACATTTGGAGAGGATTCGAGAAGTCATTTATCTCCCCCCGCTCTGCCCCAAGGCAACAGGAGATTATGCAGAAAGCAGGCCTGACAGTGTTCAAGGTGCCTTAAAAGCCTCCTGGAGTGGAGATTCCCCAGCTTCCCAATTAGTCACAGCTCTCCCCCTTCTTTACAAATGTAGAGCAGCAAGGATTTTCCTGGAGTCCAACATAAAACTCTTGGAAATGTTGAGGAGAGTGGAAGGATTACTCTCTATTTTGCTGGCTCTAATCCCGCTTATCTCAGGCAAACAGAATTGTCAATACTTTGTTTTCTCTCTGATTTGCTGTGACTCCTGAACGCTTTCCTGGCAGAATTGCTATCTAGACAGGTGCTCCTCATACTTTATTACTGCATCTCATTAATCTTGCCTAAACCAGATAGCTGTTGCATGCAAAATAATGAAAATTATGGAAAAGGATTCAATTGATACGTGTATAATGAATGCCAGTTTATTTGTTTCATGGAAAACAGGCCTGGTCATAAAACCAAGCATTTAAATAGTTTTTCCCAGTTGATTGCACGTTAATTGCCAAGGTAACTTGGATATTGCATATCTCCTCCTTCTTTCTGTCTTCTCTGGGCAGGCAAGCCACAAAAGTAATATGTTGAGATTTTTTATATTATAACAAAACATGACAGAGTCTTCTGACAGTAAAAGGTTATTTTTTTTTTTTTACTAAATGGATTTAAAAAAACTGAGGTCTAAGAAACCCTAAAGCAGTTTTAGTGACTATTAAATCACAGAATTTGAGATATCTGTGATATTTTTAGAAAAATTCTAACATTTTTTCATTAGTAACATGAAAATAAATATAATGTCAGTACCTGATAAAAGAGGAGTAGGAATAGAAAGAAAGAAGGTATGCAGACAGGGAAAAGTAAGTAAACAAAGAAGGGTGTGCAGCCTTTATTGCTTAGTAAACATCAGCCCTTGCAAATGAAAATTGTTTTATTATAAACAAATGGATCTTTCTACATTCAAGAGCAAAAAATGCAACCCAAACTAAAAAAAAAAAAAAGGTGAAAAGGAGATAATCTGTATAGGACAGTGATCTTGTAGAGTAATAACAGCCTTTGAGTGCACTGCTGCACCAAAAAATAGGCTAATGTGACCTTGGATATATAAACAGGATATAAAAATAGCCAGGGCTCTTAATACACATTGTTTAAAGGAATGATTTCAGAATATTGCATGTGATCCTCTTTTTAAAATGAAAAATACCCCATAAAACCTGAAAGAAAGTACAGACACTTCAGAAGAGAGCAACAACTTTCCTGAGGGCTGGAAGTGAGAGACTTCAAAAGCTCTGTGTGTTTGTCTTATAAATATAAGTGGTTTGCAGACAATAATAAAGTTCTCAGGGACAAGAAAAAGTGCCAGTTTTGCTTATCTCTGGGTATCATCTGCAATGCCTCTCTACCCTGCTGGAAGATCTTGAAACTTTCCAGGGTTTTTGGGTATTTTTTACACAGTACTGATGAGAGATTCCTGAGTTATTAGTGCTGCCTTCAGAAATGAATGTCTCTGTGTTGTTCTGTTTTCCCTGCAAATCTTAGGCTTAGCCACTCTAGAGGAAACAGTGAAATGTCTACAATGAGCAGATCAAACAGAGTGATCTGATATCAGACTGTGATTCCATGAAGTTGGCCAAAATCCTTCAGTAATTGTATTAATTTACACATATACTGTCTGGAGATGTGTAAGAAAAGAAGAAAAAAGATTGGTGAAAGGAATGTTTGAAAGGATTTTTCCTTGGTTGTACAGGCAGAATTGCAGAGTTCATCTTTAGAAGAGTACTTTGGAATTAAAATTAAAATTCCACACTGTCAGTCCTCAGAGCTCTGCTTGTGGTAATTTTAAGTAAAACAGTTTCCTTGGGACTGGGCAAAACCTCTGAAAAGATTAATTTCACTTGTAAAGTTTAATAATAGCAGTGTAAGACATGTCCAGAAAAAAGGAAACTGAAGCTCAATATGGCATGATGAGTTATAATGATATTGAAGTATGTACTGGAAAAACAAAGCTAAACACTTCTAAGAATGAACCGTGCAGTTAATTAAACAAGGTTTACAAGTGTATGTTTAACTCTGTGTATTATCATTGGAGAAGGGGCAGTTCAGTGAACCCCAGTTCAGTTATTTACAGAAGGACATTCAAGTGCTAAATCTAAGTTCTTTTTATCCAGAGAGATGTTTTAAAGGATCTTTGAGTTCCTTTTGAATGGCGACATGACTTTGTAATGGCAGACCTAAGCTCTTGTTCACTGTACAAGTTTTAGAGCTGACATCACCTCAGAAAAGTGCCTGCTAAAAGTGCAGGTTGGATGTCACAAATGTCAATAGCATTGCTTAGTCTCAACCAATGTACTCAGAGCTTTTTCCATAAAATATTCACTGCAGTAGCTCCAGACACGCTTTTGTTTATGCTGGCAGCTAATGGCTTATCCATAATGGCCACTTTTCATTTTTTTAAAGAAGAATGGAGCTTTTTATGGCATACAAAGGAGCATAAATGAGTAAATGTAGGGGCAGGGGTCAGTAAATATGGCTTCCTGATTCCATCAATTTTTCAGGGAATTTTCTCCTTTTACTGATCACAGGTGTATGCCCACCATCTCTTTTGAGTCTCTTAGCATGTGAGCTTCCAGTTCTTTTGGAACTTTCCCCATTCTAAGGCAGAGGGGAAGCCTGCACTCCTGTCTGTAATTCAGATGTATACATGCTGGCATTCCTCTTAGCCTGCAGCTCTTTGGCAGAGAGAATTTTTTGCCATAAGAGCTGTGAGCTGGAAGTTTCTTGGCAGTGCAGATTTGTCTGCCATCAGGTCTGTGCTGCTGGGGATAGACTGCTTCTTAATTACCTCGGTTAAAGATAGCTCGGGTATCTCTGTCCCACACTGAAGTCTAGCATGTAGATATCTCCAAAGCACTGAAGTGCATGAGGATTTTATTGCTTTATCTGTGTCCTCATTTGTATAGCAGGCTCTGTTGAATCCACAGATACACTGCAGTTTGTGTCTCTTTGGCATCAACGGAATGTTTACTTCATCTTTCAGTGTGTGCACATTTTTGATCGATAACCGTTTTATGTCTTGTAATACAAGTCTTCATTTTTATCATTCTCATTTCTGACTCTGAAGGTGATGCCATTCTAGTTCTGGTTAGTAGTTGTCTGGTGGTGAATATGTGAGCATTTGAGTTCTCCCCTTGGAGACTTCTCCAGTTGGTTTGAATTCTCCAGTTCTTACAGATTTGGGAGCTACAGGTGAGAATATGTGGGCACTCTAGAGCATTGGTATGTCAAATGTATCAAAAATTGTATTTTAACAAAACTATTACTCACTGGGGATCAGTTGGTAAATGTATACAAGAAATATTATTAGATCATGGCTGAACTAAATCTAAATATACTTTCAGTGATGAATTTACTCTAGTTTTTAATTTTTTAAATGTATAGCTTTGAGCTTTCAAGTAGTACTTGATTAATTCAGGCAAGGAATTTATTAATTCAGGCTCCACTGAAGAAATGAATTAGTTTTCCTTTCTGTATTTCTTTATTTCCTTGTTCTGTGGAAGTATTAATTTTGAATACCTGGATGACACTTATTAAATTGCAGCCCTGCTACCACAAAAATTGTAAAACTGAAATGATACTTAAATCCTAGATGCTGCTTGTAGAAAAAAAAATTTCTGCCTGCAGATACACAGGTTTAGCAGTAACATATAGTTTATTTAATTTGATTATTTATTTAATCCAGTATTAGAGAATTCAATTATCCTCAGAATATATGATGATAGATTGGAGAAGGACCAAGAGGTAACTGGAAACTCAGCTGAAAACAAAGTACATAACAAATTGTGCATGTTTTCTGGGTGGAGAGAAGAACACAAACACCTAAGATTAACTGAAATATTCTCAGAAACCAGCTGAACAGTTGGTCTTCTCTATGAAAAAGAAATATCTAAACCCAGTTTCTTAATGTTTTTGGAGGTAACAGATGCCCAATAGATTATAACTTAACTGCTGCATCACAGGTCAAGTGGGAAGATGTTTCTCTTGACTCTTCAAAAAGAGCATTGATAGCCTGACATAAATAGAAAATACAGTGACAGCTGTAAATCACAGCTTTTTAAGTAAGCAGAAGACAACAATAGTCTCAATGGGGATAGTGATCCTATTTTTGTGTAAAATAGGCATTGTAAAAATGGTTAATTTACACTCAGACTATTCACAAAGCTTCATAAAGTGATGAAGTGGAGAGCAGAACACTCCTCTTTGTTGAATACCTTTTAAAAATGTCATTATTTCTTCCCATAAACCATTAAGCTTTTATGTGCTTTATGTTGAGCTTTTTACTTGCCTGTAAGTTCTTCTGATCAGACAGCAAACTTGAGTTTCAGGTTCAAAGTTGCCACATATTCCAGTGTAAAGGAGCTCTAAATGTCACTAATACAAAAGAGAACTGAAGATGCTGGGTCAGGTTCCCTCTAATAAGCTGCCAAGTTCAGTGTCTGTGCCAAGGTGCCTTTTCCATAGGGCAAAAAAAAACATGACCTGGCTCCTGCTGCTGCTGTGCTGCTTTCTAGAAACATGTTAGAGATAGCTGGACATTGATTATTTGCACAGACAAGAGGTGGAAGTTGTGTGGATAGTGGGGTCACGTTCCAAACTAATTGCTTAATTATTTTGCTCCATCATTGAACCATTCAAAGAACTGGAATTAGTGGGCTGTGAGGGGGAGCACTCAAAACACACCAACTCAATAATTAAAATAAATTGCTCTATAAAATACTTAATTTTGTGTTTAAATCCTGATTTAGATTTCCGAGGTTAGAGGGTTGGATGAAACAATTCCATTAGAGGGCAGTGTTACATGTGGGTAAAATGTCTCATGTGCTAAATATTTTGTTTAGCATCAGTGAATGGAAGTGAAAAATGAAGCTGAAGTAATTTAACATTAAAAAAATGCAGAAACATTTTGTAATGCACAAGTACAATAACGCACATCCTATATCAAAAAACCAACATATGACAGAATAATATGACAGAAGTGATGCTAAATACACCAGCTAAGATAGAAACTGAAGTTGTTTGTCTGTGTTCTCAGTTTGTACATTGTGTAACTTTATTTCTGGGAAGTTTATGGTTTTTGTCAAAAACATCTTACTTTTGGCTCTGTTTATTTTATTTGCTTTAATGCCGCAGTCCATGTGCAGTCTTTCCTGATTTCCAGGCAAGGGATTGCAGGGATGTGCATGTTTATTCAGGCACCATTTAATAGTCAAATATCAGTAGTGTACTGTGATTTGGCAATGATTTCTGCAAAAAATTTAGGAGGTTTTTTGAGTTTTGAGATGTTTGTTAGGCATGAAATGAAAGCCTAGCTAAGATGGCAAGTTCAGTCCATACTGTTTTAATACTTTGCTATGTCTAATCCAAGCAATACCACAAACATAATTTCTTTTTCCATTTTCAGTTGTGTTACTTGATACTACAACTGCCCTCGGAGAACTAGGATGGAAAACATTTCCTTTAAATGGGGTAAGTCTCTCACTATTTCAGTTTTTTTTGGTCTGGATTTTGGCATTCTGACACTCTGGAAGTGAATGATTTTTACACCTGGGTGGAGATTCATGCAATAGAGATCTTGTCAGAAAGATTTTAGCTGTCCTTGGTGCTGGAGCTGCCTGTGTTGTGAGTAGGAATAGATGCAAGAGTGCCACGAGTACACATTATTATGTCTTTCTCTTACTTTTCTGAGTACTAAGAATGTATCTCACTTTAAATCCATTCTAACTGTTACACGTCATAAAGTTTCATATTAAAAATTCCTATGCTGGAGGAATGTGTTATGACTACAATTTTTTTTTAAAGGAAAAGGAATTTTCAGTTTTATAAATCAGAACAAAACTTTTATTATTTAAGTCAGGACCGATATGGACTTTAGCATCTGATAACATGGTATCAGATTACCTAAATCAGAAAAAAAAAAAAAATTAATAGTGTTTGTTATTTTGGGGGACAGTGAGCATGGGAAAGAGCAACATTTTTACTCTTTAAAGTTCAACTACCAATACTTAGCCAGTGGCTACACTTTCAGAACCCATTTTTTTCTTTCCACCCAGCTAATGTATGTCACAGAATATCAGGGGCACTTAGAGTTTCACTTTTAAAATAAGATGCACTATTCTGTAGCACTTAACACCTTTTGTATCAACTTTTAGTTCTGATGTCACTGTACCTACTGTATATCACTTATTTTTATATTAGGTTGTGTTATCTCTCGATTCTTGTGTATGAGGCATATAATTGCTTGCTTCTCTGAAATGAGCTCAGAAAATACCGTTTTTATGAGAGAAACATCTTGTTCCATTTTCAGTCATTTTATTCTCCATGATCTCTTCCAGAAGGAAGTAGAAATTGTCTACCCTCAGCACCTTAATAATCCATTTTTATAAAATGCCTTCTGTGCCTTTGCCTTTGGGGATTTCAAGCAATGTGATGTTTCTTAATCTCAGCCTGTTTTCAACTGTGTGGATTACTGTTTTTCTTTGCATTCCTAGACATAATTCCCATCTCTCACAGATACTTCTGTGTTTTACATTTTGTATGCAGTCTCATGCAATCCGAGTTACAATTCTGAAAGTTTTGTTTCCTTTAAAAATCCTAGACAAAGCAAATACTTTCATACAGTACCACAATGAGAAAATGCATCAAGGAATTTTTGCTGTAGCAAAAAGTAAATACTGACATTTACCATGATGAGAAAATCCAGTGAGGAATGTTTTGCCTGAGCATTGGGATGAGCTGCATTGAAGTGTACAGAACATTTGGAAGGCACACAAGATATAATTGCAGTTATTCTGTAAATTCTTAAAAGCTTTAGGTGCTCCAAAAGCAACAGCCACAGTATACAAGCACAAGGACATGTTCATTCCAAGTTGATATAAAATATAGCTATTATAACACAGTTGGTCATTCATAGCCCAAACAATAGTTTTGAAGCCTCTTGAGGTTTTTGGGTGTCTTAGGACCTCTACTTGTATTAAGAACTGGCAGCACTTACTAGAATACAAGGAGTTTATAAGTCCTGGGATTCAATTATTAGAGCATTTCCCAAATATGTACAAAGGGGTTTGGGGAAAAAACGGAGCTAGAGTAAATATGGGTGGGGGGGGAAGTGGTTTGTAGCATAAAATCATAGAATAATTTAGGTTGGAAAAGAAGCTTTCAGATCAGAGTCCAACTGTTAACCAAACACCACCATGGTCACCACAACACCAAATCCTCACATGCCAAATTCATACACTTACTGAACACTTCCAGGGGTGGTGGTTTATGTCCACTGTGCTATCTAATCTGAGTTACCAATCTGTCCGAATATAATTCAGAATATGGCAAAATCATGGGTGTGATTGAGATTATCACTGCAAAAATAAGAATCTATTTTGTCCCATGATAGGACATTAGGATTTTCTTGTTTCCTGGAGGAGAGTGACAGATTTTGAATTGCTGGTGTTTTTTGAAAGAGATTTTTGTTCAGATAGTATGAAAATCTAAGATGTTACTTTAATTAAATTTTTTTTCTTAAGTGTTTATGTAGTGTTTATGTGTGTAAGAAAAATGTCATTGACATTGACAAAAATGCCTACTGAACATTTTTGATGTTAGGAGGATGGGATTATGGGTTTTCTTGAGACTGTGACATTAGCAGAAGTCATTAATTTATTGGCATACTCAGCCACAAGGAATGTTTTCATTAAATGAAAGAGCAACTGAAATAATAATGCTTGGGATTTGGGTAATATTGACTATGCCTCAGAGATTTTAAACTAACAGGGTAGGGTGAAGTCGGATAAAAAATCGGGAGGTTCTTTTGGAACTTGCAGAACTTTAACCTTCACATTCCAGACTTTTTATTTATAGTAGATTCATGACATAACATTTGTCAACTTTCTGCAGTTTTGGTTATCACTGAGCTGCAAAGATAACTGTATTATCCAGGTCTTGGTAATAAAATATGTGGTTATATTTTTGAATTGCCTTCCCAGTTATTTGTGCGTCCTTCCTGAAGCATGAGAATGGTTTTTTCTTACAAATGTTTTCTTTATTTGCATGTCAGATTTCTTTCCTTGTATTTTGAACAGGTAATAAATTTAGTGCTTAGAGCTACAAAAATGCAGCATAAAACATTAATATGTCTGAGGTCAATAGCATCACCTTTTGTTGATTGAGTTCCAATTTAGCTTCTTAGTGCTGGGCTGTCTGAAATTTCTACTTTAATGATGGACACATCTGATACTTCCTCTGTTCTTCGGGCTATAGTTCAAAATGACCGATTGATTTATGAAAAAGCATGCACTATGGAATGAAAGGAGATCCTTGCTCACCAAACTGTCACTCCATAACCTTGAAAATACAGAACAGGGTTGGCTTGTTTCTTGTTTGTTTTGGTTTGGTGCTTTTTGGGTTTTTTTGATTGGTACAAAAATGGGAAGGCACGAGTTCATGTTTCAAAAGGGGCTGTGAATGTGAGCTGGTGGGCAGTCTGCTCAAGTGCATGTGAACCAAAATCCAGCATTCCAACCAAAGTCAGTTTGCTGACCTTGGGGACACAGTTCGGAATTGCGAAACAAAGGAAAAACCTGAAAGTCTGAAATGTGGTGGTTCACAACTTTCACCTATCCATTAGCAGTAATACTAATACAATAATATACTCTATTCAGCTCCAGTTGGTGGGATTTTTTCCTTCTGTCTTCATTGTAACTTTTTAAAACACTTATTTCCCATTGCATCAAACAATGTAACACAATTTTGGGAGCAAAGTTTGCTCAGAAAATGTGGTTTGGGGACTCTTGCCTTAAGGGCCTGTAGAGTCCTGATAAATTTCTGCCATAGAATCATATAATAGTTTGGGTTGGAATGAAGCTCAAGGATTTTTAAATTTCAATCCCCTGCCATGGGCAGGGATGCCACAGGAGCATGTTTTAACCCCTCTGTTAGAATAACTGTTTTAAAGTAAATGCGTCAGTCAACAATTTGTTTTTCAATTGCTTCTTAGCTAATTAGGAGACATTTCTGTATTTTATGGTAACAGAGTTTTGAATGGCTGGGTGCTGTTTGTCACAGATGGTACTGAGGTTTTCCTGTGCCAACCTGCAAACAATTTTCAGTGCAGCTGCATCCATCTTCACCTTCATCCTTTAACTTATATCTCAGAAAGTGATTGGGGGAACATATCTTGGAACATTCTTATACAATACTTAACATTTTTAACTATTGATTTTCTTAAGTAGACTGTATTTGAACTGTCTTTATAAACATAAGTAAGTTTATATACTTAATAATTAAATAAAACAGTGGTGTGTTCTCATCACTATTTTGGTCACCAGTAAAAACAAACACAGCACCATATGGACAGCTGGGAAGAGAATTAACTCTATCCCAGAAACACACTGTAAACATAATTAAAATTCAAGTTGGATGAAAGTTAACAGGAAGAAACAGCAATACCAAAAAAAAAAAAAAACCCAAACAGATTTCTATCTGAAGGTATTTCACTTTTCTTCCAAACAAATCATAGAATCATTTAGGCTGGAAGAGACCTTTCAGATCGCTGGGTCCAACTGCAAACACTGCCAAGTCCACCACTGGCCACGTCCATAAGTGCCACATCGACTTGTCTTCACACATCTCCAGGGCTGGGGACTCAACAACGTCCCTGGACATCCTGTTCCAATTCTTGGTAACCTTTTCCATGAAAAAAGATTCCTAATACCCCATCTGAACCTCCCCTGGTGCAACTCTAGGCCATTGCTTCTCATCCTGTCAGTTGTTTCCTGGGAGAAGGGACTGATCCCCACCTGTCCACACCCTCCTGTCAGGGAGTTGTAAAGAGTGAAAAGGTTCTCCTGAGCCTCCTTTTCTCCAAGCTCAACACCCCCAGCTGCCTCAGTGCCTTCTCATAACACTTCCCCAAGTCTGTTCCCTTCTCTGGACACACTCCAGCCCCCCAGTGTCCTTGTCCTGAGGGGCCAAAACTGGACACAGGATTCAAGGTGTGGCCTCAGCAGAGGGACAATCACTGCCCTGCTCCTGCTGGCCACGCTATTGCTGAGGCAAGCCATGATGCCATTGACCTCCTTGGCCACCTGGGCACACTGAACAGTCTGTGGGACAGAGAGCTGCAGCTCTGTGGGGAGATGTTGCAGAAGTAGCAAAAAGTAAAGTTTTAACTAAAGACTGGGGACATTTTTTGAGGAAAAAAATGTGTCCAAAAGTCTAAGTTCTTTGCTCTATTACGGCAGTTCAGCTGTAGTAAAGATATGCAGTTACATCAGTGAAAGCTCACCAGCAGGATTTCAGTGGTGTTACAGAAACTGTGGTTTTAATAACAAGTTTAAGAGAAGGTAGGGATTTAGCTGTCAGAACATTTAACAGGGATGAAGGGAAAGGAAAGAAACTAATCAGATTTTCACACAATATGGGGAATTTACAGAGAGGACATTAAGAAAAAATATTGGAAGTCATGTATTTGAGCTGTAATTTGGACATAATCAGATATCAGCCTCTGCAATGCCGCATTTAGAATCCTTTTTGACAGTCAAGTCATTATTTGAGGAAAAAGGTTAAGTCGAGGGGTAAGTTTTTTGAGATTAATTTCCATCTGCAGAGATTAAACAATTAGGTATATCCATGATCTAGTTAAATGTCTAGGGAAGCTTTTTTAAAGGAGTTGCAGTTGCTAATATGAGATTACTTGCTCATGGTAGTCCAGTTTCCATGTTTCTTTTAGGAGCATCTCTTAGAACAGAAAAGCTTTTCTTGAGAACTCTATGTCCCAGGAGCTGTGGTGTCCAGGTAGATTGGTGCATACCTCAATTTTTGGTTTTGCCTGTATTTCCTGGTGAAATGGCAAAAATCTTAATTTGCTTGGGAAGCCCTGGGGCCACAGAATTAGCTGTGGCTGTGCTGGGAAATTGAGAATGTGCTGGATGGATGCAGGGATATTGGAGCATGGTCCACCAGAAGTAGTTAAATTCACACATTTGCTGGGCACTGTAAATAAGAGTTAGTATTTGTCACCCTCAATCTTTTTGTCCATACATTTAGGCAGTATCTTGACAATTTTTTGTGGAACCTATTTGCAGATCTAATTGCAGATTCCGTGGAGGCTTGACCAAAACACATGGGCATGTTCTTATTGGGATATTGCAAACACATTTGGGCCCCTGTGCAGTCACAGATCTAAACCATTCAGAGTGTAAATCATGACATATAATTTGTTGTAAATTAAAAACAAACAAACAAACAAAAAAAACCACCAAAACCCAACCAAACAAAACAAAAACAAACAAAAAAACCCAACTGTAATCCCCCCCCAAAACCCCACCAAAAAATTCCCAAACAAATTAAAAGAACTCCAAGTAAACAAAAATAAAAAAACTCCCAACCTACAAACCACTTATAGGAAAGCAGATATAATGGAGGAGGATTATGATCAAATTTACATGGTCTGGTACAGAACAGCCATATATTTACACCTTATATATAATCTGTAATAGTACAGCATTACAAGTATTCTCTGAATTGCTCAACCAAATGCAATTTATTGTATTTTTAGCGTATTGTTGGTAAATCTGAACTTCATGATAGTAATGTTGCATATACATTTCGCATTAGTTTTACATTCCTGTTTATTTTAAATGGTCTTGTGTACATATATATTCATAGAAAAGGCAAAATTTATTGTACATATTGATTATTTTTGAATGTATATTGTGTGTTATATCAGAAAAGAGGGCAAAGAGTGGCTGTAGCAATATTTATATTTTCTTTTAACTTTCTCATTTTAGCTGTGAGAACCAATATAGCAATTGAGCACAGTAAACATTTAACTTTATCAGTTGCTCAGTCCCACAGAATGAATATTAATTCTGTATTGTTTTTTCAGAAATACACTGGTTAGAAATTAAAATATATAAGAGTACCATACATGGGTTGCACATTGATGCAGTCAGTGCACAAAAAAATAACTTCTAAGTCATTGTAGGCTGCACATTCATCTCTTGCTTTCAGAAGTTTACAAAATTTCAGCTTTCCAAAGAGGGCAGTAAGAAAAAAAAAAAAAAGAAAGAAACTATAATTTAGTGAAAATTAACACATTCTTGCCAATTTTTTTGTAGAGAAAGAATTGCATTTTGAGAAGGAAAACTGGTGGGTTGAAGGAGGAGGAATGATTAAGTTCTGTGGGGTGTATTTTCAGCAGTGTTAGATTACAGAATTTTATGGTTTCTGTCAGCATATTCTGAAACTCAAAAAATTCACTCATATACATTCCAAATTAAATATAATATTTTCTGTTATAATTCAGCCTTCACTGTGAACACGCATGGAGCGAGAAAGAATGCCAAAATGAGTGTTGCCTTCAGTAAAAAATCAAGGAAAAGACAGAACAAAAGTAAAGGGGAAGAAAAGCAATATTTATGGAAATACCTGGCGCATACTGAACATCTCTTTATCTGAACCATTGTATTTTCAGAGACTTCAGAACTGCTGTACTGAACTCTTGGGAAATTCCCCTTGAAATTCCTGTGTGCTTAGGAAATGGTCTCATAAATGCTAAAGTAGGTGATAAATATCTAGGTATTCTGAAAAGAAATCTCTCTGAATTGTTCCAAGGCAACAATTTTTTTCTTTTTTTTTCTAAGTGAAAAGGTAAAATTGGCTTCAGAAGATGCTTCAGTGTCTCACAAGCAGTTGCTGCTTTTTACTCAGATGCTGTGTTCAGTAATTTAGGGGAACTCCAACCAAACTGCTGCTTTCTTTTTATCATTTTTAGTGCCAGGAATAATTTGTTTTCTAAAAGTGGATCTCCTATGTATAATGAAAAATGAAAGGATTAATATATTCTTAAGGCTTTGCAGTAGCCTGACCTTATATTGGAAGCCTTTACTTAGACTTAGCAGAAAAGAAAGCTAAAAAAAAATCCCCAAAACCCATGCCAACTTTACTTTTGAACTCTTTACACATGTTTAAATGCATTGAGTGAATTTCTGAACTTCTAGAGAAGTAACCAGCTTATGAATCTTGAGGCATTCTCTAAGCCTCTTTTACATACTTAGGAACACATAGTCCCCTTTGCAAATTGCTGTAAGTCATTTTTGTTCTGATGGTGCTTTAAATTATAGGATTATAGGATGTTTGTGGGTACCAGGAGTTTTAACCACTGCCAGGATGAAAATAGAGTATTCAAATAGTTTTTCTGCTTCACTGGAATTCTCACCTAGTGAGAAAAAAAAATACTCCAGTGTGGTGTTGAATAAATCCGTCTCTGTTTTGCCCTCTTTGCCAGTGGATGTCCAAACCTGTGGTACAACATTTGAGCTTGAAATCTCTTCTCTGAAGAACAGTTAACATTTAAAGTGTTGCTAATCCAAAAAACAGAGAACTGTAAACTTCAGATTTAAGAAGAGGCACTTCACACAGTAATTTTCACACGTGATTTAATGTGCATATCCTGCAAAGAGATCCAGGCGAGTACAGAGGCCTTTTCCTCATGGATTATGTGTTTGTGTAAGTTATCATAGCAGAACTGGATACTCTTCACATAATCCTAACAATCTACTTCAAAAAGTGGAAAATATATATACTGTGTATATATATCTATTGACTGCTAATAAGGAAACATAATTATTTTTAATAATCATAAGTCTGTGGAGAACAGAATAGAAGGGAACCCAGTATAAAATCCATAAATTTGTGAATAATAATTTATAACTGAATTTCAGATTTAAGAGGATAATCCTTTGCCGTTATATTTAAGCAAAATAATCCTATCCTAGGAGTTTAAAATATTACACATGACTTGCAGAAGTAAAGTGAAAGATCTCAAATATTGTTGAGATGTAGAACAGCATTTGAAGAACACAAGTGTTCTACCTGACCTTTTGTTTTGTCTTTCAAGGAGTCTGATAATGTTTCGTTTAGATTTACTAGTAGTTTTAAAAGCTGGGCATATTGTGGAGTAAGTAAAACAAAAGTAAAAGAAAATTTAAGTTTGCAGACACAGCAGCTAAATAATATGATGATAAGGTCAGTGTGGTCTTGTTCAGTGATTTCTCTCCATGTCTGTTAGTACTTTTCATCAGCTTTCCATGCTATAAGAAAAATTCCCAGTTTCTTCATTTTCTTAAGGAAGAACCCAAACATTTTGTTTTCCCTCTTAGCTAATGGATACATGGATACTCTTGCATTTATGCCTACGACCATTAGGCTATGAAGTGGTGAGCATTAGAATTTTTATGCCATGAAAGTTGGGAAGAAATGTTGTGTCATAGATGTTACTTCATCCTCATGTGGGTTCTTGGCATGTCAGAAGAATGCTACTAATAATTTCATATCCAAATATTTAAAGGCTTGATAGAGTCCATTATTAACATCAGCATAACTAAGGAGATTGCTTTGGTTCCCTTTTCCATGTAGGTTACTAAGGGGATTGACTTTAGCTCCCTGATTCTTGCCATGATGATTAAGGGGATTTGTTTAAACACCCCATTTTATGTGGTATAGCTACTGTAAAAGGATTAGTTTTGGATTCCACTTCCACGTGGGAAAGCTAAGGGGATTAGCTTTAGCTTTTCATTCCATGACAAAATAACTAAGGGCAATTGCTTTCACTGCCCATGTGGTTGCATCAAGGTTTGTCTTGCTTTTTCTGCTCTTGTTTCAGTTTCCTTTTCCTCTGCTCCTACTGCCCAAAGTCATTTGACTTCAGGCTTTCTGCCCGCCAGGTACAAGGCCAGTTTCCCATACTGAGCTTTGCATCTGCTAAGGAAAATTAATGAGAAGTAATGAAATTCCATGTGTTTTGTCCTCTTCCTCATGGAAACTCAAATGTTAGAATTCCTTTGGGTAAAACCAAGAGTAGGAATTGCCATGACTGATAACATTGCTAGTCCATGTAATGCAGTATTTGATTTCTGGCAGTGAACATGACCATGAGCTTCAGCTGCAGGTGAAGGTCTCGGGGGAATCTCTACACTGCCCATTGGAGCAAAACTGTGGAGATTCCTGATAAAATCCAGCAAAGCTATCACCTGAGCCACAAGGGGTGTAGCCAATTCAGTGCAGCACAAAATCCACACCAACAGGCAACCTCTAAGGGTAGAATTTGCTATCTGAGGATAAAACCCATAGACTTGAGTGCTCTCACAAACTCTCCTCATGTTTCTGCACAGCCTTGCTTCTGTGAATACACCAGTCCCAGGAGAAAAAGCTCTGAGGTCTTTGTACCAAATTGCATTGTGCAGCCAGCACAAATTAATATTTTCAAACCACTTAAAAGCAAATGAGATGTCTACGTGTAAATTCAAAACAGGCACTTCATGCACAGCTAATGAATTTATGTCTGAGCTATTAAATAAAGCAGGATCTGTGCCCTGGCTTTGAAGATGGGTTTCTCCACAATGCTGTTTTAAGTACTTGTTCTAACCTGAGCCACTGCCTAGGGAATGAGCAGGTTTTAGTCTATAAATACAGAAAGTAATGAGATTTTTCCTCTAACAATCTATTTTTATGTCTTTTTTTTAAATTTTTATTTACTTCTGTAGTGCAAGCGTTTGAAACTTCACCTTACAAAAACAAAGATATAGGAATTTCTTTTGAAGTGGTGCACTTAAAATTAAAAAATGTGCTTAAATTTTGTAAGGAACAGGCCTTGTGTATCCATCCTGTGTCAGAATACTCATAGATGTAAGCAACTAGGATAAAAGCAGACGTCAGCTACTGCCCAGCCTTGGCACTGCACTGGGACGTAGCCTTAGGAGCAGGAGTTTGAAGGGAATCCTTCCAAAAACATGTGGTTTTTTCCAGTATCTCAGTTCTCCACGATGGAATATGGCAGGACTATTTCAGCAGCTGCTGTCAGCTCAAAAGCTGGTTATTTCTACTGTGTGCAGCCACTTGAGTTTTATATATAGAGTCATGACTGTTTATGAACCTGAGATGTGCATATATAGATGTACACTCCTCTAGGATTGGATGTGCTCAGATCTGGTCCACTTGAGTTGTACAATTACCCATTTTGAGCTTACTGCACATTCTGGAATTTGCTTCACACTTTGTATTGCTCAGTAAAACTCTGTGTTTGAATTTGTCCCTTCAGCGCCCTACCTCAGCTTTAAATTTCCAAGGCTCTTTTGCTGTGGCATTTTTCCCTTTGCTTCTAAAAGTGCAACAGAAACAACTGAAAAAGAAAGCTGAGCTTCTATGAAATTTTACACCTTTCTTAAAGAGCACTTTTACACTTTTCTTAAAGAGCCCTTTTAGTTTCCAGAAGCACCACCTGCAGAATACTGTGTGTCTTTAGTAATTTGTGAAAAAGGTAATAGGATGTTAAGACAAACATTCAGCAAACCACATCAGTAAAAAATCTAATTCTCTGTAATGTATTTCAGGTAGCAGTGCAATGAGAAATTTGACTTCAGTTCGAGTCTAGCTGATTTACCCACAGTATACAATCAGTGCTTGATGCAGATGAAAACAATCAATTTTTTTCCCTCTTGGGTCAGTGCAGGAAATTTCCTGAGGGAAAATGTTCTGTTCTTCATAATTATTTTGTTTTATGTTCTGAAGACTGTTTATAAGGTTGAAGGATTTTCTTTGACTGCTGCAGAAGAGCCAGGATAGCAGGAGAGTTACTGCAGTGGCTTTGATCTGCATATTCCCTGCTCATGGGAATCATCCTGAATCTACAACCTGGTTGCCTGAGCTAGAGATCATTTATAATCTTTGATTATTAAATTTTATATTTCTAGACTCCCTTGGAGTACTGTCACTTCCTGCATGTATTTTAAAGTTATGAACATACACTAAAAGGGATATCAAATTAATCATTAGCAATGTGATACATTTTGTGTAAGAATAAAGCTTGAATCTCTATACAGTATTGAGGCAGGTTTTCACTGCTATCATATTTATGCCTTTTTTGGTATTTTTGGTAGTACTGTTGTATATAGCAGGGCTTTTTTAAATTCTCATCACAGATGTTTTATGTCCACAGAGTTAAGGTTAGTCAGAAAAATGACAGAATTTCAGTGAAGATTAATTTAGACACAGGAACATTTACTAAGAGTAATGAATTGTAGGTTTTGCTAACAAAATGACACAAACAGGGTAACAGCAGTAACTTTATTACATGGTTGTAGTCAACTGCATTATTTTATGGAGAGAATAGAGACCTGGAAAGCTTATTTGGCTTGCAGCCCCAGAAAAATGTTCTCTTCAACTGTTCCACTGAAAAAAAGGGCTTTTTTCTTTTCAATATTCTTCTTTTTATTTTCCCTTTACAAAATAAATAAAATATTAGTGATGTATTGGCAGTAGGCAAAAAAACTACCCTTACTTCGGTTGCCTTAGTTCATGTGCCACTGACTAATGGAAAGTTTGACAACAGAAATTTAAACTGAGAATGGACAGGTTTTTTGAGAGCACTATGAGAACTATTTAATATTTCTATGAACTATGATCCAAAATTTCCTAGCATTTTAATGTTCAGTGAACATTTCAATGAAATTTTATAGTTGTGTGCAATCTTTAACCTCCATCCTGCTGATACATAGGTTGCATACAGGTTCAAAATATTTAATTATATGTGCTGACTAAACAGGATTTTAAAATTTGTGTTCCTTTAAAATTATGAAAAGGTCTGTTACTAAGATTTTATGTTAAAACTCAAGTAGGGGATGCTTTTGGAAAGCTTTTCAATTTCAGCTAAAAGAAATGGTAGCATTTGAAATGACATTGCTAATTTCTTTCTTGGAGTTGTAATTTTAAATTCACCTGTTGTAGGTGATATGTAGAACTGAAATATTTTCAAAGAAAGGTGAAGTAATTGTTAAACCACTTGTTAAGCAAAATATTTCGCTGAAGTCACTATTTTCTGTGATTTTACTGAAGATGAAATGGATTAGCTGCTAACTTGTGGTTTAAGAATAAGGTCAACAATATCAAAGATACCAAAAATACTTCTGAAGATTAGTGGAAAGTTGTTTCTGTGCAATTCTGTGGGTGTTTTATTCAGTTTTCGGTTACTTCAGGGATTTTTTTCACTTTTCCCTGTGTTTTGATTTCTTGAAACTCAACTTCATTACAAAAGGTGAATGTTTCTTTCTCATTTTTGATCTGTTTACATTTGCACTGATACATCAAAGCTTTTTAAATTTTATGAATGACACTTGACATAAGACATGTAAGAGTGTTGAGCAGTGTCATAAAAGTTCTGCATCAATTACATCACACCTGGATTCCTTGGAAGTGGAATTCAACAATTTTTAGGTCCTCTGTGGTTGATATTGAAGGGGAACCACAGCCCTGTAAAGCTCATAGCTCTGTGTCATACAATTTATGATTACTTTCATCACTCTTGGGAATGTGGCATTAGAAGAAGAGTATTTTTCTTCAGAATGTTAGTTTGTCTAAAGTAATGCCACAGCCAATGCTGACTGACATGATATTTGACACAGCAACTTTCTTAATCCCAGGATTTTTAAAAATCCTTTTAAAAAGTACATTTCAAGACCTTAAATTGAAGGCAAATGTAAAGTTCTTACCATTCATGGATTTCCCAGCTCTTTTTTCGCTTATTAAAGAAAACAAGAGACTAAATTCTACCACTTTTTTTACTTACTGCATTTCCTCTCAGCGAGGGAAGCACATCATAACAGGGGGGTTATGTATATTAAAAAAAATCTGTATCTTTAACTTCAGACTTGTCTCTTCTAGTGTGCCTAAGATTTACAGTCTGCATCTGTGGATCCAACTTTCCATTCACTCTGGATAAACTGCACAGACAAAAGGCATTTTGTCAGAAATCTGCAGCCTTGTACAACAGGAGCTCAGATTTTGCTTAGAGTGCAGCTGGAAGGGTGAACATTTTAAGGACAAAAAAAATCCAATAAAAAGTTTTAGCTGGAAATTAATTTCCGTATCCATACAGTTTTAAATAAAATTAAATACTGAGGATTTCCTTCTTCAGTGAATTGATAGATTGACATAGCTTATAAAAAGGAAGCTCAATCTAATTTTAAGGACCCTGTAGACAACTGACATAATAAGATTTTCTTTCCTTGGAACCTGATTCTAATTTGAGAGTTATGAAGGGTGTCTTGTCGCCCCTTGCAGAGATATTGTGCATTCTTCTCTACTCCAAACACAAGGAAACCAGTCTTCAATCTGTGTGACAGTATATTTTGTGTATCTGATGTCATACCTTGTTAAAGAGTTGTGCAAAAGTTTAGATTTCACCAGACTAAGAGAAATTGTAAACACTGCACAAAAATAGTAAAGAAATTTGGCTGTGTGAATCCTGGAATCAGGCAAGAATATAGAGTGATGGACACACGGCACATTTCTACTCTGGGTTTCTTCATAGACAGATAATGAAACGCATTTTCCAGCAGAAAATTCACAGTGTTTTAGGTAACCATGGCAGTTTATGGTTTTAAATAATTAAAATACTGTATTAAATTCAAAGAGCATTTGTTTAATTAATTAGTTGGGGGCTTGTTAATAGCAGTAATGGTATCTAATATAAATATCTGTTGATCATTCTCCATTCTCATGCCTGTCTTGTGCTGTGCTGCATTTCAGAAATTACTCTTACATCCAAATTGTTGTAAGCCTGGCTTTTTTGTAGCTGCTGTCTCACAAGTTTGCTGGCTGCATTTGTCATTTCTGGCTACATTTTTCAGTTCCTTTGGCTCCCTTCTCCTCCCTCCCAGTCCTTCAGCAGGCTTGCAGCATTTTCATCTCTGCTGGCTGCATTGCTCAGATTCCCCTCAGTGTTCAATCTGTTCTGCATTCACTTTGCCACATTCTGGGCTGCATTTGTAATTGTGTCCAGAAATAGGAACTGACAGTTGGTCAGCTGGAAAATGGGACAACCAAGAAGTGATGGTGACATCAGATTAATGTACTTTAAACAAAAAAAATAGACAAACCACATCTAGCATAATTTAATAACAAAGTTCTTCATTTATTACACAACTATTAGGATTGAATTTTCTGAGTCAATAGTGAAATTTTTCCTTTTTATAAAATACTGATGTCTTGTAATTCAAATACGTAGTCTGCATCTTTAAATTTTCACCAATATCTGTAGAACTTCCTGAACTACAGCCAGCCTTTGAAGTGAAATGATCCCACTTATCAAACACTGACTGTGGATTTGCTTCAGTCTCCGATGGCACCAAAATCAGGCTTAACTGGGAGGGGTTTTCATTGTCCATGTATGTTTATATTATATACAAATGTATATATATATGTGGATTATATTGCTATACCACTTGAAGAAGATTTGGGACTTGGGGTTTTTATGATCATGCATAACATTGAAACCATAAATTTGTACAATACATAAAGTTTCTTGAAAGCATTGTCATTCCCTTTAAAAAAATCCCTAATTCCTGCTTTCAAAACAATACCAACCTGACCAGGCCCCCTGAAACATTACTTTTGGTGTTCCTCTATGCAAGTACACATTGAAAACAAATGTGTTCTTTTCCAAACAGCAGCAATTTGGAAAGAGAGATGTTTGTCTTTTTAGCACAGTGACACTCTATGACAGCATCTATTTTTGCAATCTGAAGTGCTTTTTTTATTACAACTATGCATTTGTGTTAAGAGGATGTCAGCAAGTGAACACTTAAATGTTCCCTAGGAAATTTTTGGGGAAAAAATGTATTTAGATTGTGAGTTAGCAAGACCTTTTGCATGAAAGCTATGCTGGAAATGTTCATTGTAGGAACCACTTCAGGAAGGAGGGCTTAGTAAGACAATGCACCCCTTTTCAGGTCATGGTAACCAGGTAATATTTCATGTGTCTCATTCCGGAGTCATTGGGAACAACTGGGTTTGGACAGATGTTCAAGAACTGAGAATAAAGAACTAGAGATATTGACAAGTAGGCTAGCACTGCTCTAGTTTAAATGATGAAATCTGCATTGAAATAGGGGATGACACAAGGCTTTGGAAGGTTTCATCATTTGAAGAGAAAAAAAAAGCAACTAAAGAAACCCCAGGCATAATGTAAAAGAGCCTTGTCAACAGAAAAATAACATGATTACTTTAAAGTTATGAATTACAAGGTCATCTTGTCTTGGTATATATTGTTGTAATTTTTTGTATGACTTCATTACCAACTAGAGTCATACATCAGGATTCTAGTTTTTATTCAGGCCGATGGGTAAAGCAGATAAAACACATCAGGCCAGATGTTTAACAGATGTCCCAAGTGCTTCAGAAGAATTGCATGTGTATGATGACTAAATTGGCAGAAAAGCAACTAAAGATAATCAGTGTAAGTAAAACAAAAGTGCATGAAAGTGGCATAGGACAACTGGTAAAATTGATGCAGTAAAGATTAGGCAGTCATAGTCAGAGTATTTTAGTTTACAGTGGAATACATTGGTCTGAAAAGTACACAATGATGTTTTGCTACAATATTAATTTCAACAAAACTTAATAGCTGGGTATATTTTCAATATAAATTTGACAGACCAGTTGCTTTTTGGGAGACAGTTTGTATCAAAAAATCAATAAAGAATGACGGTAAAGTTTAGTGTAGTATTGCTTCAGAAAGACGAGGTGATAAAATACACAACAGAAATCGTTCAGATCAGTAAAATGGATCATATGACAGGTAACTCAAATTGATTTTGGCACAGGGTAGTTAGCTTCAAATTTGGAAGTTTGGTATATTGATAAATTTAAAAGAGATTATGAAATTACTAGAACAATTGTTAAAAATGCTAATGTGAGTTTTCTTTCTCCTAACACAAAAAAAATGGCCAAGATTCCCATGCTGAGTGATAAGATAATAAAAGGCTACTGATTTTGCAAGAGATATGCTGAGAGGGCTGCAGGTACCTTGCAAGGCAGGATCTTGGCAAAATGCCTTTACTGTCACAAAACATTCCTTATTTGAGGCTGTTGAGATAGAAAAAGTTGAATCAATGGATGGAATTGAGAATGATAAAACTTCACATTCAATCTGTTCATTGACAGAACAGAAAAGAAGGAGAAAAGAATGATGATTTTGAAAGCAACCTGTTGGACACAAAAAACCTTCATAATATCAAATTTATAAAAAATTCCCATTAATATGGAGATCTGGGATTGTGGTAAGTTAAACTATGTAGAGAAGTTAGGTTAAAAAGTATGGAAAGAAATAGTCCACTTTTATGTAGAAGGTACTGTTCAGGTGGAGAGTTTGCATATGGGAATAATGAAAACTCTGGTCAGATATTAAAAAACCCAAAAAAAGTTCACCAACCTACTTTCAACTAGAGACTCTTTGTAGGTGTGGGAACCTTCCAAGATTAGGGTAACATTTATTAATTTTTATTCTATTGGGATTTAAGTTTTTGAGAAATTTTAAATATTTTTGTGTCATTTTAGATATTTGTGATTTTGTGTTAACTGGTAGAAATATTGTGGGGTTTATTACTGTTGCATAATACACTGGTTGAGAAATTGCTTAAGCATAATGGATTTTGTGGCCATTTTTTAGGGCAAGCACAAAAAATTCATGTGATGGGTGTCTTTTCTCTTTCTACCCCTGATTATGCCACAAGTCAAAAGCTATTTTGCCAAACTTTCATTTCACATCCTTCTGTTCTTCATCTTTAACGAGAGTCTTGCATATTATTGCCTGCATCTGAATTCCAAAAGATGAAAAGATCAGCACATTCCACATCAGTTAGTAGCTGAATCTTCTCAAGAAACCAAAATAGAAGGATTATTTTAATCTATGAAACACTGTGCTCTTTAGTCTGACTCACCTTTACTCATACAATTTGCTGTTCTCCTAAGACAGTCATTAGAAGCCCTGAAATTATTGGGAGCATTTGTCAAACAGCTCACACTCCATTGGAAACATGAGTAAGGAACAGAATGGTGTGGAGACTTTTCTGAAGATTATTCTGAGGGTCTGCAGAACAAGGAACCAATAAATGAAACATCGCCTGAGATGCTCAATATGTAAAAAAAAAATCCAACCATACAAAACAGAGATTAAAAAAAATGACAGCAAGCATTCTAAGATATTCCCAGGTGCACTAGAAAGAGGGTCTTGAGAAAAAAGCAGAAAGTTCTTTTGGGATGAATGCTGATTAGCTGGGTGCTTTAGAAGAAAGACACTATCTTCTGTTTCTTGGTTACATCCTCATCTAAAGAAACTCTTTGTTTTTTGAAAAGAGAAGTAACTTCATCAAAGAAGCAATTGACTGTCTGTACTACCTATTATGCTTTCTACCAGGAAACTGAATTTTGATCAGTTTGCTTTGTTGGGAAAGAAAGCTGACATCAAGAAATGTTCATACAGATAAATATTAACCACTCAAAGTTTTAGGTCAAGGAATAAAAATAATCACACCAACTAAAATTACTCTTTTGGGGACATGGATATAGAAACTTCGTTTTACCAAAACACAGTGGGACACTAGGAGATGCTGTTTCTTTTCAATTAAAGGAATAAGTTACTTGTAAAATATGACATTTTTATTGCTATTATTAATGCACAAATGAGATACTAAAATGCTCAGTTTCAGTTAAGCTGAAGATTCTTCATCTTTGGAGCATTTTTAGGCTTTACTGGACAAAACCCAGAGCAGTGTAGTTTGAATTCACTATTGATCCTGGTTTGAGCTAGAGGTGCAGCTAGGTGACTTTGCAAAGTCTCCTCCAGCTTGGATGATTCTATAACTAATACATCAAAAAGAAAAATATTTCTGCCCACATTAATTCATTTTAATTCATTTAAGGACATTTCTTGTCAGTTCTGCTCTGTTCTTTTCCCTCCAGACTTAAAACAAAAAAAATGGGCAGAAGCTCAGTATTTTTTGTCAGCCTTTGTGTTACCACTGTAAATGTTATTAAATTTATGTGGTGCCATGACATTTAATGCTTGAAGTTTCATAGATACCTGAATGAATACACAAAATGATTGAAATGTATTTTGACCCAGTGCCCTAACAGCATTTGGGAACAAACAGCTCATTTTAACAAATGACAAATTGTTTACTTTTCCTTTCTTTGTAAAACATTTTCTAGCTAACATCATTGACCTGTTTGGGTATTTTTCTTATCAAAATGACTTGATAGAAAGCTTGTATTCATTATCTGTCATAAAAAGGAAGGCAAAAGATGCAAAGTTTAAGCCTTAAAAAAACCAAAACCTGACACTTAAGGATTTTTCCTGCACTACAGGACTGATTCTGAGGAGTAAAGCCTTAGTGTGTCTGTCTTGATCAAATTAAGATGCTTTTGCTGTTTTGATTGTAAATAGGATCACAGAAGGGAATTCCTGGGAATGAATCCCAGATGGAGTGAATTTCTCTCTATGCTCTCTAACCTCATAAAACTGGGGTTTTTTCCTGCAACATAATCTGGAGTTTGAGGCTGTGCTACTTATCCTGTGGGCTTTGACTATGTATTAGAGCATCAGTTAGGAAGATTTTCTGTGGAATTATTACTGCCTTTATTAACTTCCTGAGTTTCTCAGGCAGTTCTCTAGAGCAGGAAGAGGAGACTCTCAGTGCAGCTGTAGCTGCAGGGTTTGTTGTCCTGGGAGATGTGTTGCCCTCTTGCCTTCCATGGATTTCTCCCTTGTGGCTCCAAAAGGGTTCAACTTACCTGATATTTCTCTAAAGCAAACAGGTTTTAACCTTCCAGCTTACTGAGGTGCAGATAGTGCTGATGATATAATGGCAAATTCTCCCCATGAAGAAGATCAAGTCTTAGCTGGGAAATGCAATGAAAAAGAAGTGGCTTATCTCACTCCAGCTACCTTGGGGTCAGCCAGTAGTGGACCCACATTTGGAATGAAGAAGCTCCTAAATCCTGATAAAGCTTTTTCTTTCTCTTCCATTCTCACACCATTACATTGTGTATAGTGATCTGCCTTTCCGCGAGAAGTGCAATAACTGATACCACTCTCACGTTTCTAATCTGACATTTCAAACCCAAGATTCATTACAGTGAGAATTTACATGAGGACCTTTTATTCCAAGGAAAACTCAGGACAATTCTACAGGAAAGCTGGTTTCATTGCAAGAGGTTGGAAAATTTAATCAAAACATCTGATCTGTCACAATAGAGCCTTTTCTCAGTAACTTAATCCCTTTTATCAATGGCACAGGAAAAGTTCTGTATTTCACAGGATCACAAAAATTATTTTTTCCTCCTGCTTCAACTGAAACAGGTTCAAGTGCAGAGCTCTGCACACTGTTTCAGACAGCTTTCAGCAGTCTTTTGGTTTCATCAGAGGCCAAGGGAAACGGAAGGGAAATCTGCAAATAGGTGCCAGGAGTGACCATGGCAAAGAGCACAGCCCATGTAGCTCAGAACAGGAGCTTTGGGATGGAGACTTAAGAATATGGGGTCAAGAAGGAAATGTGCAGATCACAACAGCTTTAAATTACAGCAGCTGCTTTCAGATTGCCTTCAGCCCCAGCAAACAGCAGTCACGTCCATACTCACAAAGAAATAGAAACTCATTGGCAATGAGAGGTGCTGAATTAATTTGAATTCCTTTTGATAAAGATTTCCCCTCTTCATCTGATTACTTGCAAGTCCAAACATGTTTAACATGAGTAAAATGTGATTGTTTTCCAGGGGATCTTTTCAAAACAAATGTTCCACATGAATATTTCAGACAGAAAGAAAACATGGCAGTAATTTGGCCCATATAGAAAAACAGATTTCAACTTCTCAAAATCAAAATAAAAATGTTAACATTCATGAGAAATAGAGCTCCAGCATGGCTATGTAACCCTTTTTTTTTTAGCTGATTTAATGCTTTTGGGTGGAAGAGATAAATTAGAAATGTAATGTGTCTCGTTATGTTTTTAATATTTTCATTTTACTGCCATATTGTATTTCCAGATATTGTAAAAAAACAACAGATGAGATAAACATGTAAAAGGAAAAGAAGACATTAAAATTCTACTGTTCTCTACTACTGCAAAGAGCAGTGTGCTTAAAACTTTTCTCTTTTTTAATAGATGATGACCCAAATCTTCTCGAGTTGGGCTTTGTAGAGAGTTGTGGGAAATGCAGTTCAGTAAAGGACAAAGCTTCCTAAGAGGCTGCAGATTGCTAAAGAGCTGTGAAAACTCAAAGAGGGTTTAAGCAGAGCTTCCCTACTGCCTTTGATGTTGCTGTTTTCTGTCCCACTGAAGTGAGGGTTAACACTGAATTTGTTCTTTTACAAAATGAGTGTTTTTCATATTCATAAAAACATCAGCATTAACGTGCAGCAGGAGTTGTATCAAAATCTGAATGCCCTGTACTCAATTGCAGGTGAAATCATGAACTTTTTTTCATTGTTATTAAAGTGGTGCTGCTATGTAGACATAAATTAGACTAAGTTTCTAGGTAGAGTGAATTTAATTCATTAGACTACTTCAGCACAATCTTTCATGCACAAAAGCTTTTCTTCTGATCTGCTTGGGACAGATCAGAAAATTTATCTGCTTTTTCAATTATATCAATTCATCTAGTAAAGGCTATAACCTCCACTCCACAAATCTTTAGTTATCCATGGAATAAAATAGTTTGTTTCAATAGTTTGTTTCAATATCTAAACTTGCAATCATCTAAACAATAATCTAAACAGTGTGCAAAGTTTGAATCTTTAAAATCTCAAAGCACAATTATTGCAAATCCTTAAAATACAATAGCTACTCAAATACTCTTTGTGTAGAGGAATTAGTGAAGCACTGGATAATTAAGAGTACATTAGGAATATTGTTTCCAACAGTATTTTTATTCAGAATTTAATAGAATCTTCCAAATTTGCATACTTTGCTGGGAGTAAATAAAAAAGCAAGCTTCAACATGTGCAATTGAATGCATAAAATACACATTTATAATAAAAATCTAGATCTCTGTGGGGATTAACTAGGGCTAGTTGTAGGTAATTAAATCTTTAGCCTGAGTTCATTTAAATATATGGAGTATTTATAGCAATAACTACACTTAAGAGATTCCTGTAAACAAATTCTAGTAAATGCATAATTTTTTGCAATATAAAAGCTTAAAAAGGATTATATGTTTCTAGAAAAAACTGAGACATAAATTAAAAAGAATCAAGGAAGGAGTTGAAGCTGTTTTTGGAAAGTAGGTGGACAGCCCTTAATAATAAATTAGCCCAAAATTTCATTCAAATTTGTATGCTTCTTTTGTTTTACTAATACTGCTCATATCTCAATGCAGGGCATGGTCCTTAGACCTCTCAGCGATAACAAGTGGATTTTATGTATCTGACATACCAGCTGAATAAAATAACTGTAAAGTAAAATATGTTAAGCCATTCTGTAGATTTGTAACACAGTAATTTTATGAAAATTCAGGAAACAATTGGCATCTCCAGTTACATTGTTCCTCTTCAAGTGTTTTTTAGACAGTAGTTTAGGATCTATTTACTTATAATGCAGACTTCTGTGGTTCAGTCCTGTTAATGTAAATAGCTCTGACTGTCATGGCAAAGATTGCACCAGTTCAATTCTGACTTCTGATGAAATTCAGTAGGAATTAAAAACCTGCTCTTTCTGTGCCATCCTGAGAGTGCTCTCTAGAATGTCCTCAGTACCAGGTTTTAGTTATTGTGAAGGAAATGTATGTTGAGAACAGCTCAAATGAAATTATGCACATGCAAAGTACAGAGCTAGTGTTCAGATTAGTCACACAGATTAGTCTCTGTGTTCCTAAAATTAATGATAGTTCGTGGGAAAAAAAGAAAAATGCTACAGTGTATAGTCATCTTAGAGTAAAGTGTGCCTGCCCATTAGTTTGGGAAAAGTTAATCCATATACGGCCACAGCATTTCTTCAAAAGTCGCTTGCAGAAGGAAAAGTGGAATTCCTGACAGCAGCCTTCTATCTATTGCCTAAATCTGGCTGGAGCAGCACTCCAGGCATGTGCCTGACAGTGGAACCCCAGAGCTGGGTTTGAGTTTCTTCATGCCAGTGTCACACTAAATCAGGAGAATGTGCCTTTGATGATACTGTTTCCTTTTCCAAAGAAAGGAAATGTCTTTTTTACCTGTCCTTGGAAAGCTCCGTGCCGCAAAGAAATCACTTATTTAATGCCATTGCAGTTTACTGATAAAATGAGGCTCTGTAATCAACTGTACTTTGGAAAAGAAATGGCAGAGGCTGATGAAAACACACAAGGCTTCTCAGCAGACTGTCCTGTAACCTGCTCTACTCAGCTGCGATGACGAATATCTTTTGTCACCACTGTGTATTGCTAATCTCTCAAATCAATGTTTCTGGTGCAGTAAAGCTTCCATCAGAGATCTAATCCTGCTCCTATTCAAGTCAGAAAGAAAAATAGAATAGGTTTGAGGCCAGTATATGCAGAGAGCTATAATCTCTGTAAATAAACAGACATTCTACTTGTAATCAATCACAGGGCAAGGAGCAGCAAATATTAGGGAAAAATACACATAATTTGCTTCCATTATTATATTAGGCCCATAATTTTACTGTATTAAGACTTTAAGTATATAATAGTAGGTAATACTGGAGTTGAAAGGACAGAAAATTGATTTTTGTCTATTGCAATGCTGCCTGTCCCTGAAGAATACAATGTGATAAGAAACTGCCCTGGGATTTGTGTTCAATCCAATACCCAGCCAATAACTACATGCACAATTTATTTATTTGTCTGATAACTTGGAGCATCTATTGGGTTTTGGCTCCTAAAAAATTGAAAATATTTTGCCTGTGTGGTATCGACTGGGAGGGTACAGTTGTGCATCAGATCAGCTCTGTAAGAGCTTAGCTACACAGTCAAAAATACTTCTTCACAAAAGTTAATGAGTTAGAAAGTTGAAAGAAATTTTTCTCAGCAGTTTAGTGGCTTCCTGTTCATGTATTTTTATGGGTTTTTAACATTAGGCATGAAAAATAAAGTGTGAGGCTGTTCTTGGTACACAGTTCTTTGACACATTCATTATTCATAGGCACAGATGGCCCATTTATAAATCACAGAAAAAATACCTAATGCAGGTATTTTATTTTTTACAAAACTTGATTCTAGAGAAATATTGACATGGCTAATGATGACTGTGCTTTCATTTCCAAAATGAGGAAAAACAGGTTAATTATGTGTACAACAATAAGCTCTTTCATTTTTTTAATCTTAGATGCTGAGATTTTGGGCTAAACATAAAGAATAATAGTCCCCAGCATAAGCTTGTCAGAATACACATTCTTTGCAGCACACAAATGTGTAAAAGGGATATCTACATCTTGCTTTCCTGCAAATAGGGGGGAGAAAAAAAATGTGTGTAAGAAGATATAATGCACAGTTTACAGGGTGAGCAACTCAAGCTCAGGATGCTTTTTCCTTCTTACTTTAAAGTCTCTCCTTCTTTTTTTTTCCCCCGGTAAATACAAATGAGGCACTACCATCTAAATACTATTGCAGCAGCTGAATCAAAGTCATTTCCGTGCCTCTGAAATGCTGATGTGAGGTGGCAGAGCTATCAATAAAGTTGGCTGCACACAGTTTAATGGAGCAAAGGCAGCCTTGGACAGTAAGGAATAAAAAAATCATGAAAGTACCAGAAAAAGAAAAAAAAGGCCAAGTGACAGCGTAGCACAAGTGGGAGTAGGGTGACTTGAGCCTTCAGATGTTTGGGTGAAATATGGAATTTCTTTTCATATATTTTCTGCGATTTGTAAAGAAGGCATGAAAGTAAATGAAGTAAAACAATAAATGCATATTCTAACATTTCAATACGTAGTGAGCCTGCTTCTCCCTCTTTGTAGGTAGATGAATTTTTGGCTTCATCTGTAGAAATCAATATCCAATCCAGAATGTCTGTGCACCCCTCAGGATACAAATATTTAATTTATTATTTAGTGCAATTTCATAGTGATGATCCTTTGTATCCCAGACAAGTTGTTTTAGACTGTTCAACATCTCATAACAATTTATACTCAGACTGTTACATTTCTTCTACCAATAATTTCACAGAATGTAACAGTTCAGAGGAGCCAGCATTCGTTTCTTTTAAATCTTCCTCCACAAATCAAATAATTTGTTGTGCATTGACAATTTATCTTCAAATACATACTTTACAGAAGGTCAGAAAAATGGTTATCTGTTTCCAAATGCTGTAATTAGAAATAACAACCACAACATCTTTTTTTGCACAGCAATTGTTTCAGTAGTTTGCCATATGTAAATTACCAAGAATTTCTCCTTTGACATATTGAAGATTCCTTTCTTCTGTGACCTTAACATCTGTGACAAGTCTAATGAAATTCAAAATACAGCTTGATGGAAGAGAATATTTAAGAGACTGTTTTTACTCTGTGATGCCTCAGACAGGGATCATCGTAGAATCTTTCATAAACTACTTACTGTAAGTAAAAAATCAGTAAGATTGATTTGATTAGATCAATTAATTAGATGTAGAGACCAGATTGTTTTACAAGTTTTATTTAATATGCACAAAGACATATTTTCTGCCAAATGAATCATAGGAGCACTATATTTAATTTAGCCTTACAAAAAGGTTTCTGGCATTTTATCCTTAGAATCACAGTAAACCCCCCCAAAACTGATCAGTGTAGCTGATAAGACTGCACAGCATTCTAAAAAAATCTCTGGGCCTCCACCAAGCATTCCAAGGATGCACCAGGATTGTTTTGGAAGGTAATCCAATAAATCCTATTGGAAAACCTGAGTGGGGAAGAGGTTGTTTCAGGAATTTTCTCCTCACAGTAAATAAATATTGATATTACAGTGTATATGGTGGTAGGAAATGCCATGGCGGTGGATCATAATAAGTCATGGAGACAAGTTTTACATGCCACAATTCAATAAATAATTTAAAATTTTGCAGTTTCTGTTATTTTAAATTGACAAAGCTTTATATGCTGTTGTTATTGGTTTTATATTGAGGAAAGTCACACCTTCCTTTTAAGCAGTTAAACACTTTTTCTCCATGGATTCACATTCAGGTTTAGATAAAAAACCTTGGAAAGTATTCGTCTTCATATCCAAGCTGAACAGTGCAACTACAACCTCTTTTCTTTTAATAATGGACATAAACAAAATCCTGGAAGAACACTTGCTGGATTAAGCCTGAATCATGTCCCAGATAAAACTCTTACAAAAACCCAGGCTGACTTGCTCTTGATGCTGCTCTGGAAAATATCTTTACAAGGATTTTATCTTCCTGCATCCACTGTATTTCCCAGGAAGTGCCATGTCTCTCTGTAATATGTGAGCCTTTTAGCTCGCTGTCTTCTGTACCCTCTAATAAATGTAGTGAGGAACAGTTCTTCCTTTTGAAACACATTTGATGGGAATTTATTCAGGGGATAATCTCAGCACTCCTCTACCCACTCTAAGCAACATTTCAGCCTTTGAAGCAGCACTTGTCCTTTTGTCAGACATCAGGGGTACTCGAAGGCTTGTGGAGGAATCCTTCACACAGCCATGGCTGATCCATTATCCCACCTCCTTCCCCACCCTGTGCTCTTCCATCATTTCTGAAGAGCTGCCCTCATGACTGACCTCTCTGTTTGATATCAATAGATGTGTTATCAAACATGCTGAAAACATCTAATTAGAATAAGTACAGGTCCTTTCACGGAGAGCAGATATTGTTACAGGCAACAACAATGGAGCTGGAGTTATAAATCCCTGAAATCCATCTTTTGCACCGCTGGCAATAAAGCAGTTTTAAGAGACGGCTGTTTTAAGGGATCTGTTGCTTCAGGCAAACATGCTGTTTCATGGGCAAAGGCAAAACCTTCCCTCATATTCTTTCATGGTGAGCAGGGCAGAGCCCTCATTACAGAAATTCCAGTGTCGTCTTAGACAAGCTGAAACAGAGTGATAAAATACATGTTTCCCACTCCCTAACCTCTGTTCTTATCCTGCCAATGTTACATGAGATATAAATAAAAGGAAAATGTGCATTAAAGTGCTTTGCAGTGTTGATTTATGGAGACTTGTACTTCTCCTTCTGTAAACCATCATCCTGCTTGATGCAAAATGGATGCAGACTTTTTTCTCTTCTTTTTCCAATTCTGTATCTTAGATGAAAGCTACTGGATGTATTTTTAATTCAGAAAGTGCCTTTTTGAAGTCCTGTCTGTGTTTCTCTTTAATCTCTTTTTATATTATTTTGTCTGATTTTTCTATTTAAAATGTAAGTCAAAGTGAGGCAGTGTACCTATTCTGTACTTTTACATGTTTCCAGCCTCTTCCCTGCAGCTGTCTTTTCTGCTACATTGATGAAGAATTTTTTTCTTTACCTGCCCCCATTTCTGCTCTTTTTAATCCTGGGATGTGTCAGTGTAACTCTTTTTTATCTTCAAGAATTCTGCTCTTGCCCAAATGCTGTCATGTACAGTAGGACTCCTCTAAGTGTCTTCCCTTGGCTGGATATAATTTTTTTTCTTACCTTCTTTTCTGTTCTTTAACCAGTTCTGTTCAATATTTCTATCCCAAGTTGATTGCTTACTGCTTTTAGCCTAAGCAATTCATCACAAAGTACTTTAAAACTTTCCTGCAAGTTTTTTGAACTTTCTGTACATAGATGTTACATATTTTGGTGGTTACCCCTTCAGTAGTAGAGGATAAAAACTCTAGGTGACCATATCTGCCTGCATGATCTAGATTTCAAACTGGGGATGCTTTATTTTATATGATATTTTTTTCTATTTCCACAAAGCCAATATAGCTTTGAATTTTTTTCATACCATCTGGACAAATTTTCCTTTTGGTTTAGTAACCAGGATAAAATGTAGAGTGTGGCTTAATTTTTTTATGCTTATTAAATATGTAAAACATAACTGCCCTAAATAAACCTAAGTTTCACTGTATAATCCTATCTTTAAATCGGTAGCTTTGCTTCAGTAACCTTGAACTTTGCTTGAGTAGTTACTGCTGCCAATGGGCAATGTTGTGTTGCCATTATTAAATGAAAAAGTAATTTATTTGATAGGAAATGGTTCAGCACAAATACTCAATTGGTTGAGCTCTGCAGCTCTGCAGTGAAAAGTTACTCTCTCGAAAATGTGATGAGCTTCTGAGCACCAAAGTGTTTGCTGCTGCCTGCAGTGAGGAATTTATGCAACTTGAGTTTGTGTGAGCCCTTCCACTGAAACTAAACATTAGAGGTAAATGCATATAAATATATGGCTTTCTTTCTTTTTTCTTTCTTTTTTTTTTTTGGTGGGCAGATATAAATAGAACATTTTAATTTTTCATATCTCCTATATATAGCATTCTACAGTAATTTAATTCACTGAAAATTAGAGTCACCACACTTGTTAACACCCAGTGTATGCTTGATTTGCTTAGTGTAGAACTGGGAAATACAGACCAAAGATGCCAATTTGTTCCAGAGAACACAATGTGGGGATGGTTTATTAAACAAAGTGGATTTGCTGTCAACAGGCACACTTGAGTCACAGTGAAGGTTAGCTGAAAACTATGTACTAGCAGGAGATACTGATCCTCTGGCAAAGTAGCCAGACTAACAAAGCTGCATGGAAATTAAAGACATAACAAGCCTGTCCATGATGGAATTGCAGCAGACAGATGTGGCCACAGTTTTATTCCTGTTAAAGAACTATTAGGAATAAGTACATGATCAAAAGAGCAGCTGTCCAGGACAGAAACTACTCATTTGGTGTCTGCCTGAGAGAGTTCTTGGTGGAAACATCTGAGAGAAAAGAAACAATTTAATAACTACCTTCCTCCCTTGTCAAAAAATAGTGTTCAAGTTTCAGTAACTGTGCATCTGTTGTTTACCTCGCCTTTCATGACATTCTCAACAGATGAACTCTGCTAGGAGAGAAGTAGGAGGAGGATTTACAGCGTAAGGAATCATAGAATCCCAGAATCATAGAATCCCAGAATCATTTGGGCTGGAAGGGACTTTTAAAGATCCTCTAGTCCAACCCCTTTGCAATGTGCAGGGGCATCTTCAACTCCGTTAGTTGGGTCCGAGCCCTGTCCAGCCTGACCTTGAGTTTCCAGGGATGGGGCATCTACAGCATCTCTGGACATCTTCTTCCAGGGCTTCAGCACCTTCACTGTAAAAAATATCTACCTCAGAACAAGACTGTATCTACCATCTTTTAAATTAAAACTACTACCTCTTGTCCTTTCACAACATGCCTTGCTATAAGTCTGCCTCTGTCTTTGTTCCAAGTCCTCTTTCAGTATTGAAAGGCTGCAGTAAGGAGGAAGTGTGCAACCGCATAAGTTGCCTAAATTCTGACGTGAGAGTAGCTCTGACATGTTCACCCAAAAAGAGCTTTGATCACATCTGAAGCAACCAGCACTGCTGCATTTGCTTAAATATAAAGCAAATAAAATGCACTATGGTGTCCGAAAAAAAGACTAGGAAAAGAGCACCACTCCCATACCACCCCTCCCAGGAAAACAGCTAGATGTAATGTCCAACTGCTTCTCTTCTGGAAAAGGTTTTACTTTCTGGCTGTAAATAAATAAATAAATAATTGCTTTTATTCAGCACAAAAAAGCTGAAGTTGCTTTTAACCATATTCTTTGTTAACTGTGATTATGCTTCTCCTGTGACTGACTAAGAAAATTAGGAAATTTGTCAATGACAAATGATGACAATAGTGTTAATCAAGATAAGAATGCATAGTCTGGCCAGTGCCTTTTCTCAGAAGAAACCAGTTGATTTCTAAAATCCAGGTAAGAACTATCTAAATGAACAAATGAGTGAAGGAAATGAGTATTGAAGCAAACACAAAATCTGTTTCATTGCCCAGTTTTAAGTGATGCAGATAGCTGGGAGTTGGGTTGTCTCCAGTATCTTGTGCTCCTTGGAGAAGAGGGCTCTGTCAGTATGATGGATTTTTTAATGCTCTGCTCTCCTGCTCCTTTCTCTTTGGATTGTCCTTCAATTTAAGGTTGTTAAAATAAATGTCCCTGTTTTGCCAACAACTTCGGCTGAACAAGTAGGGAATGCTTTGTCCATCTTAATAAACAAGGACACATTAGGGGTGTAAAGTACAGGCAAATTGCCAGTGTCTGCAAGTTACTGATGTTAGTTTGTGTGTGCCCCCTCAGTTGTCCTCTTTTATTATGTTAGCACATTAAGCTCCATGAAAAATTTCCTAGGGTGAAATAATTTATTTGTGACAGCGATGTCAAATGGATTGTTTGGGCAGATACATCAGTGATTTAAAAACAAAACGTGGCCATCAGCATAATCAGTTTGGAAGAGAAGGTGCAGCAAAAATGTCGCTGTTTTCTCCTCCCACATTTACCTTGTTTGACTTGCTAATTTAATCATTGGTGCTGAAGCCAGGGCTCAGATATTCAGTGGAAGAGGTGAGTGTTTCCCACTGATGCTGTTAGTTAAAATTTCTGCCTGATTTGAATGTAAATTATGAAGAAAAAAATCAACTAAATGGTTGGTTCATTCTCCAGTGGGGAAGGGAGGTTGTTCTACTCACCAGGGGTATGAATTTAATAAAGAGCTGCTGCATTAAGAGCCTCTGTAACCAAGTTCTGGTTTTCACTGACTTGAGAGGGTTTTACCACTACTTCACGCATAGTTTTATAACATACACAATTATCTCAAGATAAAAACACTGTGGCACCCTTCCCACTTGGCTTATGCTTGACCATCTTTGAGTCGCAGGCAAACTGATTTGTCTTGCGTTCCCAGCATGTTTATTCTAGAAAAAAATTATTTTGAAGAGTGAGAACAAGGAATTGTATGACTGTAGGCAGCAGGCACTGTTGGGCAGTGGTGTCTGAATGGAGATACCCACACTAAATATTTTCTTGAGTATTCTGTTGCCAGTTCAGAGATGAAAATCATACACCACTTGGCTGGAGTTATTTGGTAATAAACATAATAGAACCATGAAGTTGTTCTGAATTCATGGCTTGGGCCTGCATTAATTTTCTTGTTCATCAGTGTTAGAAGGTGTATTGAAATCACCAGCATTGACTGCACTTAAAAATACAATTTTTGTTGGTGAAGGGAGGGATGCAGATGCTGGGAAGGGAATTATTTTCACACAGGGAAATTGTATTTTGCTTTAGAATGAGAGAATCAATAACTCACAATCCTTCTTTACTATTCAGAAATGCAAAGCTTATTGTTAGTCACTGAGTTATTATATCTTTAGAACTTCTGGTGTTTTCTCAGGACTCAGATGTCATTTGTTAAACTTACTGGCCAGGATTTCAGATAAAGGCAGATATGCAAAGTATATTAAAGTCTTAAGGAGCTGATGTAGAAAGACAAGCCTGTGATCTTTCAACAGCATTCACTCCAAGTCTTCTTAAAATTCTCTTAGGAATCTCTACATTTTTCTTTTTGAGAATTGAAATGTGAAAAACTATAAATATTTGAAATGTTTGATAACCTACACTGACCCTATATCTAGAACCTGCAAGCACAGTGAACTTCCATATACCTGATACAAGCTTAATTACTCAGGGTTTTTTTTCCAGGAATTAACAGACATGCAGTGGAGCTTACTAATGTATAATTTAGATCAGTTAGCATACAGTATGTGTGAAATAATGAATGGACTTTTCTTATTCTTACTGTGATGATACACATTTCCCTGGTGCTCATCCTGTCACTAATTCCAAAATTTCATGCTAGGAAATGAATTTTAATTATACAATAACTCTTAAGATGGCAGTCATGTTATTGGTATCCTAGCTTTTCTTTCTCTCATCTCTTTCCTCTCTCTATTAAAAGAAAATAAAAAGAAAATTGTGTAACACAATATGTCTAAAAATTTTATATGATGTTTAGGCAGAGCTTCATATTTTATTTCTCTGCTTATTTATTCCATCTATTCATCTTATTAGTAAAATATTAAATAATACATCTTTGCTGACATACTTGGCTTTATTATTTCACTATTACTCCTATGGATTTTCATTTCAAATAATTATCAAAACTGTTTAACAAGGGTGAATCTTGTCCTATTCCAGTAGCTAAATGGTATCCTTTGGGTAAAATACCACAGCTCCTGCCAGCTTTTAAGGTAAATTTAAAGGTTTATTCGCCTTCTGGGTCAATTTGGCAAAGGATCCAAGGGAAGGAGCCTCAGCCTGGAGTTGCAGCCACCAGGATATTGCATGTTCCTCATGGGGGAGGATGTCCAAGTGCTTCCATTTAACAAATGCTGTGGCCTTGTGACCCACGGGTGGCCCTGCAGACACAGATTGTGGGGATCACTGCTTTAAAGGCACACTGCTGTCACAAATACTTGTTATCTGTGTTTGCAGAGCTAGCTCTGCTCACAAAGCCTTGAGCTGTCAGGCACATTGAGGTCAGGATTAGCTGCACAACTGCTTTTTGTTGCATCCAAACCTTTGGCTTTCTGGTGCCTTTGCTAATGAAAAGTGTATTTTTTGTTCTACTGGCCTCTCACAGCTGTGTTTGTTTTTGCTTTCCCAGTAAGAAAGCAGAAGTTGCCTACTGACTTCAGGAAAATCATAAGAAGGTTCAATGCAGCTGCTTTTACCTGCACCAATAATTCTTACTGTCTTAAGTAATTGAAACTTAATTTGGATGGGCATGCTCTGGACACTACTGCCAGTGAGCCCTGAAAATTCCTTATTTTCTGCTACAAAATTGGAAATGCAGAACTTCTGTCTCACTCTGCAAGCATCTAGCTGAGCTTTGCTTTCTGTCACAAACCAAATGTGCAATTTTCCTGTCTGACCAGCTGGGACTCCATCAACTTGCTCATGTATTTTCCAGATCACAGTTCTCTCCTTGCCTTGTGTTTGAGTCTCACTGTTTGGAGAGTGGCCTGTTACCATGAAGCTTTAATTTGTACTTCCTAATTGCATCTGTAGTGATTTTAAATGTTGATACTTGAGGTAGCAACAGGCACATACTGTAAGGGGAGTATTAATGAGTTACTACAGGATGCAAACTTTGACAAAATGTATGTTTATGAGCTTATAGAATAATAGGTGTTTTCCATTTGTGGCTTGCATTATTTGGCCAATCCTGTAGTTTGTCTAAGACCTGACAGCCTTCAAAGCTTGGTAGTTCAAAGAAACTGCCCCGATTTTGTCAGGATTTCAACAAACTCATAGGAGATTTAGCACCACGGCAATTATGCTGCTGTGAGGAGATGAGCAAAAGCACATACAAAGAGAAGGGGCTGATTTCCCCTGTCAAAAGGCCAAAAGCCTCATGGATCTGCAGTTCCTCTGTGTCTGCTGAAAACTGAGGATCACAGAGGAGCAATGCAGCCTTTTAGTGGCAGGGGTGAGGCTGCAGTGGTGCCTCTCCAACCTGCAGGTCTGATTTGCTGACCAGCTGCAGCTGGGGTCATCAGGGCAACTGCTTGCAGCTGAGGTCATCAGGGCAACTGCTTGCAGCTGGGGTCATCAGGGCAACTGCTTGCAGGTGGAGGTCATCAGGGCAACTTCTTGCAGCTGGGGTTGGTGAGGTCATCAGGGCAACTGCTTGCAGCTGGGGTCATCAGGGCAACTGCTTGCAGCTGGGGGTCATCAGGACAACTGCTTGCAGCTGGGGTCATCAGGGCAACTGCTTGCAGCTGGAGGTCATCAGGACAACGGCTTGCAGCTGGAGGTCATCAGGATAACTGCTTGCAGCTGGAGGTCATCAGGGCAACTGCTTGCAGCTGGAGGTCATCAGGACAACGGCTGGCAGCTGGGGTCATCAGGGCAACGGCTTGCAGCTGGGGGTCATCAGGATAACTGCTTGCAGCTGGAGGTCATCAGGATAACTGCTTGCAGCTGAGGTCATCAATTTACGGGTCATCAGGATAACTGCTTGCACCTGGAGGTCATCAGGATAACTGCTTGCAGCTGGAGGTCATCAGGATAACTGCTTGCAGCTGGCCACGCTCAAAAAACAGACATGAGGGGACAAAGGAGCGTGAAGGTGGGTGTTGAATTCAGGGAGAAGTTTTCTATGTATGGAGAGGTGTTTTTAGAATATTATTGTTATAAGAAGCAAAGCTGACCTTCCCTTCTTGGAGATTTTCTTCAGGCTAGGTAAGTCCGATGATTTTTGTAAGGAGAATGGTGTGTTTGTAGGTATTTTTCTCATATGTTGTTGGGCTTTGTGCTTTAACTTTCCTGAGTGTGTAAGTGGCTTCCCACTATGTTTTTCAAGATGCTTATAAATTTTAATCTCAGTTTAGTTACGTGACTCATTTGTGAGTCACTTGTAAAGTCTAGCTGAAGGTCAGCTGACTTCAGAATTGATGTGTTTTTATGTCCTGTGAAGATATATTAGCACTTCTTATCAATCCTTCCTGTTCTAATTTTGTTTTTATTAAGATTGTAGTAGTGGCTCTGTACTGCAGTTCAGTAGGTAACAGTCTGGATCCATCCTGAATAAATTCCTACTAAGGTTCAGTCCATGCTTCATAGAGTTCATAATCCACTTCTGGCATAATATTCCTGTCCTGCCTGCACAGAGGGTTTTTTTTTTTGTCATTTACTGAATGGGATTAAAAAAAGCCTTTCTTGATGAGAAAGGCTGAATTCCTGAAGCAATTGCTTTGGTTGGTAGCCTGTGTGAAGTTCAGCTAGAACTCAACTGTGTGTGAATACAAGCAGGCAATACTTCTGCTGCTGAAGTTCCTGAAATGATGTCAATATCCCTATTTAATTAGTGCCTTCTGATAATTTTGCCTCTGTGACTTGTTTTTCCTAGCTAGATTCTTTGCCTTAGCTGGAGTAAAAAATTCAGCAGTGAATTCGGTTAAACTATACTGTTCTACTTAGTTCTGGCAGTTTTGAAGTGTTTGTGCAACTTAGCAACTCCTTCCTGCCAAGCCAACTTGGTACCTTTTAAAATACAAAAACAACTTTGTAAAAGCAGCTCTGTACTCAAGGCTAACTCAGGTGAGCTGTTTGCCTGTTTTGAGGAAAGGAAGGGGTAGAAATGCTGAGTTTTGTGTGTGGAAGACCTGAGATGGAGGCAGGTTGAGGAGCACTCCCAGGTGCTGGATTGGGTTCCAGAATAAAAAAATCAAATCTTATGCTTTTAATTATAATTTTATGAAGCAAAGCACTCATGAAATTGGCTTCATCAAAGCATTTCGTGTCAGCTCTTCTGGTTTCTGGAAACTGTCTGAACTTTGGAATACTTGCAGTATTTCACGTGCCACATTAGTAAATGTTTTGGTTTTTAAAATCCCATCACAAGCTGTTTTCTCACCATCCTGAAGAAGAGCAGTTGGGGAAACTGGGAAAATTAGTCCTGTTTTGTGAACAGTGTTTCAACAAGGTGATTGCTTGCAAAGAAATAATGAATTTCTAGCACAATAGTAACTGCTGAGTGTTTTCCCTCTTTGTGATTTACTAAGAAGCTCTGACAGGGATGGAGATACAGTTATTTGTCATGGTTGCAACTGAAAAATAATGCATAGAAGTTAATGTAAAAATTTTTTGTGCATCATTTTAACACTTGGATAGCTCAAGTAAATAAGTAATATGTGGATAATTAGCAGAAAATAATGCAGGTAATCTATATAATACTCTAGTCCTGAAGTGGGTAGAGATGTTTAAAAAGTAGGATTAAAATCTATGAGAAATTTGAATGTTGAGCTACCAAGCATATTAAATCCTATAAAGGATAAAAAGACCAAGCTATGAATATTTTCACATAATGAAAAGTTTACAGAAACATGTAGTGAAAAGCTCTTTCCCATTTATGTGCTTTAAATATTTAAGTGATTCTGCATATTAATGTAATTTCCCATGGTGGAAACAGCATTTTCAAATTAAAATTATTCTTCATGTTCTTCTAATTTAGTTTTGTCAGAATCAACCTAAATAAGCAGGTTTTGTTTGAATTGAATAGTATTTTCTAAAAGGGACTTTAATTGGTTAAGAATTTTTATGGTCCTTTTTCTCTCCTTCTTTTAACACATATAGTCCCAACAGTTCCATCTGGTAGTGTTCTGCTAATTATGGGCCACGTTTCTGTGGAAATTTGAATACACAAAAAAAACCCCAAAAACCCAAACAAACCACTTCTCCTTACACAATTGTAAGGTAAAATGGCATCAGAGTTATCAATCTTTTCCCATATCTGCACTTTTCTTACAGTTCAAATAGAGATCTTGTGTTCTTAGAAATCTAATTTGTTTTTTATGTCCCTATGGATGACTTCTATGTGTTATAAAGACATTTTGCACTTCAGAGAACAATACTGAAGTATTTTATGTAAAAAAACATTTATTTTTTATTTGAAATGTGAGTAGCCATTTATAATTCTACTTAGCCTGCATGAATAGGAGTTTGGGAAACTTTCTTAATGTTAAAGCAAAAGCATGAAGAAGTTGAGACACAAAACCTTCAAAACTCTTAAGTTTTGATGACTTGTAATGTTCAAGGGAACTCTATATTAATAAGAATACTGTGAAATATTTACTTTTTAACACCATTGGATTCTCAATAACACTATTAATAAATATCCCCAATTACTTGGCTCAGGGAATGACTGCCATAATAATCAGAAAAGACTGGGTTTGTTGGTAAAAGAGGCAACAGCTTATGAATCCCCTGAAGGAATGCTTGAAGAAATAACCCTTCATTGACTTGCTGGTCTGGAATTTCAAATTTGATCCATGCTTATAAGAAGACTTAACAACTCCAATCTAAAAAGCACATTTTGGGGCAAATTTTTGTGCTGTTTATGAAGTTATGACAAAATTTTCATTTACTCTCTTGGTGTGAGGATGTGTTATTTCATCTAGAATTTTAGAGAACTGCACCCTATTACAGAAACAAAACTTGTATTTCAAATAAACATCAACAGATGAATTTAATATCAGACTAATAAGAAAATAAATCATTTCCTAGATGTTTCTGACAGTGAAAATTGGCTCAGTGTTGAGTTTAAAACTTTCTAGTCCGTAGTTTAGATTTTTTTTTGCTGACAAACATACACTCGGTATTGGTACTGTGACTCTATCCTTGTCAAGTTGAAAGCTGTTCAGTTTTTTATTTTCTACCCAAATGTGCTCTCCAGGATACTTCTCCACAGAGGACTTTATACTCTTTTACCACAGAATTACACCAATGATTGTTTCTAAGTATTAACTTATTCCACGTTGGATTTCAGTATTTAGACATCCTAAGTACGAAAACTCATTTAGAACTCAACCCCAAAAGGCAATTAGTGTTAAAACTGACTTGTTGCATTTGTGTGTTTGCATTTGAGTGAGTTGCAAGTGCTAAATCTTCTCTGTCCAGCAGCTAAATAACAATGGCACTTGTTTGTCAGCTGCAGCCATGTAGATGTTCCTGGTGTGGATTTTTATGCTCTCTTAGCCTCTTGAAGAGTTTCTGTGTTGTCAGCTTCTCAAATGACTTATACCTGCACATCATCAGCTGCTCTAACAATCAGTTTTTCACTTCTGCATTAGTTAATGATTGTGATGTGGGATTTCTGTGACATCTGGTGGGCATGAGGCACCAATTACTGTTACCAGTTGTCACCAATCTCAGTGAGGCTTGCATGCTCTGGTGCCTGTGACTGCCCAAAACTCCAACCCTGAGTCTCTGCTGGGTTATGCCACCTTCCCTTGGGCTCCAAGCTGCAGTTCAGTGTTCAGATCCATTCACTGCATCACATCCTGCCGCCCCAAGACCACCAAGTCAACCCTGCTAAAGCTTTCTGTTGTATTAAAAAATTTAAACATGGAGAACTTGAGCTGCCGTTTATGGATGAGCCATTTAGAGCTTATTGAGTTTAAGTAATAAAGGATTCATAGCTTAATAAATTTCCATTTGCCTTACACTTTACAGTATGACATAAAGACAAGCTTGGAAGATGTACTGAACTACTCAAATCAATTGGGATTAAATGTAACAGAGTGATTCATCGATTCACAATGGCAGTTTCTTACCACCCAATAAACTTTAATTTGCTTTTCTGTTGTTTTCTCTGCAAATGATCAATATTTAGAATATCAGGGCAGCTGTGGGGCTTAGAAGATAAGTATTTTCTTAAGGGATTCAAACCTTTTTGTGGAGTTTTCTTGTCATATTGTTCATTAACCATTTGATTTGGTACCTCTATTTAATGCCTATAATTAGCAGTTAAGTATGCATAATGACTTCTAAAGATACCTGAAGAACTGTTAAGCTCCTTTGGGACACTGCAGTAGAAAACAAGTAATAAATTAGGGAAGAGGAGCCCAAAACAATATCAAAGCACATTTTATGTGCTCTGGTCATATATGAAATACTGTGCTAGGGTTTGAGATGTTGCTGCAAAGGGATGGCTCATTTACGACTTTATGTCATTGGAGTTGTCTTCAGTGTGGCTATTTGTAAAGAGATCAGAAACTTCTTTAAGGAAAATGTTGAGATAGAAAATGAGCATTAAAAAGTTGAAAAATTCAGTATCTATTCAGGACAGTTGCATTTTTGTTTTGCTTTAAACCTGCCGAAATTTCATTCAAGGATTTCTTGGAGAGGAAAGGAATCTCTGAGGTCAAACTCTAGTGCTGTTCTGTTACCACAAATATGTCTCTCTCTTGCAAGAAATGTTTTTCAGCTCCTTTTGTATTTTTGTCTAACATACCTATTCGTTAGGTCTATTAGGCTAATATGTGGGGTTTAGATTTCTGGTTGTCTTTAAATATGAAATTGGCTTTCTGTGTTGTTGTGTTGTATTATAACTTTGTTCCTCCCAAATGAGCTAATGTAGTTCTAAATTTATAGGAGTTTTATGACAGAAAAGCATTTAAGTTATGTAAACTAATATTCAAAATAGCTTTAAAAAATCTGGTAGTAGGAAAAGTGGACTGTATTGTAAAAGGACAATGATTTTGAAGCACTTTTTTTAAACACTAGCCTTCCTTTTGTCTTATTTGACTATAAACTTTTTACTGTAAAATAATTAAAATTAAAGTATACCTTTAAGACAAGCACTTATTGTTAATTATTTCTTAGCTGTGTCCATTCTAAATGTGCAAATATCTCAGTAAAATGCAAACAATTCTGTGGAAAGAGTTGGAATGTAAAGAAACAAAATGCTGAGTGTGTTGCTTCAGTACTAATTACCCTTTAATTCCTATTGCTTTTACATGTGTTTCAGGAAACCTAAATTTTAAAAATAAAAGTGCAGCTTAATCAATATTCATCAGTGTAATAACTGTAAAGGATTGAAAAATCTTAGTTGAGTATTTTACTTGTGATTATTTTTTTCTTCTTAAATTTGTAGCTTTTTGATGTTGGATACCTTAGTGAGAGCATTTGAACTGTAGTTCTTTGGTAAAATAATGTTAAAAAGTAACTTTGTTTTTACCATTTTTGTGAAAAAAAAATTATAGTCTGAAATAAAGTCTCATCTAGAGAGTTCATTTTTCCCAAGGAACTGGAAAATCGATTTATTGCTAATGAAAGCCATAGGTAGGTATTAAGGAGGAAAAAGTGCCACCTAAAGTTTGTCTTGGATATGCTTTTAATTACACTTCATTTGTTTCATGGTATTTACATTTTTAAGTTTCTCACGTCGCAACTTTAAAATGAGAAATGATCTTCCAACACACATAACTTGAGAATGGTATTTCTAACTAGTATATCATGTTGTTAATTACACTGTTGTTGTCTATTTACTGCACATGCCATGTAGTTACCACAACTCTCGGTGTATTCTTATTTCCCCTCTACACTTTGCAAAACCGCAACAAAAAGGGAGATTGCAGTGAAATGCAGGATTTGGTTATTACTGTGTGATGTATTGAGGATCAACAGGCAGTGGAAGTCCATTCCCTGGTGGATAAGGCAGAAGGTAAAAGTGTCACTGAGTGACTTTCAGAGGGATTCTCCACTCTTCCTTGATTCCATTTAACTGGATATTGATACAGCTTGTTAGGTAAGTTACACAACTGATGAGAGAAATGGAGTATTTTTATTCATGGTTATCACAAAACATCATGAATGCATATTTAATATTAACTAAAGAGAGACAAGCATGCTCTTTAAGTCCCTAAGAGATAATGGCAGCATAGGAGACATCATTATCAGTAAATTAAACATACCTGGGGATGTTTATTGGAATAACTTGCAGCTGGTTTGGAGTGTCTTGGCCTCTGGAAGAGGGTCATGGTGTGCAAACTGCATATTAAAAAGGGCCTGTGGAAAGGTTTGATTTTTTTTTTTTTAGCTCTGAAAACTGTGCCTGGTAGTTACCTGGGGAATTGTTCAGATCACAGAATCACAGAATGCCCTGAGCAGGAAGGGAGCCACAAGGTCCATCAAGTTCAACTCCTGGCCCTGCACAGGACACCCCAAGGAACACACCATGTGTCTGAGGACATTGTCTAAACACATCTTGAGCTCTGTCAGGTGCAAAATGTGCAAGGAACCATTCCCTCACTATCTAATAGTACAAAAGAATGTTGTCTAATAGTCTATTAATAGAAAATAATGGCTCAATCATATGCCAATGCCTGGCCATTTTCCTGGACACCTCATTTACCCATTTTGTGGCTTCCTTGGATATTGAAATGATGAACTACTTAATGGCTTTCTTGGATATTGAAATGATTAACTACCTTTAAGCTTTTTTTGAAGAAGCTGATTCTATTCTGATTGATAAAGGGCAATGTTTGCTGTACTGGAAAACCCAGAAAGCAAGTTAGACAATTAGTAGCCAGGCTAAAAGGCTCCAAGAAAAGGGGCTGCAGCCTAGGATGTGTAAGGACCAGCTGGGGGGGTGGAGTGGGGCTTGTTCAGCTCCTCTTTTCCTGGGGAGGAAAAGGCTCAGGGGACCCAACTGCAGCAGGGAAGTGGCCATGGCCCCAGCTTGTGGCAGTGGGATTCTAATTGGACAGCAGTTTTTCCCTGTCAGACTCTAAAGCAGTGTCGAGGAGAGGTAGTTGGATGCACATCCCCAGGCATCTTCTTCTGTATTTGCTGTATATTTGCTTTTATATCTGCTGGGTAGGTAAGGTAGTAGTAGACAGCTTCCAGCTGTCCCTTTTTTTGTTTGTTTGTGTTTTCTCCCTCTCTCTTTCCATGTAGCACTGCCTGCCACCACTGCTTTTCTGCAGCACAGTGAACTTTTTTAGGAAGTGGGAAAACTGTGACTCCATGTACTGTGGTAGATTGTAGAGGGGGGATAACTGTACTACATTAAAAAGTACTCTTCGGGGTGATAAATAACCTGTATGAATCTTGCTGAACTTATGTTGAGTAAGGCCTTTTAGGCAGGCAAAAGGGGCACCTTTTAATCTTTAAAAGTAGATATTGTTATATATGTACTCTATACTGGACTAGTAGACTCATATGTGGGCAAAATTGGATCCCAGTGTATTAAATTGAAAATTCAGGGGCAGCATGCTGTGCAACCTTTTTGTTTTGGAGTATTAACTCTGGATTTTTGAGTAACAAGATCATAGCACTTGAATCTTGGAATGGGGGAAAGGAAGATATGTAAGAAAATTTCTGTAGGTATTTAACAATGTTTTATCAGCTGTTTGCTTGGGATTGTGGTTATTTTAGTGCAAAAAAACCCAATCATAAGGCAGTGTTAATTGCACCTTTAAAAAATTCCATTACATTTATAAAGTGCAGCTTGAAATACCTTCTGTAATTAGTACTGAGATAAAATTAGTAAAGCTAAAATCAGATTTCTGTGAACACGTATCAGATGTACACACCACATGTTTCTTCAGGGTGGAATGTCTTTATTCAAGTATTTCACCGTTCAGTTCTTAAGTGTCAGACAAGCAGAAGGATTTGTTTGACTTTTTTTTTTTAATTTGTTTTGAGCAGGTGTGCTTTAAACCATAAGCTTCAGTTTCCAGCTTTGCCACAAACACGTTTTACTTTTAAGATGTTACCTGGATAAACCATCATTTAGTTCTAACCAGTAACTTTATTCTGTAACTCCTTAGCAAATAACATAAGCTTCTATTAAGCACTGGGGATTTTTGTGGGGGATATCCAGAAGCTTTCAGCAGGCATGTGACATAACAAATATTTGGATTAAAAGTATATTTCATGCATTCATCCCTATCCCAGGTTACTTGCAATATTAATTCCTATTATGGTTTGCAGTATTTTTGTTTGATGTTATTCTTTCTATGCAAATAAATCACTACTGACTTGTAATGGTAATGAAAACTCTTGAAGCAGGATTTTGGTAACTAAAATGAAATGGTTCTAGATTTATTTCCTAGGGGGCTCCCTTGTGGACTTGCCTGTACTGGAGAATAAGAAATGCAAATTATGGATTCCTTTAACCATTTTACAATTTGACTGTCATTGCTAAAGACATATTTTGGTTTTCATTACTTACAAAATTTCCATAATTGGAGGAAGTAATTCCAGAATCAGTAGCTCTCTGTTAGCAGCAGCAGCTGAAGATGATTACTGGGGAGTAGAGACATGTGAAATGGAGCAGGGAAATTCAAGCAGCCATTGAGAAATTCTGCTTGTGGCTCATCTTGTCTTCTATATTCTGTTCGGGAACATTTATTTTAAATAAAGGAGCAATACAAACATTTTGTCATTCTGAGGAGCTGTGGTTGATGCCTTACTTTGTAATATAAATCCTCTACTAAATATACCTGGGAAGTCTATTTGTGTTTTGCCACTGGAAAGTACTTTTTGAATGGACTAGAAATAAGTAGCTGACATCTGAAAGTATTTCTGTTTAAAATGAAAAACATGGAAAAAATATACTTACTCCTAATATTGGAGACTATTCTACTTGTAGCAGTGATGTGGGAGGGAAGAGACAGGCTCTGACCAGCAATTGAAATAAAATTTTTATCTTTTAATAAATATACTTTTGAGGAGTAAGGCATGGTTAGGAACAGTATCTCTACAAAACATGGAAAATAACTTTTTTTTCTTTTTTTTAAGAAAAAAAGACAATTCTCATTAAGGGTTGTAATCTTTGTCATGGATGTGTATGAGTGATGAATCTGGAAGCTGGGCATGAGCTGACCACACTGCTCTTGTTAACACAGTAAAAAAAAGGAATAGAGGAGTAGTTTTTAGTGAAGGCTTTGTGACTGAAGGCATTTGTGGAACAAGCATCGCTTGGTGAACACTGGGAAACTATTGCCCCGTGAAAAAAATTCTGGTTTGTTTTCTGGTTTTCCACTTGAGTGGTAGAAAAATCAATGGGCCTATCTGTATTTTATCAACTTGCTGTGTTACAACAGTCCCAAAGCTACTTTGAATATGGGTTTTCCTTTCTTTTTAATTTAGAGCAAAACCTACAAATATTGAAAAATAGTTTGATTTGCAGAGGGACTTGAAACCTCTTTGCTTGAGCAAATTCTGCTCAAGTTTTGAGTTGAGCTTCACCATCCTTTTGAGATCTTCATCTGGATCTTCTGAAAACTTCTCTGCAAGTATGAACATTATCCCAGGCTAATCTAAGACTCTAGAACACGGATGTTATTGTGTGTGTTTTTGTAATTTTTATGCACAAATGCATATTTTGATATGCCCTCAAGAGTAATGGCTTATTTAAATCACATGCTGTCCATTTTCATGCTGACTGCTGTCACAGCAGTTCCCTCAGCATCCCATCAATTCTGTTCTCATTTTCTAACAAAATACCCCAATTTCAGAATGTACTAAACTTCATCTGTTTCTCTTGCCCAGTTTATTTAGCTTATAGATGTGTAGAATTTAATTATAAAACTAAACTGGAATATGAGAATATGAGAAAAAGGCTTTGATAGTACTATCAAATTTTAATAATGAAATTAAATTTACAGTATCTCAACATAAATATTTGATCATCTGTGTTGCATAACTTGTTGCATTGAGGAAGTCATTAACACCAGGTTGTGAATGCAGATGAAACACCCAATTCTGTAAAAGGCTTTATTAATCAGTAAAACACATTCCAAATTAATTGGATTGTTAGATCATACCATATTAGCCAGCTCTGCTAAACAGCCTTATCTTTGTGGTTGGGAGAAATACAGAATATTCTTTGTGAAGGCTAGTAAAATATGTTCCACAGGAAATAAATAAACATAAGAAAAGTCTGACAAATTTTGAAGAAAGTACCCCTCTCTTCAAAAAATAGAGGGAGAACAGACTTTCCCAAACTGAAAGCAAACTCAGATGTGTTGGCTTTGAGACTGTAGGGTGTTTTTATTTGGGGGAGATGCATGCAATCCATTAAAGAAGATAGAGGCTGTAGGTGCACAAGGACACTTGTAGTGATTAAGTTCTGAATTCTGCACAGTTCATGTCTTCTGATTTTCAGATTTGTTTTTTGTTTTTGTGGCACTTGTGCTTAAGAAAAAATGAAACTATTAGGTAACTCAGTCTGAAATGCTCAAATAGTCTGAGATTACTTTGAAAAATTCCAGTGATGATATAATTGCTGGGATTTATTTGGCTTTAGTGTTACTCTTGTACTTGTTTTCTGTCCGATGGTGGAGATTTATGGTCCTAAAGGCACCTCTCTGTGCTTTCAGACTGACCTGAAGCATTCTGGTTTCAGCTGAGGGAGAACTGGAGCACAAAGAGGTTCAATTTGTTGCCCAGTTGTTGCAGAGGGATTTGGCAGCACGAGCAGGACTATGTATTTCCTAAACACTAGTTGGGCTCTTCTATCCCCAGTGCCTCCTGTGGCTTTCAAAAGGCTGCTGTTGTCCTGTTGCCACATCTCCCCAGTAAAGAATGAGAGAATATGACACACATCTGTCTTTTAGTGCAGTGGTTTGGGATTTCTGTTACTGGAAACACTCAAATTTGAAGGCTCCATCTTTTTCTCCCAGTTTTTACAAAACTGGAGCAAATAATTTATGTTTTTCATCAGTAATGAAAAAGTTTTCACTGCAAGAGTGATATGAGAACTAAACATTTATTTGTATGTTTCTTGGATTTTACACATTTCTTAAAACTGGTCATTATAGTCTTTACAGGCTGCAGTGTGAAGGACACCATAATTTTGAATGGGGGGGAATGCAGGTGAAAATCCAGGTAGATTCTGCGGGTGTTGAACATTAAAGAAAATTTCTGTGGATTCACTTTTGAGAGACATATTCCTTGTCTCTCAAGGAATTCCATATAAGGAACAGCTGCAGGTATGCACTGACAGCCCCTTGCCCCAGGCAAATCCATTAAAAAATAAGAGTGGTAAATAATGATTTTTAACAGTGAGATGATTTTTTTCTTTCAGTATGTTTTACATATGAATAAAGCATTTTTACTAGAAGACTGGACTGAAAAATAGAACTTTTAAATAGAAGTATTTTACCTTTTTCCCAGTCTGCATCAGAATACCAATGCCTCCATTTAGTTTCATTATGCAGAATATCAATTGCAGTTTTCTTACACTGTCAGAATTTAAATTACCAGAGGTCTGCAAGATTAGTCCTGCCTGGTGTGCTGAAGTGTTAAGCATGCTCTATTTAGATGGCCTGCCTTAAATTTCCATTTTTATAGGCATGCTTCTATTATGGAAAGTAAGTAATGTTAATTTCTAAGGGTGGGGGGAAAAAAGGTGTAATCTTCTAATAAAATCTGTGATTGAGCTTGTGGAGCTCAGGGTGGAACGGTGTGCAGCCACAGGGCCAAAAAATAAAGCTGCAATGCTCTTCTCTCTAACCTTCCTCCTCACCTTCACAGATGGAGCTCAGCAAGTTTAACCCCCCCAAACTTTATTACCCGTGCCCAGCAGAGTAAAGGTTGTTTTTCTTTCTCTGGCAATATTAATGACTTTCAGCTGACTGCATTTTAATTAAAAACCCCAGGTAGCCTCTCTTGGCTCAGCACAGGGCAGTGCTGGCGTTCAGCATCTGCGGGCTCTACCTGTGCACACACAGGAGCAGCAGAGTGAGGGTCCTTCGTCCTTCACTCTCTGTGGGTTGGTTTTTTGGTTGGATTTTTTTAGTGGGGGTAATATCAGACACCACTGGGAGGCTTTAATAGATGTGAATTCCTGAGCTTTTTGAAAATTGAGGGCAGAAAATGGTCAAGAATTCACTGCTGCAACAAGTGCTATGTTTAGCCCTTGCAACTAAGAAATTCTTGTTCCAACAGTTGTTCACGCAAACTCTGCTTGTGCGTGGACAAATGCACGCCAACTATTTTCACCCTCATCCAAAATGAAATGCCACAGAAAATACCATTTCAGGTAGCTGTTGTTAATTCTGTGTGCATGGAGAGGCCTCGAATGTTCATGTTCTTGCTGTGAAAAGTTCTGACAGCCATGCCCAGAGTGTCAAGGCCAAGGCTGCATGAAAATATTTATTAGCTCTGAAAATATTTATTATCTGAAAATATTCATTGGTTCTACATGCCTTACGTGTGTTTTAAGCCACCTCTGGCCGTGAACTTAAATATGAGGATAGTGTAAGGCAAAAATATGATGCAGTATGCTCTCTTTTGCACAGAAGAATAAAGGCAGACTGGATCAGACTTTCTTTTACTTCCCACTGTGCCTGGGAAACAACTCTCTGAATTAGAACACCCATTTGCTGTTTTATATAGAGGTGTTTGCTGGAAATATACGTGTGAATGCACTGACTTTAATGTGAAGGGAAAGAAACCTGTGGAAAAGATGCTCCTGGGACAGTCCTAAACTATTATTCATCTTTGTTTAACCAGGTAGACAAGAGCAGAATTGGAAAACCATGAGATTCAGCTATGCATTTATCTGTTTTTCCCATCCAGCCAAATCAAGGCTCTTGTATTGTTTTCCTTTTTTTTTTTTTTTTTTTAAACCCCTCCCCTCTCACTCCCCTTTTCCTCTCGAACTTTACTGTGGTTTTGGGTTGTAATTTTGGTTTTGCAGGGGAGCCTGGAAAAAAATGATGACGATAACAGCTTGGGGCGTATTCTGGATTAGTGGCCCTACTCAGTTCTTAAATTTCTCCATGACTCCATCAGTGGTGATTGCTAGGGATAGGATGTTGAAGCAGCTGGGGCTTTTCACTGTTGCTGCTCACTATTCCTGCCTTTCCTCCACCCTTCATCACCTGCTATTTTGCTGTTTCTCCTAAACTAATAGGAAGAAAATATTTAGATTTTAAAAAACCCTCTAAGATTAAAATACTGTTGTGTAATACACTTTACATTTGGTGTAAAGAAACTTTAAATGGCACAAGCACACTTACAGAAAAGGTTGAAAATGGGTGAGCTTCCTATAATTGTCTTTTTAGTGCTCCTGTGAGCGCAAAGTTCTTTTCTTAAGACTTTATTTGGGCTGCAGTCTGCTTTATGAGTCTTACCAAAGATTATTGGAGAACTTTGTTTCTTTTAAGCATAATAGCAATTTTAAAATATAATGTTGCAAGTAAGCAAAAATTGAGTTTTAAAAGCTAAAAGAGCTGGCCAGTGGGTCTCAGTTTGTGTTAAATATTGCATGCACTGCTATCGATTCATGACACTTTATAGCATAATTGTTGGTGTTCTGGTACAGCTTTTCAGCAGAACAGCAATTTTAAGGGCCAAATGTTCTTTGGGAAAATAAATTGCTGGGAAAAGCAAGAATCTGTACAGTTTCTTGCATAACTTTATTTGACGGCACCATTTAAAATAGCATAACTTTACACAGATACATCTTCTGGTTCTAAGTACTCACTAATTTCAGCAAGGCAAGTCCTGTCAACAGAAAAAGCCCACATAAAGAGTTTCTGCACACCAGAGCTTATAGGTTTACTTTCTAGATGATCTGCTGAAACCTAAATGGTGTTTTGTGAAGCTGGTGGGAGAAAAAAGTATGGGTAGAGACAAAATAAAGACTTAAGTCCTTAATTTCAGAGATGCCAGAAGTGCAGTTCCCAATTAAGTGGGGTTTTTTTTCTCCTCACTTTTTTAAAATGTGTTTATTTAAGCTTCCCACCAGAGCCTCTGAATCACCTCAGCTGACTCCAGAGCTGTTGTTGATGTACAAAAGATCATGTTTTTATTCTTGTTACATTTGCTACCTTTGTAGTGCAGCATGGTTTTCTTCTGGGTGGAAAAACTTTCATAGCAAATATAGCAAATAGTTCTCCCCTATAAGCTGCTTTAAGTGACTTTGATCTGAAATTTTTAGAAGTTTTCTCATTCCTTTCTAATACTGGCTTCAAGTGCCTCTATTGTATATATGAAGTTGATACAGGAGTATTCCTACGGGAAAAAAATTATTAAATATGTGACATTATAGTGAGGAATTGTGTCTAATTTCAGGAAATGTTTTCTACAGAAAGTTGGACTTGCAAATCTCAACTCATGGGAATAACTTTAATCTTATTTAATCTGTGAAGAGAACAAAAATATAAGACCCTACTCTTGAAGTTTTTAAATTCATTCTTGTGTATTTACTGTGGTTTTGTCAGCTTGAGGCTTTAGTATAGTTTTCCTTTTTCTGTTTCAATAGCACAAGTGTTACATCAAGGCTGACAGTTCATTCTGCACCTGTCTTTTGTTTTGGTTACTCATCTCTTGGTTTTGTATTTACAATGCTAAGAATAAGTATTTCTAGCTGTGGCCAGAACAATGAGCAATGCAGCAGCTCATCAGAGCATGAAAAAAGTGATTGCTGTCAACTGTGGTCTCTTTCCTCCCACATCAAAATCACAGGTTGTCCCAAAACTTTGATCTGATGTTTCTAATCTCCAGCAACTCTGAAAGGTGAACTCGAGCATACCTAGGTTACCTGAAGTGATTAATTGGCCTTTCTGAAAAGTCACCTGGTTATTTTCAGAAATCAGTACTCAATAGTGGAACTGAAATATAAGTGCAGATTGTGGAGTGCTGTGACTGTGCTGTTACACCCATTTTATTGCTTTCCTGTTGTTAGTGGCAAAGATTAATGAAATTTTTATAAAGTTGGATAGAAACAAGAAGGGAAGTATATTAAACTACCCCAGCTTGCTGCACACTAATTATTGTGTCAGATCTCATTAGAAAATGGATGCACACACAAGACTCTGCTTGCTTATTTTAACACATCTGCTTCAAGAAAGGACTCTGCAAATTGGAGAAGGGTGTGCAGGTCAATATTCTACATATGTCAATTTACAAAGGACATTTTTGCTTCTAACTGTCCTTCATCTCATGTTTCAGCAGAAGAGCAGAGTAAGAATAATTAGGGAAGATTTGTACTGTGTTTGGGGCAGTGGTGGGTGGGAAAGGACTTCAGTTCAGCACGCTGTACTCTAAGAAAACTCTTATTCTGGCATGCATGTAATTTCAGTAAAAGTGATTATGAGACTGTGATTAGCAGATAATAGAATTTAATAGGTTTTCATATGCAAGCCTCTCAAATGGGGTAAACAAAGGCAAAAATCTTGAGAGAAGTGTTCTTGTGAGAGTCAGAGCTTTGTATCGAACGACAGGTATGTTAGAAAACTGTGCCCTCTGTGTGGCTGTAGGCAATGTAGCAAAAATAACGTAAGCATTTGTACACGAAGTTGATAGAGTTTATTTCAGTCAGTCATACATGCTTATTGACTGCCTACTCCAATCTGCATGGTTGGGATTGATGAGGAGGACAAAAATGTGGTTAAGGAATGACCAATTGATCTGTGATGTCTGTGGTTAGAAGGTTCTCTTCTGTCTCCTTTTGGGTTGCACCTTCATTCTTGGGCAGCCTCAGTCCCTTGCCCCCTTGTATGCAACCATGGATCCTGCAGCTGCTTCATCTCCTAAAGGCTCCTGCTGTTCTCTCTGGAATAATCAGGGTCTGTAGCAAGATGGTGTGTCCCAAGAACTCGCCCCAAATATGAAAATGTGAAAGAGTCCAAGTTCTGAAGGTTACAAGGTGATGTCATAAAAAGGGAGAAGTGTTGCTCCTGATCACTTTTCGTTTCCATTGCTAAGAGGGAGTTGCAGAACTCAGATTTCTAGTTTGGTCATAAGCAAGTAAGGAAATTATCAGGGAACTGGGGGTATTGTGTTTCTCCATCATTAATAATCGCCAGTAGCAGAAAGTAAACAATAATGTATAAATGTCAGAAAATGACTAAATGGTTATCATACATTGAATCATTTGATGACAACAGTTTATAACTGTGGTATATATTTTGCCTCTAAAAAAATGGTAGTTAAATGTAGTCACAGCTGTGGTCCCCAGGACAGTTCTTGGACTAAGAGAGGAACAGAAAGATAAAAAGCTGAACGTGAAGTTGTCTTCATCCCTTTTCATAGAGTTTTGGTTCTTGTCAAACCTTCTAATTTTTCAGGATGTATGTTCTCTTGGTAACTGTCAAAGCTGAATTTTGCTGCTTTCTTCCCTGGCCCTGTGAATACTCCAGCATTTACATTCTAGAAAACTGAAGGTCTGTTAAAAGCATAATTTTAATAATAAAAAACCCTAACAGAAAAATTTAACTCATTCTATAGAAAAGAGGTTAGAGGTTAAAGATTTTTAGTAAAGTTCTTTAACTATGGCCTGCTTTTGGTGTTTTGTTCCTTCAATGATATTAACCTAACTTTTCATGAAAGCTTTTTTCAGTGCTTTGTTCTTAGATCAGAAAGTTCTGGAACTATTTTAAATAAATGATACCTTCACTGATGTAGCACAGCTTATGTGTTGTTTTTTAAAAAAAAAAGCTTCTAGTGTCCTTCATCAGAAAAATACCTGTGAAGACACATGCCAAGAAATCTTTTTCTTCTTTTTCCTGCTCTGAAATGACAAACATAAATGGTTTTTCCTTTAAAAGGACATCCTGCTGGCAGGTGATATATTAAGTAGAGGAACTGGACTAACATCTCAACAATTCTGTTCAGCTGTAACTCAATAAAGCATTGGTCTCTTAGGGTGAAGTTGGTTGTGACAACAGAGAAAGTCCTCAAAGATAAATGTGCAAGGTGTAATCTTTGGGTAAATTATAAAAGAACCTGACATCTGATTTGACCTCTAGTTGACATTCCATGACCACCCCCACCAGCTGCAGTGATTATCTACAGTAAGTTCCAAAAAAATCTCTAGTTTTAGTTAGGGGGAAAAAGCCTTATTGTGCTTAAACACTGAAGTCAGGTGCTACTCTTGCAATTGCAGTATCTGGAAAATAAAAGGATAATTATCAATTCCAAAAGGAAAAAATAAATTTAAGCCAACAATAAATAAGCTAAAAATTATCAACATATATTTAGGTACCTCCTTGATCAGGACATGCTCTAAGCACAGAGTGCCCAAGTGGTTTGTGTCGCTTTATGTTTCAAACAAGGTTCTTTTGTAAAACCAGAGCCTATCCTACATATCTTGGGGAGATTGTGTTCTTCGGAGAAAACTGAACTGAAAACAGAGCAGGTAAATGTGTAACTCTCTCCACAACTCCGTAGGTTCTTTTCCTTCAGAAACCTGAACAGCAAACCTGTGGAAAATAGTACTTACTGAAGCTCTCCATGTCTTGTCATAAAAAATTCTTCATTAAAGTAATACCTTTTAGCTGTTTTCGAATTTGGGTGAAGCAAAAGAGATTGCAAACCTACATAGGATATCCTGACTTGCCTACCAAATAAACTGAAATATAGTCAAATGAAACTTTCTCCTTTCTCTCATTAGCTCTGCCACAAGTGGATTTACAAAATTATTTTGTTTTAAAAGTAACTGAAAATATGAGTAATGAGATGAGGGAGGCTGAAAGAGCATGGGAGTTATTACCATAGTTCACATCTTCCCTTTGCACATGCAGGATAACGTAGAAATGAGGAGATGTCTGGGAGTTTGTTTTGATGATGCACTCCTTGACTGCAGTGAATGGAGTGGGTTTAATGCCAGCTTATTTATAGGATAAGATAATTAAGAGCTTGATGCTCCCTCCATTTGTGCACTCAGAAATGGGATGAAAGGAAGGAGCACTGGAGAAGGGTAGCAAGATGTTTTCTTCCAGGACATTTTAACAAGTATGACTGAGCCTGAGCTCCCCAAGGAGACAGTACTACTTTACAAGTCCTCAGTAAATAAGTAATTACATGGGAAGCATGAACAAACTGATTTACTGGAAAACATTGGTAATTGTTTTCTTTTCTCTTCCCCTTTTGTTGCCTCTCTTCCTGACTTGGAATTCACAGACTATAAGGTTCATATGCATAGTTTTTGGTTTTTTGTTTTGTTTTGGTTTTTTTCCTCTCTTAAAAAGTACTGTAGATTCTCATTTTTCTGTCTTTATTTCTCAGCACGTTTTGGACACTTTGTTAAGGATGTTTGCAACCTGTAATAGAAGTTATTCCGCAGAGTTTTTAGGCTCCGTTTAACCTAGAAAATGAGTCAGGTTGTAATGCATGTAGCTGGAATACACAAGCTTAGGCATTTACATGCAAATAAACTGAGCTGCTACTGATGTTGTTATTCAGCTTGCTCCACTTGTAATAATTGGTTCTTCTGTTCACCTCTCAGATTTTATATCCAGAGGTTTTAGGCTCAGTTAAATGGCAGGATATGATAGCATTGCTTTTGGCTTTCACTGGAGTATATCAATATGATCCCTTGCAAGCCAATAAATATAAGTTTTTGCCTTTAATTAGTCACATAGCTCTAATCTTGGCTTTTCCCCTTTTGATCCTCTGCCTGGAAGGGATAAGTAGTTAAGAAAACAAATGAAGTCATGAATTTGTTATTTGTAGATAGTGATAACACTTGTTAGAGTGGTAGTGGAAGGCTGGAGGTGATTTATGAAAGATTCAAGTGTTCAGTTCTCCAGCAGCAGTTTGGTAACAGGCATTCCAGCCAGATGTGTGCCTCAGGAATGAGCTCCACTTCACCTGCCAGCACAACAGCTGGGGAGGAATGCAGAGTGGCTCTGAAGGAGCCCATCAGTAAATACTTAAAGGAGGACTTGTGCTGCAGGGGAGCTGTGCAGTGCCATCAGTTCAGCTCCTGTGGGTGAGTGGATGTCAGATCAAAGCATCCACACTGATACAGCTCCTCGTTACTGACACACAGCGTGCTGATAAAAATCACTGATCTGTCACTTCACCTTCCTCTTATTATCTCTAGTTTTGCTTCTTTAGTTTTATGGCTTAGCCTGAATTAATGTGGTAGTGTTTGTAAAGCACTCCAGAGATGAAAAGCCTGACATAGCTGCTTTGTGTAATTATTATTTTTAATTGTTTCCATTTGTATAGTTTCAATTAAAACCACTAATTGACTAGTACTAACTCAATAAGAAGTAGGGTTTTTTTTCTTAAAGAAAATAGACTTTAGGAAAAAAACGGGGAGAGATGGGAGAAGTGGATAGATATTGTTCTGGGTTTCACGTCATCCATATTTAACCTCAATGACTGCTTGCTAATTGCAGGAATTTAGATATGCTAATGCCCACATAAAGTAACCCTCTGAGATCCACTGCTTTTCAGTGGGAAAACCTGGAGTTTGAAAAGGTATTTATACAATTTCTGCCGTCGGTGGTATTGAAATGCTTTTTTCCCCCCCGAGTGACTACTCAGGAAATGAAAATGGGAAACTCTGAGTCATAGCCCTCTTTGTGGGTGCACATAGCCAGGACCACTGGTGTGCTGGGATTCTGTGCTATTCACTTAAAACTCCATTGTTTGGAGTGGTAAAGACAAAAAAAAAATCTTCCTTCTGAAGGGGAGAATTCAGAAATCTTCCTCCTGAAGGGGGATTTCAGATATCAGAATTGTAGGTTCAAAAGAGGGACAGCAAGCAAAACAGAACTAATATTTGGAAATTTGCACATTCAAGTCAGATTTGTGACATGATGCAATGTACAATTTTTGAAGTGATTAAGTGGTAAAAGCAGTCATTTGACTCAGTATGAGCATTAAGTCATGGGACAAACAAGGTCAGCTCTCCAAGTGAGGGCTGAGACAATCTTGGACCAAGTATCTCTGTCTGCCCTGATGTTGTTGTGGCTTCCCAGCAGGCCAATGCAGCTGGCAGGGCTGGAGTTCATGGGAAGTGCAGCTATGGCAGGAGGGCAGTTTATGGACCAGCATGGGTACCAAGGGGCTTGGTGAGTCAGAGCCAATGCACTGGTGATGTGGCAGCACAGGGCTGCTCACAAACACCCAAATAAGATTAACAGGCAAACTGAATTTGTAGAAATTTCTGAACTAGAAATGTAGAGATTGCTCAAGGTTTGTTATCTGGGTTTGTTTTGTTTTTTGGGGTTTTTTTTCAAGCTTGCTCCAGACTGTTTTTGCTGTGTTTCTAAACACCTGAGGACACACAAACATTTACCACGACACTATCTGTGCTATTTTGGAGATCCAGCAAGGTCCCCCAGGCCACATAGCTGATGCAGGCAGCTATTGTGCAGCATTACCAAAGTACCCAGTGGCTTCACTGAGCAGTGCTGTAACATTCTGCTCCAGTTACTCTGATTGCACGAGCAGCTCCCCGTATTTAGAAAATAGAGCAACACAGCAGCAAATAACTCTTCTACTATTGAACTGATAGTACTTGTTGGAGCTTGATTGAACTATGCCTAAAGTTTGATCCAGTTATTTCTTAGTTGTAATATATTTCTCAGTCCTTGTTTGTCTTATTCCAATTATAAAAAAGGATAAGCATTAACACCTATGTATTTTAAGTCATGGCACATCTCATTTACTAATTTACTGCTACATATAATAATGTATTAATAGGACAAGGGGGAGTGGCTTTAAACTGGAAGAGAGTTAGGTTTACATTAAATATGAGGAAGAATTCTTTTCCTGTGAGGGTGGTTAGGAAATGGAACAGGTTGCCCAGGGAAGTTGTGGATGCCCCAACCCTGAAGGTGTTGAAGGCCGGGTTGGATGGAGCTGTGAGCAGCCTGGGATAGTGGAAGGTGTCCCTGCCCATGGCAGGATGATCTGCCCATGGAACTGGATGATCTTCAGGGTCCTTTCTACCCTAGCCAGTCTATGGTTCTGTTGAGTGACCAAACTTCTTTCATCCACACATCTGTTATTCCACAGCAGAGCCCTGTGTTTCAATGAGTGTATCAGTTTAGTGCTGTTACATCCTTTAGGTATTCTTGGTTAATACCATAAATCTCAGCCAAGTGGGGATTGCTGGCCTCTTGTTCCCCTTGCCCTGCCAGCATCAGCATTATTCTGTGTTTTATCACAGCGGACTCTGCAGCTGCTGACAGCCAAATGTAGCACACAACTATTATGACTAGCTAGACCCAGCTCAATTCTAGCAGCAGATACCTGTAAAACCACTGGGTCATGTATTTTTTTATTATACTTCTTTTGTATGACAGAGGCCAGCAGACCGGGTCTCTGTTGCAGGTCCCAGGGACAGTGCACTGGCAGATTTTTGAAGGGCACACAGCAGGGTTAAGTGTTATGAGCTGTAGTTTCTTGAAAAGGTGTAGACTTTCTGCTCTCACTTTCCAATGTATTCAGAACTGAATGGATGTGTTGCATTACAAAGGGATAAGATGCCCCTGGAAAGGTGATCAGCAGCACTTTTCACCACTGAACTGTGGCATCTTTCACCACCTGCTGAGGTTTTTCTAGTGTATCACATTTAAAAAGCAAATTACATCATGGCACACTATCCTTGCAGATCCTTGATGCAAGTCATTGAGTCTTTTGTAGTCAATAATGCATTCAGGGAAACAATGGTCTTGTTCCAGAGTGCTGGGGATAGTGGTGTTTCATATGGTAGTGGTTGGTTTCAATTATATTTCAGTTTATAATAAACAGCCTTCATGTGTATGCATATATGCGTGAATTTCTCTTGGTTTTCTTCCCATTTTTCTATATCTTTCTTTCCTGAATGTACATTCTCATGATTTGTTATGGAAGGAATTATGTATTATTCTCTCTGCCTTCTGTTTTATACTTTCTCTGCTGTGCCCAGACAGTAGAAACTTTGTTCTGTGGGTAACTTTTTCATTGGTGCATTATCATACTCCTGTCTAAATTCTGGCCAGTCAAATAAATTGATTGCCTCACTAGTCTGAGCCCTCTATCAGAGTATATATTTTGAGATGTAAATATGTTTCTTGCCATGTTGGTCTTTCTTAAAATTCTTTGTTCAAGACCTCTGATGCCCTTTCCTTCTGGAACAGCCACAATTCACTCTCAAAGCGGGAGCAGGGCTGTCTTATTTTGACTGCTGATCCCAGAGTCCAACCCTGGCTAATCCCCAAGCGAGTCAATTGTTTCATGTATCTGAAGTTGGTCTCGCTTGAATTCCAGGGTTCATCTCCCAAATCTCACGAAATCCTGGTCTTGCTTGCCTGCAGAAAACATTTGTGTGAACCAGAACAGTTTTCAGAGCAGAGCTGGATCACCTGGAGCAGCTCATCTCTCAGTTGTTCAGTGTTTCATGTAAATAACAGAAAAGCAAGTCGCTTTTGGGTTTCAATTTTCAGTGGACTAACAAGTTTCTTTCCTCTGTTCTCTTATTTATATTGGCCTAATTATCATTTATTTAATCCTGATTTTGTTGTTTCCTCTAATTACGCTTATTTCTACAGCTTTTGAGGGGTTTGTCCTCTACTCTCATATTCCATGCCTATATAGAAAGCAGATGTCACATTTTCCTCTAAACCTCAGTTGTGATTGTCATTGTAGTTCACCAGAACTAATAAAGGTGTGCTACATATTGCTATTCATTCCCTATGCAACTTTAAATCACCTCACTTTAAATGTATAAACATAAGTAGTTCAATTGCTGTTTTATTTTGCCAGCTACGTCAACTTTTACTTGTTAGGACACATACTAATAGCTGGGGAATTTGGAATTTTTTCTGCCTTTTTTTTCCTTTTAAATAGGACATTTAAATATGATTTCATGAGTTCAGTGTTATCACTCGTCTTTGGAGGTTCTGAGCACCTATTTTCACATACATAGCTGTAGATCTTGGGAAAAGTGAAGGCAAAGAAAAATGAGAGTTAGAGGGAATGGGGGAAATAATAACTTTAACTTACAGCAACTCTGCATTTTTTAAAAATATTCTTTAGTCTTGCTGGTTTTCATGTCATTTTTAAATGCCAACTGTGCCTTACAATGTTCATTTCCTAAGCATAATAATTTGAGAGGAGTTTTTTTCCTGCAGTTCCGTTATGCAGTCTGTAGCTGGTTTTGCCTGAATGTCACTACAGCAGCAAGGTGTGTAACTGTGCATTGTCAGATGGCAGCTGTGCATGCCAAGTGCAAGTCTTCCTCCAGTGTTTCCTTGTTTAGACCTTTCTGATCTCATTTTTATGAAGATCACCTCACTGGAGATTAGTTTAAGGGAATTAAAAAAAAAAGAAACTAAAACTCTCTTTACTTTTACCATTCAGCTCGTTTCCATGGAAATGGGATCTATAAGATTGTCAGTAGTGAACAGCTGAGAGCATTCTACACATGTGGATTTCATTAGGTGATTCCCAGCTGAAATCTGGGTTGACCTAAATAAGTAGTAAACCATTCAGTGGGGTGTTTAAAAAAAAAAAAGTGATTTAAATATTAGAGAAAACACTGTATGCTTTCTTCTTATTGTCTTTGGGTGTGATAAGTAAGGAAATGCTTATTTAACTGTTCTTGGGTACATGAGTTTTGCAGACACGCTTGCAACTTTCTTCAGACTGTTTTAGAATAGTAGCAATTCTGTACAGCAAACACAGTCCATTCCTTTTACAGAATGGACTTTTTAACAGTGACCTGACCTATTTCAATTGGGTGTTTGTGGGAAATGAGGGATATATATGTCAGGAAAATTGCATTTCTACAGTTCAGGTTCACTGACTTTTCAAATGTCAGCCTATGTTTGTGTATAAGAAGTAGTTGACAACTACATTTCTGAAATTACCTCACTCAGTGAAGCCCACAGAGTAAACCAGATCTCTCTAGCATGAACCTTATATATATATTTTTTTTTTTTCCTCAGTTTAGAATGGAAACCTTCCTTTTGTTGCTAGATAACAAATAAGGCTTATCACCACTGAGACTTTGTCTTAATGGTTGTGTCTTAGCAGGTAGTAAAACACAGAATGACTGAAGTCAACAGGTTTTGTGTCCCAGTTTCCTATCCCATGTTATTTTCAGGCACAACTTTTCCTTTTAATTCTCTGTATGGAAAGCCAGTGCTTATCCCCATGTGTTTTGCTCAACAAGAAGTGATTTGTGTAGAATGTGTTACCCAATGTTGCCATTGTGTGCCTGATATCCAAATGTGTTGATGCTAACACACAGCCACAACCATTTCTTATTCAGGGTGAGCTAAGAGACACTGCTTAGGCATGTGCAAGTACAGAACTCTTCATTTTTAGAGAATTATTATTGGAGTAAAAGGATAAAGATAAGAGGGAGGGAACTTTTTTGCTTAGGATACAAATGCTGGAAAATCTGTAAGAGCAGATGGTCTCCTTGATAAACTGTTGAGTGAGGGCATGGGGTTAAGTAACCAGTACCCCCATCCCTTTTCTTTAAAATGAGGTAAAATATCAATAAAAATAATCCTGAGGTGTGCAAGACTGTGCCATCCTGGGCTACCAAACTGCTGCTGGGCTCGGTGCCTCAATAACTGTTATCTGAGATTAAGAACCCAATATTAATCCATCAATCAGTGTGACAGCTTGTAGGAGAAATGTCTTTCCCTACATGTGAAGTTTACATCAATATCAGCTCATTATCAAACAGACTTTTTCAATTGCATGATATAGCTACCCCTATTAATTGGAACAGCTTTCAGTCTGAATTATACTAAATGGTTCTTGCTGATTCTTTTAAATCTGCAGTGTTTTGGTTTAAAATAAGAACAGAAAGTTTTGGAATCAATGAAAAAATATTTCACTGTTATATAGCTCATACAAGATTCAAGCTATGTAATTTGCTCTAAATAGTGTTCTCTGTACAGCTGTTAGATAATAGTGAAGTTTAAACACAGAGGTTGTAAAGTAGCTTGTAGAGATAGGGAAACAGCTGAGACTTCATCTAACTAAAATCCTGGTGTGGTTTGTAGCCTAATCTCATGTGTTGTACTTGGGTATGACAAGTAATCTTGGCATCTTCTCTTTACCGATCTTCAAATTGTTCCTCTATTTTAGTGACTTACTCCTCCTTTATGCTACATGTAAAATGTAACCTCTTATCTATGCTCTTGTTTATTACTTTCTTCAACTGGAATTTTGAAGTCTTTTCTCCAAACCATATTTCTAACATGTCTTTTCCAAATGTCCTGGAACTCCAGATGTAAGAATTAGCTTTATGCTGCTGCTGCTCTTCCACCAGTGTTGTCAGAGGTTTTCCTAATTTGAAAGAACTGTAGTCCTAAAAGGTTTTGAAGGTAAAGCAGCACACTGGGATGGCTGAAGCTTGAAGGAGGTCTGAACTGTCAGCTTTGCTAAGCCAGACAACTCCTGTCAGCTTTTGTGCATGTCAGGTCAGGGATTTTGGGGGGAGCCACCACATTGCCTCTGCAAACATCACCAATGCGATGCTTCTGTTACTTGGTTTTGAAGTTTTGCACAACTAAAATGTTCATAAACAAAATTTAATTAATTAAAAGCTATAACATGAAATATGCCCAAAGGAAAACCAGTGTGTATTTGATAAATTGCTTGGCTTTTTGTTGTCTGCACCGAATTAAACTGTTGCCTTTCCTGACTGTTTTTATCCGAAGTGAAGTGCAACACTCAGGTAAAATTAGCAGCAGATTGTATTTCATGCAGGGAGACTGTGCCCGTGTCAGAGACTATCACAGAGTGAGTTCTGCCAGACTTTTCAGTCAATGGAAGTGACATTTTGGGGTGGTGGAAGTCCCCTTGTTTGCACTCAGTATTTGGGATGGGTACCTAAGAGCACATGCCAGCAAACCCTGTATTTATGATCATGCTGTGTTTATCATCATGCCTCACACAGCATGACCCAGTGCAATGACCAGGTTGAGATGCTTAATGTTAACCTTTTTCAAATATTTTATGTGTATGATGTTTGGGCTACTAGTTCTATTAAACAATTTTGTAAATTTTAAATGTTTCTCTTGCCTAAAGATGAATTCCTATAAAAAGGGAGATGTCAGCAGGCTGTCTGGGAGCACAGTGGAAAGGCACAGGCACAATGCATGCAAGATCAGCTTTGAATGAACTAAAGCACTGCTTACATTTGATCAATCCATTTTGTTTTATTCTTTAAACCACTCATTGAAGTGCTGAGCCTTTACTTTCCCACAGAAGTAATAGATTTATAATATTAGCTGCATAGTTAACAGCTAACTTTAGGACTTTAATTCCTAATTTCAAATTGAGATATTGATTCAGAGTGAATATACAAATATTCTGAAGAGAAGCTCCTGGTAGGGGGAGGAGATGTTGTATTTTTTTTTTTCTTCCTTAATAATTTTAGAGACAGTAGCATGTTGAGGCTTGCTTGATTTTAAGATGGCCTATGCCAGTTTGGAAGGCTGTTCTATATTTTAAAAACTGCATTGTTTTAAAACCACTCACCTACTCTTTAATTTTATGTCTGGTGTGGTGGGGGATTGTTTGGGATTTTTTTTTTTTTTTTTTTTTGTTCTTTTTGAGGCCTTTCTGGAGCATACAGCATAACTTCCTTGTAATGTGACTTTAATGTTGGTTGGTTTTGGTTCTTATTTTGGTTGTTTCTATCTGCTGCTTCCACCCTGATGGATCAATACCTCTGGAAGCCAAGCTAAAAAACCAGGTGGGACACAATAGTTTTGGACACAGAACTACAAGTTCTGTGTTTTGATAAGAAAACCTCTATTTTAGTGATACATTGATATTATGACTGCTCAGTAGAAAGCTGACTTGGTTACATTGAAGCTATTATTGGGATGTTGGTAATCTTTTTGAGTAGCTGATGAGGTAATAAGTTAAGTATTTGATATGAGCTTTTGATATAAAGTCCAAGTATATATGACCAGTATTTCCTTCTCTGCTAGTCCCCAGTCATTTTTTAACATTTCTATTAACAGAAATTTATTGTGGAGTTTCTGAAATAAAACTTCTGTGCTGTTCTGGAGATGGTATCTGCTTTTAACTACTGTCTTTCAACTAAACTTGAATAATTATTAATAATTAAGCCATAGATGCATATACCTGGGGCACATGTGTTTATCCAAATGCATAATACATCTTTTTCCTGGTTTTCAAACAGTTTTTTTTTTTCTTTGCAGTGGGATGCCATAACTGAAATGGATGAACACAACCGTCCCATCCATACTTACCAGGTGTGCAATGTGATGGAACCCAACCAAAACAACTGGCTGCAGACCAACTGGATCTCCCGCGACGCTGCACAGAAAATCTACGTGGAGATGAAGTTCACCCTGAGGGACTGCAACAGCATTCCGTGGGTGCTGGGGACCTGCAAGGAAACCTTCAACCTCTACTACATGGAGTCAGATGAGCCTCATGGGGTGAAATTCAAGCCAAACCAGTACACTAAAATCGATACCATAGCAGCTGATGAGAGCTTCACCCAGATGGACTTGGGCGATCGCATCCTCAAACTCAACACGGAAGTGCGTGAAGTTGGGCCGATAGACAAGAAAGGATTTTACCTGGCTTTCCAGGACATTGGAGCGTGCATTGCTTTGGTTTCAGTCCGTGTCTACTACAAGAAGTGCCCTTTCACAGTCCGTAACTTGGCCATGTTTCCTGACACCATTCCCAGGGTGGATTCTTCCTCGCTGGTGGAAGTGCGCGGCTCCTGCGTGAAGAGCGCTGAGGAACGGGACACCCCAAAATTGTATTGTGGGGCAGATGGGGATTGGCTGGTGCCTCTGGGAAGATGCATCTGCAGTGTGGGATATGAAGAACTGGATGGTTCCTGCCATGGTAAGAAAACATTGTTTAATTGTTCTCTTTTTAAAATTTTTAAGAGAAGTCTTCTATTTTCATACACACTTTGTATATTTTCTTCCACTGTCCACAATAGTTTCCCAATGACTTGAGAATAAGGTGCTTTTTTTCTGCAGTAATGATTGTAAACAATGAAATCTGAGTGGTTGCTGAGGCTTTCTGCTGTGATTCAACATTTTCTTTGTAGCAAAAAAGGAGAGAGAGTGAGTCCCTACCCATCTGTGACACAAATGACTCTGCTGTTTTGCTCAAGAGTTTTTCTAGATTGAATGGTGTTGGGCAAGCTGCACAGCAACCTTGGGTAATAGCGTTAAAAGCACCATGCATTGTAATCAGAAAAGGAAATTATCTTTATTGTCTGATCTTGCTGGCCTTAATTATCAAAATACACTCATTGCAAAGATATAATGTTGACAATGCCATTATTGGAAGCCAGAATCATTTTGTACATAAGGTCAAAAGGTTTCTCTCTTAATGGGATAAGGATTTTCTCTGAAGATTTAATGCTGAAAGAATTCCTGTCCATTATGCAAGTGAGTCATACACTAGATCTGTACATGAGCAATATAGCCAGCAGCCAAAGTCTACCAAAAATGTTTTCTGCAGTACATTGACTCCTCTGGTTTATTCAATTGGCAGTCTGATCTGCTGAACAGGTACCTTCTAAATGAAATGGAGCACCCAAAGCCACAAGATTTTGTGTATTCTTACCTGTTTGCCCCAAGACTTACAAATCACTGTTTTAGAAAATTTCAATCTAATGGAACTTCCACATGTTTTGAAATAATTTTTGTAGCTTGATGTCCATTTAATCATCCACAGTGAATTTAAATATTTGTGCTGTTTTTATCTACACAGTTTTTCAAAGTACATTGAATGTCAAGCCTAAAGCAAGCCCAACTGCGTGAGATGTTTTCTTAACTAAAGAGCGCAATTTAATTTCAGTAGTTCTCACTCTTCAGTGTATAAACCCTGAGAGGAAGGGCTCCTGACAGGGGGCCATGTTTGTGGTGGAGATGCACATCTGGACAGCTGGGAATGCATTTGTGCTATGGGGTTTTTTAGTGTGAGTGCTGAGTGTTGTGAACTGAACCGTGATTGCTACCTGTGTCGATAGACATCTTTCAGACAGCCATAATGTTCTATTTTGGGACTTTGCTGCTTGGCTGAGACATGAATAACAAATACAGGGTTTAAAAGACTTGTTGCTTGTCAGTAAATCTGAGAAAACTCTTTAACACCCATTAAATAAAAAAAAAAATACATGAGCATCATTAACTCTGAGAGAAAAAATTTAAACATTTACCTTGAGCTTGTTTTCATAGAAGCAGAGAGCTGGAGACTAGGTGAGGGAAGAGTAGAAGCCACTCTATCTTAGTCTGTTAAATTCTGATATATATTTATAAAATTTTCCTATCTTTTAGGTCCTTCTCCCAAATCCTAACCCAAAGCCCTTTTTCCCCTCCCATTCCCCTGCTGATGTTGTGAATCCAAGTCTCGAAAGTATCTTTGCACCATTCTGTCAGTGCTTTATGCAGGGCACAATCTGTGCCATACTCAGGAGTTAACAATTTCTTTCTTTGCATGAAAATAACAGTCAAAATAGTGATTTTGCATTTTGAAGTCTGTTCTGACAAGTCAGACAGGGTGGTGGGCAATAATTGCTAAGAGTGAACATATTTTTCCTGCTTACAAATGGAGTCAAACTTTTCTATACACCAGCCTGTGGCTCAGTGGGGAATAAGCATGTCATGGCAAATATGGTTTATCTGTCACATAATTTAAAAAGTAAATTCCTATTGTGATATTTTGTGGAGATACAGTCTCTATTCACAAACTACTGAATGGCATAAGCAAAGATATTCTGCCTTTGTCATTGCTCATAGTTTTGCAAAGCAGCAAGAAAGAATAAAAACAGTCTTTGATCAGTTTTACTACTGCTGGTAAAATCATAGGTTATTTTCAGCTGCCAAAATCTCATTTACCTGCTTCCCTAAGTGGGTTCATTTATTCAAGGTATGTCATCATGTTTATGCATATCCCTCTTTGTCTGTGAATCTCTCAGTATTCCCTGTCCATTGTATTTTCTTTTAAAAGCATCATTTTAGAGCCAAAGTGTCTGAGAAGAATTCCCAACTGAATTAAAATATCCATACTTGCTAAATGCATACCCCAATGTGTCTAGTTAGTTCAGAGGCATACTAATAGGGAATTTTTCAATAATTTCATTCTGTCTTCCTTTTCTGAAGTCAGTGGGAGGAAAGTGGCATTGGCTTCAGGAGATTCCCAGGTATTTGTATGTTCTGTACATTTGGGATAACCTTGAATATACCAATCTTCTCTAAACTTACTATGTAAGCAATCTCTCAGCCTTTGATTTGAATCTGCTTTCAAGGTTTTCCCCTCAAAATCCTGAAATACCAGCATCATTCACTGTCCTTGTGTTTCTTTAGGCAATAATGAATAAATTAGTAGCAATATTTGGCAATGTTAATCAGAAATAGCTCTGATATGAACTGCTGGCTTTGCTAATTCACTGACACCAGTCCCATTACCAAGTTGCAGCTTAGAAGGAGGAGCTGCTTTACAGGGTTCTGATAAACATCAGTTAAAAGTGGCTTGTTCAATACCCTGTGTTCTCTGAATGTCAGCCCAAGACAAGAGTTGGGCTAAATAAAGAGATTTATCATTTAAAGGGGTTATATCAGGACTTGGTGGGTTTTTTTATGTAGGAACAAACAGTCAAGACAAGGAACACTATATGAACTTTAATCATAACAGTTCACTTCTGTTTGGGCATGATTTAGAAAGAATTGGGTGACTCAAGTCTGACTCTTTAAAGATTTACCAAAAATTATCTGAATTACTCAAAGTTAGCAATTAATTGCAGGGAAAATTCAATTATATATAGCAAATACTAATTATCATAGTAATTTCAGATTTTGCTTTAGTCTTTAATCAATCAAACACAGTGCAAAAATATATTTTGCCAACCATAAAAAGTTTTTTCATCTTGAAGAATATTCTCAGGAAGCCACCACTTCCAAAGTGGGGGGTATATGTTAAAAATATATATCATTGAAGCAATGTTAAGTGTTAAAAATATAAACCAACAGGCACTGACAGACTCACCTGGTTCATTTTAATTGAGACAAATACAGTAAGAAGTGAAAATGTAGAATTCAAATTCTCTGACCTTGAGTTGACTGAACAACACTTCCTAGGGATACTAATGCCTGAACACATGGAGTTCTTAATTGAACAAACACTTCTTTCCATTATTCATTACCTGAATTTGCACTAATGTTTCAGTGTTAGGATTTCTACTTTGGCAGCCTATCTTTGTTCTTCAGCCCTTCTGATTCAATTAAAAACTACTCTCATTTTTCAAATATGATCTAATCCCCTCCTCATCTATGTACCTGTAGTGTGGCTTTGTTACTGGGAAACCAAGCAGCTCATACTACAGTCATGCTTTAGTTACCTGCTGGCATCAAAACAGGAAAAGGGGAGCAATAATGTACTTTGGAACTGCAAGTTCAATACTTAGAGATAAAGTGTTGTGTAACGTTCCTTTTGGATTTTCTTCCACATCTTTCTTTGCTCATGAGATCTAATCTTTACCAGGCACTGAAGGAAGCATCTTTAAAGGAAAAGTATATGAAGGTTTAGGCTACCAAAAAAATGGACAAAATGAGATTAAATTTAAAATTTTTAATGGCTATAAATTATCTTTATAAGGGAAAAACCTTTCCACCAGAGTCCTTCCTGCAGCAGAGCTGGGGCTGTGGTTTTGTGCTGGAGTAGATCCCTAAGATATAGGATGTAGAATTTCAGATTTCTATTTGCTGACAACTCTTTTTGGGCAGTCAGAGACAGGAGTTTGTCCAAGAGGCTGAATGAGTGGAGGACTAAAATAATCCACTGACTGTTTTGTCTCTGTTGCAGAACTGGGTAATCACAATCTTCTTTGTATTGATCTCTCCTGGAGATAATTTGAATAGTTGTTTTTTAATTTGTTGTTTTTTAATTTGTTGTTTTTTAAATGCTATCTGTGATGTCTTGGCCAAGTAAAAAATTAAATAATTGCATTATTTTTTTTCCATTAAACAGCCATATGTTTAATGAAATTTATAACAGATTCTTAACTTTGTGACTGCTCTGAAAGGGCTTTACACTTTTTTCCTGTGTTTAAACAATGGTGGTTTATTTTACATAATTTGTGAGTCTGCAGAGCTTTAGATTTCACCCTTTCAATGATAGTACTTGAGACCTTTGTGACTATTGGCGATATATATTCTTCACTGAAAAACCTCCTCTGGAGCCTATGTGTGCTTACACAACATCTGTGAACACTCAACATGTATTTTAACTTAAAATTCTGAATATGGGTAAAATTGAGCTGTGATTTGTCAATTCCAAATTCAGTTTTTAGGTCAAACTGCTAAACAGATGGTTTTAGTACAATCCAAGGACAAGGATGGGGAAAAAATAGGAGTTGTGGATAATAGCAGATCTGTAGGTAAAAGGACAGAAAAGCAATTAATTAATTAATCCAGACCTGTTTAAAGTTTGTGAATATATTTAACCACATGTAGCTGCTAGCATATGGCAAAACTCTCAACTCAGGGCACATATGCATTAGGAAAAAAGAGTATTTACAGTAGATGAAAATTTAAATTGCTCTCTGTTCTGAAGGGACATTGCAGATTCTACTGGCAGAACTTTTATGTTCCTATATACTGGTTTTCATTTCTAAATGGCAGGTCATGTGCCAAGCTATTTCAGGCTGCTTCTCTCTTTCATTTGTACTTTTTCCACTTGCACGCAAAAAAGCATTTTGTCCTTAAGGCTTGCAATTAGTGTGAATTAAAAACAGCATTGTTGCCTGGCTGAAATGGGAGGTAAATGAGGGATGGTGAACTGTGTGGCATGGATGGGATATTACTGTCAGAAGGATAAATTTGTAGTGAGTTGTACCAATCTGAAGAGGTCTGCCTTGGCTGTATTCAGTCACTTTGCCTTTTTTTCAACACTTCTAGGTTGTTTGGCTTTTGTATTTCTTTAAAGTTATTTGTTTCTGCCCTTGTACATTACATAACAGGAAGCTGCTGAAGAGAGGTATTGTTTCTGGTTTTGGATTAATTTGTTGTGTTTTCATTTGTTTGGATTTTTTTTTAACTGCAGCATTTTTGCATCTTTTCAGTGCCTTGAAAATGTGGATATGTAAGTTAGTCACTTTCTTTGGGATGGTGGGTTTACTGCAATGAAGTGGTAGAAACTAAATAAGTAGCTAAGAGCACACTTGACTTCAGTAAGAGCCTGAGTTAACAGCCAGAAAAATCTCAGTGCTGTATCAATTCATGTTGTAGCTCACAGGCAGCCCTTTTTACTTGATCTGCTGCAATCTGCAGATTGTTCAGCTGGATCAATTGTAACACAAAAAGTCTGATACAACAGCTGGAAAGAAGCAAGTTGCTGCTTCAGAAGTAAGGATTTGAAGAAAAATAACCCTTTGTATTTGGGTTTACATAGTAAGGAAACTCCAGTGATACTAAATGAACAAAAGTTGTTTGCACATTCTTGTCATGTCATACTTGCATTATTTTGAGCAAATAAAGATGCTTACAGTAGCCACTGTAACCTGTTTTCCAGCATGTTTCACTGTAAAAATTCAAATCAAAGCCTTGATTTTTCTAACTGCACATAAATAAGTCATGCATAAATAGAAAAAGTATTGTTTGGGAGCTGAATTAATGCTGGAAATTGCTGGTTTTCGCTCTGATACTGAAATTTGCATTGACTAGAACCTGCTTTGTTAGTGGAACAAAGAAGCCAGCTGAGGTTAAATAGTGAGTTTCAAACTGAAAAACTTAAATATTTTCAGTTTGTACACACAGACGTGAAAGTTCAGCAACAGAAGCATGCTGACAACTCAAGTATGCCCTGCCTCAGGTTCTGCGTTATTGTATATTGTTAGATATTGATCCTACCAGCTATCCTTGATAAACAGTAGACAAAAATTGTCCAAGGGACTGCAGGGATTGATTTTGCTGTTGTGTGTGACTTGGTAACAGAGCTGCATGATTTGACATTACAAATTAGTTATTTGCTTTTGCTCTGCTGGAATAGGTGCACGGCAGTGATGGTCACGTGCAAAACTTGTGGGACTAATGGGAACAAGCTGTTTAGCTTTCACAGAAAGTCTAAATACAAGTCTTTTTGTATAGCTATTCAAGTGTATATAGACTAAGGACATTGTAAAGTTGTTGTTTGATTTGTTGTTTTTTAACTTGAAATTCCCCCTGTGCCTGGTAAAAACCAGAAAGGAACACATGGACTGTGTGCACAACACAGTTGTGTTCTAAGGACTTCGATGGCTTGCAGTTGAGGAACAGTTCTGGCATAATAAGGGTTTGATATATTTGTCTTTGAAAATTCAGTTTCTAGAATTGTTGTTATTAATTGACTTTTTCTTATGGAGCTCTGAAAAATAAAAATCTGTATAAACTGAGAGAAAAAATTTTACTCATGGTGCTCGGTGAAAGTTTCCAAGTTTTCACACTCCAGTAGATTGTGTATTTTTTCAATAATAAGAAATCTGACTAAAATTGTAATAGATATGTAATTATTACATATATACAGGACAGATTATAATGTATATAATATAATGGCTCCAATTCTTAAAATCTAGGAATTTTTTTAAAGATTATTTTTCTCAGGCTTCTGCTGAGCACAGGCACTTAAATTTATACTTTAAAATAATTGAAACATTTTAGAATATTGTTATTATTTCAATATAGATTATGTCCCCTTTGAGAACTCATAAAGTGGAGATCCAAAATCTGAAGATAATTACCAGTACTTCCTTCGAGGCAAGTTATTAATCAGTAACACCTCCACAAATAAACCATAAAACATGTTCTGTAATGAAACTGTTCCCATAGAGGTTTAGCATCATTTTATTCAGTCAATTATTAAAGCATTTGTGCTGAGAAGTACAATTTCAAAAGTGATCAATAAGAGGTTTTCTCTAGCGTGGTGTGGCCTAGGAATCACAAGCTGGAGCAAATGCACAGAGAGATTTCTGAGGAGGTTTGTCTTGAATACAAAAGAAACGTGTGTGGATGTTTAAAAAGTTGAACTGTATTTGCTTTTCGTAAGACTCAGTAAAATGCAAATGAGACAAGATTTCCTTTAGCCAACACACTTTGCCTTTTCTTCTAAAACTTAAGGCGGAAAATAGCATCAAAAGCACTTGTTCCACACAGCCAAACTTAGGTTATAAGATCACTCTGTATCATGGGCTAACCTAGATTTTAAGGGCAGCTGTATTCAAAAGGTTCTCAGAAACCATTCCAGCCAAAATTTGTGTCATGTTCAAGGCTTTTTTGGGCAAAGCAGTTTGGAGGCTTCTCATAAGTTTTAAGCTCTTGCTTAATGGGGAAAAATTGAATGGTGAAAGCAATATTGTTTATGGTAAAATTTATGACTGACAGCTTTGTATAAGATGAAAGGGAAAGGAAGAAAAACTCCCACAAAAGAGGAGGTCCCATTTTCAGAGACTTTTCTGTCCTTAGTGGTTTCAAGAGAAGTCACAAAGCTGGGTGGGTTTTGAGTTGCACTCCTGTTTTAACACTCTTGCAGCTCTCTAGGCAGGAGGGGAGGATCAGTAACTGCAACTTCAAAAGGTCAGTTGCTACTTTGCTTTTGGATGCCAAATTCTGGAAGAGAAACTCCAGGTCTAAAGGGCTAAATTAACAAAGATTTAGTGTTTCATGTGTCTCAGAACACAGTGCCATAGCGTTTTAGTTGATGTGCTGAAAGTTCTCTCTTGCAGGGTTTTGTGGGGGTTTTTTTTGTTTGTTTGTTTGGATTGGCTTCCACCCCTCTTAAGCTTACTGTTAGGAGTCCCATCAAATCACAGGAGAATCTTCTGCAGGTAAGAATCTGGAGTTCACAGGAGGTGGCTGACCTGGAGATGGTGGCCTGTTGAACAGTAATTTCCACAAATCTTTCCACCCCGCAAAGTAAATATCTCAGCAAGGGAAGGTGATCCTTGGGAACCAACCTGCTGCAGTGAGCTTGAGCTGTTCTAGGGATATGTGTGCTAACAGCAGAATGAATTATGTAAAACAGGTCTCGTACCTACCAGTGAAACATCTAACACAGTAAAAGACTGCACTTGAAATGTCTCTCTTTAAAGAAGAGTTGCTTCAAAGGGATACTGATCAAAGCATGAATAAATTCCCAAAGGACATGGAAATGTATGCAGAGAGAGATTATACTCCAAATGCTAACAATGAATGTTTAGTTATTTGGTATCTGGCTATTATATAATAGTGGTACTGTATGTGAAATGTCTTAATTTTGCTGTGACAGCTTGACTGTATTCCCAGATGTTAAATATTTCAAAGCTTATCTTACATATATTCATAAACAAGATGAAAGTGTTAATTCTAATTAAAATGATGCACAGTTCAGTAGCAGCCCTAATAAAGTCCCTGTGGAACAGTGAATTTAATAGCAGTCTATCTTTTATGCAGACTCAAAATGTAGATTTCAATTTTACTGTAAACCAATCTTCAAGGAGAAACTGAGCAGTCAAGATAGAAGAACTGAAAAATCATATCACAGAGTTATTTCACTATGTGCAGAATTTTGCATACCAGTATCTGGGTGTATTGGTACTTTAGGAAGAAATTGAGGTAGGGGATGAGTACAGGCAGGCAGCAACTCTTCCCAAACTTAACGAACATTCCAGGGTCCTGAAGGATATATTTCACTCAGTGAATATTTATAGGTCATGCTTGTGGTAATATTCCTCATCATATTTGCCTGTTACAATTTTTCTTGCAATTTTTTAAAAATCAATATTTGAGAAACCACAGATTTTAAATGTAATTTAATACTTACCCACATGTATGTTCTGGGGGCCTTCATAAGGATAATGAGAACCTACGTGTGGAATATTTGGGAGGTGAGAGAGTGGAATAAAAGATGTAAAATATTTCTTATTTGTAACTCAGAATAAATTTCCCACCACATTTAGCAGAACAATAAAAGAAGGTACAAAGTCAGGAGATGGTAAAGACCCTGGGGAGAGTCCAAGAGAAATGCCTGCAGACAGGGTTGGTCTTGTAGCATTTAGGATACCAGGAAAGGCAAATCCCAGATGATGAGAAAATGTACATTTTTCTTTTCATAATCAGAATAGGGATCCTTTGACTTACAGTCAATCACTAATATATTTGATTACTTCTGTGTGTATTTCTCTTTGTAAACTCTGAATTATTACCATTTTGCCTATTTATCTCAGTTGTTCGATATTACATACCTAGTTACTGCAATTGACAGATTGTGCTAAACCATGTTAGTAAGAGAAATTCTGTGAAGGAATTTCATTTTGCAAAAAATCTATTTTAGTTCTTCATAAAGGCCTGAATTGTCTTCAAAAGGGAATTTTGAAGGAAAATTTAGATTGATTAGAATTTTTTTTCCTTCTATATTCCTTCTTTGCATTAAAGTAAACATTAAAGAAACATTAAAAAAACTGATGATGCAAAGTAAAAAAAATAGATTCTTAGTGCAGTATAGAAAATTAAAAACTCCCATTTAAAAGGCTTTTGGATATGTTGGATTTTTTTTTGTCTTTAATGCAATCATGCAAAATGTTTAACTTTTGATGGAAAATGAGATTCTAATCATGAGGGAGTAGTTTGAGGCGTTTATGTTTGTTTTGGGTTTTGTGTTTTTTTTTTTTTCTTAAGTATTTAACTTCCATTGTTTTGGTTTGTGTGGGCTGCATTGTTTTTTTTAACTTGATCAGGTGACTAAAATTTGGAAATCAAATTTCATGTTTGAAACTTTTTAATACTTGATGAAAATCCAAATACTTAGTGAAAAGTCCCCAAAACTAACTAAAAAACAGATAAACAATTATAGCAGAAGAGGATGAAGTCTGTATAAACTGATAATATCCCAGAGGAAATGGCCACTCCATGGATAAAGTCCCATTACAGAGATTTGGTGGTTTTTTTGTGCTTTGCACTGGTCAATGTCTCTGGGTGGTTCCTGGTCAGTCTGTGGGAGGTTGGCTGTGCTTCTCCTGCTGCATTTCCTCAGATTTTCCCTTTGATCAATGGTTCAGATGAGCTGGAAAAAGCAATTTTCACCCTTCTTTTCCATGCAGCTGATGTGTCAGTGATTTATTGGCTGCTGTGTCCCACCCTGTTGATAGCCACCACCACATTTTGCAGTGCCTGGTCAGCTGGCATCACCAGTTTCAGATTTAAAAATGCAAGAGGCAAGAAGTCATTATTAATCACTATTAATCTAATAGCAGAAGTAAGGAGGTACAAGGACATGTGAAACAAACCAGGCATTTCTCTAAAGTTAGACATGAGGTGGACTTGCAGATGACTGAAATATGCTCCTGGGCTGTGGGATTTTAAGGGGGTGTTTAGAACTTTCAGTGGTAAATGCTGATTTGTGCTCCTGGAAATACTATACACTAAATTCAGAATTGTCAGTATCAGGCCATTGAATCATTAGCAGCTCTAGGCTATAACCCTGATGTGGCTTTAATTATTTTGGAGATGGGGTGCTGATGCAATTTGGGGATGGTGAGTGAAAGGTTTGTACTTTCCAAAGGAAAATGGTGGCTAATTTCTGTTAAGGTCATGCAAATCAGAATCAAGTGGTTGGCTAAGCAATTGTTAATTCAGGGGTGCAAACATGATCAGGAAAATAAAAGGTAGTCATCAACTTTATAGCTCCATAGTACTCCATTATTGTGATTGAATACTTGTGCAGCACTTCTCCATAGAGTTTGTTGGGTGTTTTGTTTTAGGGTTTTGGGGTTTTCTGGTTTTTAAGTATAAACATGCAATATATAAAGCAAAGTTGTTGGGAAAATCTGTTCTGAGTTGAGGCTGTTTTATGCTAGGGATCTGACACTCACATGATATAAGATGAATTATCGTGACATTTTTAAACTTAGAAATAACTTTTTGATATGTTGAAATCTAAAAATGCTATAACACAAACTACTGTGAATAGAGAAACCTTGCTTAAATTGAATTCTTCCTCTAAGGGAGGAGGTGGTCTGACTAAATGAGAATAAATTTTACAAAAATCCACTTGCTCTCCAGGAAGCTGTAGCAGCAAAAGAAGTAATGACAATACATAAATGTAAAAAATCTGCAAGTAATTTTGAGATTGCTCTCTGTGGTCATATTTTGTTGTATTGAAAATATAGGTCATGCAACTCACCATAGTTTATGGAGAGGAGTAACCTTGGGTTTTTTAAACTGTAAATGTAAAAATGCATGCGAGCCCTCTGTAGATAAAATGATATCATTTTATAAAATAAATTGCCTAGTCTAATGGTCCAAAACTAACCACATCATTTGAAAAGGCAGCCTTGACATTGCTCTTATCCCATGAGCATTAAATTGGAATAAATTTCCATGTGACAGTTTTGAAAGGGAAAAAGTTCTGCAGATTAAGTAGTTTTTGGTATTGTACCACTCTTGTACCAGTGCCTAAGTTGTTTTATATAGTCAAAATACTTTTTCATAATTTTCCAGTCTTTTCACCTCTTTTTACCCGTGCTGCAGTGTCCAAGCAAGGTCTGCAAATGCTTCAGCACCCAAAATCTCTGCTGGTGTGATGATGACCCAAAATCATTCTACCAGATATGACCAGGCAGCATCTCTGGTCCTGAAATCCACATAGCAGAGATTCCTAATTGTGGTGCTGACTCTTTTGTGTGTAGCTAGGAATATTGCATTATAAATGTCTTGTGAAAGCTGCAATTTCCTGATCAGAGAGAAGTATTTCTCTCCACAATGTGAAAGCTCTCATTTCAAAATTCTCCAATTTTCAAAGGGTTTTTTGGTTGTGGTTGGTTGGTTTGGTTGGGATTTTTTTTCCTTAAGTAGTATCCAGTCTATTTAGTAATAAAAATAATATAATTTGTAAGAAATAACAAGCAATGGTGGAATCTACTGTAATATTTACAGTTAGTTAGAAAAGGAAATGTATAATAAAAGATTTTCTTTCAAGAGAGACCTGTAAAACTTAACTTTGTTTCTGATTTATGCACTTTGCTACACTTCAGGAATAAATTAGGTAGACCTGAAAGAACTGAAGGCTCAGTAGCTATAAAACAACCTATTGATTTTTGACTAAATCTCTGCCTTGAGTAATTTTTACAGTTGCTTGCATCCAAAAAAGCCACAGTGTAGCTACTACGGAAGCAATTTAAGTAATTGGTATTTGGTTGGCTCTTTATACCCACACCTTGTCCCTCTTTACCTAAGTGTTAATAGTATCAGCAGAGCAATTTAACCTGAAAATCAAGGACAAGGCCACAAGGAATCTCTTCTGTTAATTTGGACATTAGTGGTAGTAATAGTAAAGATATTCACATAGTGTTTATTTTTGGTTTAACCTCCAGAACATCAGTACTTTTCTGCATAGATTCTCCTGGGTCTTTCTGCAGCTACTTTGTTTTAGTTTTCTGGAGGGAGTTAGGTTGTGCTTTCTTGTTGGCTTTTGGGGTGTTTATTGTTTTATTTTTCAAGAGGACTACAGCAGAGATATAAAACATGGGCAATCTGAGGAACAAATGCTTCCAATAGCTGTCATTCCTGAGAAAACTCTGTGATGAAGCTATTGAAATAATAATATTTAGCTCTTCTCCTCAAGAAGGGCTTGTGCCTGAGAGAAATGCATGAACTCAATTCTACTGCAAGCAATTAGCTGTGGCAGGTATCTTGAAAAAGGGATAACTTGAAAAAACCTTCAAGTATTTTTCTTTATTAGACTTCTGGCCTAGTGACAGTGTGAAAATGCAATGAATCATTAAAAATATTTTAAAAAATCAGTAGACTGCAATTTTAGTATATTGAGTATACGGGAGGTCAGTGGTATTGTTTTGAGCTTTACCATCTTAGTAATCTTGCTTAATACCCTCTTAAAATCATCTTAAGATATTATTGTTTAATGCTTGCTACATTTCTTAAAGTAATTTTTATTGGGTCTGAAATGTTACTACATTGCTGTACTCTGACCTTCTTGGAGCATTCATTCTGCATCCAAATTCTGTGCTGTAGCAGGGTGAAAAGGGGGCAAACCTGGTTTTTTACGTGTGGAAAACGGGTTGTGAGTGCATTTGAAAACTTGAATTACAGCAAGCATTTTCATATTTGTGAAATTTAAAAATAGGGACAAATTAGCAAATGTATTTTATTTATTAGCAACATCCCTGATATACTTCACTCTGTGCACTGAAATATTGTCAAGATGCTACATTTCAGAACGTGGTAATTCCCTGGGGAGAGTGTTGTGGCAGAACTTGCCGTAGTCAGTGTTCCTAATGCATTTGCCAAGGAGTGTTTATCTCTCTCTTCTCCCTCAGGTTGTGATGCTCCTCTGCTGAGGGGATGGCTGCTGGTCAGTGAATTCCTCATTCTTTCAGAACCAGCATTTGCATATCAAAGGCCCTGATATGAGTAAACACACTTCATACTTCCATCTGTCATTCTCTTCCCATTGAGACACAAAATAAGAACAGTGTAGCAAGCAAGAGGTTTATTTTTTTGTTCTTTAATTCTATACAATTTTGCTTTGAAATAGGAAGGATGCATAGGTACAGTTTTCCATAGATGTGTTTCTTTCTGTTAAGGTCTCTTGACTGAACCTACCCTAAAAATAAAGTTGGTACTCTTTGAAGATGTGGCACTTCTGAGACAAGAAAAATACACCTTTGCTCTTCATTTCTTAACTCTATGTTTTCTAATATTTAAAAAGGAACAAAAATAATTTCAGAACATTTTCAGTCTTTGTCTGGTAATACAACTTGAACTCAACGTATCTTTATTTTCTTGAAAATTAAATATTCTTAATATTGTTCTCTAAGGCAGGCATAATTCCTTGGTATCTATGGGAAATGAAATCAGGTTTTGTTTTCATTTCTCACTTCTGTTGAACTGGTTCCCAATAGAAATTTCTCTTTGCAATTTCACTGAATGAGTTTGTTCAGAAACTAAGATTAGGACTGTGTTAGTGATTGCCAGCAGTAATCAAAGTGTCATTACTCTTAGTGTGTCCATTCAAGTTAATTTTGAAACCTGAGCTCACTCATTTAGGGAGAATTGAGGTGAGCATCCAGCTCACAGGACTGGTGCTAGCAGGGTGTCCCTGGTGTGAGCAGCAGCCACAGGAGGATCCCAAGGGAACAACAGTTCCTCTAGTTATCAACCCCTTCTGTGATGATCTCCCCAGGCTCAGCAGGGAAAACATCACTGGGGCTCTGCTGTCTCCCATCCCAGCATGTGTTTCCATTGAAGCAACAGATCTCCCCCCTCAGCTTGCATCACAGGATTTCCAGGATTAAAAATCCAGATTCAGTGCTGAGTTTTCTGGTCTCTTTTCCCTTTCCATCATTTCTGAAGCTCTGCTGTTCATCACTTGACAGGAGTTCATTGTGTGAGACCAAACAGAAGATCATCTGAAGTTTCTTTTTATTGTAGTGTGAAACCAAATCTGGATTTTCTGCCCAGAGTTTTATTATCTTTGATGGAGAGGATGAGTTCACAAACTCTTTGGAGCATGGATCTCACATTTTCACTTAAACTTGTACGTTACCAAGCCCAGTAGGGTCACAACCTCAACTGGGTTCTTTGAGCAGTATTTTAAAGCTATAAACTTCTAAGGCATTGGCTTGGCAGCTCAGACTGCTGAATGCAGACAAAGGCCTCACTCTCTGTTGTCCTTAGAAGTTATCTTTTTGACAAAGGTTAGTATAGAACAAAAATATTCAACCAAACTTCATCAATCAACTCTTGTGTCCAGTCTAACAAAAAAAAAAAAAAAAAATTAAAAAGCTGTTGTGAAAGACCTCTAAATGAAGCTGGAGGTTTTCCTTTTCCCCTTGGTAAAAATTTCACAGAAAAAATTAATCTGGCAAGAACCACTGTGCCATTGCCTGAGTCAGTGAACAGGTGTAGCTGCTGAGCTAAATTATCTCCTGTCATGTGGGGATGCAGTACAGCAAACTTTAAGTGCTAGGACAAATATGCCAAAAATAAGTCTTTAATAAGACACAAAGCAAACAGGGAGCACCTGCATATCTCAGAGCATTTTACTGCTTTTCTTCATCATTTTACTTATGCTTCTCATTCCCTATCAACAGCAGTACTGAAATTATTAGAAAAATATGTTCAATTTTTGGCATTTCTTTTCCCAGGCTTGAGATTGTAGAGCTTTCTTCTGACGGACCTCTTCATGGCAGGAGTTTGTAACAGAGTGGTTTATAAGGGGATGGTTGTTTAAAAAGCAGATGTCTGTGTTTCCTAGGAAAAGAAACTTGTGTCATAAATGGAATTTTTGGTCTTGGATACCATAACTTGAAATTTGTCCTCTGCATTGCTTGAAGGGGACACAATATGAAGATTGCTTCATACAAATGGCTTAGTAAGATATGACAGTGATGTAAAGTGGCATCCAGTTCTTACAAGGCCACTTGAAAAACTGAGTGATTATTCAAGTTGAGTTAAAATAAAAAAAAAAAATTTAAAAAGAGAATTTGACAAGACCCTGAGCTTTTTTTATCATGACCTACATGTCCAGTAGCCTCTTCATATAAGAGACAGAAATCTTGGCAAGCTCTGCAAGGCTGTTGTCTCTTTCAGTGATAACTTGATATGTTGCTGTTCTTTCACTTAAGCTGATTGCTTTCCACTGTGAAAGCCACAAATTATGGTCTTTGAGAAAGAGGAAACAAATCTTACTTTCTAATTGATGCCAGTGAAAACCACCCCAATGCTTAAAACATCTGTTTTTAATTGGTAGTGGTCATAATTTTTGTTCCAACTGAACTTAATGTATAAACCTATCTATCCCTATGTAGATTTTACCTGTGGCTTCATGGTTAAGAAGACATATGTGTATCGTTGGTATTTTTCAGAGGTATATATCTGGGAGTTGGATTAGATGATTGTCGTAGTTCCCATCTGTTCTAATTAGCAATATTTGAATAGTTCATTCAGCTTAGCATTTATTTTTAGTTCTGAACTGCGTGTTCAAAGATAGTGATGGCAAGTATGTTGGTTATTGTGAAAAAGAGAACAAAACCCACCACTCCCAAAACCCCCAAGAAAGAAATAAAGTGCTGAGATTTTTACTTTCTGCCTTAAAAGAAACTGAAGAAATTAACAAAACTCCTTCCCACTCTATTTATTTGTATTTAGAGATTTTAAAGGGGAAAGAATGCTTTGAAAAGTCCAAATATATAGGTACAGGTGTTTCAATTTTACATTATTTCAAGCCCTTTTTTTTGTCTAATGAAATAAATGGACATCTCAGTCTCCTAATACATGCATATATATATATATTTTTTTTTTTTTTTTTTTAATTCACAAAGCATTTTAACATTTTGAAAGGTCTGGATTACTTTAGAAATCCCCCTTCGCTATTACATTCTCATAAACTTTGAGTACATTCAGGTAATGAAGAAGGACTGAAAACAAAATATGCAAATTAGAACAGAAATATCTTTACTGGCCTTCATTCCGTGTTTTGCTGCAGGTGGCAGCAAAGCCAAGAAACATTGGCAAACAGAGATACATTGCCTGAACAACTTCAGAGCTGAGAAAAATGTAACAAATTCTGATAAAATATAATGGCACATAAATGGCTTCCAACGTGATTGGTAAATTTAAAAAGCCACACTGAGACAGAAGAATGGGTGGTCGTTTGTATATTTGCTGAACTTTAAGACGATTTTATCAGATACCTTGTTGGTCATGGAAAAGTCAAAATGTATTTTCTTCTCAATTTCACATGGATTAGATTAAAATGCAGTGTTGCTAGTTTTAAGTTGAAAGGTAAGATTTTTCCAAAATATTTCTCTACATTCCTCCATATACCAGCAGGACACCCCACAGAGTCTCTGGCAAGACTGGAATCTTAATTAAAGAAATTCCATATTTTTCATTAAAAAGTCTTTAAGCAGTCTTAGTCTCTCCAAAGACATTGAAATGGTATTGCAGCATTAAGTAAAAAGGCTCTGCCTGGATTATTCAAACAATGGAACAGTTCAAACTGATCTTATCAACTGTGGCTGAATTTATCTTTACATAAATTGTTAGCCCAAAGGTTAATGAGGGAAGATCATCAAATAGCTCCAGGAATCTCAGGCTTTACCAGGTCAGCAGTGTTGTGGAACTGGGCTTGACAAGAAGGAACCTGAGCTGCCTTAAGCTGCCTGCATTTGCTTGGCCAATTGCAGTGTCAAAGTGATAAGTTTTTTTTAACAGAGTACATCTCTTAATATATTGATTCAGTTAGCAGCTGAAGGGGGAAAAGTATTGGAAATTTCAAATCTAGCAGGAGGTTTCTTTGAGAAGATATACAAATTATACAAACTGATCACTGCTGGAGGAAGGAAGGTTTGTGTTAGCATGGTAATCATGACAGAAGTGAGAAGCCAGATGCTTTGTGTTTGTCAGGAAAAAAATCCAGTGATATTCTTTAGAGATATATCAATACCAAGAAAATATCGAGTAATGCCCTTACCATACTTTGTCATTGTGTCATTTATATCAGCCAGATGCTCTAATGGTAGAACAGAAACCTGTTATATCTAAGTGCTGTTTAAAAGCTGCCACAAGAATTTTCCTAAAAATGCACCCACAGCCCATTTTGGCTCCCACAAGTGAATGCAGAGCCAGTGAGCTGTCACTGGGCAGTGCAGTCTCTACAGTCCCAGCTGAGAATTGGCTTTTTGCAGTTATTTGTGCTGGCTTGATGGAAGGTGAGGGAGCCTCTTAGTAGGAAAAAATGAATTATTCTTCGGGTATTTATGAAGCAAGGAAATACAAATATGCCCAACTGGAAAGGTGGTAATGAGCATTGATGTTTGAAGCCAGCTAGAGAGAGTGGAGCTGGTAGAATGCTGAGGGCAGTGAGCTAAGAACAATATTTATAAAGCTTTACTTGAATTAAGTTGAGCAAAGTCCATTTGGAAAGAAACACTTAATGGCCTGATGTGCTTATCAATAAATGCTTCCTTGGATCATCTGAAAAATGATGGTTGTTTATTTTGAATTAGTAGAATTAAGTAGCAAATAAAAACCATGAATACATTAAATATTTTATGTGAGAGTGGGAGTTTTCATAAAGAGGGACTTCCAACCTTAGAAACATTGTGTGGAATTGAAATAGTATATTTTAATGGGTCTGAATATGACTCCACAGAAAGATTTAATTTTTATGTTTTGCTAGTTTGTGCTCCTTTACCTTCCTATTTATTTTTACAGCAAGCTATAGAAACCCATGCTAATACATCACTATTTATTATTTTCTCTTATTTAGACACATTTTTGGTTGTTTTGACTCCCTTGAAGTATATGAAAAATACATTTCCCATACACAGCTAGATAAATACACATTTACTCTCCCACATACTGAGGCTATTCTTTATTTTTCCTGGAATTACTTTTATGTGGTGCAGCACTGAATTCCTTCACAGATGGACTGTTCCTGTTCTTCCAGTATCCGAGAATAATTATCATAGCAATTAGATGAAGAGATTGGGTTCCATTTCACATGGGATACTGAGTGATTTAGATTGATCGACTAAGAACTGACGTGATTTTGAGTCTGAGGTTTGTGTTTTGGGGGCTTATTTTGCATAATTATATTTTCAAATATTTGTGCAACCTCTGCCAAAGCATTCTTGTCGTTTAATGCTCTCAGAACATATGCTTATAGTCTCCAGTGTTTTCCAAATAACTCCAGCATTGTCATTTTGTCTTAAGTCCAGACTGTTTTTGACAAATGTCTAGTAAATTTCAGAGGCTATTAACCATTGCTGTAGTGCTAGTTATTTTAATTTTTTACAATTGAACTTGTCACTTTTTGTGCAGATAAAACTTCCTTTTGCTTTCATACAGCTTTGAATAAAGGTAGAAAAGGAAATATTTTCAACTACTCTGCTAGAAGTTACTGTAGTTTAGAATACTGCATATAATACATGTATTTATTGGGGTTTTTTTTAATTAGGATTTTACATATCTTTGCCTAGGAGGATTAATTTCCTTCCAGAAAAGAAGGAAATTATTTCCATTATTTCCAGGAAATAATTCCATTATTTATCTGTTCCAGAGAGTGAGGTAGAGTTCTACACAAATGTGATTTGGATTGAGAGAACAATGCTTATGAATATTATAACAAAATAAAGCTCTAATCATAAAAATGTTATTTCCTATTTTAGTTTTGCTGTATAACACTTGGCCTCTTATTTGAGATTATGTGTTTTTCCAGAAATAAACTGCACACTTTCAGGGAGTTTAATTTGATTTGTCATCTGCTTCTCTCTGCATCTCCAAAAACATCTTGTGACTTGCTGGATTTAAATCAGTCTGAGGGCCGTTCCTGGAATGCTCCATTCTGTGGTAGAGTTTCCTTTTTTGACTTGAGGCATTAATTTTTCATCTTTCCTGTGTGCAGCAATGATCTGTGCTCAGTGACATTCATCCCCTGTGTTGTGAGGCCGGGCAGCCCTGCTGTGATGTTTTCTGGGTGTGCAGTGTGTGTCCTGCTGCAATGAATGCAGCTTTGCTCTCACATAGCACTGATGATCCTGGCACCTAGCAAGACACACAGGAGGGTCTCTTGGAACAGAATATTTGTGTGTGCTGTCCTTTGCTTCTCTCAGGACAGGATGTAACTACAGGAACTTAGTCCCTTGAGGGAACATTGGCAAACCACATCAGAGTTTGTAGGGCATTATTTACCTCTAGCTATTGACTGCAGACTATTTTAGTCACCAGCATTTATTTTGTAACAAGAAATCATGAGTTTTGTTGGGGTTTTTAAAAGATGAGTGTGTGAGGAGGGTGATGACTGATGCCATACATATATAACTCTAAGCTACTGAGGTACCTGCCTTAGTATTTTGTATTGTTACTAATTCTGGGGTATCTCAGCACCTTCCATTTTTATATCATTACATGGAGATTTCTGATGTTTTTTGTGGAAATTGAGTAAGGCTGTGTGATTTGGAAAGCTTTGCTTTTAAGTTCAGTCTTCACCAGAATTACTTGTTGCCAGTCAAGTGGGAAGGGGAGAGCAGATCACACACAGCCTTCCTTTGGGTTTAGGACAGTATTTGTTAAACTGCAATCTTTGCTTCCCCTGAGGTTACTCAAACTACTGCTCTTGTTGATACCAATTCAAAGCACTGGGAGCATATAAATACTGGCACCAAGCTACTGGAACCTCTCCCATTTTTACCCCTGGCTATCAAAGTCAATCCAGTGCATCATCCCAAGGAAGCATTTTTCAGTATCCCCAGAGCAAGGCACAGCTGCTACTCACCTTTGTGTTTCTTCAGTGCAACCTGGAAAAGTTTTATCTGAGTCTGCCAGAGTCTTACTTTGGTATTTGCCTTCTTGTCCGGTCTATCCATGCAGTCTGTTACATGACTATAAATATGGAAGCTTCCAAAGCAGTGTCCTGAGCATTTACTTCTATGCATGGAAAATAAGAGCAGGGCTCACCTTGCCTCTGAATTAACTATCTCAAATGGTTTGATTGTAAAGTCTTACTAACCATGAATCTGCAAAATATTGAAAGGTGTTTGGAGTTTATATAAACCTATAAGCATATTTGTCCTACCTTGTTAAGTTTTTTCACATTGTCCTCTTGCAAACAAGCACTGGAGATCCAAACCAAAAGAGGAAATCAAAGCTGAAATGTCCTTAAGTTAGTGTCATGAACTAAATTATTTAAAGGACCCTCATTGTCCCCCAGAAGACCTGAACACTCAGCATCTTGACTGAAGATGTTGCTCTCAAAATGTCTCACATCATCAAATCCTCTAATACTTGGAAGCTTTAAGTGACAAGTTCTGCATCCCACATACCTTGTGCTTAAAGTGCTGCAGAAACACTGAGATTACCAAAGGTTAGCTTTATGCACCTAGAATGAAATGAAGAATGGAAACTACATAGATATAGCCAGCTCCAGACCTAAGAATATTTGAGTGTTGCCATTTTGAAATAGTCTATGGGGGAAACCACCTGAAGCTGATTAGGGGATCACCAGGCACAGGGAATACAGACGAACAGAAAAGAACTCTGAGGTTATAGACCTCATTGTCAGTGGGATGTGACTCGTTCTCCTCCAACTTCTGCACTGGTGGAGGTACAATATTCCTTTTTTCCCATGTGATAACCTGGCTCAGAACTCACCCCAGTGTGGAATAAGATGTCAGAAGAGCTTTTAGAGGTTTCTTGTAAAACCATCAAATGCCAGATGAACGGAGCTTGCTGCAAAGTACCAGCTGGAATGGTACTAATATTTCAAGCTGAGCACAAAATCTATAACTAATTTGAACCTTAATTTAAGTAACACTTTTGAAAAATAGTCATCTATAGATGCATTAATTAAAGCATCGTGTGGAACATCCTGACCAGTACATAATTTGACATATAAAAGTCAATATAGTGAAGTCAAAGAGTAAACTAATGAGGTACTTAGTGATTTGAATTCCTAGGATCAGATGGGCCTGACAGAATATTCTTGGTATTGGAATCTTGTACTTTACTGCAGCTTCCTTCTTTGCTAATTTTGGAAATTATATTATCACTTATCAATTCTAATTGATTTTAACCAATTTGTAGTGACCCAGATACACACAGTTCTTTTCTGTTGGGCTGTCACTGGAGTGAGAATAATTTAATCCTAATTGCATTTGTCAGATCCTGCAGTGGCAATATCATAATTTTTCCCCTTACTCTAGCAGAAGGAGGCAATTCTTTACCATGAAGAACTAGAAAGCATAATTGAGTTAACTGCTGACGACCATCTTGCTAACATTTTGTTTTTCACTGCTGTTGCACTTTCCAGCATTGCTATCTGTATTCTGTTTGGCTAAATGAGAGATGTTGAAGATTAAAATAGGAGGAACAATAAATAAAATCTGTGCTAACCAGATACACTCAGATTTAAGATATACTGTGCTCATTTGATTCTGTTTTAGCTCTTTTATACAGAGCTGAGAAGATCTATTTCTATAATTTTGCTGATGACCTGTCCTTATCCAGCTGCCTCCTAACTCTTTAACTGATGAAGTAGTCATGCACATTTCAATCATTAAACAGCTTTACTCGTTCAAATTTTATCAGCTGTTATGGCTTTTGTTCCTAAACTGCCAATATTATACGAAAAAAAAATAACACAAGATTTGTCTAAGGTTGACTTGCTTTGACTTGTGTTTTTAGCAGCAAAAAGGGATAGTGAGGCTCAGGAATGAAGGTCTGTTGGCCTGGTTTCTGCCCATACTTCTGTTCCAAAATATCTGAATTATACAGACCGATTAAGTGATTATAAACAACGTGCTGTATTTATTAATATACTTCAGTGGTTTAGCATCTCTCTGATGACAGAGAACAGCTGTGAACTCCCTTACTGAGTTATTGTACTGTGGTTACTGGTTGTGAGTACTGGTGATGCCTCTAAATTATTTCCCAGGTTTTTTAATTCCTTTTTTTTTTTTTGAGTTTTTTTAATTTCTATGTAAATTAATTGTTAAAAATTAATTAGAAAATATAGACTAAAAACCATATTAAAATCAAGGTTAGAAGCACAGACTAGTAATTTATTGGAGAAATTCAAGAGTAATAGTATTAAAACCATCAAAACTGCTTAGAAACTATTTAGAGTTATAATAACGCCTAAAAAATGTAAAAGACGTTAGAAAAACTTTATATTTGCAGTCCTCATCCCCAAGAGGGAGGAACTACCTCCCTACTGCCAGAAAATGTTCATTTTGTACTTAGGATTTCCTCTTCCATGTGTATCCTACAGGAAAGAACTTGTCACACCCAGGGAATTGTGTAGTAATGGCTCCAGAATCATCTTGCTTCATGAACTTTCAGGAATTGCTGAGACAACAACATGATCATTACTGTGCTAAGAATATGCAAAGTGCAGTAGATATTGATGTGCCAAAGCTTTTTCATTAGTCCTCATTTACTTCTGATGGTTTCATTCCTTATTTTCAATATGGACTTTCAGTATGGGTGAAATTAATCTAATTAAGAACACCATTATGTATTTAAATGTGTGTCCATATATGTCCCATTCTCTATATTTATACACCTATATAAATGTGTGCCTTTGTGCGCTAACCTCACACATGCATCGTTCCGTTCTTCTTGGGAAGAAATATTTAATACAACCAGAGGGCAATTTAAAAGATTTATACTTTATGGGATAGTCATTATCTCTGTCTTAGGCTTGAAGTATTTTTATTATGCTAGAATCAAAAATTTTATATCAGTGGGACTTTATCAGATGTATTCCAGAGGTTTTATTAATCTCAAGTTTTAGGATACATGCATATACGTCAAATTTATTTTTAATCATTATTTTTACTGATTTGGTTTTCTTCTGACTGTTCACATTGCTCTCTTTTAAAGCAGGGGAAGGATGCTTTTAACAATGTTGCTTATTACTTGATTTTTGCAAACTTATTCCACTAAAAGGCTTTATTTCATTATGGTACATACTTTCCACAAGGGAGCATTTATTTCTATAGCATTAGGATAGTATTACTATGCTCCATAGAAGTAAAGACTTTCTTCCCAATATCCAATCTATCCCTACTCTCTTTCAGTTTAAAGCCATTACCCCTTGTCCTATCACTACATGTCCTGTTTAAAAATCCCTCCTCAGCTCTCTTTTAGGATAGATGGGAATGAATTTTCAGAACTATGACAAAATCAAAAAAAAAAAAAAAAATTAGCAGGGAAGTAGCTTACAGAGTAATTTAGAGGTGTTTTGAAGTGTCCAGTTACACATTTTATTCCCTGTAGGAATGAACTAAAATGTGAATTCAGGAGATAGCACAAGTCTCGTTTAAAGCAGGAAAGAACATACCATGAGTGGAAATACAGGAGCAAAAGTTAGTGAATCCTCGTTAATGACACACATCAATGTTAGTTTCACAAAATATAGAAGTGATGTAAGTAACTTTGTTAGGACATTTCCTTATGAAGAAACTAAGAAATTATATCTAAAATAATGCGGATTCTGGATTTTCTATCCTTTGTCAGCTTCTGAATTTCCAGATTGCAGGAAATAATGGTAAAAATACTTCAGAGCATTAAACCCTGTGCATCAAAATTCAGTTTCCTTTCAGAAAATCCAAAATGTATGTCTGAAACCTTAATGCTCTCAAAACCATTAATTAGTTCTCAAATGTATTCTTTGAGGTAGGGTGCAAAAACTGGAGTATGTTTTTGATCAAAATCTTGTTAGTAGAATGATTCAGTGAACATTTTAATACAAACCTGTTGCCTTAGATACAGAAAAATTGCCATGAAGATTGCATTGATTATTCACCACTTTGTTTCAGTTTCAAAGTTCTAGTTCAGAGTTAGCAGGAGAGAGCATAGTTTTTTATGGTATCTTCTTTTAACCTCTATATTGCCTAAGACTAACAGGGTTATAAGCCTTCTGGGGAACAAGTTTTAAAATCTTCTAGTTTACAAATGTGGCAAAGGCATACAAGTCTCTTCTGACATTGAGAGTTGTGTGTCATTTTTGCAGTTAAATGCTTTTTTTATACCTAACTCTTTCATAGGGGTCACTTTTGTTAAATTTTCTTCCTGTGGTTATACAATAATTTAAAAAACAAGTAAATCTTACTAGTTCCTACCATAAAGATGGTGTTTTCATAATTTTGCCAAACTTAGTCTTTTTCCTGTAAGGTACACCTGGACAATTCAGTGTTCCTCTCAACAGGGAACGACAGGAAGGGTGTTTGCTAAATCTCCCTTCTGCATCAAATTAAAAAAAAAATCTACTTAGTGACATTTCTCAATGTATCAAACCTAACATTACTAGTTCTCCTGCACCAGTACTTAACCACTATTTCATTTTTTCATCCCTTCATGTTTTTATCATTATTCTTCTCTTCATTCTGGTCAACATCCTTACCCTGGACTTTTCTCATCCTCATGCTGTAGTCTCAGTCTCTTGGCATGACATGTCTCTAGGGACAGGAGTGACTGAACCACAGACAAGCAACCCTCTCTTGCCTAGTCTCTGCAACTCATTTACTGCTCAATTTTGGGGACAGCAAGGGTGTTTGCTCAGGGACTCCATGGTGCTGCAAAGCCAAGGCTTGTAGCACAGCATTTGGCAGTGTTGTCATTTCAACATATATTAAAAACAAACCCCAAAAAACCCCTGTGAAAGGCCTTTCACCTGTGAAGGCCTTTGGGGTCTGTCTGCCCTCCAGCTGTGCTTGCTTGTGCCTTGTAGGAAGGGTGACTTTGCTGTCCCACAGTTCCAGCTCTCCTTGTCCAGTTACATTTTCAGCCCAATGCCTAAAGAATTTTCCTTTCATTGCCCCCCAGAGCAGCTCTCCAGAAGTACCTAAAGTCTTCCTCATTATCCTCCTTCACCTCTCTCTTTCAAGCTCTGTGTTCAGCCCAGTTTGCCAGTGCACAGACAACTTTTTCTATTATTTTTTGAAGGGAAGAGCTCAGGGGCAGGTGTGCCCTTTTGCAGAGCATTTTGGCCAGAGGCTGGCACACCTGGGCACTGTGGCAGTATAGACTGTGATATAATAATGCAGAAGATATGTTTTGAATAAGCAGGCTGCCTCAAAATTCAGCATCTGTAGGAGAAGAGTTGAAAAGGAAAAAAACCCAAATTCTTTGAGATGAAATCTACTGTGAAGTCAATGAATTTAGGCTGAGAGAAGTACTCTCTCTCTGATTAGGTTTGGAGTCCTGTCTAAAAGTCAAAGATTATCTTTTAATTTATTCTCTTTATATAACCAGTACTCTGCGAGCACCTTAGAATTTAAAAAGACCAAAATCAGTAAGCAGGATTTGTAGTTCATGAAACTGCCATTTGTTCTGTGCAAAGGATTGAAGGAGCTACTGAAATCCTCTGAAGCTGAGCGAGGCAGCAGGCTTGACTTCTCTTACATTCTTGTAAAATTAATCTCTCTCAACTTATTGTAGGAATTAACTTCTGTGACTTGCCCAGAAATAGCAGTGAAAGAAGGATGGATGCTGTTATTTACACAGTTGAATATACTGACTTAGTTTGAATGTCAAACTTTTATTTTTTTAATTCTCTCCAACTTGTAAAGAGCTTTTATAACTACTTCAATAAAATCTAGCTAGGCTGAGAAGCTTTTTCTTTTAAGTTTTGCTAGAAATTCCCTGCTACAGCTAATGCTGCAGACCTTACAGATACAGCAACAATTACTGATTTTGCAGTAGATGCAGAGGATGCTTTTAGAAGCAGCTAATGCATTTGAATTTGATAGTCTACATCAATTAATATCCACGAGCTCAAGTATCTTGTTTGTAGAAAGACTTTTGGACAGGGTCATTAGGTTTTAGAAAGATTTGAAATCTTCCAGGAATTTGATTCCACTGTTCAATCACTGGGGGGCTACTCACTTTTAGTTGAATACACTTGAGTTATGACAGCAGGAAGCAAAGAGAAGATGATTTGTATTTTTGGCTCAGATGTGGAGGCAGATATTACTTGGGGGTGGTTCTGTTCTCCAGAGCTGAAATATCCTCATGAAAACAGTGGTGGTTGCTGATTCTGATCTCTCACTTGTTTATCCTCTGATTTTTGTGTGTCAGAACCCCAGACAGCAGCTTCCCCCTTCACACCCCACCTCCTCCCAAGGTTTGTGCAGAGAGAACAAAAGAATAGAGAAATAAAAGCTGGTGTTACTTGGAGCCCTAAGGTAGACTGCAAAGGAACCTAAGATTAGACCACTTTCAGAGTAATGCATTTAAGGTATCGAGACTTCAGTGAAAAAGTTGTATCACTTAGACAATTCCTTGTGCTCCCATTAAGGGATGAAACATAACAGAAATGCAGAAATTTTACACTTTGGCAGTGCCTTATCTCCATCAAACACTTAACTGGTAAAGTTTCTACTTAGCTAAGAGCTAGAATGGAAAGAGTGTTTTGTTAACATGAATTCCAGCTACTGCTAGAATCTGTGAATTAATGCCATCAAAATACATTTTTGTTTCTATACTCTGTACTAAACCTAAATTATACCACTATTATACTGCACAGCCAGTGCTTGCCAAGTTAAGTCACACCAGATTTTCCAAACAGCTTGAAGATTCCACGAGATATATATGGTGACTGTACCTGTCTTTGTTCATAATACGCCAGTTTTCACTTTCATCAGTGGCAATGGACTTACACTGAATATTCTTGTGGTTTGGAGGTAGTGGATTTCATCTGGAGTATTGGATGTAGTTCTTTTTAAAAAGCAATTATTTTAAAAGGATTCTTGAAAAAACCCCAAACATTGACATTTTTTTTCATATCTACATTTAAAAATAAATGGAGACATTCTGAAGAAATGCTTTCAATAAATAGATGTGCTTAATGCTGCTTAAGAGGAAAAGTATGATGAAAGTCTTATTTCAGATTACATCTGGGTATCTTACACTTGAAATTTGCTGAGAGCTGCACAGGTTCTGTGTTTCTTTGACTCTCTTTTCTCATTCTTCTTTCATTCCTGAGTACCAAACACCAACAGGAGAGCTTAAAAACTTCAACTGCAGGCACATTCAGTGAAAGATAAGAGAAGAGAGTAAATTACCCCAAAGTTAGGACATTTCAGTAGTGCACCCCCAGAAACAGTTCAGAAAATGCCAACGTGTTCCTGAGTGGTTTTTCATGTAAAATGAGGATGCACCCCCCCCCCCAGAAACAGTTCAGAAAATGCCACGTGTTCCTGAGTGGTTTTTCATGTAAAATGAGGATGCGCACCCACAACACCCTACTCCAGTCCCTGGAACTGGTGCCTGAAGTCCTTTCATTATTTTACACAACGTTTCATTTTATAGCAGAGCAATCTGTTGGAGCAGATTGGCAGAGCTGTGGCTGGGCGTAGAAACGACCGCGGGAGTGCAGGAGTCATAAAGTTTAGGAGCTGTTTAGAGGATGTTCACCAGATGTTAGCAGATGTTGAGCAGTTTAGCAAATTCCTGCAGAAAGGCTCTTTGATCGTTAGAAAATGGAGCTTAATCTTGCTCAGGAGTGATTCAGATGCCTTAGGGAGGTAATCCTATCAGCCAGAAAGGAAGTATTAATTTTATACAAATGATTTTTTTTTTTTTCATTTCTTTCTTTTCAGATGCGTTTTATTAAATAGCTCGGCAAGGATTTGAATTACTTTTTGTGGTATTAATAATTACTTTAGTTACCAAATTTCAAAAGCCTTTTAATAGGAAAAAAAAAGTTTGGATGAGTTTGTGAGTGTGTATTTCTTCCCAAGTATTGGGGATTATTTACACAGTGGTAGCTGTAAGCAGAATATGACAGTGTGAGTGAATCATGCTGTGCCTGCATAATCCCCTCTTCATCCTTTCTCCTTAAATGTAACAGCCAGAGAACAGTGCTCTGACGCTTCTGAAGAGTGTAACTAGTAACTGAGCTTGTAAAAGAAATGTGAGGTGATACTTGATAAGCACAGCTTTACCCTGAATTCTTGGCAGGTGTCTGAAGGGAAGTTTGAGTGCCTGGGAGGGCTTGCAGAAGAGCAGCATTTTGCATTCCTCTCCCACTTCTTCATCCCTTCTCTTTGCAGTGCCTCATCCTCCCACTTCACACTCTTTTGAGGGAAATACCTTTATCCTGTGCCATTAAGTTATTAACATTTTAGGTGTTACACATGGTCAAAGACATAGTCCTCTTTAGTGGTACTTCACTGGACATGATTATTAGCTTGAGCTCTCTCAGGTGGGATATTTTGCCAGTGTTTCCTTTCTTGGAGCACATATCTTCCACACCTGCTTCACAGTGGAATTTCTATTTCCTTTTTTCAGTTACCTCCTGGTAAGGACCCTTCTGTGTCCGTGTCTGCATGCACTTTGGGAGACTAAAATTTTTCCTTACTTTCTGCTTATTACTGAATTTACAAGGAATAGTTCAAGCCAGGCACATTTCTGATGTCTCTTCAAATGCTCAAATGATCCATATTCATATCACCAGTCCTGCTCTGAAGCTGCTGAAGATGCACCATACTTCACAGTTCAGTTAAATTCAACAAACCTTTTGTAAAGGAAGGGACCTCAATTATTGTGGAGGTACTACTTTGCTACCTTTTTACCTCACACACAAGGTGTTTAATATATAAATGCTTTGAGAACACAAAATAGCTTCAAATATTGCAAGGAACTCTGCCACAACAAAAACTGTATGAAAGCATAAAGCATGCAGTGCTCTGAGCTGTAATATTTCTCACACAGCTGCTGTCTTTGATGGAGAGGTGGGAAGGTGAGGCTGAGCTCATGTGGATTTGTCAGGCTTTTGGTTTTGTTTTTTATTTCTTTAAGTGCCATCAGCAACTTAGCATTGATTATGCCAACTGTGGACTCTCCAGATGATGTTTGTCCATACCAGGCTGTATGGTTAAAATTACAGTTTTTGAAAATAAATCCTTAGCAACGGTCCTTTGGGTTCCATTTTACATCCTCGCTCTTATCTCAACCTATTTCTTCATCAGTGCTATATTTTCCAATAATTGATGGCATTGAAGGAGTAGCAAAGCTGGAATACCAAAAATGTTTTGTACTGCACCAGCCTTGCATAATATCGAATGTACAAAACAGATCACTGAAAAATAGCTTGTAATACAAGTCTGGAATGAAATGCAAATCTTATTAATCATCCATAATTGGGCTCAGAAGGGGAAAGGGCAGTGTTTAATACTGATACTGCAAATGGCAGAATCTTGATTAAATATGAATATGTACGGAAATTAATCAGCTGAGCAGAATCAGGCAAAAGATATTTCGAGTCTGCTGCTACTTGTGCATGAAGTGGAAAGAAAATAGCTCAAGAAGGACAGGAGTATTTGAAGGAAAGGGGAGAAGAGTGAACAGAGTAGTTGGAACTGCATTTATCAAAAGTGCTTCTATATAACTGTATTTTAGTTTAAACGTTTATATGAGATGTTCATAATAGAGGGAAAGGTATGTCATAAATACAGTTTACTAAATGTGGTTTGGTAATAGTAAAGTTTCTCTAACAAGAGAAATTAACTTGAACCACCTTAAGTTTGTGGTCAGTCAAGGATGAAAGAGGTCTAAGGGTTTTTTCAGGGAATTTTTATTGTTTAAAAATAACTGGTGGATTTGTGAGTATTTCTGTAATTTTAATTTCTGCACATGGATCAAATACTTTTTTGTTAACCAGTGAAATGGAGCTTCCACCATTTTTATAATTTTTGGTCACTGCTTCTCCTGTAAAAAAACATGTGATCTTTTATTGTTTCAAAAGCCTATTTGTGTGCAGCCAGGTTTTCACTCCAGTAGGTTCTCAGGTCATCTTTTATTTGGTCTCTATGTAAAATGGCTGATGACTTGCACAGAGTAAGGAAAACTTCCTTCACAAGAAGGATGTCTTACTTTATGGAATTCTTTGTTACATCACTACAGCATCCACAGCTTTTTGCTCGGTGTCTGTCTTTTCTAGCCATATATTTTATTTAAAATCATATCTAAGGGCAAGTGCTCATGCATTCAGTATCTATAAAATAAAATGCTTTACCCAGAAATATGGTCTTTGCTCTCTGATGTTTAGTAGATTATCAGTACCATTTGAGGCTTTTTGCCAGTGACAAAAGCTCCACCACATACTATTAATTTTATTTAACATCCCCTAGCAGGCTCTTCAGGGTAGTTGGTCAGCCAGACTTGAAAATACATCAGAAGTTCACCCAGAAAGAGAGGCTTTGTGCCTGTTTAGTGCTTGTGTGCTTGAAGGGCTTCCAGCCCTTCTTCATCTTGTGGGTGTCTGGAGTGTTCCACAGGACAGAATGATAAGTTTACAGAATGATAAATTCTGTAGTTTCCACTGCTGTGTTACAGACAAAGAGCTCCCTTCCCTGTGTGGTGCTGGTGTGCACACAGAGGTGTGGTGTGCTGAGTCAGACCTAAATATCCCCTGGCTCTCAGTGACATAAAAACCTGTGAATTGACATGAGCTGAGGAATTGGTATCCAATGATAAAAATAGAGAAATATCAATGAGGTAAAAGACACATGAAAACGCTTTTGTAACAGTATTAATATTCCTTTGATCAAGTGCTTGCTATGAACTGTAGGGTAAACTTTCTTCCAGCCCTGTATGGAATTTGTTTCGATATCTGCCTGTGTGCCGCTTATGGCACTGGTGCACTGAGAAAGGCTGCCTGAGTCTGTAGGTATATATGGATTTATCCTCCGCCTCCCTCTGGCAGGGGGAGCTGGGAAGGCAATGATTCTGTAGCACTGGAACAGCACCAGAAGTGATTCCTGTTTCTCCAACAGCTGACTCGTGAAGTGATGTGGCAGAAAGGATGCACGCTTGTCATTTAGCATTATCTCAAACTGCAGCCACTGTGATGCACTGCTTTTTAGATGTGCCTTAACTCTGAGCAGTGACTTCCCAAGGAAGGTCACAGAGTGCTCTGTGCACCCTGCTCCAGCAAATCCTTAACTAAACCAGCTGGAGGGCTCCATCCTTTGGAGGAAAACCACACAGCAGAGGCCCTTCAGTCTTCATGCTGCACACAGGCTTCGCTTTATTCTGTCAAAAAGCAGCCTGACTGATAGGGCTGAAGATATCTGACAGAGTGCCTAAGCGATTAGAACCTTCTGGGTCATAAAATTTACATCAGGCTTGGAGTAATGCTGCTATAAACGTGAAGTGACACACCACATAGCTAAGGCTCGTGCAGAAGGATTCTCTGATGCAATGAGTGAGTGTGACCTTCCTTGAGGCAAAGCTGCTTCCTGAGTGAGAGCTGAAAAATACTGTCTGCTGCTTATGATACATGGCTGGCCTTAGAGGAGCATGACATCAGCTTGTCAGCAGCTTGACTTGCAAAAAATCCACAGGTTTGGCTTTGGAAGATGGTAGTTAAGAATGGAGAAAGGGATTCTAGATGCTTCCAGAAGGAAAAATAGCAGGAGCAATGAAATACAATATAAAAATATATCATGTACATTGATATAGACATGCTATTTTTGTAATATTTTATAATACAAATAGATTATAATAGCACTAACCCTATAGGGTAGTATGAATGCATTGCTGTGTGCGTGTTATGGTTATTTTGTCTGGCATAATTTGCATTTCTAATAGCACACATTTGTTTGTGTGAAACTCTGAAGTGTGAATGCAGCCCAAAAGATCATTTGAATATTTGCTGTATGGCCATATGTGCCCGTTGCCATATACACACAATGTTTAGATGCAGAAAAATGTCAGTTTTACTTCTTTTCCCATCCACTCACAAAAGCACAGTTTGAAGAGGGCAAAGTGTTGAATATCTGAGAAGACTCTGCTCTTCTCATGATGGTTTTACACATAAAACAGGTGGTGATACACTTGTCTGTGTTTTATCATAAACATTATTTTCTAATAATTTCTCATTCTGTCTATAAAAATGGCTCTTATCTATCTAAGAGGAAATAAGTATATGGATTAATTTACCAGACAAAATACAGGTCAAGCTTTAAAATTTACTTGGGTCACTTCCTCCTTGTCCTAGAGCAGACACAGTTCTGCAGTGAATGCAAACTGCTCATGCCAAGTTCCACAATTTGTGCTTCATAATACAGAGTTACTTTTAATGTATTGCCAAAACAACTTTAAGTTTTGAAAACACATTCTCAGCCAAGTTTAAAGAGGAATTTTTTTTTTGGTCAAATGAAGATTAAATGCTACCCTCTGTATTTGTTGTCTAGCTCACTTGAGGGTTTTGCTGAAGATTTTTTTCTGTAGCAATGAACAAGATGATACCATAACTTCAAATATGGCATTGGGCCTAAGTAGTAAGTGTTCAGTGAATGTATAGGACAGTGATAAAATATGCTAAAATGAATAAATGGTAACATATTTGCTCAAGTGTAGCAGATTCTTAAACTTTTAACTAGAAAAAGGTTAAGAGATGTTAGTTCCAAATGATTTTTTTCTTTTTTTTCTTGTTACATTCAATCAGCTCCAAAATGTTTGGCTAGTACTTACAGATACCAGAAGGGAATCTTAATCTGCTGGGCTAAAGTATCTTTGACAATAAAGAATAAAAGTGTGTGACGTGAACACAAAACACACAAAACGTTTTAAACCATATTTTTTGGCTTAGTTCAATGACAAAATAGTAAGTCTTTGCCATGAGAGAAAAGTGTATTTCTCAGACTCAAATTAATTTTTTTTATCTTTTCTTTTTGAATTTTTAAAAAATCCTTTGAAATTTCATCATGCCCTCATAAATCCATGAAGTCATTCCCCTTTTTGGAAATTTAATAGGTAGAGTTTGTCCTCCACGGATTTTTTTGATGGATTGGGACTCTTGAACTGGTGCTAGCACTGACTCCTCTGCTGGCTGGCAGTGGTAGCAAGCAGCCTGGTGGCTTTTTCTAATGGCTATACAGTCACCTAAATTCAAATGCCATATCTAAATATGCTCGCTTGCACTTTTAGGTTGTAGGAATGGCAATATTCATTTGCTTAGGATGAAACAGCTCTCTGAAAGGTATCTTCAATGAACAAGGCAATATTTGGAAGCCATGTCTTTGTTAATGCTGTTTCTAGTTTATTTTTTAATAAATACAGTGTTAGTGAGGCTCCCTACTACATGAGTTTTAATAAAAAAAAAAATGCAGAGTCTACAAAAATCACAGTTTTCATTTCAATGTAAGCAGTGTGATTTCAGTTTTATTTCAGTGAGCACAGTTAAGCTGAATGAATCGTGCCATGGGCTGCCTACAGCAAGCTGCCAAGTTTGTAAATGCTCTTATTTATTTTGTACCATTTAAAAATTAAGTTTCAGGAGTAAGCAAGTTTAGTTCAGTTCTATTCACCTGCACAAACACTCCAGCTCTTCAAGATGAAACTTCACAGGCCTTCCTTTCTCCTTGCAGAGCTGCTCCTTAAAGGCTATTATTGTAAACTCTTCAATCTCCTTTATCTGCAGTAAATGGGCCTTCTGCATCAATTATTCTTTTCCTGATTGAAAAAACGGACGTTATAATCACTCCTTGTAACAAATGTGCAACAGATCTATCGATTTCTGAAAGAGCAGCTATTACTGCTTCTGTGGGAAGAAGGTTTGGTAAATATATGCAACTAGGCATGAAAAACCCCTGTCCCTTCAGCAGCACAGTCTGATAAATTCATGATTGTCTGTGCATGGCCTGAACCCATCTCGGGCTGCAGGGCCCTGAGTGCAACTTACTTACATTTCTTCCCATTTGAAGCACAGCCCCACAAAATATCTGTGTATTGTTCTGCACATCCAGTGTCAGTACCACTGATGATATCCGCCTTAAGACTGTGTTACTCCGCTGCAGGTGTATGTTACAGAGTTAACGCTTCTGTGCCTATTTTTTCTCTACTTTCCACTCTCTTCAAGAATATTATAGGTGTTGGCTGTCACCTAAATCCAGGATTTACTTTTTCCCTGCCCTGCAGGCAATGTTGTAAGCGGAACATGAAGTGAGATTAATAACATATTCTAATGTGTTACCTGCAGAGATCAGAGCACTCATGGAAATGTGAACTTTGCAGGGACCTCCAGAGGTTATTTAATTCAGCTGCTGGCAATAATGCAGGATGTACTGTAGTTCATACACACCCTGGAAGATGTGTTGTATGAAGTTTTTAAAAATTTCACTGAAGGAGACAACAAACTTCCTACTGCTGCCTTTCATCATTGCCAGATTGGGAGAGCTTTCCCTGTTATTTACCTTGGGTCCCTTTGTTGCAGTTTAAGCTTTTTTTGGTTTTGTACATCCTCATCATCTGTTGGATAGAATCCTCTTTATCACACAGCAGTATAGGGGGTTTTATTCCTCTTCTGTCCCTCTTCTTTTTCTGTCATGCTAATCCCATTCCTTCAGTTTCACATTATATTTTTTGAATTTCACCTCGTTCCTCTTACCTCTTTGCAGGCTGGGGTTTTGTGGCGGTTTTTTGGGGGTTAGATTTCTAGGTTTTGGTTTTTGCATACTGTTAGTAGCGTACATTTATATATTCTGAACTATTTCTAATTTAATTCCATGTTGCAAACCTGGAACTTGAACAAACTCCAGTGATGCCCTCCCTCACTTGCTCTCCTCTTGGCTTTTCAGCCTTCCACTCCTATCATATATTCACAGGGTCCCAGTTCCCCTCAAGATTTATTCTCTTGACCCATTACCTCTAGGATTTTTCTGAGAGAAGGCAGTTATCACCACTGTTCTGGGTCCCTTTTCTGCCAATCAACCAGAATTCCCCTGGATGCCTCTAAAGACTCTGGCTGTAGAGGGCAGAAGTTGAATGGATGAATACACAGAAGAAATGTCAGGTAAAAGTTTGATATTCCTTAAAATGCCTTTAAGTGCTGCAACCCTTAAAAGCACAGGTCTATAAGTACTCCATTAGAAAGGGAGTATGAATTGTAAATCACCCTGTGGTTAATGCTGCTGGACTTCTTGAAGAAGATGCAGAGTGTGACCAGATAGTGCTTTGGCCTCAGAAGGTCTTTCCAAAGTGGAGAGAATGAGAGTGCCAAGTGTGGGAATGGTTATTTGTGCAGCACAAGCTTATGGATAACACAGGTGTTTAGCCATTATTTATAGTGGATATTCTTAACATATTAGATTCCTACTTGCCCCACTAAACCAGCAGGTATTAATCATTGATGAGTACATTTCAAATTACTTGTAGAATTTGTGATGCTGGTAGTAAATACCTCAGGAACTGTCCAGAAAAACGACTTCCTTCTATTTTTTGCATTTCTGTCAATGTAGCCATCTTAGCAGTAATGGTTGAAACTTTATTTTCTGCATTGTTTTTAATTTATTCTGTTCAATCCAGTCATGTCTGAATCAGAAATGCTACATAAATATATATTTTTTGTGTGTTGTTATTCCTACATTTGCCCAATCAAATCAGCCCAATGCCTCTATGTGGACCTAGCAGGTTTGTTGTCATTTCTTGTGAAATTATTTCAGAAAGGACTCTACTTGAATTTTGAGCAGATAATAATCTGCATTCAGAGAACCGGTAACTGGCAAGTAAATAATTTGTTTTGCCTGTTATCCACATTTTGGTCTGGGCAGTTGATAGGCAAGGAAAACCAAAGATTTTCAAAGCTGAATTGCTTTCAATGATCTTAAGATTTTATGCAGGAATAGAGGAATTTGCTCCAAAAATAGGAGGAGGAGAGGTGTTTTTCCATGAGCAAATCTGGAGAAGCCATCTGTCACTGAGGTGGCTTTGAAAATTACTTCTAGCCAGTGAGAGGTCTCTCATCACTCCCAGCTCTGAGCTCTTCAAGCCACACTCACTTGCTCAGAGACTCTGTTAGGAACACCTCATGTTCTGTATCATCTGTCGGTAGAATTTCACAGATCTATAACTGCAATAATGTTGGTTTTGTTTGGATTTGTACAACAAGGCTGAATTTTAGAAATGCTAAAGTGTGTTTCCCTGTTAGATCTGTACAAACAGCCCAACTGAATTCTCACAAGATGCTGGTACCCTGAAGGATTTCTAATGCTGAAGTATTTCCAGTGCTGCAGCCCATCAGCAATAAAGCCCATTCAAAAGTTTATTTACCCAGTTTGATTCTATCGCCCATTTTAATTGTGCTCAAATATCTCTAATGAGGAGAGATCTATTAAAGTGAGATGGCAGATCTCTTTCATTCATGGTCTCATAAGTACATGCATTAAAGGAAGTTACTTGAGTCTTTCGGGAAAAAGTCCAAATTGTAATGTTTTGGCAATTATGTCACCTCCGGTAGTACTTATTCTACTTCGATGATGATAGTGCCCATTAAAATGAGAGCACAGCACACATGAAAAGAAAATATTCCCTACCATTTACTGTTTTGAATGAGGAGGAGAGTAATAAAAATTATGCTGAAATTTGGCCTGCTTTTAATTGGCGTGCAGCGCACAGCAATTGATAGCTAAAGTGCTAATTATTTTTAATGTAATTACATTTAATTATCATAATTGCTACTCATATCTCCTGTCCTAATAGAGAGATGTTAAGGGCCTTATTCACGGAACTGTTGTGTTCCCATCATGCAGGGAAGAGATGAATAGGGAATGTGGTGTGGATTGTGAGACAAACAGTCCCAATGATTGCTTCTTTTGGGGACTACAATTTCCAATAGGTGTCCATTGCAGTGTGGAACTGAGATCAGCTTTGCAGAGCTCTGCCCATGGCTCTTCCTCTTGACTTGTGCAAATGGGAGTCCAGAAACTGGGGACAGACACCAGATATTCCTATTTCTGGTCTTAAGTTTTACCCAAAAAAGTATCTCCCCCACCCACCACTACTTCAAAAAAGAAGCAGAAATCACACTCATTATTGCAATTGCAGCAGTGATTAAACATGATCTGTGCTGATTGACTTGTAACATTCACCAAGATTTTTGCTAAATCAGTATCCAGAACAGGCAGTTAAGATGTAATGTTCACTATTTCTGGTGTTAGAGCAGATGTTCTGTGTTTTATCACAAAACCTGTGGAGGTGGTATATCAATGATGTTCATATTCCACATGCTGCATAAGGAAGTTTGCTTTCTTTTTAAAAAGCACTAACTAAATGTTCAGAAATAATCACTGGGTTTTTGCTTGCCTGTAGGCATAACTGCTTTACTTTCTCCCACAAACTTAAAACTCATAGAAGGCCATGGTGTTTGATGTGGCTGAAATTTAGAAAAGAATCACTATTCACGGTCCTTTCCCCTTTGATGTTGATGATAGCTAAATAGTAGGTACAGTATTCTTTGGGGGGGATCAAGATCTTTTGTGGAAAGCCTGAAACTATAAAATCAAGTGGATATTGACACATAGCGTTAAAACTTCAAAAAGCTCTAAAATCCAGTGGCACAAAGAGTGTGCTTGGCTGAATGACAGATGGAAATAAGCTGTGCTGAAGCAAGGCAGCACATCCACAGCTGCTTTTTTGTGCTGGACAGAAGTGGTGCTTGTGCTGCGCCGTGCTTCCGATGGATCTGAGATGTAAGAAAGTACACAAGTGTATTCATTTTCTTTTCAACTGTTCCATCAAGTGAGCTAATTCCCCATGAAACAGAACAGCACTGCAAATCTGGTGATGGTTTGCTGTTAGTACTTCATCAGTAACTAGAACGGGGGAGACTGATTTCATTTGCTCAAGCCTTGTACTAATTAAACTACTATGAACTGAAGAGGCATCAGAAAAGTTGTGTTTTAAAACCAGAGCACCCAATGCCATGTGATGGGAACGTGGCCAGTTTGCAATGAGGTACCAACCAGCCACAACAGATACAGAAAGTGTCATTTTGTATTTGTTGGCATGTGGAGGATGTGCTTAGCCGTGTGAGCTAGACATTGTTTCTGGATTTATAATTGTGTTTGGAATATTTCAGTGAAGCTCAAAACTGTTCAAACTGAGTTTATGTGCAGTACCAAAACCTAATTTATACTTGCATGAACAAAATTGGGTATAACACTCAATAGTAACTTACGTTCTTCAGTATAGGCACTAGGAGATTATGCTTCTTTGTAAAGGCATAATTGTCACATATCAGATACCTGGAGCTATAATTGCTCTCTGTGGCTTTATATTTATCTGTCATTGTTATATGGTGTAATTCCTGAAGTCTTTGAACCAGAGTATTTTTAGGAAGCTGACTTTTATTTAATAGGATGGGGTTTCCTTCCTTTTCTTTTTTTTTTTGGTGGTAAAATGCATATAGGCTGATAATGTATTTCTTGTATAGTCTCAAGATTATTAAAAGGGCAAGAACTGAGGAAAAAGGAAAAAAAAACAGCATAATGAATGAGACTGGGAGAAGAATGTAATGGAAAAATGGGTGATATGGCTGTAAAGAAAACAAGGAGGAAACACTGTCTTTTCCAGGATGGGAATTTTGAGATGCAGGACTCCCAGAAGGAAGTACATTGCAGATGGGCTGAGGAGGGCTTTTAATGTCTATTTCTGTAGGTGTTGTACCAATCTCATAAAAACTGATAATTGATTTCTTCTCAGTGTCCTTTTAATGACAAACCAAAAGGAGCGCAAGCTATCAGTTTCTGATCATAGCATTACAGTGAACTCTCTGCTCTGTAAGTTGTATAAACACAGACATCAAATTAGATTTTGCCAAATGCTTTCCTTTTATCCTGAAACTTTTTCCCCAGTCTTCTATTATTTTACCTTCATTTTCCAGTATACATTTTCCAGTATACAGGCTTTGTCCAGGCAAAGAGACAATTCAGTCCTGGATTGTGTTCAAGTTTTCTGTTACCAAAATAAACCCTGAAGAGTCAGTCCTGTGAACTTCCATCCAAGTGCATCCCCTGTAGTTCTTGTATGATTTTTGAAGTACCTTTTCTGTTCAGCAGTGTCTCTTCCAGTTCAAATTACTTGCAATTCTGTTACTTTTCTTCTTCCTGATTTTACAAGAGACCTGAGAGTTCCTGATTATACAAGAGCCATCTAAGTCATTTTAACACTTTTGAAATAGCTATGGGTTTTTGTAGTTCTACTTGTTTCCTGACTATTTTCTAACCTTTGAGCAGAAGTTATCTGCACATTCACACCCAAGAATTGCCTACACAGTAGATATGTCTATAATTGTCTTCTCCTTCAATATGTATCCAGTGGCTCTTCCAGCCCATCTTACCTCCATCACTGGGTTCTTAGGATAAAATCTGCAATGACACCCAGGACTTGTACTCCTCCCAAGGACAGAAGTTGCTGGGATTTGCATTTCAGCAGTTACAGATCTCCCATCTCATGAAACTGGGTTCCCTGCAGGTGATATTTGAGGTATTTCACTGCAAAGCTGTTCTGCCAAAGGAAAACCTGTAACAGGAAAGAGATTAAATAATCAGAACCTGAGGAGGTTGGTGACAGGTTTTACTTTGTGGGCATTCAGTAGTTACTGGAGATGGATATGAGTCTGTTTCAGAGTTTTCTGCTGCTTTGAAGGTGTGATTCTGAAAGTTCTTGGGCTAAAATTGGAATGATTTTTCTTTTTCGTGTTCAGAGTTATTTCCATACATGTTTTCCTGCACAAGCACAGATCAATAGCTAGGGAGCAGCAGAAGAGGTGGGACAGGGCATTGTTAAAACCCTCGGAGCAGTGCTGGTGCCTGAGCTAACTTGCATTAATGCTGCAGCTGCATCTCAATCCTGGTGTTACATCTGAAATAAGACAACTTAGTGGATGTTTTTACTAGTCTTTTCTCACCTTGTTGCACTATGTTGTTATAATTCACTTGTTTTAATTAAATTAAGTTCTCACTGAAAGGAGTTTTCTAAATCCTAATGAGCACTCCTTGACTCACACTTTTGGGGTTTTTTTCCAAATGACAGATTTAACATTTGGTAAAAAAAAACCCTCATAGATTAAAAGATAAAAGGCTAATTTTTTAATACAAATTAGGCTACTCTATGTTTCTGGGAATAATTGAAAGTCTAGTTGACCCATGAATATTTATAAAAGTGTTAATTAAGGGATGTGTGAGTGAATCCACCTTGCTGTGTCACACAGTCATTAACCCTAGCAACTCCCAGATGTTCATTGTGTCAGTGCTTAGGACAAGCCACAGTTCCACTCTATTTTACCTCCAGGAAGGCTTCCCAAGGTGTTTAAATCTCTGTGTTGACAAAGGGTATTGCCAAAGGGTGTAGGACAGATGTGCTCCTCCAGGCCAAAGTGCCATGTCTGGGGCTTCAGTTTTCACCACTGTAGCTGTAGGGGTGATGCTGCAAACCCAACCATTCCTCAAAGAAACAAAGCACTTTTCAAAATTGTATTTTTCGGTTATCCTATTTATTGGACTTGATTCAGTAACTTTATGTCTATTTTTTAAAAATACCCAGTTAGTGATAAATGAGTGTAATAAGGGAGAGGCTTACTGTGTCTGTTTTGTAAAACTAATTAAAAAAGACAAACAAGATTTTGTACAATATTTTTCTGGAGTTGCCCAGTTAATAACTTTTAAGTATCTTAGTGAATTAAGACGCCTCTCTGCAATGTAGCCCTTAGTTTGTGTGGGCTGAGGAGTTGGCTCCAGACTTGCAAGAGCATTCTGCTCCTCTAGATGTGTGTCCCACTCTTTTGCCAGAGGACACATGGTGGGATATTTGCAAGGGAAGAAGGTGTAGGAGAAAAGGGGGATGGAGGAAGGAAGAGTTCTCAAAAATAAGCACTGACTTTTTTTTTAGAGTCAGGGCATAGCACTGTGTTATTTTTTTGCATTCATGGTAGCTTTAGTCTGATCTTGGAATATGTCTGTGATAGGTTATCTGAAAGGTGAAAACTGTTCTGTCTTAATTAATAAAAATTAGTTAAGTATATGAGTGTCTTTCCCATAACACAATAATTCTGAATTAAAAGAAACTAGTATTCGGATATAGCATTTTTTCTAATCTTCAAGTTTACATAACATCATTTTTTAAAAAGTTTTAACTGTAAAAGTATGCAGGACCTCTTAGAACAGTGGTGTAATTTAGCCCCAGGCTACGTGGAAATAATGGAAGTCATACCCTGTTAATTACATCTTGTATGTCAGCAGTGGAAAGCCTTTTTGTTTTCTGTATATACAAAACCTGGATTTAAAATATCTTAAGTGGCACATGGCTGACTCCTGAGCTGCCAGCATAAAGCAATGACATTAAATGTCACCTCTCAGGATGTAGCACCTTGGCTCCAGAGCAATGCCAGCTGTGCTGGCTGCAAACAAGTCACTGCCCAGCTGCTGCAGGTCAGCTTAGAGCAGCTGCCTCCCTGCCAGATGCTCAACAGGTCCTGCAGGGCTGGAAGAGCTGCTTTCAGAAACACCTGCAAAAGAACCTGCAGCTTTCACAGTCCAGCTGGACGGGGCTAATGAAGGAACTGCATTCATTTTAATCGCATTTTAATTTTAATTGCAAAATTAATAGCAACCTCCTTCCTGGTTTGTGCTTTATGGGGTGGCCAACAAGTGATGGGGAGTGCTGAGAATCGACAGGGTTGAGGTGTGGTGCATGTCCCAGGCTGGAGTGTTTTCCCTCTTCTCCTTTCCCAAGTCTCTCCAAGGCTTTCCAGCAGGAGGAGGTGAAGCTTCCCTTGGTGGGGCAGCTGGAGGGGGAAGTGATGCTTGCTGAGGTAAAGACAAGGTGGGAGCTCTCGGGATGAGGGGCAGCTGAAAAAAGCAAATCTTTTGTGTGTCCTTATGGTAAAGACCAGACCTAACAATCCCTCCAGTCATGTACCACATAGAACTTATTTCCTTCCTGAAACAATGCATTTCTCTATTTTTTGGCATTTTTTACCTCTTTTTCTTGGCATTCCACAGCTTGTGCCAAAAACCTGCACATCACACAGCTTAAACTGAGGAGGTTTATTTAAATTAAAGTTGTTTTATTAAACTCCCTTCCCTTCAGTGTTCACTGACGTGGTGTTCCCTACCAGCCACTACGAGATTTAGCTGAAGATAAACTGGGAGCAATAAAGACTTGCTTTGTCAAAGGAAAAAGATCTACTAGTACTTATATTTTATTAGGTTTTATTAAAATTAAGTATAGCTGGATCTGTTTTGGTGACTTCTCTACATATTGGAAACCTGGGATTCTGCCCAGGCTGATGAAAAATATTGAAGTTCATAATCAGCAGTTTTCCCTTAAAGGGCATAAACAATTCAGAAGGATTTAAACTGATGTTTAAATGTCAGACTAATTATCCCACTGTGGTCATGCTCCCAGAAGAGAATGAATCTCTGCAAGGCAAACCCCAAAGCTTTTATTTCCATACTAATAATTTTTTCCATAAAAATTATCTTGGAATAAGCACTATTTTTTGAGTTAATAGATATTCTAACATCAATATTTTAAAAGTAGAAGTTTCAAGTATATCTTTGGCAGTAACCACTTGGGGCTATTTCTTTTCTTGTTTAAATTTTAAGCTTTTTAAATGTAGTGGGTTTGGACTTTTTCAAGTTAAAATTTTGAAACAGGGGGGTATGGTGTGAAAATTAATTTCAAAAAAGTTATGTATTTTAGCTAAAACCCCATTAAATTTTTTTTTTAATTCTCTGAGAATTCCTACATTTTTGTTTTACTTGCATATATTTTCTTTTTCTACCTCAGGATGTACAGTGAGCCTTTTTACATTTCAGAAAGTATTTTTGAGTATATACACTGGGATGCTAAGCTTACCTCCAATGAAAGCAATTGAAGCTGGTTTCAGGAAAGGCAAATAATGATGACCTTGTAGAGAATAAACATTTCAAACTGAGAAAGAGATAAACAAAAAGCAAATTAGTAGCTAATAACACTTAGTGCTGGCCAAATACTTTGTTTTTTTAAATGTGTGTGGGTTTTTGTTCTGTCATTAGCACGAGAGCGAAACACATTTTAACAAAATTGCCTTCTTGGGGATATTTCAGTTTGTTTATTTCAAAGGTGTTGTTGAAAGAACAGATGACTGCAGGGCTAACTAGGCCAGGATTTTTATGTAGTAATAATACTAGAAAACTATTAAACAGGTACAAATACAATGAGTTGTGTGTGACTTTTTAAGATTCAAGTCATTTTTACTTGTTTCAGTCGGTGGGTTTTCAGGGGGCTCTGGTTGCTGACTTGATGTGTTAATGGAGAGGAATTATTCCAGTGAATTGAAGGTAAAAGTCAACAGGTATAATCTTTAATTCAGAATAATTCAGCCTTGTTAATATTCTTTGAGATACCTATTTCCAGAACGCCACCCTACAGTCTTCTTGTTTGCCAAAATAACAGGATCATTTTTGAAACTGTTTTGTAGAATAAACATTATTCTACTCACACTAACTTTAGGACTCAGCTGAAGGCAATTTTCTAAAGTAATAGGAGATTTTTTTAAAGCATTTTGTCCTGAGATTAAGAATAGTGGCATTCAATTTGTTTCTCCAAAAGGCTGTTCTTATCTTGAAGTCAATATAATGGGAAGGGGTTATAATACTTGAAAATTACTGTAAAAGTAAAATATGTTTATTCTTTTATAAACTACTTGCCTTTGTAATTCTGTTGGGCAGCTCATGAAATAACATCTTCCCACATCAATGTCCTTTATGTTTGTTCATGACAAGTTTTTGTTCAGCTTCATTGTTCAGGAGTTGTCATTAAGGAATCCAAAATCAGGGCTGTGCTTATGAGAAACTGGAACAAATGTATTTTCTCATTAGAATTAAGCTATTTATCTTAAAGGTGTGAATTGTCTGAATTGTCATTTACACTTACTAATAAAATTGAATTCACTAATACTTTTAATGATCCCACGCAGTTTAGAAGCTTTAGAGTTAAAATTATCTCTCAAATTCAGTGGGTATCTGAAAGGTTGTTTTGAGTCTCTTAAATTTAGCCAGAGAGCTGGAAATTATTCCTCTAGATTAAATCAATTCTGATGGCTGGGCTTGTATTACTGTTTTTTTTTAAGTATTACTACTTTTTTAAATGAAGCAGTATTTTTATGCCTGAATAAAACGGTGAATTTCCTCTGAACTCTAAATTTAACATATCTTTGACTGTTAGTGCTCTGGCAGCCAAGTGAACCCTGCAGCTCATTTCCAGGCTGGTTTTGCAGCACCTGCTGCCAGCCCTGCCCTCCCCTCGCCCCTCACAAGAGCCTGAAGGAGCTGCAGATCCCTCAGTCACTTGCTGGGGAGGGTGAAGCACTTTGGAGGTATCTTTTCCCCTATTTTTCTAGTTAAAAAAAGACAGAAATTCTTCCCCTGTGAAACTGTTTGAAATGGAGAGCTCAAGGTTGCGCTGGGCTGCACCAGCTGCTCGTTCTGTGTCACTTGGTGCCTTCTGAGCACAGTGGCAGCAGCTGGAATTGGTGAACTTCAGGCTCCTGCAGTCTTAAATCAAAAGCCTGAGCTGTTTCTTATTTTCCCCCTGGAGTAATAAAGTGGCTTTAAAACTCAGTGGGTTATTGGGTTTTTTGTCCCTGAAGATTGCAGCTCCATTAGTGTAAAAGTTGCAAGTTATGGTCCATCTGGGTAACTAATGTTATCTTAGTTGTGAATACAAAAACCCCATGGAACTTGGCTAAGTTGTACAAAAAACTTGGGGTTTGAAGCTTAGCATTTTATTTTAAAGGGTAGGAGGGTTTTTTCATTCAACAGAAAGGCATTTTCAGGAAATATACCCTTTTTTATTAGTGAGATTTGCAAAACATTCATCTCTCACAGGCAATTATGTTAGACAAACATTTTATTAGTTATTTATCAGGTGAAACTCATAGAGTATTAAAGCTTTCCCCCTGACTATCCCTGCCTCTTGCTCTAGCTGTGAGGGAGAGAAAGTAGTTTAGGAGTCATTAAAGTTTTCAAACTACCTTGTTTTATTCACAGAAATATTTTTAATTTAAAGTAAGAATTAGACCCTTGGGCAGAAATCAGCAGCCATACCTTCACGTGTAAATACAAAATCAATCTCTCCTGCCTTTTTGCTTCTCTAAGTCAGAAAAGTCTTACAAAAATTTCTCAGCCTGTAGATAATAACATATTACTTGGTGGTTAACAAAGGTATTGGAAGGAAAGAAAGAAAAATATTAATAACGTGGCAATTAAAATAGGAATTCAGCTATTGCTTCTTTTATAAGTAAGGAAATGGTAACAATAGTGCAGTCAAAGTTTAGCTCTTTATCTGCTTTAGGTTGCTGCTGAGGATTTTAATGCCCTCTGGGGTTTTTTAGCTATTATTTTTAGTGTTTAGGTGATCTGCTTAAACATTGTTTAATTAGATCCCTCTGCAGATTCTCCTGGGTACAGGTTGTCTGAGATTCAAGATGATGCCTGCATTGGGATGGCAGTAACTTGGTAACTTTTCTCATTCTGTTCTTCTGTGGCTGAGGTGAGGTTTGTTTCTTACAAGAAAGAAGCAAACTGATGGACGAGGAGAACTTAAATTCAGAATTTGGAAGGCAAGGAACATATTGCAAATCAAATAGCACTTTCTTTGTCAGTGGAAAAGAGTTACAGAGGGATTTTCAGTTGGAGAAAATCATACAAGTAATGAAAGCAGGATCTGAAATTGCCTGGAATATAAAAGACAAAGAAAATTGCAAGTGCAGTTGGCAGAACCCTCACTGGCAGCACTATTTTACAGAGAAGACCCAGAGAGGCAGATGGATAATGTGTGTGTGTGTGTATATATATATATATGTATATTTATGTATATCATGATATATCAGCTATAAAACAGACCACTGGTTTGGGTGTTTTGTTTCGTTTTTTTTTACTCTGCATCTCTACTTTTAAATTTCAGAAAACCTTTGTCATTAAAAACTAATTCAGTAATACTAAGCAAACAGGTCAGCATTCCCCATATAAATAATTTGTTCAGTAACAAAAGGTTTAGCTTTGAAGTGCTTGAAATGAAACCTCAAGTAGAAAATTTTTAAGTTTTGATCCCTGGCAGATCACCAGGAATGGCGAGTGATGGAGTTGTGCTTTTCCAGTGTTTTTTGCGTCCCAAGTAGGGTACTCAGGAGAGCCATATCCCAAAAGCTCACCACAAGCAGTGCTGTTTTGGGAGTTTTTCAGTATGGTCAGAAGTACAAATATTTTCCTGGTCTTTGCCTGTTTCTTCTTGGCTAAGAGGGTTGGATCATTTCCAGCAGCTGTGTAAGGAAGATAGTGTGGGATCCCAGCTGTTTCACAGTCATGTGACTGGATGGAAAAGTGGAAAATGGGAGAAAGGAGCTTTAGAGAGAAATTGTAACTAAACACTGAGGTGGAAATAAACATCACGAGTTAATTGCCTGTGAAAGTTCATCTTTTAAATATTGTGTCAGTGGTTTGTTTAGGCTTGTATATGAAATTCTAAATATGCACACATAGCTAAGAGCAATAATATTCAAAATAATAAAGGAAAAAATAAACTATCTTTTTTTTCCTCTTATGCTGAATTTCAGCCCTGAGAGGATTGTACTGATGAAGTTATAAATTGTCGGTGCATTACTGTTGTAAAATAAATGTGAGCCATAATTTGACATGGAGCTCCTGAAGGAACTGGGTGATCTTGGGTCATTAAGATCCTTTTATGTTCACGAGCAGAACAATCTCTCATGGTCTTGACCAACTAATTTTTCGGAATTTAACTTTTCCTGTTTGTTTTAGCAGTAGCTCTGTTGCACACAATTTGGCTTCCATCTTCTAAAGAGAATGTTGTTTGATACACCTGGCCCTTATAATTCAGTGTTTTCCCTAAAGAGAGAGAAATATCCCTTTCTCTCTCCCACAAAGGCAGTTTACAGAGCCTTTCTTCCTATAATGTTGAGGACCAGACTCTTCACATCACTGTTCCTAGGGACTGTGAAATGTTAAGACTCTTGAAAAATCAACCTAACGAAGCAGAAGTATAACATCAGAGAGCTGTTTTTTAAGGGCTGCCAAATTTTGTTTTAAATCTGAATTTGTCTACTTAAGTTATGAAGGCATATAAAAATAAAATATTTTGTAAATAGAAAGCTAAAAGTATTTGTGTATATAGCAAATCTGAATTAATTTCTGTTTTCCTGCTCTGCAAAAAGCACCCACCTTAACTGTGTTTAGGTTCTTCTTTTAATGCTAAATGCAGGTAGTTTCTTATAGTATATGTATATCACACCAAGTTCCTGTAACATTTTTAAAATATACAGATGGATGTCAATAACAAATTCTATTAGGACTAAACATAAAGTGAATAATACTAAAAATATTTTTGTAGAGGATGAGAACATCAGTGTCATTAAAAAAAAGCTTTTTTTTTTTTTCTATTAGTGGCAATTTCCATTTTCATTTAGGGTAATATTTGCAAAAGGAATGGACCAGGATATGCAGGTTCTTATCTTGCGTAGTGAGATGAGTTACCTTATGCAAAGATTTATAATATATTCATACATCAAGACAGAATATATATGTAGTGGTTTTTTCAGGGTCTTTAATCCTGGTTTGAGTATCAGGATAAATTCTTTTTAGGTAGTTTTTGATCCTGCAGTGTGATTGTGTGTGTACAGACAGAATTGGAACAGGGATCTCTGGAAAGCAGGGCACCTCCTGTCTTGCTGATAGTTCTGATTCAGTCAGGCCAGTGAGTGGTTTTTTTGGTTTTTGGGTTTTTTATACAAAGTAGGTGCAATTAGTGAGCTTTAGAATCACTCTTTAATAATGATAGCAATGTATTCTAAGTGAAGTGTGCAAGTGAGCATAGTGTCAGGTTGTTTTTCTTCTGTAGCTGCTAAACAACTGCATCAGATAAAAACCCACTCTGCAGTAGCTGCCCAAGGTATTTGCAGGTAGCCCTTTGCTGTCTGATGAAGAAAAAAGTGTTTCCTCTTTCCATGCTCAACATTTAAAGGGTGAACACCGAAGGACAGTGAAATAATTACTGAGGGAAGAATGCAAACCATTTCAAGATAATAAGCTTTTTTAAATTAATTAATTTCATTGCTGCACTTGTATACTTATGGCTAGTGAACCATCAAAAGTACCTTCACACTTCTGGTAAGCCTTATAGGAGTTGCTGTCATTGGTGTTAGGAATTAACTAAAATATTAGAATCTATTGCACAGAATTCCTTCAGTCTCAGGCCAACTACTGCAATCGGTCAGCCATTTGAAATATGTGAATATGTGTTTATATGAGAAAGAAATAAGTACTGTATGAGCTCACTGATGGGGGATTGTGAATACACCACAGCACTTGGTGCTTTATGCCAGTAGGCCTGGATGAGCATTTTCCAAATAGCCATGATCTGCTGTCCTCCCCTCTTCTGTCCTGTCCAGGATGGTTGTTTTTCAAACCTTTGAAATCTGAGTCAGAAGCATATCCTGGGCTGTGCTGGTGGATCAGACCCACCTGCATTTTGGGTTTGTGCAGACACAGCAGGCAAGGGGAGTGATCAGCACCAGTGGCCACTGCAAGTGAGTTTGGCTGGGGTTCAGTAGGATAAATTTTTTAGATTAACAGAAAGCATATTGGAGCTAATAGGAAGTGATCTGAGGGAAGAAAATATGGAAGTCCTAAGCAGAAGTTTTGCTTTGGGAGCATGAAGCCTCTAAGCACTCAGATCTGCATGGAGACGGAAGTTCAAGGATAAGAAAGGATGGAGAACTTTGAGGGGAAAAAACCTTTGTGAAATGCACACTTGGGGGTAGTGAAGAAATTGCAGGGAACTCAGTGGCAGAAAATGCTGTAGGATTTCAGCTGTGAGGTGAGGGACTGGAGGGTTAGTGGGTACAGCCAACCCTGGCATGTCTGACAAGGTTTTGAAGCAAGAACTTAGAAAATACCATCAATCCCAGATTCTGGCACCCTTTCAAAAACAGCCAAAAAAGAAAGAAAGGCAACATCAGCATTGTAGCCTTACCAAATGTGTCCTTATTTTGACATAGGGTTGCTGTGGGTTTTTTGGGTTTTTTTTTCCTGCTTTATGTATCAGTCATGCTTTTAAGGCAATTCCACCGATGTGGAGGTGCAAGAACAGGAGGTGGTGCTGCTGCAGAATGATTGTGCAGATAAAGCTGAAACCTTTCTCATCCAGCAAAGCTGCCTTTGTGGCAGCACATGTGGAGGAGAGCAGGGCAGGCAGTTTGCATCTCCTTGTGAATGCTTGTCAGGTTCAAAGCACAAAATAACTTCTTGTTTCCCTACTGCTTCCTTTTTAGGTTCTTATATAAATATTTACTCTTACTATTCAGTTTCTTTTGTGTTGTACAGCTCCTCTCAAGGATGAGTCTTCTTTTCCATATGCTGTTCCAGGCTTTGCTAATTGAGAGTTTTCACCCACAGTTGGCTCATTTGGCTACATAGGTCTTGTCAAGTAGTTTCCATTATCTTTATTTTTGACAACTTTACTATACTTTTCTTCACAATAGGTTCATCTCTTCTTTCCTACATAGAGGCACCCTTTCTCTCTCCTTTTGAAGATGCTGTTCACTCTTTCCTGCTTCACACAACCACAGGCAGTGCCTTTCAACTTGATTTGCTGTCTTATTCAGTTATCAGTTTTTCTGTTGCCATACAGCACTAAACAGTCTTTCTCCCTGTGTTTTCCCTTCTCCCAAAAGAAATGCTTTCTGTATCTACTCATATCTTATAACTGGTTTTGCAATAACCATTAGTTTAGGAAGCAGCTGAATTTCTGACCATAAAAGGATAAAACTCAATTTTCCTCAATTTAAATAAAGAAAATGGAATTTGTCCTCCACTAGGCTTTACAATTTGTCAAAACACTAAGATATTTCTTAGTTCTGATGGGGTAACCTCTTTTAGTCCCTGAAGCAGAAACCTCAACCTGAAGCACTGAGGTCATTTAATGTGCCCTGTATTGGTCCAAAAGCTCTGTAAGAATGGGAATTCTGAATCTTTATATTTACAAGCCACCACAATTTGGCTTTCTAAAATAATAACGAATAATAATAAAATCCTACATTTTTATTTGCAATAAGTATTTCAAGGACTCATGGGTGTTTTTCATCCCTGCTTCATTACATTGTCAAAATAGCAGCATATGTTTTTTTACAGCCTACAAAGCAATATTTCAAAGCTTCAAGATGTTATTTTTCAAGATGTAGAAAATAAACTCTTCAAGTTGCCATTGACTAAATAACTTGACTCACAGAAATAGTGACAGCCTGGTTTCCATGCTCATAGCAATTGTAACTTGCCATTTGTATTTATACATTTATAAGCAGAAAGCAAGACTCAATTTTGATATTTAGTTATAACTCTTTGCAGCCTTGCTCAAGAAAAAAAACAAAGAAAAAAGTTGTTCAGTTTATACTTCAGTGATAAAGTAAAAAACACTTTCACTGTTAACAGGTATAAGAATATAAAATATCTTAAGCCAACTGACTGAAGCATTTCAGAAATTTTAGGATACTGAGTTGTGTAAACTGCACTGAATAAAGTCCAAACCTAGAAGTGAAAATTAATTAAGCCGAAAGGTCCATATTTGAATGGACATTTTATATTACTCTCTTTATCAGGATACAGAAATAAAATTGCTTTGACCTTAAGAATAAAATAAATAATTGTCATGAGATCATCTATTTATACATTTTTGATTAGGACAAGAAGCAGTGTTATGAAGCTGGATCCAGTGAGTCAGTACAACCTAAACCTACTCAGTGCACTTTATTTCATTGCCTTTATTGTCTCAATTTTACTGCATTTTCTGCTGGGTTAACACTTAGCCGTAAAGTAATGCTCCTGACCCTCAGCTTGTTTTTAATAAAATGGTGTTGACTAATAAATGCTAATTCCAGATAATTATTTAGTCCTGATTCTAGACAGTTACATTTATTGAATAATCATCACCTTCTGCAGAATCAGTTAATCCTTGAATTGCTCTGGGATTGAGCTTTAATTATATTTTAAAGCGATTACAAAAAGGTAATGTTTATTTTTGGTTTGAGTCTATTTTTTAGAATACATTCTGACTTTTTCTGAAGTTTTGACTGAATAATCAATGAGGTGACCCTGAGTTGTCACTCTTTACTTTTATTCATTTAGATATAAGCTTAATTCCAATTATCCTTTATGATGGACAAAAAACTAAATAGGAATGTAAAGAATCTCTTAAAGATAGGTGATGTAGATTTTCTTTCTTTTTGTATGACAGAGATAAAGGCATACAACTGGATCATGAAGTTGATTCTGAGAATCATTTAGATCCAGGTCCTCACTTAGCAAAAATCAGACTTTCCCTAAGTACATGAGACTAATCCAGTTCTTTACTTCTCCATTTTTGTCCCTGGTAATTTAACTTTGTTATGAACACATTCACTCCTTCTGGTAAGAATTTCATAATACATTACAGCATTACAACTGACAGTTTAGTAGAATGAAGTTTGAACATTTCTTGCCAATAACTATGCTGGTGTTTGAATCCAGAACTGAATTCATGAATAAAAACATGGCAATAGGAAACCATCTGTGTCTGCTCACTGCTCAACACTTCGATTCACTTGGAGGTTGATTGCTACCTCACTAAAATAGACGTGATTTTTTTTTTCCCTCAAACTATTACATGACATGAGATGAAGTTTAGCAAATGACATTCAGCCTGCATTTTCTTTTGTCATTTGCCTCAAAGGAAACTCACTACAGTCGGACATCTGTAGATGGCTGACACAAGAATGGGAGCTTTTCTTCCCCAGGGAATGTGACCCAACAAGTGCAGCACCCACTGCTTTGGGGTTTCCCACAGCACTTTCTGTCATTTCTGCCTTTCTCTGCCCTGGGGTTTGAATCTCTGAACTCTGCCACATTCAGCTGTGCATCCAGCTTCAGCTCTCTTGGGAAGACTGGCTGTGAGGTTAGCCTTGTAACAGTTGTTTAGACTTCTGTTTAATGTAAAAACACAAGAGCTTCATCATGCCTGAGCACATATCTTGAAAACTTTTCATTTATTTTTGTATTCTGCTCTCTAGGAGGCCAACATTGAAGTAATTTCAGGTGAAGGAATATGTTTTAATGGGTGAAAGATTTGGTAACAACAATGGATTCATAAGCTTGTTCTAATAATTGCTGTTTTCTTTACTTGCTTTCCTCGCTTTTCTCTTTCTTACTTATTTTGAAGATTTGATGCATCTTCTTTGGATGCCTCTCTATTTAGCAGCCTCCCACACCATGCTGACTGAACAAAAGGAAGGGTAGAATAGCTTATACAGTTTGAAATTATACTGGTGCTTGAGGCAGCTTTGTTTTGAATTAATACTAGTTTATCTGAAGAAATAGACAATTCCTCAGGAGCTCCATTGTACTGAAATAGAAAGGGAACTCTAAAATCATTGGAAATGAGAACATGTTGGCTGCTTGTGAAAGGGAAATCTGAGATTTATCACTGGTCAAATTCTGCTCTGGTTGCACAACTCTTGACCAAAATAAACTAAGAATAAACAAGAGAGTTCCAATATTCTTCCTGAGCACTTCAAAGCAGTGACTCTTCTGCATTATTTGAAAGAAACTCTTACGATAATGTTGTTATAATGAAAGGCAATAGGAAATAATGTGGAATTCTATTTCTTGGTAAACAGGCACCTTCTGGGCTCTTATATCTGAACATTGAACAGATGCACCACATTCTAACACTGCAGTAAATGTTCCATTGGTTTTACATAACAGGTTTTAAACTCTTCCAAATGTATCCATCATGCAGGGAGACTGTGGAAGTTTTCTAAAGGACAGGGTATTTTCTTATTTGTGAGATGTTAGGTATGAAATCAACTATCCCATGCATTAGCTGGGCTACAGCATAATGGTACTGCAAAATATTAGCTTTACATGATAAGAGAGGAAATATGCTCTAAACTTTAGCAATAGGCAGGGAATGATACCTTCTTAAGAATATATGTATAGCAAACTTTTTGAAATCCTTTCACCTGTTGTGTAGAAATCCAGTTTGTTTCTAATCAGGTTGTTCAGAGCTGCTAAATTCAGATTTTTAGCAGAGTTTTCATACCATTACATAACTTTTTTAGGACTCTTTATGGCTCTGATCAACATTCTGAGATTGATATTCATATCTCTGAATATATTAAAGTTTGGTTCGTAACATCTGCGTTATATTATTATTAGAATAACATTAACAATTCTGTACTCTTGCACACCTTTTCTTTCCTCACAGATTTTCTTTCAGCTGTATCAATTTCCATCAGCCTAAAATGTGCAGTGTCGTTTGAATTCCATCATATTTTAAAATAAAAAGCCTTGCAGTCTAAAAGGAAATAAGTGAAAATTACAAACCTTATTTATAACCTGCAGACTAAGAATAACTTTTTGATTAAAGTTAGATGATCTTGTAGTCAGGTTGTAAAACATTGTACTGCATTTTGTAATTTATGTGACTGAGCCATGCCATATTAGTAGCAGCATATTTGTTTTGTGCTGAAGATTTCCTGAGTTTTTTTAGTGCTCTAATGCTGCTCATGTTAAGCAGATTATGTCCATTACATTCATCACTCATTTTCTAGTTGCATAGCAAGGATTAAACTTCACTTTTTACGTGCAGGTAATAAATTAGGTGACCTGTGAGTGTTCAGAGTTCCTCTTTGCTCCTGCTGAAGTAAATATGTGATGCCTGCACATCATTTATTTTCTTTTCTAAGGGGTTTGCAAACTGGAAATCAGCTTAAATGCTTCAGTAGTCAGGCACAATGCAATAAATGCATCCATCTGCATTTTAAAGGCTGTTACTAAATGAAATTGTTATGAAGGAAAACTCAGGTATAATGCTGATTTCTGGCATCCTCTTTGAGGGTGTTTTGTATAGCATATGGAATGCAAAGAAAACAGTATATGAGGACTGAAGGTAAGAGAGTTCATCTTAAGAAGCAAAAATGTGTTTTGATTATTTATGGTCTTTCTTAACTCTATTTGAGAGACTCCTCTTCCTATGTTATCAAGAAGTAATTGCAGTTGATAAATCCCTAAGTGATCACTGTGTTTTATAAAGAGATTATTGCTCCTCAGGGCAGGGGTCAGTGGCACATTTCATCAAGTGTGAAGGATCCATTCACTCCTCAGGGATTCTCAGAAGAGGTGAAAATGTCTTGTCTTTTCTAAGGGCTCTAACAGGTGCTCTCCTCCCCTGATATTCAGCTGACAGCTTTAGGAGGCTCCTCTCATATCTAAAGCACAATATCTTCTGAATAGTCTCCTAAAATGCACAGTAGTTTTCTGAAAAGCTATTTTTTTGTGTCTGCTTGCAGTTCTTTCAGTGCCTGCCTAAAAAAGGTTGGGTTGGAGTGGACTGGATGAAATCCATGATCAGTCAGACAGGAGAGGTTTATCTTTTATTTTTAAATAATGGAAATAAATAAAATGAGATATTTTGTATCTCAAGGCATTCTGTGAGGAACTGGGATGACGAGCCTTTTTAATCTTTTGGATTTAAAAAGAATCTGGTGTAATTTTGATTGTGAAAGTCAATACTGTGAAGTTTAAGATGGGGGGATTTATTTACATAGTATTTATTTATACAATAAATGCTACAACTAGTGTTTTTTCAGACTACAAGTGATCGATGAAAAGATGTCATTAAATAAAAACCTAATACTTGGGAGGATCTGTTAAGGTAAAAACAATGAATTTGTTTGCAGGCAGAAATCTAAGCCTTAAATTTCTTCTATTTTCACTATTGGATGATTGTTCTAGCTATTATGTAAATGTGCTGGAGGCAGTCAGCTTTTTTTTGTGACAAACTGAAACCTTTTTTACACATTCATCAGCCAGAGAGTAGCTGCTATCTGGATATCTAATAAGTAAACTGCTGTGAGCTTTGTGAACATGAAATTATACATTTCAACATTTTTGTTAACAATTATTCAGAAAAGTCTTGATATGAAGATATTATTTTCTTTAAAATGTGACTCACTGCTTACAGCAGCAAGCATTATCTACGTGCCCAATGATGTTTGGAAAAAACACATCTCACCTTTTATATTCCCTTCATGTCCAGTATCCATTGAGTGTGACTGGATTACAAAACAGAAAGAAGTTAAATCTCTAAGATCTCTTGCCCCTTAGTGTTCCTTACCTCATTAATTTTTATCATAGCTTTACTGTGATTTTCTGTGGTGCCTTCTGTGGTGAACACTGCACAAAATGTTGATGGAGGAAGTAGAGCAGTGCAGATCACTGTGGCACATGTCAAACAGATTAAAGGTTGTCTCACCTGTGCGAGAAGCTGTTGGATTTGGAGAATCAAAGTTGAAGTCTTGTGAAGAAGATTCTTGCCAGGAAAAGGATGCAAAGTAGAGTTTCCAAGGAGCAAATCTACACAAATGTATATTCTTCCCTTTTAGCGCACTTTATATGTAAAAATTTCTACAGTAGTGGTTAACTGTAAAAAGCCAAATATGGATTAGCAGGTAGTTACATTTTAGAAGATAATCAGTTACTTTGAATTAAATATCCCATAGCATTCACAATTTCAATTTTCAAATTGAAATAATTTATGAAAATATTACTGCTGTTTTTGCAATTTCGAGGCACATATCATGAAAAGTTAATGTGTATAGCATGCAGAAAGAAAAGTAGCAAATCTGTATGAAGCAGGCAGCTGGCAAATGGATTATGCAATTTCTGGGGGGTGTAAAAATTTGGATCAGAGTAAAATTGCCAAAAGCACACCAGCCTAATTTTTAAGAGTTGTTTTCATGTGCATATAGGGCTTTCCAAAAAATCTTCAGGAAGTAGCTATTGAGTAGCCAGATTTTTAGAAGTACAGATAGATGCTTGACACAATTTTCACAAGCACCAAGAGGAGCTGAACTGTCTCTGAAACCTGTAGGTTCACATTTTCAGTACATGCTGCTGGTGCATATTCCCTGCTCAGACTTTTCAGGGCTAATTATTACAGCAGCCTGTTCTTTCTTCCCATCTGTGTGTTTACCTCTGAGCAGCTGAAAAGATCAGAACTGCGCAGGCACACTCCTGGGCTGATTATTTACAAAGAAACATGTATTTGTTACAAGGAGCAAATCCCATTATTGAGATAATTACAAGATGTTTATGAAACTCTTTGGAGATGTTGTAGTTGCGAGGACAAGGTCATTTGGCTGAAGCCACCTGCAGAAAGGAGACTGAAGCCAGTTGCCCTGCAGCTCAGAGCTGGACATAATGGCCAGAACAGTTTGTATCAAGAGACAGGTTACCAGAAAAATGTTTTCCCTCATGACATCCTTGAAGAATACATACACACCAATTAAGATTTGGCTGTTTAATAAACGAGTGTGAATAAACATTGCATGAACCTGATCATTTCTAATAAAGGCTCAAATCAAAGGAAAAGAAGCCTTCAGAAACTCTCTTCTGAACACATTTTTTTAATACCACCAGGCTTCTCTGTATTTTGTAAGCCACAGGTTGTGATGGTAAAAATTGTATCAACACAGACTCTATACTAGCACGAACTTTAAAAGAAGTCTCAGCCTTATGGATTTGGGAGAAAAAAAATTGTAAATATATTTTCCTCTTACTTGGTTTTCTTCAGCATTTACTACCTCAGCTTCTGCAAACAACAAAGCAGGTACAGGGCTCACTATAGCTACAGTATCATCACGACTAATCTTTTAAAGGAGTAAAAGTGAGAAAATTGTTTTCTAAAAAATTAAGATGTCTGTCTCAAGCATTCTGTTGTATCCAAAACCTATACTAAACCCAAAATCTTCTACTTGAAGTCTACATCTAACACCTTTTCATGTTCCTTGCTTCTTTTGTCTGGCTTGTCTAGCCAATGAGTTAACTCAGGGGACTGAGCCAAAGCTAATACAAAATCAATTGAAGAGCTCTCTTTGACTTCAGTAGGCTTGAGATCAGTCCTGTGTCACAAACATGGTGCTTATAGCCCCAGAGCACTGATTTTGGAAAAGTTTTATAGCTGGAGAAAGGTCTTACATTCACTGCACCCCACTGGCTGTGGAAAGTCCTGCTGCTCCATGGGCTGTGCCAGAGATGGCTCGAGGGGACAGAGCTTGTCTGTAGAACAAATCTCCTTGTGCCTCACTGGATTCTCTGGTTGTCTGGAGATGCTGCTGGATTCAAACGTTTCAAACAGCTTGCAAAGGCATGGAGATCTTTTCCCATTCCTTTCTGAATGTGTTTGGGAATGTGTTGGTGTGAATTTGTCCATAATGCATTTATGAGTCTGGGTTTGCACACTGCGTTGCTGGATAATTGCAGCTCTCATTTACGGTTTCATGGGGAGTGAGTGTATGGGGCACAGCATATTTCCCCCTTAATATGTACAGAGGAGACCAATAAACTCCTTGCATGTGCTGTTAGGTTTGTGTAACTAGGAATATTATGTGTACAAACTGTTCTGGATACTTAGGTTTATTACTTTGGCAGTCATAGTTTGCTTAATGGTATTTCAGAGAGTAAGTAAAATCTGTGAGAAACCTTCCATTTGTGTTGGCTTTCCTATTGATGAGCATAATTTATTAAAAGTATTTTTATCTGATTAGCTGTGGCATTTGAGTTCATCTGAGAATGAGAGAAAATCGGGCTGTATTTTATATAAAAAACTTGGGGTTTTTTTCTGCTTACTGGTTCTGTATTCTCTAAGCAAATGCATTTTTATCACAGCGCAGGATCATACTAATAATGCACAGAGCATATTAATTATTGAATTTAAATTTATACCAATATATTGGAGAAAAGCTTTTATATTTAAAAATAAAGACGTCTGGTTAATTAAGGTTTAATTTATATCAATCAAAAAGACCTTGTGAGGCTCATTATCTACACTTACAGATATACAAAAGGCAAACTTGGATAGATTATATTGCTATTAATAGTTGGTTGTTCTTGTAATCAAAAATATAAGCAGGGTAAATTATTGATTTATTTGTTTATTCTATTAAGTCCCCTAAGTTTTACCAGCCTACAGTGCTGTTGCTCTTTATAGTTTATTCCTGACTGATTATGAGGAATGTTAAAAATAATATAAGTTTATTCCTCAGCAGATCCAAGGCCTGGTGTTCCCCTGTCTCAGCTCCTCTCTGTCCTCCCTCCACCTCCTCCTGGAGTAATGGAGAGCAGTAGGGGTTGCCACTCTCTCTTGGATATTCTGTTGAAATGAAAATTAGTAGCTCAGTGGTTTCTATCAGTTTGCTGGAACTAAATAGGAGGGTTTGGATTTCTGAGTGACATCCCAATGTCTGTGGCTAAGGAGGTGCACATGCAGGTGGGCATTCCTTGTTCCCTTTCCACCTGCTCTGCTGACTTATCTCCTCAGCATCTCCCACCATCCTGCTCTTCCAGCTGGGACCTTGCTGCAGTCCTTGGCTCTCTTCATTCCCAGCCCTGTCTCCATGCAGGAGGTCCCAGTGCCCATCTTCCATGTCAGGCTGTGGTTTTTTTGGCTCCAGATCCATCCTCACATACCTCCTCTGTCCCCCTTCAGAGCTCCCTTCCTTACCCTCCATGCCCTGTTTCTGCATTCATTTTCCACTGGCTCCCAGCCACAGACACGTTTCCCAAAATTGTTATTCAGCCACATTCTCATCTTTCCTGTTTTGTTTTTTTTGTTTTGGTTTTTTTTTTTTTTTTTTGAGTCCTAACTGTGCCCTCTCTGCTTCAGCTGTGAGTCCACCTGGTGGGATTTTCCAACCCCTTGCTCTGAATTCCAGGTATTTGTCACAGCCAAAGCCCGGGGCAGCCACTACAAGGAGGGTCTGGTTTCAGGGTTGTACCCCTGGCCTGGACCATGTTGCTGCCTTCCCTGGGGATGGTACCTGTGGTGACTCAAGCACAGGAACTGTGTAGGTCAGAAAATCAAAGTTGCACTTCACAGTGCCCTTGTTCCAGTCCAGCTGTGTGTGTGTTTAAAGCCGTGGCCTGTCTCAGCAGCCACATGCTCCTGTCCCAGCTTCCCAGCCACCTGGAGCAGCAGTTTGGCAACCAAACAAGGAACAAGATCAGCTCTGCCATTTGCTGACACAAAATAAACCTGTCAAACCCCAGAGTTTTTCTCTTAACTCTTCAGACTGATCCAACTCACTGCATATTCATGAGCAGACTTGAATCTTACAAAGCAAGGTGGCTGCTCAAAGTGGCCAAGAGAGAAAATGCTTAACTCTTCCTGTTTATTTCTCCACTTTCCCAATTTTTAATTTCTTTTTCGTAACAAATTAAGTCAGCAATGTAAGTTCCTGCAATTTTTCATTCTGTGAACTTTTTGTCTCATTCATTAGTTCAGTGCCTTGGGCATGGAGATTATACTCAAAAGAAAACAAATGATCTTCTCTGTAATTGCTTTGCACACACACAAACACACACATGCAAAATGCTGAAGGGTGTTAAGGGCAGGATTTTATCTAGGTAATCACAACCTGAAATTGATGCCATGACATGGAAAAGAGACAGATAAGTAGGAATGAAATTAGTACTTTATTCAGGGTAGCTCATCCTTATCATCATTCTGCACACTTCATTATGAACTATAGATCTGAAAAATGCTTTTTGAACTGCATTTTCTAATGTTCTGAAATACACTTTATCATCAGTTCCTCTTCTGACTGGTACAGGAGGATAAATGAAAGAAGTAGTTCTGCCAGGTTTCTTTTTTTTTCGCCCATGGGAATAAGAAAAAAATACGCACTTCAGAATCCAAATTTCCTGATGAATGCAGTAGAGTCCTCTCAGCTTTATGGTACTGCAGCTATGTAATGGATGGCATTGAGCATCCAAGAAAATATATTTACTTAAGTGGGTTTTCAAGGATGAGCAAAGAAACAACTTTGGCTGCTGAAAGATTTTCTGCTAGCACGTGCAATGCAGGAAAAGGCGAAAGAGTAAAGTGAAATCTTTAGTTATTTTGGCAGCTGCAAATTTTCAGCCATCTATACTGGTGTGAAAGTTGAGACCACAGAATTGTAGGATGGTTTGGGTTGGAAGGGACCATAAATATCATTCTGTTCCAGCCCCCCTGTCATAGGCAGGGACACCTTTTCCTTTTCCTAGACCAAGTTGTTCAGAGCTCCATCCAACCTGGCCTTGAAGACATCCAGAGATGCCCAGGAGTGGCTGGTTTTGGATGAGGGCTCAGTGGTGTGGCAGCAGCTGGATGGGGACAGGGTGGCAGTGCAGGGCAGAGCCTGCTTTGCAGAGTGTAGGAGACAGAGCCCTATTTTATAATGGAATTAAAAATACAGTGCTGCTATCAGGGAAAACAGATATCTTGGGTTTTTTCACTGCTAGGATCAGAGACACTGCAGTGAATTATTCTGGCCCTGAAACAATAGACACGAGCCTATAGCCAGTAATTATTTGGATCCTGAGTGCTCTATATCTCTGATTCTGAAATAGTCATTCATCAGTGGAGTGAACTGAATGACCAGTTCTGCTTTCTAATCTAGCAGGGTGAGATTCATCATACCTGACTTTAGATGTCTGTGTCTAAATCAGCAGCTCAGCCTTTCTAGTTAGTAGAAAACATGGGTGATTTTGCTGCAAGGTCAGTATGTTGTATTTTAGAGATTTTCTTTATGCTATTTTATATTTGTATATATATATATATGTGTATATTCTGTGTTATTTTGCTGGCTTAGCTCAATTGCTATAGACTAAGGAGAGCAGATATTTTGCCCATAACTTGCTTTGTGTTTCTAATCCTTTATAAGGACTAAAGTCATTAGCATTATTGGAAAACACGTGAAAAATTGCCAACATTATCTCCCGAAAGGACTTCTGTATGTGGCTGCTGGCACCTCTCCAGCCTGTGTTTCCTCATTCCCTGAGAACAGAAATTAAACTTCTGTAGCATCCTCAGGTGTCAAGTCAGGTGTCAAGACTTAGTCTTGGCAAGGCAGGATTCAATTTAGTGACAGTTCTTATCTCTTTCTTTGGAAAACAAACAAACAGATTGAAAAACAAATGCAAAGAAAATAAAGGTATTCTGGGTTTGGTGGGGTTTTTTTCTTTCTTTTTCCCCCAGTAAGTTGGATTCTTGCTAAGGAATTTAGGAGGTTTTACTGTAGTTTGGGAGGTTGAGTCATATTAGATTCCTTGTGATTCCTTGGTTGGGAAAATGAGCCTTTTTTCCTTAATCAGCTTTAACATGTTGTGCTGGACACAAGTCAGTAGGCTTTTCTCACTGGGATTAAAATAGTAAAGGAACTTTATTTCTCTGTGCAATAAATATTCATAACTCCATCTGATACTGATAGGGAATTACGTACACATGTTCTTAAACTGGAAGTATAATTTAAGTATGAGAAGTGGCCACCACCCAAAGCCATGCAGAGGAAATGAAAAATCCTATCCACTGCATTGATCCTAAGGGCTTCTCCTATGTCTGTCATTTCAGAAGTGCCTTTTGAGTATAGAAAGTGGTAGCAAAGGTACTAAAATATTTCCTGTCAACAGATTTACTAGAGACAGCAATGATTATTGGAAACAACAAAGCATAAGTGTGTTCTCTTAGTAGTTCTCAATCCCCACTTCTCAATGGTGAGGAAATTCCATTGTCATAGGCAATTTTCTTACATGTTAGTATTTCAAGATTAATACATGACAGAGATTTACATGTCTTTGCTGCTGCATCTTTTCTGGTTTTATCACCAAAAAAAGACCACACACTATGTGATTGTACCTCCTCCAAAATTCTTAATCACAAGCTCAGTACCCTTTGTGGAAAGTTGAATGACAAGTGGAAAAACGCTGTGGTGAAAGTTACCAAGATTGCCTAAAATGTTTGTTGTCTCAGTATCTAGACTTAATCTTGTCAACTTTAGTTATCTGAAAATTAGTTTTATTCTTATGTTCCACTGAAATAAGTTTGTGGATTAAAAATTACAGACAGCAGACCATGATATTTATTTCCTAAGCACTTATCTGATGTGAAAATCTTACTATATCAAGGCAGAAGAAGAAATTCCTATAGTAAAAAAGCCGTCCTGGATAAAAAGCCCTAGTTATGGATTAGCTGAAAAATTATTTGCTGTCACCTTGGAAGGCAGGAGCGCCTAATTGCTGAGACAAAATCCAGTTCTTCTTATTACCATGTTGCTATTTTAACTACCCCATGCAGTAATGTGTGTTTATAAGCTACTGAGCCACCTTTAGGGGCAGAAAAAGCTCAATTTGCCAAGATCAAAGACCCGTTTTTCTGCCCCTTGGGAGAGGGAAGCACCAGGCTGTTTCCTCCATTATTAACAGTTCGCCTCAGGGCAAGTGGCAATATAATCCCTATCGGGTTTATTTCCTGCTGCTCCGCTGGGAAAACACAATCCAGCCGGCCGTGTTTGTGGCTCTCCCTTTCATTTGTGCTTCCTGCTGTGCTGTGCTGTAACAGGACAGCAGCAGGTGGCATAAATAGAGGAGAAATGTGGCAGAAACAGCTTTTGAAATTTCCTATTTGGCCATGGTTTAGAGTGCCATCCTCTCCAGGAGGAAAGAACAGCTTTTTTTTTTGGTCGAAACTCTCAGTGCAGCAAGGATCAACTCCACCCTTTATCAGGAAGCAAAAATAAAAGCAATGTTTTCATTACTCCTAGGAACATAATTTCATGATTAAATGATGTTTGTTGCTGTGTTTTTCCACTGCTGGCATGCTTTGAAACTGGTTTAAAATGAAATCCAAGCTCACTAGGAATCAGTGGGAAAGGAAGGGCTTTTTCATGATCCCTGCATATGAAATACTCTTCTTCCACTTGTCACCTGTGGAGAGGCTTCAGTGGGTCCTGCAAAAGAAAAGAATGATCTCAGCTCCAGGTCTTACAGTAGTTGGTTAAAATAGACTCCCTTTAAGGAAGCTGATCATTCTTTTCCAAAGCAAAATGACTCAGTTTGCCTCTTTTTACCAAGACCAGCTAGAGGCACTCAGCATTTTGGGAATGTGTGGGACCAAAAGTGATCTCTGATCCTCTGCCTGATCAAGATCAGAACCATTTCCTTGCACTCCAAGCTCCCAGTGGGAGCTTCCTTTTATCATCAAACCATAGAGCTGAGGATGCCCAAACACCTGATAAAGTGTTGGCTTCCTGTTGCAGGGAAGAGTTTGGCATTGCTTTCCTTTACAAATCAGAACAAAAGCATTTATTGTCCAGTTATTCTAGGACTGCTACAAAACATTCCTGTAATAGAACGATAGAAACACAAATTTGATTTTTTTTTTTTTTTTAATGGATACATGTTAAATCTGTGAAATTTCATTACAGGATACTAAAAGATAAATGCATTATAATCAAATTACTTCTAATTTTATGGACGACTTTAAATAATTTTAAATTACCATATCTTATTTTAGCTTACTTCATACTTGTCTTTTATACACAGTTGATTTTCTGAATCTAAGATTCTTAATATCTTGTTAACTTTGATATTTGATTTAGAACATCTCACATACATCAGAATATAAACCAGAAATAAAATATTCAATACACAGGTTAGCAATTTAGACACAAAAATTTCAATTTGTTTTGAAAAATGTGGGTTAAAGTAATTATAGTTTTTCTGGAGTTTTCATCACCATTATTGCTCCACATATTTCTTTTTTTTTCTTATTCTAGGAGGTAATTACATAAATTTTGATTGTATCCCTGAATTTGCTTTGCTGTTTAAATAAAAAGTAGGTGTAAACTGTGTGTATTTTCAGGCCAGTGGCTCTGTCTTTGGGTGGCAGCTGGTTACCTCTGCTTTACCAGTGGGAATAATTTGACAGGAAATTTGTAGAAATAAGTGCACAACTTTCTGGAAAAAGTGAAGCCACTGAAATTAAATCTAAGTAAGTCATTAACAAAAAAGTTGAAATCACGAATACACCTACATGAATCTGAAGTATATTGAATGCTTCCTTCAGTTACTTCAGTAAGTTTGTAACAGAAGACTATATATAAAAATATATATACACACAGATATATATATATCATTTAGAGGAGCAGAATTGAAGTGACAACTATCATTCTCACAAAATATGGTCACAGATAATTAAAGTGAGGAATGAAGTTGTTGCAGTCTCTTGAATCAGCATGAAACCTCGTGGGCATTAAAAAAATTGGGTAATAAAAAACGTTCTGCTTTGCATCCCACAGAAGATGGCTCACATTCAATGAACAGAGAAGTCACTTGAGTGTGGAGCATAAACAGATGGATGTTGGTGATTTTCTGTAAGCTTAGACAAAGAAACTCAACCATAGAAAATCACACATTCTCTACTGAATGTACAGAGTAGAAAATTAAGAGATTGGATAAGGGATTTCTCTGGCCTCTCTTTTGCTTGTAGTGAAGCAAATTATTAAAAACAGCTCAGAGATTCTCAAACTTGGCATGTGTGACTTACTTCAAAGTACTCAGGAATGCCATGTGTCAAGAGGGTTCTGAGCATGCAGACAGATCAGGAGAGGCTGTGAGCTGCTGCTGTTGCCAGTGCAGATGGCAGGATGTGACCGAATATTTATAGTCCAAACTGGCTTGAAAAATGCAAGTTTTCAAGAAAACAAACGAGCTGATTCCTCATGTTAGTCTGTGTCTTGCAGGGTTGGTTAGGTAACAAATCTATACTTGTGACAATAGGTCACTTTATGGGATAGAAAGAGTGCTGTGAACAAATCTTGTCCAGGCGTGTGAGAAGAAGGTGATTGGTACAACCATCGTGAATTTATCAAGGGCAGATTCTATCTGACCAACCTGATTGATGATTGACAGATTCCTTTCAACTTGAATTATTTGGGGATTCTTTGAGTCAAGAATTATTTTTGTTTTCTGTTTATTGACAGGCAATACTGAATTGAAACATCTTCCTCAAACAGCAAAATTTGGAATGTATTAGTAAAACTGAATGCACTTAGACTCTTCATGAAAATGTAGGACAGAAAGTAAGAGAGACTTTTATGCTCCCTTAGATTTTTGAGATATTAAATGGTATTTCAGATAATGAGTTTCTGGAAGATGTGGAACTAATAAAGTTTTAAAAGTATTCCATCCTGGGATTGTGGTGTCTTAGCTTTAGTTCTCCCTCTCCTCTGTCCATGTGACTAATAATCTTTGAGGTTTGGTGCACAAATGCTCCTTTTCAAAGTCCAGCAGAGCAGCCACTCTTCCCTCTGGCCTTATAAACATCAACTGTAAGAGAAGAATGAATATATTGGAAACCTGTAACCTCTAGCAGCTGACTGTGAAAAACAAGGTGAAGATAATGAACTACAGCTCTTCCTGCTACTCAGAAACAGAATTAGGAATGATTCTTGCTTTGGTTTCTGGCATATAAAAAGAAGATATATTGACTTAGTATTTGGGGTTTTTAATTCTCATTGGGAAAATTGCAGAGTATGGTAAAACAAGATACCACTTACAGACCTTTCTCAGTATCTAACACAGGTATATTTTATTATAGGAAACATATGCATTGTATATTTCAGATTTGGTATTAAGAATCGTTACTACAATTGCTAATGGCAGAGCATTTAAAAACAGACCCAAACAAGATTCTGTGTGATTAAATCATGCAAGCAGTTCTCCTATACAGGTGCTGTAAGATTTTGAAGTTTTGTTTCTTGTTGGTTGTGGTCTTTCCCAGTTTCTGATGCTGTCCCTCCTTCAAACCATGAAGAAACCCATAAGGAAAACCTCTGTGTACAGATCCAAAAGTATTGATCATCTTTCTCAAAAGTTATTTCTTTCTTTTCTGGCTACTGCTTGCCAGTTATCATTGCTGAGGGCCCACCAGACTGTTACTTAATTTCTGAGCTCCAGTCATCCAGCTGTGCTTGAATCAAAACCTAAATCTAATTATTGCATATTGTTTGAGGGGAGAATCACATTATCCACACCATCTTGTTTTGCTTTATACCATTTTTTACTCTTCTTTCCCACAGCACCTTAAACATCCTCAACAATATTTCGTCAACAGTTAAACATCTCTAAATGGAAAGCCTAAAAATTTCCCCACATTTAATTGTTCTGTATAATTCAAGTTCTGCTCTTGAGAACACATGATTCTGTGTAGACTTCCTGAGGTGTATGGCATTTGCATATTTGTGTAGAGAGGTTGGACTTACTGCAGTTATTTTTATATTCTAGAGAAGATTTACTACTTGTAACAGCACTTGAGAGTGTGAAGTATCTGCCTACTTTATTGTAGAAATGTAATTGTGCTGAAGTGGAGGGAAATCAATTTAAAAGTGCAGGTTGAAAATGAGGGATGTTCATCCAATATTTGTGTGGTAAGTAGGGAATAATTCAATTCAGCACAATCATACTTGAAATATAAACCCATTTAAAACCTATTATTGTAATTGCATTAACTATTACAACAGAACTAGCCAGATGGATTCTGAAAAGTGTATTGGAGTTACCAATTTCTATTGGAAGAAAACTTGTTGACCACTTCTACTGGAAATTGTGGATTAAATTTAAATATCTGAAGTTTTAATTCTTTGTTATGCTTCAGGTTTAGTTTCTTGACTTTTTTGTTCTGTGCTGAAGAATCAGGTATAGGAATCATCCTGTCTGAATTATCTAGGATGACATTAGAACTCATTTTTATTATTGGGATGAAGTGTCAAAAGATACAACATTATATTTTAGTCACCGTTCTTTAAAAGGTAAGCTAATGTTACATCTTCTTCAGAGACAAAAGGTAGCAGTGGTCAATGGCTTTTTTGAAAGAATGGGGAGGTACTGGAATATTCTCATATGAATGACCTATCCTGAGTAAGGTTTAGTGTTCTAAGAGCTATAGAATGTTAAATACATGTTAACATGCAATACATGTTAAATGTATTGCCTCTACTACTTCATTTCACAGTCACAGTGTTCCTTTTCTTGCTGATGGCTCTGGGGTTCATCAAGTTTGAAGGCAACTAAATAAAACCCAACTTCAGTCTGATTTAATCACATGACTGGAAGTTACTGAATGTTTCACGGTTGTTCATGGTTGGAGTTGCTATGGCAGATGTGCAATCTCCATCTTGCATCACATTAATCTCATTCAAGATCCTTTAAAGATCTCCAGAAAGAACAGCTCCTGCAGTGCAGAGCTTGAAATACAAACCTTTATGTTTGGGACTATTTAGAATTTGGTATGACTATCAGTTTTAGCTATCTTCATGTTAAGGTTGATTTTCATTGAAAAGGACAATGTATTTTAAATTAAAGCAGGACTAGGGAGGAAAATTGACTTCAAGCCCTGTGGAAAAGCTGCTTTGATTATGTCACATTACCAACCTGTGGCTGTCCAATTCAAAATAACAAATAAATTGAGGAAGTAAAATAGCAGATAGCTTTTAGAGGGGATTTTTTTAAGTAGTTCAAAATAATTTCAGGTGTTTTGTCAATCCTCTATTCACTACTTTGCCTATGAATAACCTATCTACTTATAGTTTTGTTTTTCCTTGTTTTCTTTGATCCATGCAGATTTATTTGTATATGGATGTGGTGTGTGCACATCTACAGGGAAAACTATAACAGCAAGAGTGGATTTTCTATAGTTCTGGTAATCAATATCTGCACTGCCTGTCTGTGAAGAACAGACTCATCCCTCTCTTCCTTGCTGTGCTGATGACCAGTTGCACAGTGTAGCTAAACACATTTGTGGTTCCACAGAATGAAGGGTATTTACATTTTTATTGCACAGGCTGCACATCATTCATAGTTTTGACCTTGGGTTACTTCTGTTGAGACTGAAACTTTATGGCCAGTGAATATTTGTATGTATATGGATTTCCTCAAGACTCACATTAATACTTACCCAGATTTTCTGGGCTTTGGCATTTTCCATAATTTCACCCCATGTCCCTTTGAAACGTATGAAGTTTTCCTTAAGTTTGACTTGTCTATTGTGCTCTTTACCCATGTTCATGTTTGCAGTAATAGAGCAAACCTGTATGGAATGGAAAATGTGCAAAGTTCCCTTATCAAGGTGCTCTTGTCTCAACTGTGATATATTAATTCTTTGTGGCTCTGTCTTTTCATTAAATAGTGTTCTTAGCTGCTGGCATGGCATGTGAATGTTTTATTTCATACTGTTCACTTGGCCACCCAGGAGCCTGCTCTCAATTCTGGCACTCTTAGCATATTGTAGAATGGGGAAATGTTAATCTATCCTATATATCTTATATACATTATGTAACAATACTACATAGATATTAAATATTCTATGGAGAGTATAAGCATTAGATACAATAATAATGATCCAAGTTCTAAAGAAATAGTTAGACCGTGAGGAAAACAAACAACTTTTGTGGGTGGAAGTCGTCTAGATGCTGTTCCACTTATTTTCACACATTTTAGTTAAATTTTTGGAGGAGAAAATGTACATCCTTGCTAATTTCCCCCTACAATTCTCTGTGCATGTCCATGCATGTTTTTTGTTCCAGTGGAGTAAAGTTCAGAAAAGTCTGCAATGAAGTCATGAAACCCATTTAAACAGAAACCTGTAGTAGTGCCTAGGAACTTTCATCAGTAATTCAAAAACATAGAAACTTCTCATATGGGTAGGATGGTGTGTTTGGAATGTGCTTTTCAGCTGTGGCAACTACAGATTTTGGAGAAGTTTGAGTAGCCAAAGCCTGGCACTGTCATGGCTTCTGTTCATCTTCTTCTCAGAAAGGTCATGATAGAGTTTGGGTCCATCATGCATTGCTAGATTTTCATCCATTCCTTATTCTGGTTTTTCAGGCTTTACTAGTGCTGCTATATTCTTGTTCTTGAGCACATGCAGCTGACAGTGGCCATCTTCAAGTGTTACTGAAGGCTAAACTGAGCAACCACTGGTGTGGTAGCTAATTCTTGTTAAGGAAAAAAATTGCAAGTGGGGGAGACTGCTTTCCTCAAGTGTAATATTTACAATTTCCCACATACTTGGCTTACTTCAATTTTATGCTGGCATTAGGGGACCTCAGTCTGTTGCAGCCCACAGAGAATTTTGCCTCTGAGCTGCTTAAAGCTGTTGTAAAGTACTTCTGTCCTGGCAGCCTTGTGGAGCTGAAGTTGTTGATCCCCAGCAAGTTCCTCAGGACAGCTGGTAGGCAAACAGGCACGTCGTTAGACATTTGTTACAACTTCTTTTCTTTTCCTCCCTCCCACCCACCCCCCAACATCCATTTTCTGCAACTAGCATTTTTCCAGGGAAAAATCTATTTCGGTGGTAAATTACTGCTGTGCTGTAACCACCACGGGCAGGAGAGGTCACTCAGTCACTTTGGCAGTCCTATTACCCAGCCGGAGCTGGGGCCCTCTGAGCCACCAGCGCTCATTGATGTGAATTGAATTAACGAGAGAAGGAGAGCACCCTAATGGCAGCAATGCCTCAAGCAGGGAGCAGACAGCAGGATCCCAGCGCCGGGGATACAGATTGTGTATCCTCTCAGGGCACGTTTGGGCTGTGGGTTCTCAGCCTGTCTGGAAATGCTCCTGAGAGAGAAGAAAAGCTGGGAGGTGCACGGTGAAGGACTGGTGTGCATGGAGCTGTCTCAGGGAGAACCTGATCCTTGGTTGGAAGTTGTCTCAATTTTCCTTGGTATAATAGAACCTGTTCTTTTCTCTTAAAGATAGTTTGACTTTTCAAAGTAAATAGGAGCATTAAGTGTAGTAAAATGGCTTTAATCACTAGTATTAGTGCATGGAAGACAAAGGGAGCAGATCTGCTGTTTTAAGACTATACATTTTTAATTATGAGAGTTTTTCTGTAACAGGTCACATTTCTGTTTAGAGTTGTGTTTTAAGCAGTCTGCTACATTGGAAATATTTGCTATTTTAAATCATGTGTAATTTTCTCATTTGACAGTGTTACCAGCATAGTCTGGCAGCACAGCTTATCAAAATCCTGTCTTCTCAGCATTGTGAATTTGTTCACATTCTAAAATTCATTTTTTATTAAATTAACAAATCAATATCTAAAAGGATCAATGGATTTGGTAGCAGCTGGCTTAATCTCAGCAGAAATGAATTGCTGCCAAGCTCCATGTTGCTGTTTAAATTGATTCAGTCAAACATCTTTTGCTCAAAAAGTCAGTTGTGTGAAAGAAATGCGTTTTGTTTAAAAATGGCATGTAAAATTGGCAGTCCTTTGTACATGTGTGCACATGGACACACACACACACTCTTTTTTTTTTTTTTTAAGAGACCCTAGGAAGCAGAAATTACTTTACTGAAGACACCATCTCAGCACTTTCTTATGGGTCATTTTGCCCAAAGTTGGCACTGCTGTTTATGAAAATGAAAGAGCATTTAATTTTTTTCTGTGTCGGTTATGTGTTGGTTTTCTGCTCTACATGTGTAAGCATTTGATACTGCTCTCTATTTTCCCAGTCATTCAGCATATACATACAATACAGATAATTTTCTTTTTTGTCTCTGAATGCCAACTGAAAGATAGCTAAGTACACAGTAGGCACTTTACAATCCTTATCACACACCATTAGACACTAATGTACTATAATAATGATCTTGATAATTGCTCTCTCACCTCACAGCACACCTGTGACTCACTTAATACATTTTTGGATCTTTTTCTTCTATATAAATGAAATCTCCTGGTGAAAATTCTAATAATGGTGACTGGTGAACATATAAAGTACCACATGTAGAACTGTGATTTAAATGGGTGTGAAACATTAGAAATTCCATCTGTTTCACCACTGTCCAGGTATTTTGGGCATTTCCTTGATTTCAAATCCAGTATTGGAATCCCTTCAAAAAGGCTTCTGTATTTTGCTGACCATTATAATGCAAGCTGGTAGCTTGACCCAATTCAGGTGATTATAGAGAATGAAACACAATTGTTGGGCTAACCCTGGAAACATAACAGGCGGTTGCCTTGCACAAAGCTGGTTCCTGAAGGGTTACCCAAAGGCTGTTGGATTTCTCCCTGAATTTCTTTTCCTGTTCTTCCTCACACTCTCTAATTTTGGCAGGATGAAGTGAGACAAGCTCAGTGCTTGGACTGTGCCAGGGCTGAGCCCCTAAGATGAGGGTAAGACATTATGCCCTTTGTTTTTCTAGCTGCTGTGTATCAGCAGCTACCACAGCTTTACCTGACAAGCACACCTTCCTTCTCAAATCATCTGCTTTTGAGGATTTCTTTCAAGGGTGACATTTTGAACCTTGCTTCAGAGCCCCTGTGCTTGAAGATGCATCTCAGTTCATGTTGAGCAGCATGGGCACAGAGAGCCTCTGTCCCACCTAATGACAAGCCAGCAGGTATCAGAGACTCTGTGGAGCAAGCCAGGCTGATGCAGGCTTTTTATGGAAGCATCCTGAAAGCCCTGGAAATCTCCCAGCCTGATGAAAGACTCCCTTCCCATGACAGTCCTAGGACCTCTTGTGGTAGATCTGAGAGGTCTCACGACCACCACTAACAGCTCCATTGCTTTGGGGATTCTGACTCACTTCTGATCATCTCCCTTCATGACAGTGAGCTGTAAAACAAAGGTTCTCATCTCTTTTCTGTTTCCCCTCTCCACCTGCAGTTTTTTTGGACAAGTTGTCATGGTAACGCACTACCTGAGGCCAGGCTGAATCGTGGCCACTGATCCTTAGGGAAGCCATGACTGAATTTATACCCACCCTGCCTTCCTAGTCCAGTCTTCCCATCCCTTTTCAGCTACCACTTTCCTTTGGCATAAAAGCTCTGCTTGTCTGGCTCCACATAAGTTTGGGGGAGTTGGTATCAAATGAAAGAGATCTCACTATGGTTATTTTATATATAATATTATATAATTTTATATATAATATTATATACTGCTATTGGGAATGTGTTCAGTCTTCAATTCCCTCTTAGCATTTTGACTTTAGACCACAGCCCTTGAAATCCACCAGAACTGGGGGTTAGGGATGCCCACAGTGTGAATGTACCTGTGAACAACACACCTGGAGGTGCCTGCAGTGACTAATGGGTTGTATTCCCTCCACAATAAGCTCACCGTGTTCTGGAGAGAGGCAGAGCATGGTGTGTTTCCTTCACCTCGTTGTTCAAATTGTCATTACCAGCACCTAGCAATTCTCTCCTGTCACCCTAATCCATCACAATATTTCAGTGGGATGGAGAGTGGCAGGCGATAAAATGTCTCCTGGAATATAAATCGGCTCCTAATTTGTTTTTCTCTAAGCCATTATTTCTTGTGTGATGGTCTTCTCCCAGGTGTTTCAGGCCTGTCAATCAGCTGTTGCAGGCACTTGTTTTCCTTTCCCAGGTTGTGCTATCTCTGGACCTGGCAGTAACAGAGTGAAACACCCAGCAGCTGTAATGCCATGTTAAACCCAAACAGAATTCAAAGCTTGTCACAAACAGAATCTGAAACACAAACTGCATTAGCAGAAGGGTAAAGTGTTCTGCACCAGGACCTAGCTCAGTTCCCTGGGTCTTGATGAAAGAGTGCTCTGAGCTTCCTGATCACTGGTGGAAAATTAGTTGCTGTGAGACACTGACTGATGGAATAGGAATGTCTGTGCTTTCCATGTCACAGCAGAGCATTTTGGGACAGTAACAAGAAGTTCTGTGCTTCAGTGCTTTCTGTATCTGCATTACAGAAATTTGCCTCATAGATGTGCTCTCTGTGCTTTTGCTGGAAGTTACATTCACTATTTGCTCATATCCTGAAGGCTGACAGAACGAACTCCCTGACTGATTGATTTCCAAGTAATCATCTTGTCCAAGAGGGATTGATTAGTTCTGCTTCATTTGTGAGCAGGTCTCAGAAGATCCTTTTCTTAACACCACCAGAGCACTCAGCAAGCCACCAATGCTCCTGCACTGATTTCAGTCACAGGGAATTCTGTGATACCACTGGCTATCCAGTTTGCAGAATGAGATGGACAGAACTGGTCTGTAGAGCTTAAAAACATGAGTTATAAAACCCAAAGCGCATTAGGTTATGTAATAAAAATAAAATTAAAATACTCGTATCTGGCATACAGTGAAAAAAACTAAATTAGGGTAGTAGCTAATTTACTGGATTACATTTTAGTTGGCTGTTTTCTTAGCAGTGCCCAGTTAATATTCTGTGCAAGTGCTTACGTGAAGTGTCCAGGTCTCTGTATTGACAACACCAAATCATCTCTCTCTCTCTCTCTTGCTACTATTTCTTCTGTCCTTTGGTACAGAAGACTCCATCAACTGGATCCTCCTTCCTAACCATGAATGCCTAAACCACAGGATCCACCTTTTCTAAGTTCTCAATAAATTAACAATAATTTACTAGATCAGTGAAAACAACTTCTAGTCAATACTACCAGGTTACAAAGTGGTTGCAAAATTCAGGGCTAGGGTTTGCTAAGGGTTAGGGTCAACATATTATTATTATATCTTCATTATTGTTTGTACTTCTCATTTGATATATAGTGCATCACCATCTGAACAGACCTCCTCTGCAATTCAACAGCTGGGCATCTTAATGCACATATAAGTGTTCCTACAAATTGTCTCATACAAAGGAAATGCTGGCAGTTGCCAGGTGTTTTTCTCCAGTTAAAAGTACTGACAAATTCTATTTCTTTCTGTTCTGGGTAAAGTCTACAGTCAGTAAAAGGCTGCATTTTTCCTGTAACACCTTTTTGCCTTTGAAGCCCAAGAGAAACCACCAGTCATTTGTTCAGGTCAGTTCTATTTCTGTGTGCTTTGCTTGAACTTAACATGGCAAAGTAGAGAAAAAAGTATCTACTTGTCCCTTGAATTATTTTAGTGCACTGAGATGAGTAAAAGTAAGACAGAAGCCATGGCACATTGCATCTGATGAAATAATGTTCAATTTGTTACAGCATTTTAAACCTGGCCAGTGCACTACTAACATTGACCCTGAAGGTACCCTTGCCAGCTTTGCCCTGCCATTAGGAATGTCACAATCTCCTAGGAACATCAGTCTCATCCCATGTTTCTGGTTAGTGCATACCAGGCTTGCCCAGCAGAATGGCAATTTGGCACTCCAGCTGGAATCCCTCCCTTCAGCTTGACATTATGTAATAAAGTATATATTGCATCAAATAGAATACTTAATAAAACCAAACCCAGCCCTAACTTATTGTAAATGAGTCCAAATAATAATTAAGAAGCAACAGCCTCTCCTTTGAAATTGATCATTAGCTCTCTGTCATTGCTTTGAATGTGGGGGCATCACATTTTTTATGTAAACAATGCAGTAACAGCAGGCTGTGCTAAAATGCATAACCATCAGTTGCAACAGCTTGTCTGACTGGTTATGCATAAATTGCTGCAATTCCAGCTGCTTGCTTACTCTACTGTGTATCAAACACCTCACCTTTGCTTCTGTATGTTTTAGAGAAAAGATGAGAGACAGATGATAGATACTGTTAGTAGTCATTGAAATATTTTTGTAGGCAAACAGGCATCCCTGCCTTGGGGGTTGTCTTGGGGGTTTTAGAATCTTACCTTATCTGTGTGGAGATTAACACAAAAAAGTATCTCTTCATCTTTTTATGGTTTAAGGCTGTTTTCAGAAATCTAGGCAAACTTGAATATGTAGACTCTAAGGAGCCATAAAGGGAGTACTGCTGTTTGTGGTGTGAATAGAGTTCCTTCTTTTTACCTTTTTTGAAAAGTCAAGTTACTTTTTTAATTCTTGCACTTTGCTACTGGCTATGAGAGGGGATAATCCAAGGACCTTGGTGATTCCTCCCATTTCCCTCAGCTGTGGTGTGGTGTCTCCCCAGCCTCGTGGGCTCCTTGGCAGTTCCTGGAGAGGGTGGCAAGGCACTGGTTTGTGTCTTTCACCTCTCTCAGGTGTATCAGCTGATAGGTCACACTGTACTGAGCCATGATCTCATCTTCATGGCTCTCATAGGATGCCACACCAAAGTGAGCGCTTGGAAATTCAGAGGAGCTCTCTTCCATCCTGCTGGGGGTGAGCTGTGACTGCTGCTCGTTAGGACTCAGGGACAATCTGTGTCTTTCCCCAATGGCCTGAGTGTTGATACACCTGGTGAGCATTAGCCTCAAGGCTAGGAGGGTTGTTGCCGCTGTAGTGCACTATCAGCACAGCCTGGAACTCCAATTTGTCACAACCACCACAGGAGTTCTTTCCTCTGCCTTCTATTAAAGAATCTCTCCTAAAAGCTCTCACAGAAATGTTTTCTTTCTGAATTAAGAATTGAGTTTAAAGTTCCCCCTGGCTTTGACTTTGACCAGATGAACCTGTAGTGGTTCTGATATCTGAGTTCTTGTGGTCTTCCCATGGAAACATTTCCATTTTCAACTAACCCCTTGGGAAAATACAGCTCCTGCTTCAGCCTTCTGGGAAAGACGCTGAAAGTAACCAGCAACACAAGTGAGAGAGAGCAAGAGAAAGCACAGATGTTGCTGAGGTGGCTTACTTAGTGTGAACCAGGATGAACTCTTGGTATTTACATGAAAGTTTACTATTAATTTTTTCCTAACCTCCTGCTCAGCCCTTCAGGGGAAAGGCTGACATTGCAATCTGGAGGCTGATATTGCTGAGTTTCATTAGATTACAGGGAAAGGAGATTTTCCATCTTCCCACACCTCTTGCCAATTAAGATTAGGAGTCTTACGGTTGATTCAAATCCCATTATTCCACAAACATCATTAAGATTGTGTGTACTTCAGTTTTGCAGTAGAAAGGAGTCTATAAAGAAGCAGTTGTAATATTAGGGATGAAATTGTAAAGACTTAATTGGGATAGTGAAGGAGATACTAGAAGCATTAGGAAGGCTAACACTTAATGTACCACTAAACAGAGGTTGCTTCCAGTTTTATGTTTCAGCAACATCATGACATAGTACTCACAGACATGCTCTTTGTTCAGACATTTTTCTGTTCTTATGCTTTTTGACTGCTGTCTTAAGCTCTTCTTCTGTAAAAAAAGAAAAAAAGAAAAAAGAAAAAAAGGAAGGAAAAGAGGGTCTGAGGTTATTGTTTCCTTCCAAATATTATCAGAAGTGACAGATACTACTTGACAGGCCTCCTTGTGTGGTGTTTGTATGCCTCGAATGTGTAGCCATTCTATATGAAAGAGACTGATTAGGATCCATTCTGCAAGCACAGTATTTATAATTTTTGATGGAAGAAAGGGGGATGAGCATGGAGAGAATGTGTAATTAATTCCAATTTATTAGAAATATTATAGGTTTGTAGCCTGAGATGATGTCAAGCACAGTATCAGAGATGATGTATATGTTTTTGCAGACCAATGCTACCTCTAAATGAAATTACCTGTAGCTCCAGTCCTGTGTCTTTCTTAATTGCACTGCCAGTCAAGCTCCTCTGTATCAGCTGTGATAGATTTGAAATGTATACATGCAAATTTAGAACTGAGATAAGACATATTAATTTCATATCGATTTCCATTTGTGATCTAAGCTTCTACTTCCATTGAACCCTGGAACACTTATCATTGTAAGAATTACAAATCTAAAAAAATTTTATTTACCATCCTTAGTTAATATAAAATAATCTTTTCATTTTAAGCGATGATGCATTTCATAACAAAACAATTTCTTTTACTACATAAATGGCATTAAGGATCATCCAGTGGAAAAGTCTCCATTTTGGCTTTTTGGTTTCTCTGAGTTATCAAATTCATCTTCCTGTAACTTGTTACCTGGGAGACTGATCTCCACTTTGCTACCAACCCCTTCCAGGTTGTTGTAGAGAGTGAAAAGGTCTCCTCTGAGCCTCTCCTTCTCCAGGCTAAACACCCTCAGCCACTCCACTTACAGCTGACTCTCTAGAAATATTTTTTTATTCCCAAATAAATTAGTTTAATTTTGTGCATTCATTAAAAAAATTCAGTACAGAATATATTCATAAAAACATAATGAATAGATAAATACTCATACCCCAATACTCATAAAAACATAATGAATAGATTTTAAAAGGCACATTCTTGAATAATAATGTAGAAGGAAAGGCCAGGAAAAGCAGCTTGAGAGGTGAGAAAGATCGTGATGGTAGACAAGAAAAATTTCAAATTTTGAGAATGAAACCAGTATGGAAGCAAATAAATCAAATTATCCATGGTGTCACTTTAAAATAGGTGATCTTTGAAACAGATCTGGAAGTTTCTAAGCAAAAAAAATTACCTCTCATGCACAAAAAGCGAACAGATAATCATAGTGATAGTTACCAATGACCATACAGTCTGATTATAATATCTAAGTTATACTTAAAATAGTCTCTAAATGCTATGCAAAAAAGGGTAACAATTATAATTATATATATGTATGTATATTTATGTATCATTTATCTATTTTTCTAAGACTAAGCATATATGGATATGTGACTTCATACAGTAATTGAAAATGTGCATGTCAAGTGTAGTTCCATTATCGTGCCTTATTTTAACAGAGTGGCTGTTTGTCTCTCTTGAGTTTTCTATTAAAAAATTAGTCTGTAAAGTGAAAAAGATGCCAAGTGGTACAATCCATTGTTATTCTTTAGATGAGCACAGATCCCTGAGTTTTACAGCTCCAAGTACTGAATGAGAGCAGCAGTGTCTCATTCACTGTCAGAACTGTAGCCCCTGCCCTTTGTCTCACAGTCATTTTACTCACAGTATGAGAAAAACGAGAATGTAAGCAAAGGGAAAAGATGAACATTGACCACATACAAGGAATCTGCCACCCCCAGGTGTGAAATAAATGTAATGTTAACTGCTGTAGGACTGAGACACAACCAGAGTCCATAGATCAGTAGCTCTCTTGCTCCCTGTCCACACCTCAGCTAGAACAGCAGATATTTATCCACTCAAAAGCTGTCTGTCCTGCACACTTCTTAATGAGTACTTAGAAGTTGAAATGGAGTTGAACTCTACCAGAATTCAATTCACAATCTGACAAGGAATGGCAATGCAGCGTTGGTAGTTGTCATTTTTGTAGACTACACAGTCCTAGCTTTGAATTTTATTTTTCTTCTGGTTGAGGGATTATTCTAGTTATGCCTGATCATCTGTTAAAAATGTACAATAATAAGATATATATAAAAGTGTGATTGTCCTTAAACATTACTAACAACACATATGCACATTAAAAAAATGAAATATTTTGCTTTCAGAATGAAAGCTATCATATGAAATTACATACTTAAAAATAGCATGATATCATTTTCACACTACTAGGGTGATGCTAATAACTTCAAAAAAAGGAGGCGAATTTCATGCCAAATCTCTGCCTTATTGTATGTTTGCAGCTGTGAAGAAAACTGGTAAAAAAGAGTAAAATAAATTCAGTTGTAGGATGAGCTTATGGTGCTGGTTTGGGATGTTTGGCTCCTCTTTTAAAGAGCTACAGCCCCTCCTGGCCTGTGATTTGTGAGGTTCTGGCACCTCTAGCCATGATAATTAACTGCTAGAAAATCTTGAATAAGTCCCATTGACCTCTCTAATGTTAAGGTTTTGGTTGGGGTTTTTCCAGATGGGAATAATGATGTTTTACTCATTGGGAAGTACTTAATACTGTAGTGTGCATCCAGTGTAGTTGAAAAGTAGAAATAAGCCTCTCTGGTAGTTCTTTGGCACTTTTAGGAAAGATTCAGATTTTATGTAGATTTAATGTGTTTTTATAGTAATGCTTACCTGTGTTCTTAAGCTCAAACTTCTCTGTCAATACTAGAAGTCTTGCTGGAGGGAGCATTTTTCATATCAACCTGATTGTTTGGGAATTCATATTAAATTTGTGGTTCATCTCTGTGAGAAACCTGTGAAATAGCAGTGTGTTCAGAAGAAATACTTAACTGTGATACTTGTCATCAATCATGTGAAATATTCTAGACACAAGGATTGAAGATTTATCCCACATAACTACTTTGGTGAAACACAGATTAGAAACCCTGTTCAGCTAAAGGGCACCTTCATGATTTTTGCTTAATTAAAATGGGGTTGGATTTGCATCATCAAAGGATTTATTCCTGTCTTAGAAGGCCAGTAGATGAATATTTGGGACAGTATTCAGAGCTTTCCCTTTGGTTACCCAGGCATTGCCTATACACTGAAATTCACATAAATCTAAATGCTGCAGTGGTGATGGTTGGGAGAAGTTGGCAATGTTTGCTTATGAAATTAAAAAAAGGGGAACAGAAAAGAAGTTGGTGTCATCTGTTCCTATGTAAATACAATTCAATAGTTGCTATAATCTGGGGTTAAGTACTGCAAGTGTTTCTACATGGATGTGGGGGAATGGGAAAGGAAAAGTTAAATGGACTAATTACAGAATTTTACGTGTTGCTTCCATAGAAGAACTGTTATTTGAATACTGTGTTAGTTGCTGACATAAATCACAGAATTTTTGTTCACAAGAACCACATTGTTCTACTCTATGCCTTAAAACAGTGATAGAATAGAATAAAATTACAGCAAATTTAGTACAGTAATGTAGAAGATACAAAGATGGGTTGAAAATAAGTTTTATTAATCGAGACTATTTGCCTGTGACCTTGTGGGTATTCAGAGATAATGAAAAAGAAAATGGTATTTGGCTCTCACAGAAGCATGAGTACTTCATTTTCAGTGGTAAGTCAGATCTGAAATAGTCTGGAAGTCACTAACCATGTTTGCTATGTTTAAAAATCAAGCTTATATGCTTTTCTGCAAGCACATCTAAAAGGATTCTATTTCAAAGGCCAAATGTCTGATTTTATGAGAACATTTTTCAGCATTTTTGGCATCATGAATTGCACAGCTTTACAATTACATATCTGCTTTGGGGCATTTATATATTCCCCATGATTACAGTAATTTTGTTTATGTGTACAAGTCACAAACTCCTGACTTGTGCATGCACATAAAGCAGGGCCTTGAATAAATCACACATTCAGATCTTTACCTGAATGTGCCATTTTGGTAACCATAATTAAAAAATCAAGCATAATTTTAAGCCTCTCTTTTTAAAGAATATTGCGTTATTTAAAGTATTTCTTAAAGTGGGTTAGATTGTATTCTCATTGCTGTTGCTTCTTGCTAATTATATTAACGTAAAAGAGACAGTTACACAGAGAAAAAGAAAATATATCATAGCTTTAGCTGATCTATTATAAAAGTAATTGCTGTAGTGAAAGCAGTGAACCAAAAAAATTTAGCTTTAGATATTGTCATTAAAAACTGCAATGTTTATAATGTATAATAAGGCCATAACAAGAAACTATAACCTTGTAAACAGGAACTGCAATGTTCTTCAGATTTTTATTATTAATAATTGCCTGCAAGGATATTCCATTCCTTCAAGATGTGCCTTCTCTAGAAAGCTGTTCCACAGTTTTGTAATAAAGCAGTAAGTCATGGCAGGAGAAGCTTTTGTAGGATTTCAGTGCACACCCTGAGTGTTTTCAGAGGCATGATGCCAAGTGACATTAATTATTTGAGAATTGCTCTGATAACTTACTATTCTTACACAGAAAATCAGTCTGACATCATGCCAGCCAACAAAAAACATCATTGCAGCAACAGTCAGGCTGGAAGTTTTGGTACTTATCAAAAGTGGAAACAGCCTCAGACAAAGTGCTTCCAAAAAATCCCACGTGCAAAGCAAATTGAAAAATGGCTATCAAAGGAATTAATTAACCCAGGCTAGCAGATTAACTTGTTATGGATAGAGAAAAGTGCATCTGCAGATTCCAATGGGCTGTTCTTGCACAGGAAAAAGAGAAATCCATGACTAACTACTCACCATATGTACAGAGTTGAAAACAGAAAGGTTTCACATTCTAGGGGGAGGGAAAAGAGAAAATGGGGAGAGGAATGACAGAAACTACAGTTTGTGATATTGATAGAAGGGACAGAGAGGAAGAATAACACCTATATGATAGCATTTAATGTTATATATATAGTAAGGATATAATATGTGTGCCAAACTGCTCTCCATGGATCAGCAATTTTTGTACATATATATCTGGTAAAAAGGCACTTTATGTGTTGTACCTCTATCTGGTAGGAGCACTTTGAATCTTTCTAATAGTGAGAGGTATTTTTCTAGCATTTTGGTTAATATGTTCAGGCCAGGAGATGATGACTTTTTAAATGTTCTCACCAGCAGATACAGGAGATAGATAATGTACAAAAGGAATTAGCCACAAAATGGATCTGATCTAATCAGGCCATTTTTTCCTCTTGCAGAAAGAAATATTTGGTATGGTCCAATGCCTGTTTGCAGTGTCTCCTGATAGTCTTCAGCTGTTCATGGGAGCAGGAATGATTCCGTGAAAAGAGACGTATTCATGGCATTTCAAGTTGGCCACAAATTCCTTTTGAAATGAGAAATTTGAAACAGAGAAATTCCAGCAAACACAGCTTCCTTTTTTAGCTATAATAAATTTCATTTCTTATTTCTGCATTCACCACAGTGTTGAGAAACTTATCACACTCCTTCCTTATGCCTTCACCCAAAAGCTCTTCCAGGTACAACTATAGCCTAACCACTATTTCAGCAATGGAACAATGATAAAAAAGTTAAAATTAACAATAAAATAAAGCATTACTGATATTATATTTTAGAAGAAAGAGTTTTCACAGCTACTGTAGACAGATTTGAAGACTAAGTGAGTAACTTTGCACTGCCCTGAAGTGTTCTCAGGGTTACATTTCTCCTTTTGTGTTTAAAGGTGATTGCTGGAGATGGCTGCTTGGAGATGTAATGATACTTTCCTTCCATTCTTTTCCTGCAGCCCTTCCTGATCCCAGGAGTATGCATTGATACAGTGCAGGAAATTACTTCCCTTCTTTTTCACTGCTGTCATGTTCCTCGATTACCATTTCTATTGTGTGCCCTAATTAGCCTGACTGATTCCTTTCATTCACTAACTTCCTAAAACACAGTGATGGTCCTCTAAAAATTATGCCGAGTATAAAATAGTATTTACACTCTCTCCTTTTAGGCTTTATGAAATCTAATTGTGGTTTTCCTATGGGGTTTATCCATAAAATATCAACAGAAATAAAGATTAATTTGGGTGTGAAGCAGTGCAGTTGAGTGTTTGTAGTTCCCACCTCAAGCAATTTATTGGAATTCAGGAATCTCCACCACAGTCAGCAGCACAAATCAGCAAAGGTGCATCCTGTGGGTTTTGTCTCTCTTCTTCCATCCCTGATAAAGTACCTCAATCTTCCACATCCATTTTTGTCACTTGCCACTTCTGGGAGACTTTAGGAAGGTCAGCTAAAGACACACGAAATTGCAGTAATTTGTGAAAGAGCAACTTTTTTTTTTTTTTTTTAAATCACTCTTTTGACTCATCAGTATAGTTTATAAAACATGTTTAAGGGGTAATTTGAAGAGGTTGCAGACCCTCTGTGCAGCAGTGTAACCTGTGTTATGAATAGGGGTTTTTTAATGGATATTGCCTTTTATCTGTAGTTTTAGTGCTTGATATTTCAGTGACATGAACCTCTTTTCAGCTTCTTATTGTTTTGCTAATTTTGTATTCATTGATGCTGGAACACTGTTATATGGCATCTATCTGCTGTAGTAGTAAATTTTATTTACTATATTATTCTGGGAAAAAAAAATTCACCTAGTTCTAAAAATTAAGTGAAAAGGAGTTTTACCAGTATTGAAAACATTTTCCACCACTTTCTTTGAGCAGTACCTATACATTTAGAATCATATTTTTGGATTCACCTGGGCTGTGTACCACAGCCCCCAGCTCACTGATGAGCTGTTGGATTGTATCTAGTTTGACAGGCAGTGATGAAATTAATATCATTAATATCATTAATATCTTGTCTATATGTATTTTTTGGATAAACTTCAGATTCTTTTAAAACATGACCTGAATAATTCTTCAAGTCATTGCATTGAAACTTGTTTTATACAGATAAAAACTGCATTGATGTGAACTGAAAATACAATTTGACATGTGGCAATTATCTCCTTTGTCATTTCTTCTAATAATTTTCATAAACAACCTCCATAGAATATTGAAATATGGGAATGACAGAGAAAATAAGTCACTGGGGAAAAAAAAGAATTAGCACAAAGAGGAAGAACATTTAATTTCATTCACCTATCTTCATTATGCAGTCATATTTGAAGAAGCAGCCTTACACCTGCCTCTTTTTGTCTCCTCTGCCTCTCTCCTCTCTAAAGTCAAGGGTATGAGTAATGCTCCTTTCTGTTCTCCAGATCTAAGAATAGAAATATTAGGGAGCAGAGATATTGGCAAGAGAAGAGATTGACTGCAGCATATGAACACAGACACATTTCAGTGCAGACCAAAGCACCCAGAAATGTAACCCATCAAATTTAATGCAAACAAAAAAGGAAAATCAGTCCATTGACCTCCCAGAGCTGAGTTATTCTGTCACTAAATTTCCTAGGGGCTTCACTTGTTCTCCTCCTTACTATCTGTAGGAACTAAATCAAACTGGAACTTTGCTGTCTTGATACATAATGTCTTTTATTTTTGTGGTTTCAACTCACCAGCATGTTTGATAATTTATTATCTGTGATGGTTTGCCCTCCCCCAGTGGATTCTTCACAAAGCCTCAGGTTTCTAGTAAGTCATCCTGCAGTTTCACTATCAGTTTGAACATTTGGGACCTGAATAAAACAAGAATCATGTGAGAAAGAAGAGATTTGAGATATTCATAATCTAAGGTTCTCTTCATACCTTTATTGTCCTGATTCTGTAATATCCTAATCTTGATTTGTGCTTGTATTCTGCCTTTTTTAATATACAGCATCCAACTTCCATTGTATTCTTTTTTCATGTTCTTTTCTATATACTTTTTTTTCTTTTCTAGACACTTCTACTAAAGTTGAAATTGGTTAAAGTGTAATATCATAGTTCCTTCTTTCTGCACAGGGATAGAATAGAATGGGCCTGACTAGATTGCACTTTTTATAAAGTGATCAGATAGCAGAGTGGTAAGAGGACTTTAAAATTGAAATCAGTCAGAATATAACAAATATTAAAGGTATCAGTCTCACAGGGCATTAGTGGGATTCAGCAAGCAAGGTTAAAAAAATAGATGAGGTGGAAATGCATAATAAATTGTGTGATTCAGAAAGATTAAAACACCTCTTTCACAGCTACTGATGGTTGCCATTCATTGTAAATGACAACAGAGTCTTCTCTGGTTTAATTTGATTGATGAGTTCTCAGCTAGCTATAAAAAATCCATTTTCATGACAAATGCCTTCCCACCCACAGATCAACAGCGTCAGACATAGCTAAAAGTTGTTCTTAAGGTTCCTTTGGACTCATCTTGCTTCAACTAACATTGTAGTGGTCAATTCAGATGTTGTGAAACTGAAACAACTGGCAACTGGAACCACCTTTGTGAGAATGCTTCTTTTTTTTGAAAGAATGAAGTTTATGACCAGTCAGATGACCACTGTGTTTGCATTTTCTGGATTTTGGGTCTATACATTGTACACCCCTGAGGCTGGGGAAGAACTTAATGGCTGTTACAGCCTTGAGTAGTAAGACTCTTCTGCCAGAGAGCCCACAGATTAAACAAACAAAACTAAGTGCCAACTATTAAATATTAAATAAGGGAAATTATATAAATTACGAAATTTCTATCATTTCCAAACCTCACAGTCACATCCTGGTGAAGCTGTAGCAGAGCACATTTATAGATGTGTTATCTTTTATGAAGCCAGTTAAATTATCAGCTTCTCTGCATGGTCTCTTGTATTTCATTGGAGAAAACTTTGAATTGTTCATTCTGATACCCTGCCAATTACTGAACCTTTAAGACAATATATTATCTTCCCTCAGGCTTTACAAAAGACAGATTTCATACAGTTCCTATAATCAGTAACTCACAAAGTCACTTCTGGTACAAAACATTAGGGAAAATAAGAGTGACTTGGAAGGTAGAAAAAATACTCTGTGGTAACACAGATAAAAACAAGCTCTATGTGTTTTTGAGAAGTCATCATTAGAAACTTTTTCACATGATGGACAGCTTTGCATAAGTTAAATTTTAGTTCACTAACGTATGCACAAATGATTTGTGAAAATGCCAGGTGCAAAACTATTAGCTGAGTGAAGAAAATGTTATGACAAACTGAAAATACTGATTAATCAACCCATGCAAAATTGAACTTTTTGCATACAAAAGACATGAGGAATGAACTTTGAACTCATTTATAATGCTTTTACATAGGGTACAATATTCCATGGGAGAGATGGGGATTTTTTTCCTTTTCCAAATGCAAAACACAACCCATTTATAATTAAAAGGTTTTGAGTTTCTGGTTTGCCCATCAGGCAGTTTGTGGACTAAGTAATTCTGTGTTGCTGAAACCACCACAGGAGAATACACAGTGGAAATAATGGGAAGCTGGGCAAAATCAGAGGAACTTGGTATATGTTAGGTATGTAAGTAAACCTATTGATTTAATTCCTTTATGGAGTCACATCCTAATCCTTATTTTTGAAAGCATGGAATTTACTCCAAACTTGAATGCAACATCTAGTGCTTGTATGAGGCTTGATATCACAGCCTTCAGTCTCTCACAGTGATTTTCCTACAGCAACCTCACAGCAGAGCATTTACAAACCTCAGTTTTACAAAATATCATGCATAAATCAGAAATTATAGAATGCATACACCATTGACTCCTTTGTGCAACTTTCCTGTATACTTTGATTGAAATTGATATAAGATGCATTGGCTTACAGTGGTTTTATACAGCCTTAAGCTCCACAAAGATATATAAGGCCAAAGGAGCAGAGAAATTATTTTTCTTTTCTTCAGCAGGACACATTACCTATGAAATTACAGCAGTTGAGGTAATTCCTAAACAAGCTTTTATAGTAACTGGGTAGTAACTCTAGTCCTTGCAGATTGTCTATGGGAAATGGTAAATTTAGCAATTTAGCAAAGTAAATTTAGCAAAGTAAATTTAGCAAAGTAAATACAATAGAGAATACCATTTCAGCATAAAACGTTTACTCTTTTAAACTGGAAATTAATCTTCTCCTTGAGTTTTGTTTTGAGATAGTGAACTGCTTGAAGTCTGTACGAAATATTGCTCTTGAAAGAGCATGCTACATTTCTTGTGATCCAAAGTGATTTGTTGTTTGGGGGACAGAAGTGAAGGAGGAATGATTTCAAAACTGACAGACATGAATTTTGGAAGTATTAAGGATTGTAAAGAGTGCTCATTTTGCTTTGAATGAAACTGTAACCTGGAATTGCCAACTCTTTAGTCACAAGCAGCATGGTATTGCACCACATGGATGAAATAAAGCAAGAATTTAATAGATCAGGGCAGCATTTGGGCATGAGAGGATAAGGAGGGAGCAGACAAGCATAACACACTTCCCCAATTTTGCCTTACCTCCTCTCTTCCTTCCAGCAAAGCTAAGAGGAATTATTGCCTACAACCTGTACCCACCGTGCTGCCTTCTTCCTGCACCAAACCTGCTGGCTCTCCAATCAGTGGAAAATTGCCACTCACTAGAATCACAATTGCATCAGACCAGCAGCCTACTTTCAAGGGGAAAATCCCTGCTGTTCCCACCCCTTTTATCTCTAACACCAGAAATCCCTTTTTTCTCCAGTCAGTGACAGCAGGGCAGGATACCTCCATAACGTCTATTCAGCAAAGTCAGAACAACACCCTGGGAGGAGAAATGCTGAAATTGCTGGGTCAAAATTAAGCTCTTAAAATTGCATTTGAAAAATTGGCTCTTGGATTCTGAGAGGCAATCAAGTGTTATCTTTTTCAGTGTCATCTCACTCATTTTCATTCAGCTACTAGTGAAACTGCTTTTGTATCAAAAAAGGCCTTTGGAATCAGAAGAAAAACTGATCTGTGCATATGTTATCTATGAGTTGATACTTTTTAATAACTCAATTGATATGAACTGACACTGAATCTATTAAATGCATACTTTGAGGTACTTTTTTAAAACACATTTTAATTTTTTTGTATCTTATTACAAGATAAGGATGTATTGCCTAGTTCCTCCAGCAACATAAAGGAAACAGTCTTGAATATGTCAAAATGAGAAAAAGCCACACAGAACCTCAAAATTATATTTATAGCACAGGTTTCCATTGTACTGCTGGATGAGTCAGAGGGAAAAGGAGTGTGTAAAATCTAGACATGTCTGAGTTGCTCTCTCATTTTTTTGCTTTCATATTGGGAAGCCTGAAGACAGTAACTACAACATGTGCTGGCACGTGTAAATGTGGTAGCTGGCAGGAAATGAAGGAAATCTCTGTTTAAATGTGTCTGATGAGGTCTGAGCGTGGTTTTAAAATAATATTTCAGAATGCATGCCTGACAGATCTGTGATAAGATTGATTTTAATGGCTTTTTCCTGCTTTAAAGGCCAGCAAAAAAAGGCTTGTGAGCTTGTGCTGTGGTTAAGAACAGCAGGGACCCCAGCTCTGAGTCAGGAGGCACTCTAGGCAAATCAGACCATCTATAAATGTGTGGGGATGTCATCCTTTTCTCATCAAGGCATTGTGGGAGTAAATATATTAGGTATGGCAAGTGTCCTTTACTTAAATAAGAAAGCTATATAAACAGGTCTGGTAGATAAGGAGTTATCTCACTCTTTTTGTTAACACATGTATATAAAACATAGATAACATTTAGTGATAGCAGTGAAGTTGTTTAGAAACAATTTCAAGCAGCACTGAGGGCTGACTATAAATTGGGAAGTTGTCTCTCTTAATGATTCCCCATTACATACCAAGAACAGATTTTTTTTTTTTAAGTCCATATACAAAAACAAAAACTGTCAAGAATTGCATCATCAAAACAGCATCTATATCTAGACTGGAAAGAAGAATTTTAACTGCTCAGAACAGATTTTACCTATGACCAAAATTTTTCTGTTATTAATGAAACTTATCTTCTTATTTTGCAGCTTGCAGACCTGGATTCTACAAAGCATTTGCTGGAAATGTGAAGTGCTCCAAGTGCCCTCCACACAGTTTGACTCACATAGAAGCCACTTCTGTCTGTCAGTGTGAGAAAGGTTATTTCAGAGCTGAGAAGGATCCACCAACTATGGCATGTACCCGTAAGTCTGATCATTACCAGTGTCTGCACCTCTGTTGCCTCATTTCTTTGGTTTTGTATTTAAAAAACAAATTAGCTATTCATTTGTACATTTTGTAAATAATTGCATCCAGGTTAACCAAAAGGGATTTTTAAAATCAAGATTTAAACAGTGTGTTTCTATTTAGTCTAGATAACCCTAAAAATAACCATGCTTCTTGGCTTGGTGACTTTTGAACTTGTAATACTGAGATATAATAGGAGGAACTGTCATCATTGTCATGTAGGTAACAACGTGGTGTTTTCACTACCAATAATTTACATTCTTATATGCTTGAAAATATGCTGGTGCAAAAACTTCCCAAAAGTCATGTAAAGAGAAGAGTCATGTAAAGAAAAGAACTGATATAACATGCTTTTCTGTCTCTTCAGATTTAAATTAAAATGATAAAATAAATATAATCCCAACACAATCAAATATAAACTAAACTCTCTAAACAGACAAGAAAACATACCTGATAATTTGAAGCTGATTTACAAATTCATAGGCACTGATTTAGTAATTTAGTAAACCAAGACATTGTCTATCCACTTCATGAGGGTGATGGTCACTAAAAATGCCATTGCTCGGATCCAAGGCACTTAGAAAATGGTCTAATCTAACCAGGAGGTTGTCAAAGGGGAAAGGTAAATCCCAGCCACTGGATACTTCAGGGGATCAGAGTGTCCCCCCAGTCCCAGCTCCCTCTGGAGCACAGCACATAGGCCTGGCATTGTGCACAAATATGGGAGGGAATAAACAGCCTTGTTTCAGGCTTCCCACAGCAAAATGGTGATGACAAATAATCCCACTCATATCAATGCCTCAAGCACATGCCATTAAAAACTTACTCCCTGAACCAGCACATCTCAGGCATTCTTGACAGATCCATGCTTAGGAGGACACTTGCACTCATATATTATGCAGATGGAGCTTCATATTATTTCTAAGTCATTGATTTTTCATTGCTGAGAGAGGGTTCTCTGAAAAAATTACTTGTACATAGCATTATGATTCCATAATTATCTTCCAGGGCACAGTTTTAGCCCTGATACCCTGATGTGCTGATAAGGCAGGGAGCAGCATGAGAGAGCCCTGTGGTATCAGAGTGCAGATATTTCAGCACCCTGAAGCTTCCCCAACAAACGTGAGTGCAGAGAGCTGCTTTGGCTGAAAACTGTCACCAAAAACTTGTTGCCACACCTCTCCATTCCTGCTGAGGGTGTCAGCCAAAGCAGTGAGTGGAGGCAGATAAGAAATCAACCACAACAGGGTATCAGTGCCTCATCCCACCTCAACTTGGGAGGAAGAAGAAATAAAGGAGACTGTGAACCAGAGAAATTCAGGTTTCTGCCTTGCTCTTGGGTAAACAGTGCCACCCTGCACTGTCCCCCATTCAGCCCAGGCTGCAAGGTATCAGCATTTCATTGATTGTCACAGCAGATGCTTTCATCTTACACCCACAACGATGATTATTTCACTAATTGTCAGCTCTGAAAATGACACAGAAACTCCTGACAGGCAGACTATGTTCTAGTCTTGCACATCAGCAGTAATGAAGAATCTTCAGGCCAAATTATTCCCTAAGTGATATCTTTAGCCCCACTGCTTTCAAATTAGGCTCTCAGTTATTAAAATTATGTTTCTGTCATAAATACAACCTTGCTGCCTTTGGTGGATCACTGCAGATGTGGCTAATTTAAATTTAATAAACAAAAATACAGATATGAGTGGAATTTAGATTGTTCCTTCCAAACTGTCATGCTTTACTATAATAAAAGAAGTTCAAAAGTTTTAAGAAAATGAGGAAATTTAACTAAATAGAGAGAAAATGCTTTGCAGAAATGAAATAACGTTTTTACTTAACCACCTTTGGGACATATCTGCATTTTCAATGTTCATTTTCAAATTTGTCACATAGAGATGTGACATAAGAAACACAAATTTTTCTTGGGACTACTGAAGGGAGAGTTATTCCTAAATGGAGCACAGAATGAATAGTGGATTCCCCTTACAAGTGTCCTCACATTCAAGCATTTTGACTGACTTTATTGGTGCCCACTTTCTTTGCTTCCCCATGTCGTGCAAGGAAATATGCCTAAGATAGGTAGATATCTTGTTCTCTCTTTTCATTCCTGTGTACTGGTTAGGCAGTGCTCCTCACTCCAGACCTCTTCCTCAGTACTGGGAAACTTGCAGATGCAGCATTGTCGAAAAAACCCACCTTGATTTAAGACAGGCATCCACTTCTTTCAAGATGAGCTTCAAATTCACTTTTATTAATTATTTGAAAGTACTGTGTGCTTTTACAAAATTGCACAGTTCCCATTTTTACTTTATGGAGCTGCATTTTTTTAAAGAAGAGTTTTCACTTTGCAGAAAACTGTAATAGAAATCTAATTTCAATAAGAGGAATGAAAATTACATTAGAATATATTGTTAATCTCCTCCTCCTAGGCTCTTTTCATTTGACTTACACTTCTTATCAATCTCTTGCTGCTACTCTTTCTTCTTATTGTATTTCTTTGCCATATGAAAGTACTTTATCAGTGATCTCTCTGCATACACAGTGAGCAACAAATGGCATCATATCTAATCCCCTGTCTCATTACTCTGTACATAAAGTCTAACATTTCCCTCCATAAAGTAATTGGATGAATTGATCCATCTTTTCAAGGTCAGGCAGGCTTATATTGGTTGTCTGAGTTGTCTGAATGCCTCTTTTTTAATGTTATGCTTAAACAATCTGAACCCCACAAACTTATGCTCTGTTCAATAACCTCTGCCACCAGGTATATCCTCTGTTTTTAAGAGTCAACACTGTATTTCAGCAGCAAATCAGGCAACACACTTGAAGTCTTTACTGCCTCTGTTGTTATTTTTTATTTTTATATATATATATGTATTCATACACTTGTTTGCAATTTGTCATTATGCTCAGACTTGGGGTATTGGTTTGCAGTCATTGGCTTCTGTTCTTCCTGTCTGCCTCAAAGGAAAAGAATAAGTAATTCTGAACAGGGAAAAACGTAATTCTACATCTATATGTGTGTGCATATTTATGTATAGATACATATATATATATATATATGAGCAATTATGAACTGAAGGGACACAGCCAGGTGCTGATTCTGAGTATTCTAAGGTGATGGTTAATCTTTGCCCTTCTGCTGTAAATTCAGTTGACAAATGACAGAAAATTCCAGGAGTCCAAGAGTGTATAACAGACAGTTCTCACTTAAAAAGCAACAGATTTTTTTCCAGTCTTCAGTCTCAAGTGTGTGAAATACTGCATTGCCCTCACCAGACTTTTGCCATGCTGTGTTTGCTCCTCTTTCTTCCAAAACAGGAAAATGCACTTTGCCTTGACAGAGGAGGAGAATATGTAAAACAAGATGAGGTGCAAAGCAGTGCATGAGGAAAAACTCAGCTCTGTTGCTTTCAAAGCAGACATGCTGAATTCACCATAAGACATCCATGCCAGTCTCCTCCACAGAAAGTGTCAAAATACTTCCTCACTGTAATTTGTAAATGAAGCAAAAGACATTGCTTGTGCTCTGGCTGAGTTCCATCTCAGCAGAAGAGCTGCATGTTTTTGTAATGCTCACCCATCTGAACTGCATTTTATTCTTTTGCATAAAATTCAAAGTCATGACTTTTGTTGTGAGGAAAGGATCCCTTATTTTCACCAATATACTTGTTTTCCTTAAAAACCAGTATAAGGAAAACCCCAAGAGCTTTGCATACAGATGTCTGCAGAAGGGTTATTGCTGCCAGGTTTTTCCAGTGTGTCAAATAATCTTTGTATAATTTATAAATGATAACAAAGCAATCAGGCCACATTCATAAAAGCCCAGTGACACATAATTTAGCTGAATCTGAGGATTAGAATTAATTGTCTCTCTTTGTTCCAAGTTCTAAATCTTAGTAAATGATTCACTGCATGTCATTACAGCTTAATATTTGCATGAAATCACAGTTTAACTGGCATAATTTAACAGCAATTAAAAAGCTATTTAATCCTCATGCAAACTGGCATGAGAGGCCTTGAGTATGAAGTGTTTGAGGGTTTTTTCTGCATTTGCAAGAGGACAGTCATATACTTTAAGACATCTCTGACATAATTGATAATGTTTTCCTCTTCATTGAAATGTGAATGCACAATAATACATGTTTTCTCTTACAACTGAGGTTTCAGTCCCAAATCATGACTATAAGAACCTTCACTCTCTAGTACAAATGAGAAATATATTTTTAAAACAGTATTTCTATTATTGTATTCGTTCTTCTGTAGATGCCATTCTATAAAGTACAAGAAATATCTGATAGAAAATTAAAATCCACAAAGCCAGACAAAACTCTCCTATTGCCCAGATTCACATTAATTCCTGTTTTGGCTTGCCAAGATTGATGAAATAACATTTAAAAAGCATGAGCTGTGATGACCTGTTGTCATCATATCTATAGTTTACATAAGATTAAATTTAAGCTAGTTTTAAAACATTGAGTCCAATCCTTCAAGCAATTACACAGATGCTTAGTTTTAAGTGCATGAGTATTACCAATTATTTCAAGGGGATTACTGATCCACTTAAAGTTATGCACATATGGAAGTGTGATTACAGCTCATCCTCCATATTCCTAAAACTCCTCCATGGTTTTAACAGTGGGAATTTGTTAAGACCCAGTCATTATTTAATTCTCCCAGCATGGTTTTAGAGGAAACATAATTATTCCTTTCTTCTGAATATAAATAATAAGAATTGAAGCTGAAGTAATGTGTGCTGGTTTTAGCTTATTTCGATCTCAGGACTGTTTTCCAGAGTTGCTAGAACCATCATCCTCAGTGGTGTTTTGGGAACTGTGGTGATCTATTAACTAAGAACTCTGGATAGATGCATATATAAATAAATGCTCATTCATTCAAAAGATTTTCAACTTTCTTATCCACTAAAAAAATGCTAGCAGTCTAACACTTTCATATATTTTAATTATCAAGTGCTTGAAATCCAGCAGATAACTCATCATTTACTTCAGGGCAACATTAATTATAATGAAAACATAGTCTCAGTTATTAAAACTTACAAGTAAATACCAGAAATGAAAAAGCAACTGAACTACAGTTCACAGAAAAGCTTAATGTTTATTAGTTCACATTATCACTCCCACACCATACATACTTTTTTATTTACAAGCTTTCCAGCTTTTCCACCCACTCTTGTGCCACATAAGTAAATAAAAAGCATCACTTAAAAATTATGAATATTACAGTCTGGGTAAAAATTAGTTGGTGTCATTTGCAAATGTTTCTTGTAGTCTTTCAGTCTGTTTAAGAAACTCTGAAATAAGAAAAAGTTCACTCAAAGTTTGACCAGTGTCTCAATCAAAACTTTGTGCCTAAGTCCTGTTGGCAGGCTGTATCAATCAGCAAAAGCTGCAAAGCAAGCTGAAAGTTTTCCAAGTTCTGCTAAGCGTTGGTCAAGCACTGTGATTTTATTGAGAGCTGAGAATATAATGTTTTTTCAACCCATTCAGCCAAAAACCCCAGAGGTCAGCAGCTGGGTTTACCAGTCATCTCACACATATCAAAATCTGGAGTACAAGGCCTCACATTTTTCCCAGTCTGTGTTTCTTATCATAATTTTTATTTTCTGATTATGTCCAAATTGGTTTTGAGAACCATACATCTGTAAGTTCTTGGCTGAAATATGTTAAGTGGAAGAAGAATAATATAAGAAAATTAGATGAGCTGTAAGAATTTCTACCTTTCCTTCACCCCTTCATTAATTCCTGTCTGAAAAATACTTAGGTGGTAAAGTTCTTCCATCAGACTGTGGAAGCTGATACAGAATCATTGAATTAGAGAATCAATAAGGTTGGAAAGACCTCCAGGACCATCAACTCCAACCTTTGACCAATCAGCAGCTTGTAAATTAGACCACAGCACTAAGTGCCACATCATGTCATTTCTTAAACACTTCCAGGGAATTTGATTTCACCACCTCTGATGGCAGTAAATTCGTTTCTGTGAAAAAATTATTCCTGATGTCCAACCTGAATGTCATCTGACACAGCTTGAGGCCATGTCCTCTTGTTCTGGCACTTGTTCCCTAGGAGAAGAGATCAACCCCCACCTGGCTACAACCTTCTTTCAGGGAGTTGTAGAGAGCAATAAAGGCCCCCTGAGCCTTCCCCAGGCTGAGACCTCCCAGGTCCCTCAGCCACTCCTCATCATCCCTGTGCTCCAGCCCCTTCCCCAGCTCTGTTCCTGTCTCTGGACACACTCCAGCCCCTCAATGCTTTTCTTGAGGGGTCCAGAACTGGACACAGGACTCGAGGTGCCTCCCCAGTGCCCAGTATAAGGGGACAATCACTAGATCATGATATGTATTTATTTAAATAAATGTCTTTATAAAACCTCAGATGATTTTCATGTGGTACTACACAGTAAGTTAGCAAACAGCTTAAAACTTATTGGACATACCTTGGCTATTGTGTGATGAGTGGGAAATTGGAGATGGGTCACTTGTGGTTCATCTCAGAGTGTACAGACAGCTGTACCACCTGCTTGTTAGGTGAGAATTTCCCTGCACTCTGCCTACTGCACTATCTTTGCATTCCTCCTCGTAGCCTTAAAGAAGTACTTTTGCTCCTGCTTTGTGGTCATCGTTTTAGACCTTTAAGTTGCAAGGCTGATGTCTTCACTGTTTTCCTGATGCTGATGAGATGCCAGGTGGGAAAGAAAGAAAATTTGTAGACTGTCTCTCGTGCCTAATAGTCTTGGCATGCTGCCACCTAACCCTGTTAATGAACAGCAGCAAAGAAATCCCTCGGGATAAGCAGTGAAGGATAGAAAGAAATATCTGACACTGCAGAACAACTACAAACAGTTTTACCTCTTGCAGTTATTCCAGAGTTGTTATTTATTTATTATGCAATTTGTCTCTTATAAAACGTCAAAGATTTTAAGTCTCAGAAAAGCCTTCATTACTAGACATAAAATAAGGTTAAGAGCTCTACCCCAGTATCCCACAGCACCAAGAGCCATTTATAGAAAACTTTCATTATCTAGTGTAGGTTTGACATTCCCAAGTCATTTTTGCGTTGCCTTAAATTATTTCTGAGTCACTTCTAAGCTATTTAGATTATTCAGCTTTTTATATCTCATCGACTTATTATTACTGCTTTTTTTCCAAGGATTGTCTTTGCATATTTTTTAATTTTTACATTGAATCTGTTATTGAAACATAACTCTTGTATCTTTTATCTGCAAATAATTACCTCAGGACTAAGATATTTTCAGTAGACAACAAAGTAGACAACAGTGACTTAACAGGCTTTCCCCTCCTTCTCTGCAGGGCCACCTTCTGCTCCGAGGAACGTGGTTTTTAACATCAACGAAACAGCTCTGATGCTGGAGTGGAGCCCCCGAGTGACACTGGAGGAAGGAAGGACCTCACCTACAGTGTCATCTGTAAGAAGTGTGGCTCGGACGCCAGCCAGTGCGAGATCTGTGGGGGAGGCATCCGCTTCATCCCCAGGCACACGGGGCTCATCAACTCCTCCGTCACCGTGCTCGACTTCGTGTCACACGTCAACTACACCTTCGAGATAGAAGCCACCAACGGCGTCTCGGAGCTCAGCTTCTCCCCCAAGCAGTTCACAGCCATCACGGTCACCACTGACCAAGATGGTAAGTGCCAGCACTCTGTGTGTCACTGTGTCCCTGTCCCCTGTGCGCTCACTGTGGGGATCCTTTGTTTCTTGGAAGTCTGGGTCAGAGAGTTAGGGTGTTTTGCAGATTGCTGAAGGTTTTTTAAGTGCTTTCCAGAGGACTTTCAGCTTCTGCTGATGAGGGCATTAAATGCTTTTGGCAGTTAGCCCTTGACCCCATTATGCTGGGCACAAACCCATTCCTTTCTGTTTGAAGTTAAGTGCAAGCTTTAGCCCTCTGAGTTGAGCTATGTCAGTGGTTCATCAGGAATGAACTCTGTCTCGTGCTTTTGCGATTTCACTTTTGTGAGAGTAACACATCACAGGTTATCCACTGCAACTCCGCAATTCAAAGGCAAAGGGAAAGTTTCTCACTTTCTTTGGTGTCTGTGTTTCACAGTACTAATACAGCATGCCTTGCTGTAAGACACTTCTGCATGTTTTTGGGCCATTTCCTCAGGTGAGTTATCCTAACAGATTTTTTTTTATTCCTTTAATTTTAAACTTTGCATTATTGTTTTGAGGTTTTTCTTCCCCCCGTTTTTGTTTGAATTCATGTCCAAGGTGAATCTTTGTGAGAAACATGGGAAACTAAAAGAGTTCTCTATTTTTTGTTTATTTCTGCAACTTTTTCTTCTTAAGAAATACTTACTGTGCCAGGAAACAGCATCATAGGTTGCCAACAATGCAATCCATATAGCACTGCTCTCCTCTGGCTTGTGTAACTGTAGACAAGAAGGTTATTTCAAAATTATCCCTTGCTGACATTTGTTCCAGAAATGTTTTTCACCTGCTGTGCAGTGACATTGCAACTGCGGCTGAAGTGTTTAATGTAGAACAGGAACTGAGCTGGCAGAACTACTGTTTTGAGTAGAACACATTTGATAATATGTTTCTATTTAGTAAAAGTGCAAATGTTCAGGAGCATCCTGTTATGTTCCACTTGCAGGGAGGCCCTGGGTTCTTTCCCTGATCAGCCTAGCAAAAACCTGCTTACCTGTGTCTCTGGGATGAGTAGTTCTGTTGATGAGTAAGTGATGACTGGTTTGCCTTTGGGCATACAAAACTTAACAGCTTGCTGGGATGATGATGGTAATAATGACAGTGATGGTAATACTAATAATATTCATGAAAATAGATTAGGAAAAGCACAAAAACTACTCACTCACTGTCCATGATTGTAACAGAAGAGCTAATTATATAAGATGCCTTGCACTGAGAATTGCCTGAAACCCTTAGGCAATGTATCACATTGGAAACCTGCATCTCCCTTTTCCCTTCTCACTAAAGAGGTGCCAGAAAGTACCCCATGTAAACTTCCTTCCAGATGTTTTGCTGCATGCTGTTAAATGCAAGTCGCCAGGCTTGCCCAGGTGGAGGTCACCTGGAATACAGTTTATTTTAAAAGTGAATAACAGCTGTGTGAACACAGCTTGTGATGTGTATTGAAGTGGTGGGCTTTTAAAAAATAACTTCTTTTGCTGTTGTCTGTGCCTGGTTTAAGGATATAGATTTTCACTGCAGTTTATTCAAAACAGGGAAAAGACCAATCCTTTGATAATTTTTGACACACTTGACAGTAAACTCTAGAGTGTGGACTGTTTGCATTCCCTTTAATAATTCTTACATTACTAAAAATGCTTTTGGAAGGGCTTCAGAGAATTTAAGACCAGATTTTCAGAATATCTGTCAGTTTATCTGGATATAAAAAGACAGCTTTGCAGGAGAAAGCACTGTAATAAATGAAATGGAGTCATCTATAAAATGTAGTAATAAAGATAAAACCATTTCTGGAGACTTACAGACTGTGTAGTTGTATAAAACCATAAGCATGGTGACTATATATTTAGAAGGACAAGGAAAAAATATACTATGTTGTATGAAATGTGAAAGAAAATTCAGTGAGTTTTTTGTTGATGGAAAGTATTGAGAGTACAAGAAACATTTTTTGTGAGTTACTTTTACTCATAAATAAGAAGGGATATGGAAAGAACTAGGGTGCCTAACCTCAGAAAAGTAAGCTGTAGAAGCAAAGCTTTGGAACATTGCAGAGATTTTATTATAAACTCACTGTTGCAATCATTCCTTACAATATTAATTCTACTCAAATGGACAGTACTTATTGCATGATGCTGCAGGTTTCTGCACATATTCACAGAAAACAAAGATCCAAGATTAAACATATGACATGACAACAAATCAAAAATATATTCATTTTTACAAGGACTGCATTACCAGAAGTCCAACCAACATACTGGTTTAAATCCATTTTTTTGTATTTGATGTTGTGTCTAATGTAAATGATCTCAGTGTACACTAAATTATACCTACACAACATAGTTATCTCGTGTTCATACTACCTTTTGATGTGCAATCTTTTCCTACATACTGTTTTAATAGTTTTGGCATGCACATTGCATGAAGGGCAAGACCTCTTTATAAAGATATAATTGTTTTATTCAGTTGTCATATCTTTGTTAGGAATATAGACCAGAATCTTCAGCTGTTGTAAATCCAGACCATTCTGTCAGCTACAATCATTTAGAGTAGCAAGCACTTTATTTTCTTTGAGCATGTTGGATTTACTTCCCTCTAGTGGTCTTTTCGTTTGGATGGTTTGTGTGAAATTAACAGATTTGTCATTAAACATGCAAAATTATTAGCTTGCTCTTCAGGGGGTTTTCTCTCTTTTTGGAGAACAATGTTGCTGTTGGCATTTTGCTGAATAAAGTAATTCAGTGAAGAGTTCTGTGGACATCCACAGAAACTGAAGAATTTTATTCTGCCACAGGAGTGAAGAGAGCAGTCTGAGAACATCAAAGAGGGGGAATATTTGCTGACAGGAGAAGTGAACTTATTCAAAAGTGATTAAAGCTCATCTTTATGCACAGAGCCCTACCACAACTAATATTAAAATCTTAAATGGCTCCTCATGCAATCACAAGTATCAACAAGATTAAGTGCAGTACTCAGCTTTAACAGTGACAAGGAGCACACTAAAGGAAAGTAACACTTGAAAAAAGCTTTGCAAACTGCATCCCTCAACCCTCCCTTTAACTTGATGGCTAAAGCACTACCAAACCTGATCAAATTCTGAACAAAAATTATTAACATTAATATGAGTAAGACTTGCAAAATTCACTTGGTAATATTCATGACCTTTTTTTAAATTTTATACTATTATTCATAAATTTTACATCTGTGCATTCGGTTTTTTTAAACCTTAGCTTCATAAGAAAACAAAATTTCTGTGGTCACATTATCAGGCACCATAAAGAAACCTGTTAGCCAACATGAATTTGATAACAGAGAAAAGGATTCAACAGAATTGTGGAAAATGATCCTTTAGAGTCAACAAGGTCTTGGTTAGATCTGTGAGTTGAAAAGCAAAGTTCAGCTATGTAAGGATTGCTTTCTGAACTAGAAATACCAGCTGTCTGACCACTCAGCCTGTCTGTTGACTGGTCAGTAAAGAAAATATGTATATTTATGGTTTTGTACAATCACAGCATGTGCTGTGTGTTGTCCAGCCAGTGTGGCACACAAGGGTGAGGCAGGGTGTGTCAGGAAGTGCAGATGTTGCAGAGGGTGAGATGTGGGAAATTATTTCTATGCTACTCATGGGTAGCTTTGTTTCAAAGTGATTTGAGACACCAGAAAAATCCCTGCTTTAAATTCAGATAAGTGGACAGATAAACACGATTCTGCTCAGAAAAGCACTTAAGCAAAGTTCCTGCTCGAGGAGGAACATTAACATATTAAGCACTTTCCCAAATCATGGCTAAAGTGATTTGTAAACAACTGAAAGATACAACATGTTTTCACAAAAAGCCTCATCAAAAAATGTTTTACAATGCTATTGTTCAGCAAAGTGCCTGGATGCCTTTTCTTTATGAGAAAGTTTTATACAGCAGTAAATACTCTGAGTATGAAGTAATTGTGCCCAATCTACTTTAAATCATTGTGTGAAGAAGCAGAGAATTGTATGCTGAATTGTAATTTATGTTTCTCTTATGACTAATGGAAGGAAGAGACATCTCAATATATAACTTTCTTAGCATGCCATAGTGTCTGCATTGCCTAAAGAAAATTCAGAAGTACTTGAGGTTTTTTCATGCATAATTAAAGTAGTAAATAATGAATAATTAAGCAAAACAGAACTTAAAACACTAGTTCCTATTTCCAAATAGCAGTCCATGTATACATTCACTCAGTGTGAATTCATGTGTTCTATTCCTGTGGAACAGAGAGGGTTTTAACATTACACTGCAGAGTGGGAGTAGTCAGGAGACATATCCCAACTGGTGGGAAGTTCACACTGGAGAAATACTTCTGCCCCTGCATCCTGGAAAGTCTTCTCCTTTCTCAAAGACATAGAATCTGAGGCACAAGATGCTTCACTCTGAGGGCATACGCCCCATCTCTGTATTAAACACCTGTCTCATTTTCCTGTGTCTGTCTGCTGTTGACAGCTGAGGTTTTCAGTCAGACTCTGAAAGGGCAAATCTGTCAGGATTCTGTTGTCTAATACATCTTATTTTATGGGAGCCATTGGCAGATACATCCTAGGTGATGTTTCCTAATCTGATAGTAAAATCTTGCCAGTGTTTGTCTAATTCCTTTTTCTAAATAAGTCAAGGTCTATTCTTAGTGCAGGTGGCTGCCTCAGACATCTTTGTAGTCCAGTGGGGATAGTCTGTAGAAAGACCAACCTCTTATCTCCTTCTCATTGCTGTGGGAACTGAGGAATACCTGGAGGGATTTCAGTGTCTCTTCCAGGAATAACATGACTGTATCACTATGAACTAATGGCTGATAGTATCACAATCACAATGGGGATGGTGTAAGTGGTTAAGAGCCTCATCTGACTGATGCCCTGTGTCTCAGTAACACTACCAGGACAGTTTATTGGGATGAATCCTTCTGGATGGTGACAGTAGAGTTCCAGCATCCTCACTGGGGTGGCAGGAGAGTTCCTTGTTCAAACCCAACACAACACCCCCCCCCCCCTCCGGGGGGGGGGAGGGGAGAGGGGGGGGGGACGCGAGGAGGGGGTTTTTTTCTTCTCCGGCAGGGGGGGGGGGGGGGGGGGGGGTGTGGGTGGGGGGGGGGGAAGAGGGGGGGTTTCGGGGGGGTGTGGTGGAAAGAGGAGGGGGGGGGGGGGGGGGGGGGGGGGGGGGGGGGGGGGGGAGGAGAGAGATGTTCCCAAACAAAAAAAAACAACGGGGGGGGCCCGCCCGGGTTTTTGGGGGGGGGGGGGGGGCGCCACACCCCCCCCCGGAAGGGGAGGGGGGGGGGTCAGGGGAAGGACCCCCGTTACAACACTTGTTCACTCATCCTAAATTGATTCCCACAGCAGCATCCAGCTTTCACCCTAATCAAAAGCCAAATTTCCTTTTTTTCCCCTTGAGCCTCAAATCTCTACAGACAAGATCGTCTTTTGTAACTTTGAAGTCAAGAAGGCTTCTCTTTGCATAATGACAAGATGAAGCTATTTGAACCATCTTCCAAACTGTTCATGTTAATGGCTTATAAATCTAAAGGAACAGCTGATTCTGGGAATAGCAGATCACATGAAAGCCTGTTATGAAACAGGGACAAAACCCTCCATCAGACATTGCCAGGGCTCAAGCCCACATGAAAGAAAGAACCTGAAGTTTTCATAGATGACAATAAATAAGAAGTATGGCATTTGTTTACTTGACATCTACAGCTGCATTGATAGTTGCACCAAACACTGCACTATTATCAGCACTGGTGATGCTATTTTTGTGAAAAATTTGATGGGAAATATCAACTTGTTGGTAACTGGCTAGGGACAGTCTGTAAATGTACTGAATGTGATGTGAAGACAGTAAAGAGGGATTACTAATTAAAAAAAAATTTGAGATGTGTGCTCTCTAAGTCACTTCTGAAGAGCACATTTAAACAATACATTTCTAAAAGGAATTTGGCATTATGCAATGAATATTCAGTGTGTTTAATGATATGAATATGTATACATATTTATATCAGTGTGTATATAAATTAAGCATTTTCAGTTGGAAAGAAAACCACAGGGCAAAAATTCTACATCTCAGTTCTCAGACTTGTTCAGGTCTGCCAGAATTAAAAGTTTTGAGCCAAGATCTTTGTGCAACATAGTTATTATCCACAGATTTTCATCTGCTGGTCCCTCTGTCCAGTTAGACTACTTGTAGCTGATGTTTCTTTGCACACAGTCCTGATTACTATACAGTATTCATAGGAGAAAAGTGGCTTTTGAAATAATCTTGATTTATATCCTTATAATATTTTTTTTAATTTTTTTTTTTTAATGCTTACATCTTGGGAAAAAAAGTTCTTTTTCCACTAGAAAATATGGATGGTCAGTAATTTTTTTAAGGTAGCAAAAGTCAAATTGGTTGCATTTACTTTCATCTCTTGAACACCAGAATTAGCCATAAGTGAGTCAGCCAATGTATATCTTTTAAGATATATTCCTCTAACTTGCATAATATAAGGAGAAGAGAATTAAATTCTAGTTTGAATGAGAAGGGGAAAGGTTAATCAACACTGCATTTTTTCCCTCAATTTACTTACCAGTGTGGTCTTTCAGCTTCCGTAATAGTTTCTTTCAGTGCAGAGTACACCATTATTTATAACCATTAGCAATTTGTCCATGACATGCATCTTCAGCAAATTTCTGATTTAGGGTGTTGCATTTTAGTGCCTCCAACTAAGTGCTGCAACAATTTTATATTTTAAAATGATAGCTTATTTCAATTTGTAGAAGGGACATTTGTGGAGAAATATATAAAACAGGTACTACAAAGGAATTGCAGACATACAGCCCTGAGATAAGAAACATGCCTTGATTTTGTTTCTGTTGCAGTCAGTAGCTGTGAAGGGCATTCAGCACGTGATTAAAACCCCTGAGAATGAGATGTGTATTTATTGACTTTGGTGATTTTAACTGGAATGTCACACAAGCTCGCTGGTGCTATCTCACAGCACTCGCCTAAGAACCGTGTTAGGATAATTAAGCACATTTCAGTTATCTGGAGCCTCTCACAATGAATGATACATAGGGATGAATCACTACTGAGTATTCTAGTCAGGGTAGGGTACAAGATATTTCAGATATGAACTGGTGACTTAGAAACTTCTGCAACAAATGTTAATTGACCAACTCAGGAAAATCTTCAGAGCTGCATCAAGAACCTTCTGTTTTCAAAGTTTACCTCAACATTTCTGAAAGAGATTTCATTTAAAAAACAAAACCAATCAACAAAAAAAAAACCCCACAACAGCAGCAATGAATCAAAGGAAACTCTGGTGTTTCCAGTATGAGACAAGTGAAATGAAGATTTCTGTTGCATTCTTGGTAGCAGGAGGGATTTTGGTCCAGTGTGGTAAAGGAAGACATTAATCACACATGGTCAGTCTGAAACAAATTGAGTTTGTACATGTGATGACTTTCACTCAAATCTTTAGGGAGTGTGTTCAAAACGAAGAGCATGGGAAATTACAAACCAATTCTGATAATGCTTAGGTCTTTACAGCAATAATGTTATTAATAATTGGCCTGATTCATTTGCTTCTTAAAAGTAGTTTCTTCGTTACACTCAGCGACTCTTGACTCTTCCATAAGCACTTGCCTTAGGCTCGTGTTTTGGAAATAGTTTTAATTTGTACATAATAATGGCATTAAGCTGTGCACACTTGAATGAGAGCAGACTTGAATTTGCATCGTTTCCAAAGCTTTAGAAGTTTATTTTACAGTTCTGTTAGCTTCCAGATATTTCTAATAGCATGCTTTTACCTTTTTCTGCCCATACTAACAATGAGAGACATCTGTTTACTGTCTTCATGTCTCTGTTACATATTTAAATGTTTTCCTACCATGCTAAAATTTATGCTGTGCTCCTATGAATGAATAATAAAGATTGCTTCTTTGAGAAGTATATAGTAGCCAGGGTATGCACACCTAATATTTAATTTAGAAATGCATGTGGTATTTTTAAAGTGAGACTTCATGTTTGAGCCTGAATGACAGAGAGATGAGACAGGGGGTGAAGTCTCAAGAAGAAGTGTCAAGATTAGGGGTGCATTGGTTGGCCAAAATGAAGGGGAAAAAATCCCACACTCATAATTTGCTAAATCTTCTTTCCATCTAGCATGCAATCTCTGGTTTCCAGTGAGAACTGATTTTTGCATAATAAATATGCATGTTTTTCTTTATTTCTCTTCTTTTAAGGCTTCCCTTAAAACCTTCACTTAGGCAGGAATATTATCAGGTATTCAGCATGTGACTAGAAGTTCTAAAGAGGACTTTTTCACTAAAACCATTTTAAATCAGTTTCATACCTTTTGACCTGGAGCAAGTGCAGCTAATTCTGTGAAGGACTGGCTGTTCAGAGTATTTTGTTTTCGTTGTTTTCACTTGCTAAAGCAACATACATTTCATGAGATACAAGTGTTTTATTCTTCTGTCTACATGTAGAGTCAGCCAAAAAGAGAAGGAAGATGACACACAGAACCATTCCCATGGCAAATCTGAGTGAAATAGAGGGCCATGGTAATGAAAGGGTTTATGATATGAAAAATAAACTGAGACACTTAATAAACTTTTAAAACACATGAATTCAGCAAAATTGGACTAATTTCATCACTGTATTTCTTCCTTGAAATAACAATGTTATTTTCTACGTTAAACCACCCAGCATTTTAAACCTGAAATTTTAAAGCACTGGGTAGAAATGCAAGGCAGTCCTAGCTCTGCTCATGTTTCCTGAATACTTCTCTCATTTCCCCTACTCCTGCCCAGTTCTTTTGCCTTCACCCACAGCACTTGGATAATTAATCATAACTTTTCTGCTGAAGTTAATGGCAAACCTTATAAATTGCTGCAATGTTAATTAAATCTCATTCTTTGAGTTAGTTTACAGTTGCAAGAATTGTCTTTGTGCTTATTCTGTCTGAATATAAAATTGTGGGTTTTAACTTCTATTTTCCATATTGTTTTAAATAATATATGCCACAGCTTCTAAATCATGTGCCTGATCTGTAATTGTATTGAAGGGTTTAGAGACTAATGAGCATTATCTAAGTGATTTATAAATTCTAACTTGTTACACATGGCAAGCAGCTGTTCCTGTAAACTTTTGACAAGTTGTTCAGCCAATTTCCAACACTGAGTTTTACAGTTTAGAAATAAAATATCATTATCTTATATTAGCTCATATTTGTCTGGAAAACAAATTGTCTGTTTCCAGTAATTGGTTTACCTATACATAATATTAAACTCCAAGTTTTATTATTCAAAATTAGTTTGTTCTCCTAAAATTATCTAACACTTTTTTTCTTTTATCCTGTAATTCAAGATCAATGAGGACTGAAAAAAAAATTACAGGGTAGGGTAAGGGAGTATTGGGATTCAGGAAATTCAGTTCAAGGATGATGGGCTGTGGTCTATCAATAACAATAGAGAAAATATGAGTTTATCTTTCCCCTCAACTCATATATTTTTCTGTCAAGCTAGAAATATCATTTACTAATTAGACATGAGGTGAATTTTTAATATCTCGTTGACTGACATATATTCATAGATATGGTTTATTCTAAAAGGGAAAATATTTTAACTGATATTTCAGCATCCCTCTATGCAAACGTACAGAAAGTATTGATTTCACTTTACAAATAATGTGACTGTGACTAGAAAAGGAAGTCTTCAGAGAAAGGAAATAGAGAAATCACATTTTTCTAATGTGATTAGAAATGCAACAGTATTTATCTTCAAAACTGCTTGCTTGTAATTGGAAGTGAATTTTGTATGGTCAAAGAAGCAAGCTGAGAGCAGGGATGATGAAAATCTGTACCTTTTCAGGGAACACATGTGACTGCAGAGCTGTATTAACTTAGTTCCCTGATTATTTCGGTGCTGGGAAATTATCTGTAGCAGAAGAGCAGAGTTGTAGCTGCATCCATCTCGCTGACCTTTTCCTGAAACAATCAGGTTCAGTGGTGCCAGTGTCAGTGGTAACCTTTGCTGCGTGCAACAACACACTGTAATACTGAAAAATTGATTCATCTCAGCCAAACAAAAGGATGTTTGTGAGATCCTAAAGCTAAACTTCGAAGCTAAACTTCACTGCGAGTAGTTTCTCATGTTGCAGCCCATAGGAGCTGGTGTAAAAAAGCGTTCCGGATAAACTTCCTAGATAATCTGTACAGCCTCATAAACATAGGAAATCTAAGCTCTTTGAAGCAGCACTGTGAATCAAATTTCTTTTCACTGTAAGATGATGGTTACATTGTCAGACATTAAAAATGTGGCTTTCTCATGCAATTTTAGGGATAATAAGGCTAACATCTTCCAAAAAACTGGAGTGGGTGGAATGTGTGTCAGTTTTTATCAGCAAGTCACTATTAGTCTCGTTTGATGGGAGATTAAAATTAATTAAAATATCCATCTGGAATTTATTCTATAATTAAAGATCTTTGAAGGATAAAAAATGCATAATACTCTATATAATTTTGTTTCTATATGCATCCATATATTATAAAAAATTCTCTCAATATATGCATAAATAGTGTGAAAATACTAGTTTGTGACCAATTTGTTAGTCTAACTAAAACTAAATACAGGTCAATAGATTAACATCTTTCTGTTTGCTCTAAGAAAATTTGATTATGAATAATTTTAAAAATTGTAGCATCTCTTTCTGGATGGAAAACTATGGTCAAGGAAAGCTATTTAGAAAACAAAGCATTCTGTCCAAATATCCAAATGAAGTAGATTTTAACATTTTTAACTTACTTCCCAGTTTCCATAGAACAAGATTGGTAGCTTGGTTCTTATTGTGGAATATAGAATAATGTGGAATAATCTGTCAACTTCTGTTTCTCTCCTTCACTCTCTATTTTGCTGACATGAGTGGGTGAGTGTTCTTATGACACGACTATACACAGACTTGTGGATGTCTCTATTCAGTCTTTAGTAGATATTTTAGCCAGTGGTAAGAGCAAAATAATATGTGCCTATCTATTTAACTTTTTTAAGTGATGGAAAATAATTCCTGTTCAAATTAACTGCTAGTTGTGAGATACTGGACTAAATAATCCAGATTATTCACCTTCAAAGTGGTTCAGAAACATAACTGACATTTATTTTCACAATAAATTTATATTAAGTATATTTTTTCCATTAACTAGTTTCTCTTAAGCTTTTGCTATTTCCCTACAGTAGTGAAATAGTGCATCAGTTGTTTTAAAAGAGAATAGCAGCAAGAATCAAACAGTTCAGGGATTGACATTTGGATATTAGTGCATGGCTCTTTAGGTTGATGCACTCACCCTTACTTGCTTCACAGTATTTCCTAAGAGCACAACATCAATAGTCTGCATCTGCCCAGCAAGTAGTGGCTCAGTGCTGCAATAAAAAGTTATTCTCAGTTTAAAGTGGGAAAGGAACTGTTTGAAAAATTAAATTCCCTCTGTCAGGCAGATGGGATTTAACAGGAGCACACTCAGTTATAAAACAGGTTTTCATTGATCTGAGTGGTTGAATTCTTAACTGTAACTTATTTTCCCTTTGATTTTGAAATCCATAAATGCCAGTCATAGCTTTAAGAATAAAAATCATTGGCATGGGAGTTTAAATTAAAAGTGATAAATTGAGACTGGTAGTGACCACTGCCTCAGCCAAACACAAGTGCCATGACCCTACCTCTAAATGTTGCTACATGCTTTACTTTAAATTATGACAAATTAGGCAGGAAAAGCCATCACAAAACATTTTTTTTCTTTGCAGCAATACCATCTGACATATCAAAACCAAAGAAATTCTAATAAAAATTAGTCTGATTGTAAAAATGTGCATTTATTCTGAGTATATCTGTGGCAATAGCTGTGTGCACTTGAAGGTGACTTTCCTTTAGAAAGCATGTGCCAGCTTAAAGATGTAAGGGAAAATGAAAAGATGCAGGAGACATGGTTCTCCCTCAGCTGCAGGTTGTTGGGGGTTAGGGACATATATCTCTATCTCTACTGACTTGGTATTAGAGTTGCTATCAACTCTTTTAGTGGCAGCAAGTGCCTGGATGAGCAATTACTCATTAAGAGAGTGTGACCTTAAAGACCAAGCAAAACTGTTAATCTTAACTAGTCCCTCATTTATTTTACTCTCTGTCCAGATATAAAAGCAGACACAACAACATTCAGGGATTCAGCAGACAGCAATTTCCCTTTGCTAAAGTTCCAGATTTAGTGCTGGTTTCAGTATCAGTGGGACTATTTCACAACTAATCAGTTGTTTGTTCTTTCTAGCAACACATTACTTCCTTATTAGTAGCATGAAAAGGCCCTTGATAGTACATAAAGTGGTGAAATATTTATCTGTTTGCCTCAGGTGAAAAAGTATAAAAAAACCCAAACCAACTACAAGTGCTGCAGCAATGCAATTTAGTCTACCTCCTAAACCAAAGACAGAAGTATTTGAAGTTAAACATTTATTATGAGTTAATATAGAGCTCCCAGTGCAAGTGTGAAAGCATAAATAAGAATATTAAACTGAGCAGCTTGCTTGCTACTCACTTTTCCAGCCTTCCACCACCTTTCTGGTCTCCTGCTTGATTTGTTTTCCCTCTGTGAAGTTGATTATTTCCTTTTCGGGTGTTGTTCTGCCTTGAAGTGACTTGTAATAAATACATTTATCCATCCATCCATCCATCCATCCATCCGTTACCAGTTGTCATGGGAAGTTTGCCACATGTTGCTTTTCTTAGAGGACATAGCCTGAAAGTTAAAAATTCCTTTAACCCATGAGTGAATGCACAGCACATTTTCAGTATCCTCTGCAGCTTTGAGTCTTGTACCAGTGTGCTGATCATGAAGTGAGATAATTGCTGTATGCTCTCAATCTGTCATTGTGCAAGCCCTCTTTATTTTGGGGAGAGATGTACAGTTTTAATCAAATTTTGTTACTGTGCTATGTGGTTCTGCTCACAGAGTTCATGGTTTTCCAATATTGCTACTATACGTGTTTTCAAAACTTGAAGATTCCACCATAAACATTTTTTTATGACCAAAAAAAAAAAATCCTATTAATTTGGAAACCTTTTCTTGGATGACTAAAACTTCCCTTGCAGCAGAACAAACGTTGCAAGATACTGATAAAGACAGACCAGCTGATACAGAAGAACTGAAAAATTAAAAAAATTTTTAAAACAAGCCCTTTATATAGATTACACAGAAAGCTACAACTTCTGAGTGGATTTTGGAGGAGCAGCTTTGTGCTCTGCCTAAACTCTGGTGTTCTGTCATACCTGCCTACTACTTGAACACCAGTGTTAGGATTGGAACAAGGGAGCTTCAGACCTTGAAATGCAGAGTTTACAATCCTCATGTAGCTCACTGAAGCTCACACAACTGGGCATGAGCTCACTAGAGAAACATGAAACTTTCTGTTTAAAAAAAGCCTGGCTTGTTAGCATTATCTCAAATTCAGTCGTCCCCACCTTTCTGAAATATATTTCTGTAGAATTATTAAAGTTGTATAACTACTCTTAGATAAAATCTGCTAATATCTCATTAGAATATGTGAAAAAGGGCAGTTTGTAGTCAGTGCATCTTGCAGTCCAAAAGTGTTTAATTGTTGTTTTAAAGAGTTGGTTTCAGGCATTTGCTGCTTATATTGCTCCCCTTGATATGCTTGAGTAGTTATAGAAACCACTAGTTTTTGGAAGAACCATGTTGAGAAATAGGTTAGGTTATTTTTATGTACTCTAAAGTTATCACGGATTCTACTGTGGCATTTTTAGTGAAGGTCTGTTTGCAGCTATTTACCAACATCTTTTTTAACAAAGAGATTTAACTATGCAGTCATTTAGAAGTGAGGCATCAGCTTGGTATCATGTCTCAACAATGATGTCAAAATCACCTGTTTTTTTTTTTTGCTTAGCTGAAGAGAGACAATGACAAAGCCACAATAAATTCATTACACTTTTTCAGGTTTGTCAGGCCAGCATTTTTCTGTGCACAAACACACATATGGACATATCTATAAAGATAATGTATGCTTGTATGCATATTTATGCAGAGAGAGAAAAAGAAAGTTAAAAAGTTGGACATCTTTTGACTTTTTCTGCGTTCTATTCCAGGCAACACTTGGCCAGCACCAGCTTTGTTCTCTGAGCTGTGGCGTGGTGCCATTCCTCATCTCTCTGCACCTTGGCTGTTCTTGAAGTCCAGCTTAGGAAATAGAGACATTTCTGCCATTTGGAGAATGAGCTCTTTGCTTTAGCACATTGAATCTCATCATGCCAAGCTCAGCACAGCAGAGGCAGAGAATGAGCAGTGAGCCCTGCTCCCCCTAAGCTGTCCCACAGAGCCATAGCAAGACAATAAGAGCAGGAATTGAAGCCTAGAACTGAGTGAAAGGGCCAAGCAACAGCTCCTGCTGCAGCTCTGAGTTGAGGTGCTGGGCAGCCTGCCAGGGTGGCTGCTGGTGCCCACTGCCAGCTGATGGCAGTGCCTTTTCTCCTCAGCTGGTGCCCTGGTGCCAGCCCTCACTCCTTTCTGGGACAGAACAGCTTCTGACAGATTTTTTTTCTCTTGTTTGATGGATATGGAGGGATCGTGAAAGCTTTTACAAATCGAGTTTTGCTTTTCAATCACTGTTAAAGCAGCATCACAGCACACCTGCTGAATGTCACACCTCACAGGCCTGTGGGTGACAGATCTGTCATGTCATGTCAGACCTCAGGCAAAACAGGCAGGGAGAGACCCTCCCTCACACTGTCACTGTGTTGGAAAGAGTTGTGCATTGATTGGGAAGCCAAAATTTCTGCATTCCCTCTGACCTTTGTCAGTCAAAGCCTCACACTGGTGTACCTCAGGCAGGCACTGTTAATTTACTCAGAAGCCCTCTGAAAAACTGGACAAGGTCATTTCTGGAAGATCTGGCACCTTCAGTATAACCTTTGTTTTGCCAAAATTAAGTTTCTGAGGCTCATTCATGACTTATTGGGTAATGAGTTTGGTTTGCACTAACTGAAGCTAGAAATCAGTTAATTAGGAATTGGTTTAAATTCAGCTGAAATAAGTAATTTGTAATCTGAAAAAAACCCTAAAGCTTTTGCTAGCTATTAGAAAAATGTTTTTCACCCAGAGGGTGGCTGGGCACTGAGCAGCTCCCCAGGGCATGGTCACAGCACCAGCCTGACAGAATTCACTAAGCATTTGGACAATGATCTCAGGCACGTGGTGTGACTCTTGGGATGTCCTGTGCAGAGCCAGGAGATGGATGATGCTTGTGGGTTCCTTCCAACTCAGTATATTCTGTGATTATATTTGCTATACTTTCAGAAAACTCTGTTTAAAGGTGATTTTTGCTTTAGGGTACATGATTTAGGCTACGTTTTACTTGCAGCAAGGGTCTCAGTTTCTGTTCTCATACATAAATATTTTCTTATGCTTGTTACCAGAATAAAAACAAGGTGAACTCCCACAACTACAAAAGTCCTGGAAGCAGTAAGTGCCCAGGACTGAGCTAATGCTTGAGAGCACTTAATGCAAATAGGGAAATCATATCTTTTTGCTATACCTCACATAAACAGACAACTTCATGGAGATGAGCTGGTAAAGCTGCCCCTTTCCCCATCACCAAATCCATGCCTTTGTAAAGTTCTAAAGCCTTCTTCATATGCAATTTGTTTGTGATCGTGCACATGAAATTACTAGAGCCAAACCTATCAGCTTAGAAACTATCAGAGCCCATTTTCTGTAGTCTTGAATTACAAAGGAGCCACTTGCTGGGCAGCTTGGAGCTCTGGAAACAATGCTTTGAGAATGGATAGGGCCAGGGAAGACACTGAATGATGTCTTTGTACTCAGAAACACAGAGCAGAAATAGAAATACCCTAAACAGCTTAAGACATTTTGGTTTTCATATGTGCTACAGAGTGGAGATGGTGACAGTTCTGGCATTTTCATGTTGATTTCTAGACCCACAATGTTCAGATTAGTTGTGAGAAAACTTTCCAAATTATGGCTCAATAGCAAGAGCCTCAGTAATCAGAATGCAACAGATCAATTCCTATTTAGTTAATTTTATTATCTCCCAATAGTAGTGCTACTGCTATTTTAAATATTGCCATCCCTCCTAAGGTTCTTATCAAGAGTCAATTCAGTGTAAACAGAGAAGGGAGGAATTCTTAGTTGGGTTGTAGCTTTTCCCATCAGGCTGCAAGGTGCTAGCCTTACTTTTTATGGAATTGTTCAGTTCTGGTAAGGAACCCAATTTCCATTTCAAATCAAGGTTTTTAAAACCATTTTTATTGCAGTTGCTAAATCCTAATTTGAGAATGTGTTGCACAGACATTTCTTTAGTTATTTGGCTGAGCTAATTACTTGTATCAACCTATATACTTTAGAGGGATTACAGGCTAGGTCACTTCAGAAAGAGACTTTTGCTTGCCTGGAAGACACAATTTTGGTTGCTAGAACAGATTGCTACCAGTTTCCATCTTCACATATTCTGCTTTAATGCTCACTAAAGTCATTCAATTTTTATTTAAAATTTTAATTGCCTAACCACTGAAAGGGCAAAGAAAAGCAATTGGGGATAAGAAAAATAATCCTATACAAATTGCTACCTTTTTAATTTTCAGAAATACTTTGTTTTTTTACACAACATGCCCAATCTGTCTGGCAAGAATCTTGTGAGAAGCAGCTTTTCCTATTAGTTTTACAGTTCCAGCACCTCTATATAAATTTACACAGCAGTTTACTGTTTTCTGCTGTGCAAACTGAAAATGTATTATTTTCTGAGAATCTGCTATATTTTTTTATAAGTTGATTCGCTTGCAGTAGCAGTCTTCTGAAGTCCTGGTTATGACTTTCATAAATAATATGAACTTCACTCATTAACTGGCAGTTCTTTGTACCTTCTCATGTACACCTTCAAAGCTCTGGGGTGAAACTAAGTGCTGAACAAGCAAATGGGATCTGCTGGTGCTGCTGGTAATCATGTCCCTGCAAGGAGGTGGAGGTTTTGTCTCTCTCCTCCCACCCCTTCTTGGTGTCTGGTTTGAAAGGTGGTGAGAAGTGCTTCCTCCTGGACACAAAGCAGCAGCTCTGAAGGTCTGCTGCAGACAGTGTCCCTGTACCTTTGCCACTGTGGTTGGAAATGGGGCAAACAACATTTGGGTGTCATTTTTTTATGTGAACACTTTCCAGACCATCAAATGAGCTGTTCAGGCTGAGCTGACTGCAATAGTATTGTCTAAGTGCTCCTGTTGTGACCTGAGCATGCACAAAAAATCATAGAATCATGGAATGGTTTGGGTTGGAAGGGACCTTGAAGGTTCCAAGACCCCTCCTTGTGGGCAGGGACAGCTTCCACTGTCCCAGGTTGCTCTGAGCTCCATCCAGCCTGGCCTTGGACACTGCCAGGGATGGGGCAGCCACAGCTTCTCAGGGCACCCTGTGCCAGGGCCTGACCACCCTCAGAGTGAATAATTTCTCCTGTTAGCTGAGCTATTGCATTCTAGTGCAGCATGAAACCCCCAGTGGCAGCCTGCCCTAAACTGCCCTCCACTGGGACCTCAGCAGGTCTCTGTTTTAGTGTTTGAGAGGTGCTGGGCTATTGGGAATGGTAATGTAGCCACAGTGCTTTCAACTTTGTGTTCACATCTGCAGTGAGTTATTTCAAAGATTTATTTACTTCCAAGCTTAAATAATTCTAGAGATAGTCTAAAAACTGTCAGACATTTGAAATATTTCCCATCCTAAGAAATGAGTTTTCTGTTTTCAGTACAATATCATATTCAAGCCTGGAGTGCAATTACACAATTTCCTGTTGAGTTTTTCTTGTAATTGGGGAACATATAAAATAATATGAAGATAACACATCTTTATTGTAAGTTTAAAGTGATCTCACTCCTATTTACTGCTTCTGGGTTTGGTTTTTTTTCCATAAAGAAATGAAAGGTCCAATTGATTTTCTCTAGGCTTTGTATGCTCACATACTGTTTTCTAAAGGGCTATAATAAATCCATGTGCCAAAAAGCACACTTTGGCAAATCAGCATAGAAAGGCTTGGGTTGGAAGGGACCTTAAAGATCACCCATTTCCAACCTCCCTGCTGTGGGCAGGGACAAAAAGCAGGGAGTTTTGGGCTGAGAGATGGAGAAACCTAAACAGCTGAAACCACATCAGAGTCTAGAAGTGTTCAGTTATAGGAAATCAAAAGTAGAAAAAGGAAAGTAGTCACGTTTTAAATAGAAACACAAATCCCATCATTCTGAGAGGACGTGCAAGTTCAGAATGTGTCGCACAGCCCAAGTAAATATGGAAAGCCTTCAAAGTCTGCCTGGGTAAACTACACCATTTTCATGGTTTTCCTGATTTCCCACCTCATCACCACTAAAGCCTCCTGTGCAAAGCTGTGTGACTAATTGATTTTTCATCTCACTAGCCATAATGAATATTGAAACAAAATTAGTTACTGAGTGCTTAAAAAATAATCTAAAACATAGGTTTAAGTTAAGCATGCATGGAAGGGTCAAAATTTCATTCTTTCTTCAAAAGCAATCAGTTTCTGAACTTTCTAAATTCACTGCCTTTCTTGATAATTGTTTATCTTCCTTGCCTGGCAGAACCACTTAGACAAGATAATTAGGTGTTAGACATGATGGAGGGTCCATTTAAAATTGCAGGGTTTTTAAATGACAGGTCTGAGAAGCTGTCTGTAGCATAGCCATGATTCTGTCAAATGTCAATAACAGGGACTCAGAATTCTGACTGATAAATAAATTGCTAGATATATTTGCTGTTCAAATGCAATGTTACCATAGCTATACCCTGTCATGGTTCTGTTCTCTGTTTACAGTGATTTTGCATCATTCCTTGATAAAGGGTTCTCATTTTTAGCAATTATGAAATATTTAGTGTCAGTCATTAACTAAGCAAAAGATACAAGATGATTGATTTATGCTAGTTTGGAGAGGTTTTTTTTTTCTTTTTAATATTATGGATTGATTCTCAAAGAGTAACTTTGGAAGTTATTTTAGAAATACAGAAAAAAATAAGTGGCAGCATGCAATGAAACTGTATGGTTCTAGTCACTGCTGAAGTCAGGGAGGTTTTTGCCTTTTGTTTCTCTTGAAGTTGCATCCTAGAATTTCTTTCTTAGAGTTTTCTCTGGCATTAGGTTCTGCCTGTACTGAGCAAATGAAGAAACCTGGTTTTCTGGAAATTTCTCCTGATAAACATACTCTGCCCATATGATTAACAGAAGTAAATGTCTCATGACAGTAAATATGATGGACAGAGAGAATTTCATTTATAAAGTAATCATTCCTCTACTGAAAGTTCTGAAATTCATTATTTCAAGGACCTTTCTGATTGGCAATGGAGAGAATTACAATAATTATCATTGTAACAATGTTTATAATTTTTACCTTTTTTCAATTAGCATGGAAAATGTGCTATGCCAGATCAGATCAATTATCCCCCTAAGGCATTAATTAATTTTTCTGACTGTTATCAATACCATAGAATTCAGAGTAAAATTCAAGAATCATTTACCAATTACAAGGTCATCATCTGAAGTGAAATGTCATGTATTTCACATTGTTTGTTAGATTTGATCCCTTTCAAAATATTTATTTGGTTTAAAAGAACATCTTGTTGTTTATCTATCAACATGCAGTCAGTTTTAGGTACAGTTGGTTTGGAAAACACTACAAAATCCTCACTGCCATGGAAACAAACAAAACTTTAGACTTCTGTTCCAGAAAGATAAATATTCCTTTATTCTACAAAGATCTTCACATTGCCCTCTATTATTTGCAGTAGACTTAAAAGGATAAAAAAAAAAGAAAAAAACTATTTATGATTCTCAGAGGCTTGGCCAGGAATCTGCTCAGTGTCATAACAATTTGACGTAAAGCTTTGGGGACTTTGGGGCTTTGGGGACTGGAGGTGTGTGTGACTTCCAGGGCTGCAGATCACTGAGAACGTTTTGGTTCTTGCCCTGGAGAGCTCTAACCCAGAGAGTTCCAGGAGTGTCTGCACATGGAATAAAACCACTGTGGGATGGTAATAGTGAAACACAAAATTCTCCATAAGGTTGTAAGACGATTTTTGATTTCTTGTTTATTTAAGCTTTTTTTTGGTTTAAACTTTTCTAACTCCTTCACCACCTCTTTACGTATCAGGTCCTATTTATTTTTTTCCTTTTATTTTGTTTAATTTTGCACTTTATGATTCTATGCAATTGAAGCATATCTATATGATCTGCTGAAAAAGCTTTTTTTTTTTTTAATGGCTCTTCTGTTCGTTTGACTGCTGATATTGTGCAATAAAAGGAACACAGCTGCCTGAGATGCCAATTTGTCACAGTGGAGTAGAAATACCCACAGTGGTAGCATACTTAGCAGTGACAAGAAAAACAGTGCAAAATCACAAAATTACTTTATTTTATAAGTGATTTATCAAGTTACAAGGAGTCTGTCACTATTTGATTTTTCGGAGTAGCTTTCACAAAAAGGAATTCTTCCCTTGCATAAAAATAATGCAAACATTTTTACTTCATCCTATTATTTTAACTATTTCCTAAATGTATTCTGTACTGTTTTCTCTATATTCATCTGTACTGTGTACAGTTTGAATTTTTCTGAATTACTGTACTGAAACAGACTAAGGCAATTTAAATATCAGCCTGATAAATGTAGCAATAATGATATCAGATAGATTTATCAGGTGTTTTATACAATGGTTGTGAATATCTGTTCTTACCAAGTTAGCACCCTGTGGCTCAGAATAGGAATAAAAGTTCCTACAGAGAAGACACAGGGACAAACAGGGAACAGAACAGCAGACTAATTAAATCAAACTGACCATCTAACTATTTTAGCTTTCCTTTGTGTCTTTTGAATAAAGAACAAGGATGAAATAAAGACATCTTCCTTGGGATAAAAAAGTTCCATAATTACATATTGGTTAGTAAATCATACTGTACAATAATGACATCATTACATCAAAATATTGTTGGAAAATATACGGTGTTGTACCTTCCTGGCAACAGTACTTGTCATAGTAAACTTTATAAATATGGAAAGTGCTAGAAGTCGCAAAACAAGATAGAGTTTTTAACCTGAAATTAAATCCACAAACTTCAAATGAAATGCCTTAATGAAATTTAAGCTTTAAGTTCCTCCATGTAAAACAAAAGATGCTGATAAGATAGGTAAAATATCAGGAATTCTGTAGAATAAACCTAAACTTACACACCAAAATAATTTCTAAACATCAGTGGAACTGCCAGCATTGATATCTCATTAGTTGGTTGATAATCACTAGGACCTGGCTTCTTGCTGCCACCCACTAAACAAATGATAAGGAATGCACTGCATCTCAACTTAATGCAAAAATAAGCTGTAAATAGTATATAACTGAATTCAGAAGAATAAAAGATACAAGGGAAGTCAGCAAAATGAAAAATGTTGGCTGATGGTTTCTCAAGGTAATTTATTGGGGTTAAAAGGAGCCCTGCCTGCCTGTGCAAAGCTCCTTTGCAGGACAGTGCCCTGATCCTGCTCAGGCAGTGTCATGTGAGTGATAGCAATCTGAGGAAGGATAAACTTGTGTTAGACAGAAAGTGAGGCTGATTTTCAGAGCTAAGTGGTGTCTTGGGCTGAGTATGATTTCCTAGGACTTCTTGTGCTTCCCAGGCATAGGCTCTGTGCTGTGGGGAGAAGGTGTGAGGACCATGGAAGTAGATCCCAAATGGAATCATCTGGTGAGGGAGAACAGATGAGTGTCTGACAGTTGTGCTGGTCTTGTTTGAAAAGCTCTATCCTGTGGTGTATTCTGAGTGACTGTCACCACGTCTGCAGGGATATTATCCCAAATGTGGACAGAAAAGGCTGTACTGACACAATTCAAAACTTTTGAATGCTAATTAGGAAGTAGGTGTTTCACTCCATGCATTCCTGTTTTGATATGGAAGTTCTCTCTCTCCTATCCATAGCTGGCTTTCCTTAGGCCACTGGAACCTGTCCTGATTTGTTGGTATTTCCTTACAGGTTCCATAGCTACAAACCATTAGATGGCCTTTATTTTTAAAGTTGGAATGTCAAGACAGCCCATTCTGATGGCCCTTATTTTTTTCATTATAAAGCAAAAATAATTGAGCACCATCATGATTATCCAATTTGTTTGCACATTGAATAGAAGTAAAAAAGCACTGGCAGTAGGGAGGCAGATAAAAAGAGCTCAAAACAGAAAATAATGTTTCCTGTTCCCACAGAACAGGACTCTTTAACTATAAAATGTTTGTAAGAATAAATGTGCTATGTTTCACCATTCTGTATTTTATTTGTGCTACATTGCAGCATTCCTTGTTTTATTTAATGGCTTTATACTGCCAAATTTCATTACGGGTGTTAGATTTTATTTATTATTATAATTTTTTTTATGTATGCTGTAAAGATAGTCATTATGGGAAACTCCTAAACATGTATTTGACAGGTGAAGGTTTCTCTGTGGTGTTGCCTTCAGCACAACACTTCTGTGAAAATGTCACTGGGTGGTTTCCTTCTCATAAGTGACCAAACTGCTCTTGAAGTCATCACCTCCCAAATGCAGTGCTTGATTTTTCTGCTTTATTTCATTTTAAAATATTGATTCAAAGCTCAAATTTTTAAATCTCATAAATATCAATATATTGCTTCTCCATGTACACTTACAAGTGATTACAAGAAAGAAAGAAGCAGACGGTTTTGTGTTCTCTCTAAACAACCACCCTGTCTATAAATGACTAAAATATTATGCTTCAACTGCTGTGGTTATGGTGAAAAATAAAATAGCTCTTAAAAGGCTTAGTGGATCAGCTTATAAGCATCAGTGAGTACAGAAAAATACAAAATCAATGACTGCAATTCATAGCAGAAGTAATTTTTTTCCCCAGAATTAGAGCATAGAATGGTAAACAGCAAAAAATGGGTAAAAGAAAAGATAGGTCTATCTGCAGAAATATTTGAATTGGTTTTAGTGCACTGTCCTTCAAATTTATTGGGACAGGATTGTTAGGTAGAAAGGATTAACAAAGGGAATCATCAATTCAGAAGAGTGTATTTATTCAGCTGTATTACAGGAAAAAGTGTCAATCCCCTTGTCGCCTTTGACATTAAAGTTAGAAAATTGACATATGTAGATGTCATTCATAGCATGTAAAGCCACTCATTCCAACAATCTATAAGTAATCTGATGCATGCTTGAAATACTGATTTCTATTTCATTTTCTCTCCAGACCAAATTAAATCCCTTTCACCATCACTTTCAAGGGAAGACTCAAATTTCTGTTACTTATGAAAACACACGGCTTTTCTTAGTGCCTGTTTTCTAAGCCCTACAGTCCTTTAAAACCTTGTATTTCAGACTCAAGCCCTGTGGTTCAATCCCTGTACATGTTTTGGACACACACAGCTCATGCAACCTGCTCCATGCCCTACCTACAGTCCCGCAGGAATTGCTGCAAGAAAATATCTTGCAAGCTGGTTAGCAATTGGAGGGAGAGAGATTTTGGCAGTCTTCCATGAATAAGAACCTTTCTTTCCAGAATAACTTCCCTAGCAGTATTCTTCTCATGGCTTCATACCCAGGAGGAATAAGTAGCCAGCCAGAAGGAAGGACAGCACAGACTTAGCAGAGATGCCTTTGCTTTACATGTAATGGGATGGATATCAGTGGGTGATGAGAGACCAGAAATCTGTAAGAAAGAGGCCATTTGGCCCAGTATAACAAGGAAATTAAAATGTGCTCAATAATCTATACATTATTACCTGGCAAAATTAAGATAGATTTGCACCATTGAGAGGTTTTCTAGTACAGAGCTTCATGGTCTGCTGCAGAGTTCCCCATTTAGTAGTGTGAAAAATGCACCAAACAACTTTTTACATATTATATTTATCTGTACTGTGTTTTTAACATATTTGCTTTGCTAGTTAACATCCTAGACAAAAAAAGACCTGGAGAAAAATACTGCTTGCTTGCCTTTTTTAAGCATTATCTTATGTAAAGCAGAAAATATTATTTGCATTTTCTTTCCATCTGTAAGGAAGCCTCTTGGTAACAAATGGAACCTTCAATACAATAAAATTTACATGAAACAAGCTGTCATTTGAGAGCTATGTGGTTGGAATGATGCCAGTCAATAATAGATTGCATTCCTCTGGTTAATTTATTAGCCACCTGTTCCAGAATCCATTACAAGAGCACATTAAGATGCTATCAGGTTGGGGTAGCATTTTGAGCTTCAGGCCTTTGAGGATGTTTTTCAGGTAAAAAGTCAAGCTAATAGAAAACCGAAATGAGCAATAATACATACTGCCCTCCATGGAGGAGAAGGGGGAATATTCCACAGGTTGCTACTTCTCCTTCCTTCCTCTTTGAGAAATAATACAGGTGTTTATGAAAACTTTTTCTCAATTGAAACGGAGGCTAATAAAGAAAACCTAATAATGCAAAGATTGCATGTGTTAGTGCAACTGATGGTTTTTACAGGTGTGGGAATATTACAAAATCATGAGGTATTACAGACTAATTTGTTTACTACTGCCTTTCATGAGAGAGAAGGTATCATTTTCCATATGAATATTTCTGCAATTTACAGTTTAATTTTTCATAACCCAGCTCCTGAGAGTGTATCAATGTCACATGCACAGTTACAAAATAGAATTACAAGATCAGAAGCTAAGAAAATAGTATGATGGAGAAGGACATTGGGCAGATTGCCAGAGGAAAAAAGATTTTAAAAGTATGCATGGATAGAAAAGGATGTGATGCCTTCTGTGCGCTCATTCAGTCTGCACCATTGTGTGTTGTCCACACACAAATGAGACAGGCAGCTGACACAGGTTTGCTCTCCATCTTGACAAGTAACACTATGGCACTGAACAATGGGGATCTCATGGAAAAAATCCTGAAATAAGTCAAAGTTAATGCAGCAGGTCCAGGTAGGAACTATCACACCACTGTCTGTGGAAGAAACAGGGGAAGGAAAGCAGCAGAAGTGCTGCATTCATTCTCAGATGAAATGCATTTTGAGTAGTACTGATGGAAAATGTGAACTGAGTAGCCCTGGGTGATCAGAAGCTGGTTTATATATCTCAGCTATTTATATATATAATTTTTTATATATCTATATAAATATATTTACATAGGTCAGTTGGTGAGAGCATACTGCCAATAACACCAAGGTCATGGCTTTGATCCTTGTACAGCCCTTTCATTTAAGAGTTGGACTGAATGTTCCTTGTAGGTCACTCCCAGCTCAGAATATTCTGGGATAAAAAGCACACAGTAACTTTAACATTGATTCAGTACTGATTAGAGAGTGGTAACTACTGAGCAATCAGAAATACATTCCTTCAGGATCTGAATTTTTTATGGAGGTGTCTTATTCAGATCCTTACTGACCTCATGTGACAAGAGGATATCCAGAGGAGTATTGCTGTAGGCATGAAGAAAAAGAGGGAATAGCTGAAAATCCTAATTCAGCATCACATCAGAAGGATTGTCAAAAAAACCCCACATCTGTGATTAATGCAGTATACCACAATTACCAGCATTACCACAATTAATTGTTTAATAAGACATTAAAGGAGTTTTTATGACCTATTAGCCCTCTAAGTAATAGACACACTTAAGAAGTTTTTAACTGTAAATTACATAATGTTAAAGGAAAAACACAGTGTTAAGACAGGAATATGTATTCTCGAAACAGCTTTACTGCTACCATTTATTTCTGGGTATAAGATGGAGTCATACTGCTCAAAATGTCACTTTGGATAGTTTAATTTATCTCTAATGTTACTGCTGGATATTCTCAGTTGAGAGAGAATGATTCAGGTTCTGTACTTACAGCTGCACTTGGTTTCAGCCAGAAGGAAAAGTAGCAATAAAACACATGGAAATTTGTGTGTGATCCTTTGCTACTTTTCATCTTGTGCAGACGTGTTCAGTTTCGCAAAGAGGAGGGAAATACTGTTATTCTGAACTGGTATCTTTTAGCCCTCATGCTGTATGAATGTAAGTACTTAGAGAAGATACATTTCAACAATGAATAACACTCAGTATCTCCTCAAGGAGCAGCCTCACTAATACACCATTCTTTAAAAAAATGTTACAGATACCTGATAAAGGCTCTGCAAAGCCCTACACACTCCAAGCTCTCCGTGTGTACAGCTTTTGTTGAAACAAACTGAAGCTGAGAAGTGCAAAATAAATAGACTTTTTTTTAGGAGCAATAGCATGGAGAGAGGCACTATGTGGATCACAGTGCTGTAGTTCAGAGCATCCTCTGCTTGTATTACCAAAGCAGACTTTATGTGAGTAACAAACTCTTATTAATGACCTCAAAGTGATAGTTTGGGTGACTTTATTGTCAGGTTTATAACTTAAGTGACCAACACAGATGGCATCTCTGTCAAATATAACTATAGTATGGCTGATTTCTCTCATTCCTGTTCTCCCTTTTGTTGCAGTATGGTACAAACAAAACAAATCCTTTGGGAATCTGTTTTTTATTAAGGAGCTTTGTCCTGGAAGCCCTGTGCCACACTGTTCCTTGGCCAGGCAGCCACACTGGGCAGGCACAGGGTATCTGATCCTATGCCAAGCCTGAGCAGCTTCTGGGATTGCTCTTAGCTGCTCTGGGGGCCAAACATCCTGGCCCAGACTGCCTCAGGGACATTAAGCCCATCTTTTTCTTCCACTGAGTGTGCTGACTTAGGCAGGAGAATAAATTCACTAAGACCAAGCAATTTTAAAAATAGCTCAAAGGTTGATGCATATATTTTCGTGTTCTTTAGAATTTTTATGCAATTTTATCCCATAATTTTAAGCCATTATTAAAGTGGCACCTGTCTTGCAAATGACTGTTCTTTTTAACGTAGTCATAAGTACTGAAAGCAGAACAAAAGATTAAAAGATCACTGCTGAGTTATTTTTATGAAAACATCTCATCATTCCTAGCAGATTTAAAATTAAACTAAATTGATTTTAAAGCAGTAGCGCTCTACTGTTCCCTCTGGTGAACTCTCACTAAGATCAGTGGAGAAAAACCTAGTTCAGAAAAGTCATGTTCCTGTCAGATCAAAAACTTTGTATTTCAGATTCTGAAAAGAACTAAGTTCTATCTCACTGTTCATTATAAAATGTGCTGCAGTTGTCACCTTTAAGCAATACACAGGCCATATAAAGTCTGGACAAATTCAGGGAGTTTTGAAGCAATTATCCATAACCTTTATATCTGTGAGCATTGGCTAGAAACAGAATTAGTTAGAATTGGTTTATGAGAGCAATTTGTTTTAATGTTTAAAATGCAGTTAGAAGGTTTTCTAAGCAATCCTATCCTCTAAGCTGGATGGACAGCTAAAGCAGTGAAATTTCCACCACAGTGTTGGGAAGAGTAATTTTCTCCATTTGGACAGAAAAAAGGGTAACATGAGAGGTCTGCTGTGAAAAATTATTCAAAACTGTTTGGGGCTAGAAAGTGGCAATTGAAAATATAATTGTTGAGAAACTGCTTTTCTAATAATGAGAACATCAGGGTAGTCTGGCATAAAAGAGGCATCTAGAAGAGGCATAAAACCAAAGGGTTGAACAGCAGAGAAACCCCCAAATGATTGCCAGGTAGCTATTTTGAGGGAGGATGAAGAACTGCATCAACAATGCATTTTTCTGAATTCTTCCAGTGTGCTGGACCACTTAGACTTTGACAAGAATATAAAGGCTTTCACAGAACTATGGGTCTGTGCATAAGTTCCTAGTGCCTTATTCAGATTTATTATTAATAGTTTTGAATATTCCACTTAATTTGCATGGAAATTAACTTTACCTGGAAAAAAAAATCTGAATGCTTTGGTGAAATGAAGATGAGCTTCCCTCACTCCCTCCCCTGTCATTCTTGGTCAATAGGACAGTTCCTCTGAGGATGAGAGGATGTTAGTCCAGGCTCATGAGTAAGTGAACATTTCAGCTGCATGTCCAGAGAGGTGAAAGGAGGTATGAAGTGAAACACTCTGGGTTTGTTCAGTGAACGAAAACCTTACTGACAGAATAGGAAGTGTTGATGTTCACCAGCAAAAGTGAAGCCTGAATTCCAGAGGCACTGGTTGGTTAAATGTCTTTGTGAACATCCCATGAAAGAGGTCTTGCATTAAAGCACTGAAAATACAACAGCAGGAAAATAGCATTACCACAGTACAGTGTGATGACTGAAAATGGAGGATATTGCTCTAGGCCTGACTTTGTTCTGGGACCCTGTGGCTCTGCAGAGCTGCTCTGCCTCAGCAGCTGAAGGGCCATGGGGAGTCAGTAGCACACTGACATTTCATTGTAGAGCAGAATAAGGAAAACTGCAGTCTCAGAGTGCTCAGATAGATCTCATCTTGTTCCTCTTTTCCTCTTTCTCTGTGTGACTGTTGTATGCTTTCAAAAAGACAGGCAATAGGGATTTTAAAGGATTGTGAGATGCACAGAAATATTGAGCACTGGCCCAGGATGTAGAATGAGAGCTCTGAAGCACTTGCCTTGCTCTGCAGTCCACCACAGGACATTGCCATGGGGGGTCTGTGAGCGCAGAGGATGCTGCTTTGCTTCCCAGACACATCTGCTGTAGCAGTCCTAAAGAAACCCAAAATACAACGTAGGCTCACACAGTCCCTCTTTTAGAACAATCTTCAGCTGTCAGCTTTTCTCCTCTGCCCCTTGAATTTTTGGGATGTTATAATTATTCAGGAATGAATGCACTTGTGTCATGAATGGACCACAACAGTTTGATGGGTTTTGTGAAAAAAATAAAATCATGTGAAGGTATTAAATGGTGAAGAAGTGGGAGGAAAGTAAAGGGATGTGGTAAGGGACTTGCCTAAAAGAGAATGATGAGCAAGAAGAAGAATGCATTTTGTTGGTGAGAGGTTTTGTATCATTGTAGCCATTGCTGGGAAAACTTCTTGAGTTTGATTTTCCACTTACTATGAAGATGTGTCTAAAACATGTAAAATTTGGGAAACTGCTGAGGGAAGATTTATAAACTTATCTGTATTGTTAATTTTATTTTAGTTGCTTTTATATGAATGCATTTCCACTCTAAGTTCTCGATAGACTAATCTTTTAATTATATGCATTGAAAGCTTCACACTGTGAAGTGCTGATAATATTATATAATCATTAGTCCAGAAACCATAACTCCTTAAATATTGAATATTATATTTCCATTACATTTCATACACACGTCCATTTAGACTCAGCTCAAGGAAATCTGTGATTCAAACCAAATGTTACTTTTTAAATGCTCCCTAGAGCTCTGTGTCCATGTGTTACAAATTTCCATGCTCCCCTTTACCAAGTGAAGAGGCTCTGCTTCTGTAAGAGAAGAATAACAGCAGTAACCTGTAGCTTTGTGAGTATTGAAAGCAGCGTGTTCTCTCCCACCATTTAGGCTCAAATTATCCTGCATTTCAGATCTGAGTGTTTATAATCTTTGCAGAGGAGCTAAGGCTGGGAAAATCTACCTTTGTTTGCCAAGACCACAGCTGGTGTCTCTCCTGAGCTGAAATCCTTTTGATGTATCATCTGGCCAAGTAAATAATCAGTGCTGGGCAACAACTCCTCGTTGTTCCCAAATCTGGTGAAGTGTCAGGGCATGATCAGAGTTGAGGGAATGCATGCTGTCTTTTGAGCTGGCAGAGCAGTGAGTAGTGCAGAGTATGTGAAAGAATCTGCCAGTTATTGTGCAGCAAACAAGCTCCTTCCTCGTGAAGCACTGCCGCAGATAATGACGTCCTTCAGAGAGCTCGGAGAGTTGGCAGTACAGGAAACTCTCCAGGCTGACAAATCCTTCTCAGGTAAAGCAACAAATGAGCAGTTCACAGGAAGGAAAGAAAGTGACAGGACAAAAAGCAGCTCCCTGCAAGGCTTACGAGGAAACTTCCTCCCTCTCCTCCTTCACAAGATGCAAATTACATAAATATTCAAAATAAATTGGAACTGCATTGGAACTTGTTCCCAACCCTAGCTATAAACTTAAAATAATTTAAAATAAAACCAGAACAGAACTGGTAGGGAATAAAGAGCCAACACAACACAGCTGACACCTTTTCCTTAAAACTGAGTAAACATTTACCTTCTTGGTGCATCCTTTTCCTTTTTGATCTCTGAGAAAATAGGAAATTATAAAACCCCTGAAACCAAACAGTCCAGGGAGACCCATGGCAGTTGCTCCTCTTGCTATGAGATTTCCTCAATTACAAGGTTCTTCAGCTGCTCTCTTTTGAGTGACTCAGGAAGGTTTGCAAGATAAGCAAGACATGTCCTCATCCTCCTAAAGGGAAGAGCATGCAATAGCTTGTCTACATTTGGAAATCATCTGAATAGCTCTTGCACAAGAAATTATTCCACAGGAGCTGACTTTATACATTACTGTGAAATATTTATTGTATTTTCTGACTAATTTTTCAAAGAAAAGACGATTTCTCTGAGCTAGAATAACTCCTCAGGGAGTTAAATGCCAAATTCTTTAGTAATCATTCTTGTGAGGTGACCTAGGCACATAGCTTCTTATCAATGTTATAAGTGAAGAAAAAAGTTTCACTTTTCCTACTACTTGTGCAAAAGGCATGCTAAGTTACACTGACCCAGTAAAGTGCAGTGTTCACATTTATTTAGTGATCCAACACTGCATGAAATTTAATTTCTGTTGACAGTTCAAGGAAATAAATATGTTTTCTGAATTACTCAGAATAAAATATAAATGAAACCCACGTGTGTGAATGGTTTGTGCACGTTCAATGAGTAGATCATAGGCATCCAATTCAATTATGCAGTTCATTTTGTCTTTTCCCTTCTAGCACGTGCTTCTGTGTGGGAGGAAAGAAAGGAAGTGGTATTTTGCTTTGGAATTGCACACAGTCAGTTTAGTTCTGTTATACATGGGCAATACTGATGGAATTTATTGAGCTGCAACTTGGAGAGAAAATTTTGCTCTCCCAGTGTTTACTTTCCTGTTAATCTGTACTTCTCATTCGTTAGTCATTTAGTTCAAAATCCATGTCTCTGCCTCTTTTCTATTCATATTAATTAAACAGATTCCTTGCAAGCAAAATTCTTTCAAGTTTAATAGCATTGGCATTCAAACCTAATTCTTTTTTGTGAGTTAAAATGTGAGGCTTTAAAGATGCATTGGGGAAATGTAGTGGGGGCCAAATGAGTCACCAGAACTCATTCTGGCTCTCATTTAGTGGCCTGTTTTCCTCAGGATGTTTCGAGCAATGATGCTCAAATTGTTAACTGCATTTGCTAAGTTAAGATAGGCTGTTGTGTAGGATGAAAAATAAAAGCAGATTGAAAATACCTGAAGGGAGGGTATAAAGAACTGTGAGCCAGGCTCTTTCCAGTGGTGCCCAGAGCTTGCCCAGAGATGTGGAGTCTCCATCCTTGGAGACACAACCAGCAGACACCTGAGGATGCTCAGAGTTTCTCTGGGCACCAAGTTCCCTGCTGACAAAATCTTTAGCTTGCAGGAACAATTATATGGCAGGTGTGAGGTTTATTTATTGGTTTTCATAAGGCAGCAGATTGCCATATAGCCAGAATTTGCTTTTCTCCCTGTTGCTGGGTAATTTTCACCCTCTGTTAGAATGAGCTGATTCACAGTTTCCCTTTGAGCATTAAAAGTCAGTCAAGTCATCAGACCCAGGCAAAGTCAGGAAATTGTTCAACAGAGGCTCCTTCCCAGGAGCTGAGGAAAAATGTTAGGTCCACAGTTTGAAAGTACTTGGAATCTTCTCCAGAATGCGTATTTTGTTTTTATAAGTTCAGGCTTTTGAACAAGTGAGACTGTACCATGTAGAAGCAAAAACAAATATACAGCAGTAAAAAAAAAAAATTTCTCTTTCATTTTCCTCCTTACCATATTAATTTATAGTATCTGTCTTCTTTATGGGTGTAAAGTAACATAAATTTTAATAGGGTTTACTCTGGTTTGAGATTCTAGCTTTCCTGTTTCACTATTACTTCCTACCTAATTAGGTTTGTTTCCTGTCATCCTTTACAAGTATCCAAGTTGAATTGAGATTAAATTCCAACTAAAAAAATCTGTGTCTTTTCACAGTAAGAGACAGTAACTTTGATTCAGAATCTTCTTTTAGGCAATTAAAAAATGATACCTCTCTCATTTAAAAAAAAAAAAATAGAAAGAAAGAATTAGTGTTTCATGTTTCTTCCGCATAGTAACTAAAAAATTGCTGATATTTCTATTCAGATTAAAACTGGGTTAGCTATTGATGTCAGGGGAAGAAAAAAAAAAGTAATTTAATTTGTACTTGACTGTTTGACCCAACTCAATGTGCCTATATCTGCCACAAAATGCATCTGCCATAAAAGACAGCTACTGGTCTTTGGAAATTAGGGCATGTTCCCAGTGCTTCAGCAGCTAAACTGAGAAGTTTATTTACTGTCAGCTGCAGCAGGAACAGAGAGTGGCACGAGAAGCAAAGGCCAGGCCAAAGGAAAAGTTTGTGTGGCACCAATTCTAGAACACCTCTGATATAATTTTTATTTCTTAGTGGGAACTCATTCAAGCCATTTTGAAATGTGCTGTGGGTTATGGACCAGGCTGTGCAAAGAGAAAAATTGTCTACTTTGAACAGGATGAAGACTACTGGACTGCAGCTTCAGTCTGTCACAGGCAGCTGAACAGTTTTATGTTACTTGACATCAAATAATGTGTTTTTATAGGCAGGAGGTAGAACCAGGGCTGACATGAGCTCCTGCTTTTGCATGAAAAGCTGCCCATATTTAACCTGCACAAATATCCAGGCACCTGTGAGTGTCCCAGAAGTTATGAAAAGTAGATTATTTAGAGGACAGCATGGTCTCTTAAGGAAAAAAAAAAAAAAATCCTGTATACCACACTTGGAGACACAGACTTGAATTATTTAGTTTTAAAATTGTCAGAGTCAGTTTCCAAAACTGTGGATCCCATTTCCTAAAAAAGAAGATTTTGCACTGTTTCTTTCCTGCCCAGCTCCCTCTAGGATACACCTACAGAAGATGCCATATGGCTGTTACATCCCCACGCTGTCCACTGATCAGTCCTCATTCTCTCCTGAATTTTTGTATTGCAAGCTGTGCTCATCCCAGGATTGCAGATCAGTGGCAAAGCTGAGGCACAGAGGCAGGAGGCAAGGGAGATTTCACTCACAGTGACACCACCAGCCTCAAGAAGCCTGTTTAAAATCTGACCCTGCACTGTGCTCCCTTCCCCCTCTCCAGCAGCTGAGGCTGCTCTACAGAGCTGAACTGAAAGGTTTGAGTGCAGCAGATAATATTTTTACTCCTGTTTCTATTTAAGTCCACTAAAGTACATGACAAGAACTATTTAAAGCAGCTAACAACTGATGAGTCTAAATAGTTTTGGTTGTTTATTTTTAATATAGATGCATTTCAGGACTTTGGTATTAAAAAAACCACCAAAAAAAACCCAAAACAACAAACCACTATGCATTAGCATAGAAAATAGTTGTATATATGTGTGCAACATAGATTGAACTGGTTTTTTGGTATCACCTTAAAGAAATAAAACTTGATAAGTAATCCTGCATTCCCATCCATATTTCCCTTTACTTCAGTAATAAAATGGATGGAGAGACCAGATTAACCTCAGGAAGGAATTTCAGACACCCATCATCTGCTGCAAAGGTGTCCAGATATTACTGTGAAAGACTCTGACCAAACCCACTCTTCCTGTTTGGGATTTTTATCCTGCTGGACAATTTAATTCCTGACAAACTCCACTGCTGGTGTCAGTGAGAAGCCTGACAAGGCAAGAACATCAGTGTACTTTATCCCTCATGAGAGAAGAGCATAAGACAGTCATTCTAATGTGCCTTCTTGATTTTTATTCCTATGTCACCTACAACACAAATAAGGTAAATAGGGTGGATTTTGCTGCTGATGAATGAGCTTTATTTTTATAAACATTTCAGTGCTGTTTTAGTAATCCGTAGCAGAGGCAAGTTATTGTTCTGTGTACTGCTTCACTGTTAAAGCCAATCCCAAGACAATTTCTCAAGTATTGCTAATAAAGTAAAACGAAAGACTCTTTGCTGCCATGCCCACAGAATGATACACACTGAAGATACAGAGCAAAAAGAATGAGAAAAACGTCAAGAGCTAAATTGCCCAAGACAGAAGGCTAAATTGATAGAGTCTTTATGTTATGCCTCAACCACTTGAAGAGAATTTCTAGTTTATATCTTAAAATGCTCCAGGAGGTAGGCATGGGGGGCGAATTTGTTATTTAAGTGCAGAGCTGGTGGTTCAGGATGATTGTCTTCAAACATTACCTCGACTTTCAGATGTTTATTTTGATATGCTGTTAGTCAATACTGCAATCATGACATTTTATGCTGGAAGCTGGTATGTCAATAAGCCCCTTATTCTCTACAGGCAGTGCAGTGGCATTTGCTAACATTTTGTATAAGATCTTCATTGAGCTGTTACAGTGTGAATGTCACTAACTGAGGCAAATTTGAAATTAAAAAAAAAAAAAAAGGAAGGGAGATACCTGTGGTTTTGCTTCCATGGTGTATGACTTGAGATGTCTCTGATTTCTACAGACTTATTTTCTTGATGCAATCTTCTCCTTCAGAATGCACTCTTAATTAAATGTGCACCAAATGCCATGCAAAGGTGAGATGCATGTAGGGCCACATCCTCCTTGACTTGCAAACAATTTTTTTTTATCTTTGGGACTTGTACTATCTGAAGAATATGTTTTGCTATCTTGAATTATACAGTCTTAATCTTTGTTTAATACTTGAAGCAAAAGAAATGTTTTAGTGCATTTTTAATCTAGGCCCTATTCTGACACATCATCAAAATAGTACTTTCTATCCTTTTCGTCCTGGAGTTGATAAAAAATGATAAAAACCTCCCATCTTCAGATGCCTTTGAGCTTCTTTCCTCCAGTCAGCCAGTGCACCTACTCCACATCCTCCCCCTCAGCTGGATCTCCTGCTGTGTGCTTTCTCTGCTTGCTCTCTGCTGCTAATTTCCTCTTTGTCTGGAGCTTCCCTGCTCTTCCCCTTTCATCTCAGCAGGTGGTGTGTCAGCATTTCATGCTTTTTAGCCCCAAACCTTCCTTCACACACAGTAGCTGGATCACCAGAAAATATGTGTGCCATGGCTGAATTGCTATTTGGGCATCTTATGTCAGTGCTTCTGAGCACTGGATCTGCTTCTCTTTTAACAAAGGAAGGGAGTTATTAAGACATATGAGTATGAAAAAGCAGGATATTCTGTTGCAATGCCCAATACCAACTGTTCCTAACTCAATTCTGTCTGTTCCATCAAAAATGCATTGAGGCATGATGTAAGGCTCTGGTGTTGAACTGGTATTTTCAGAAGCTGGGAGGAATAGGTGACAGTGGTACTGGTTAACATGCCATAAACCCATGGATTATGACTTTTTCCTGCTACATTATGGAATATAAACTTACAGGATGCCCTATCACAATGTAGATTTTGCTATGCCAAAGGCAGCATGCACATTTCAAGAAAAATAACTTTTAAATCCTTGCCTTTTTTTTCCTGTTAAATGTAGAAAGTAATTCACCTGACAAAGACAATTTTGACACTACAACTTGGTATTACATTTACACATTCCTAGAATGGGAACATGGCTTTTTAGAGCCACAGCAAATATGATTTGGGACTGTGTTGGTTCAAGATAAGAAATATTGAATTACTTCCTATTCACTGAATATGATTCATCCCATTCAGTAACCAAAGTGGTGGAATAATGGATTCATGCATGTAATTAAGGATTGTATCATGATTTAAATACATAGTGTTTAATTGGTTTATAGCCAGCCATAATTCTAAACTCTTCTAAATTTTGAATGCTTTACTCTGCAATCTTACCTTCTAAATATAATTTAATATATGGTTACCCGTGATAGAAATACATATCTAATATTACCAACTTATGCAGTTTTATCATAATTGTTCAAATAATGTAATCACAGAATAATTTAGGGCAGATTAGGGATCTATGAATCATCTGATCCAAGCTCAAATCAAAACATGTCAAATAAGATCAGCTTGCTCAAGGTCTTTTACATTGGAGTTTGGAATGTCTTCAAGAATTCTCCACAGTCTCTCTGGGCAACCCTATTGCACTGTCTGACCATTTAAATGATGGAAAAAATGTTTCTTTATATCTAATCAAAATGGAATGTGCTGCAACCTTCACTTCTCATCCTTTTGCTGTTTTCACCTCAGAGAGTAGTCCAGTTTCATCCCTAAACCATCCTACTTGGTACTTATAGACAGCAATAACACATCCCTGAGCCATCCCAGGCTTTAGGAGTTCTTTCCCTCCAGTGTATCAATCACTTCTGTAGATTTGGTAATGACCACGAATTTGGTGAGAGTTTATTTCATCCTATTGTCTAAATTGTTAATGAAGACACTAAGTCAAATTGGGGCCAATGAGATGGGCGTTTTAGGTGTGTTAGCTACTTTTTTTTTTTCTTTCTCTCACTCTCTTTTTTTTTTTTTTTTTAATTAAAGCTTTTAGAAAGGGCTTTACCCAGCTCCAAAATTGTAACTGATGCTCACTGGGTTGCTTATAGCCCTAGGGTTTCTGATGTCATCCTGTGACTGCACTTTGAAGGTGTGTGTTGTCACCCTGTGCCTGTATTCCTTCATGCTGCAGTTATTTCTGTGGTGCTGGATGGTTCATTCAACATAAAATAACTCCCTGTCAGTCAGTAACAGACTGTGTATATGTAAAACAGTGCACCACATAATCCCACGGAGCCAAGCAAAAGCTAAAGCACATTAGAGGACCAGTCCTCTGCAGCTGAGATACTTGCTGTGATCAGCTGCATTGGTGACAGCTAACCAAGGGTTGGGGTAAGTGCAGACACCTCTGTGGTTTTAGCTGAACCCAAAGTCTTGTCTGTCACAGGCAATGGCAGCATCATATTTACTGAACTGTTAGCTGCTTAAACATTAATTTGGACTATTCAGGCAATTTATCTTTTCTGCAAAGTGCTCCTGACAGGTATTCTGATCAGTAGAGGTTTTTAATCATACCTAGTTATCAGCCACAGGTACCCCACCACGTAAGGATTAAATCTTTATTCCAGGCAACCTGTATCTGGTGAGAAATGTGCCATATCCAGCACAGGGGAAATGTTTGAGGCTGCTCTGTGACACTCAGGATGACACATGACCAGAAATGGGAGCTCTCCAGGCTGTGCCTTTGTGTTTTCACTGCCTCACTCTCAGATCAAGGAGTGGCAAAGTTCCTGGCATGAGGAACACTATGGAGAAAGTGTTCCTGTAAAACAGCCAACAGGAGATGCAAGTCAGTTCAAAAAACTTAGCTGAATCAGTGACCACAGCTTTCATCAAATCCTAGCAGTGCTGCTGAAAAGATTTGGGGTTGTTTTTTACAAAAACTACGTGATTCTTAATTAATCTCTTTTCCAGAGAGCTGATTTGTGGTTTCTTGACTGGTAGGTTTAGCAGTGCTTAACTCACTTATTCAACTGGGCTGTTGAGCACTCAGCAAACTTTAGGACCAAATTAAAATTGTTGGGTGGCAGTTTTAGAGAAAAATGGCTCTTTAGAGCAGTTGATGTTCTTACTGAGGCTAAGATTCCTGTTAATCCAATTTGTTTAACTTGGATTAAACAAATAACTGGATGCTTTTCTTTACACTGAGAAACAGAATAAACGAAACATGGGCAAAGGGCACAGCTCCACATCACATGGAAGAACTAAACCTCATGGTTTGAGCTACTTGGCTGCTGTGAAACTTGTGTTCTCTGTATATAGTGATTGAAAACTTAGGCTCATTACACATATTTCCCAGGCTGTCTGTAGTTTAATTTCATTCACAATCAATAATAATTTACCTCTGTACTTACTAGATTAACAAAATTTAGCATATTTAAGGGACTTTAATGCTAATGTATTGTTATGACTGGCTATGATACAGATTTTAGAAAGTTCTGTTGGGTTTTTGTGAGGTTCTGTCCAGCAAAACACCTGGTTTTGAAAACAGTAAGCCCAGAGAAACCCCACATGCTGTGTTTTCAGATCTCAGACACTCCTGTGTAGATTGTCTGGTGTTTCATAGGGTTGAGAGCAGCCTTTTATTCAGGGAAGAAAATCTGACTAATCTGCTGAAATACGTAATACTTGTGGGAACTTAACACTGCAGATTTCCATCCTACCTTGGGAAATTTTCAAAACTTGACTGGACAAAGGACTGATCTAATTGGGTCCTGCTTTGAGCAAAAGGTTGGATCAGATGCCCTCCAAAGTCCATTCCATCCCTAATTATTCCCAGTTTCTGTGTCTGACTCGATGTGAGATTGACCATCAGAAGTTTCTGAGGAGATGCTGACAAGATATGCATAGCAGACCAAGGAGGTCTTTTTTCCTAAAGTCTCATGCTAATAATCCTAAAAAGGATTATTAATACTTGGATAACACAAGTATTCTAAATTTAGGTAGAAGTAGCAAGCATCTGCAAGATACATTTTTATAATAAACCAAAAATTCACCCTACTTGAATGAGCTTTTTTGCCTGCATTTGACTTGTGGCTCATGTAAATAGCATTTGCAATTTGATTTTACAGACCACTAATGAAATGCTAAAATATGCAATAAAATCTATGGGCTTAATTAGCCTGATTAACAGAGTTTTTTTCACAAACATCTGGTACATATTTATACTATAGGAATAGGAGGGTTCCAAAACATTCTAAGTCTAAAAGCAGAAAAGGAACAAGTAGTTCTTAGTAACAGAATTTCTAACGATTTTTTGCTTTCCAACTTCAGTTTAAGTAGGGAAGTTAAAATTTCCAAATAGGTCAAATGTAAACCTGAGAACAACCTTACAAGTTACTGTCAGCTCCAAACCTGAAAAATGTTCATTGCAGTAAATACAAGAGCTCTGTGTCCTTTATGCAGAAAGCAAGAGCCCATCCAGGAGAGTAACTTGTAGCTGAGGTTGTTGAAAACATCACTTTATGGGTTTGCTTGTGAGTTTGCCCATAGGGCCATGCAGTTGTTTTGGCATTTTGATTTTTCATGCATCTCTCACTCTCATGGTTTGTCCCCAGGTCCAATTAGTTTTTTATTTGATCAGGAAGTAAATAATTACTATCAGAGAGGTGCTGTCTCATTTTAATGGTTTGAGGTTTTTGGGTTTTTTCCTAAAAACATCAGAAAAATAAACAGCAGAAGAAATTTGCCCACGTTTCTGCTGTGTATTGGTTGTCTTTTCCAAGAGGGAAGGGAGCTCTATTACATGGAGCAGGAATGTTGAGGACCAGACTGAGAGCCCTTTCCTTGACTTCCTTGGAGAACGTATACTGTTCTTTTTAGCATTCTTATCTAAAGAATTCAGATCGGTGGATAAAGAGGATTTCCTGTCTTTGACAGGGGAAAAAAAATAATTATGCAAGCATAACATGGTTTTAAGGCACTCTTCTGAGCTCTCAGAAAAAAAGCAGCATTCCCCTTCCTTGGTCACTTTGTGATCTCCAAGCATCAATGTTTGTGTGAGGGCAGAGCTAAATTATGTGTTTTCTTCTGCACTGCACTGTCTTTGTAGATTTTTATTGTGTGGATGTCACAGATCACAATCATGTTACTAGATTTAAGTTGGTTTGGATAAAACAGTTCATATTTGCTTTTCTATACCCTTGCTAATGACAGAAAGAGAAACTGGGGCATTTCTCCAGCTTCTTCAAAGGCATGAAGGTTTTTGAAGGTGTTGCCTTGGCAAAAGCCAAGACTGTTGAAGAAGCTATTTAACCATCAGCTCATCAAAAGCAATAAATATTATCCTATTTGCCTCTATTAACTACATGAGATTGCTTCCAGATTTGGAGAAACAACAAACCATCAGTCATGCTCTGAAATGCTCTTGTCTGCTTAGCAATTACAGTGACAACTGACACAGGCTGGTGCAGTTCAACACATTTGCTTTAGCTCTACACTGGGTGGTGGAGTGAAAAAATCTCATTTCAAAGGCTACCTGATTTTTTTTCCTAGCTGTAAAAAAGTCTCAAAATGAAAAAACATACTCCTATCCTTTGAAGTAAAGCTTTCCTCCAACTTTCTCTTTAAACAGCAATAGAAGATAATAAATATTGTAGGAAATATTGTAGGAAAACCTAAAAGAAAAGCTTCACAGACAGTTTTCTTTTACAAACACTAACTGTATTTTATAGATTGAGTCTCCATTTTTGTCTCCATCTTAAAGCTTTAAAGCAGCTCAGGCTGTAAAAATCTATGATTTTATATGGTCCTAGGAGGACTAGAGAGGTTTAGGGATGGTCTTATGAATTAATACCATTAATCTTTCAAGACTACTCTCTAACATCAGTCATTATAAGTCTGCTTTCTAATATCAGTTCAGACATCCTCTTTGCTCTGAAACTACTTTCTTTTCTTCTTTCTCCTCAAATAAACCTTATTTTCCACTGATAAGATTAAAAAAAAAAAAAACAAAACAAAGCTTCTCTCTTCTCAGTCCCCTCCTAAAGAATTATCCAGGAGAAATCCAGTTCCACTGCACTTTTGCTTTGCTTTTTTATGCAAGTAGTGCTGCAATAAAAACAATTCTGCTAATTTCCATGGCTAGGCTGCATTTTAATTGAGAAGCCTTTTAAACCTAAATAAAATCAGTGATTATAGGTAATAGGAAAATCATTACATTCCCTAGAACAAGGGGTTTCCCACTTGGTGATTATCCTGTTTTACTTACAGGTACATGACAGTATTCAGCAAGTTCCTCTGCATAGTCCAGGGTGTTCCATTTTAGAAATCAATTCAGGAAAAAAATTAACATTCAGTACAGGAGAGAAAATTAAATGCCCTAGGTTTACTTCTTAACGATGCACAGTGAAATGTAATACAGAGGATGTTCCTATTTCCTGCTTTTGGGAATCTCTCTTCTGACAGCCACTTCCAGCTACCCACACAGCCTGGCAATGAGAGGCCATCTCCAGCAGGACATGCCCAAGGTAGGACTGCCCAGTGTATTTATGCCACAACTATGAATTTCACAGGAAAATACTCAATTTTTTGTCACAAAAGGGTTGGCAGCTGGCTCAGGACACATTTCAAAAGCAGTGATGATTTCTAAGCTTTTTTCCCCTTCCTCTGATTAAAGCTTTCAGTTACCTTGTAGGAAAAATATATCAAATTCAAAAGAAAATTTATATGACATGAAATTCTGAGAATAATAGTGGTGAACTAATCCCAAGAATTTATGTGGAAATGTGTCATTTTATTTTGCCCCTGCTCCAGTCTCTGAAAACAAGAGGCGTAATAATTTTATTGTTAAGAGGGAATTCAGTCTTGAAAATTAATCTCTAGTGTCTTTCAGGTATTGTAGACTTTGAAAACACTGCTATTAAAAAGACATGGGTGGTTGGCACTAGCAGTTCAGTGTGATTGACCTCACATTGCTTCATCTGCACAGCTATTGATTTTTCTTTTTCTCTTCATTTTGACATTTCACATGATTCAATCCAAGATGCATCATTTTGGAAATGTCAAGTTTTAAGGCAGGGTTTTGTTCTTTGGGGTTTTTTATTGTTTAGAAAGAGTGATCTTTGAAGTGGTTTGCTACCTAACTCTTTTTTAGACACATCAGCACTGAATCAACTCAGAATTGAGTGGTTTGTGGTTTTTTTCTTTCATAGTGTATTCCAATGTGCCTTTTTACTGAGTAGCTACTTGCATCAAAGTCAAAGATAGCAGCACTGTTTTGGATAGATTTACAGTGTCTCAGCACATTTGGTGAGAGAAAGCTCTCTGGGGATAAAAGCCTTTATGCAACACCAAGCTGTGTGATGGGAAAGCAATAAAAAGCAATCATGGAACATACTAATGCAGTATATATTACAGAAATATCAGATAGCATTGCTTGACATTTATTCAGCACCTAACAATTAGAGTTGTGCTCAACAGTTGCATGGGGCAGAAGAGCAGTAGGAACCTGAATGGAAACTGTCTGAGCTGAACAGAAAATCCTAAGCAGCACCATGAACTTGGCCTTGATGGTGGGGAGCAGCTGCCTGGCTCCACTCCACTCCTGTTTGCTCTCCAGATACAACACTTGACTGAAAGCCAGAGAGTCTCCAAAACACAGCACAGCCTTCAGTGTCCTTCTAATGGGTGCTGCAGCACAATTTGCAGTGTTGAATGGCTGCTGAAAGTAAAACTTAGGGTGTTGCTCAGTGCATCAGTCTCCCGTGAGACCCTGAGAGCCACACACCAAACTGCTGACCGACCAGGAGATGTGAGTTGGGTGCCACAGATCAGAAAGCTGAGAGGAGCTGGCACCAGGGAATTACAGAGGCTCCCTCCAGGTTTGGGACTCCATTTGGACATGGCACTGGATGTTTCTTTTGTCCCTTTAGGGTTGGTGAGGGAGGAGAGGTATGTCTCATGCAGAGCAATCCCGAGTTTTAAATGTCCTGGTGGAATGTATAGTGGCAACATGAAAGAGAGAATGTCCTCTGAAACAATAAAGTGCATTTGGTTCACTTATGCTGTGGGGCAGCTGAAATTAAGGTGATGATTTGTCCAAGCAGAAGCTGTCAAAAGAACCACGATAAAACATTTGAAAGAAGGTATTATCTCAGTGGTGTGAAGGTTGATTAATTAATTTTTGAAAGACTTCTCTGATCTTTGTCTCTTATGAATTTGGCATTACCTGGGCATGGCAGTAGCTGCATAAAGCTTTGTCCAATTCCTATGTCCTCATCATCTTATTATTCAATACACCTGCCAGGATCCAATTTTCTTCAGCACTGGAGATTCAAAATTTCTTCTATTAACTCCTACTAACATTCTTATGATATTAAAGAGATGCCCCTAAGCAAATAAGAATTCGATATTCTGTAAAAGAAGTTAATCTAAATTTGAAACACAAGGTTTTATGAACTGTGGGCTCCAGTACACCTAACATCCAGCCCTTTGCTGAGATAAGAGTTTCTTACCTTGAACTTTTACAGGTACAGAGTGATGCTTTTCTCTACTCTTTGTAAGAAAACCTTTTCATTGTACTCAGAGTTGCATCAATTTTATTCAAGCTCTGTAGATATTTATTTAATGATTATCAAGACACAAATTGAGCTACCTGAGTCAATGTTCATTAATACTGGTAGTGTCCAAATTCTGAGTGTTCTGTGGGTAAAAGCGGAAACAAAGTTATAGATAGCTGAATAACCTACTTACATTTTTAAAGCAAAATAATATATTTATTGAAGACAGTTCAGTTGTAGTTGTACCACAGCATTAGCAAAGGTTTCTTTGTAAAATCCCAGAAAAGCCTTTCCTACTCCAACTCCTGTAACTAGATGACATAGTAAGTCCATTCAAAGTGAACATGAGAACATGCTTTTTTTATTTTATTTTTTTTTAATAAACAATTGATATCTTCCTAGGTTGGAATTGACACAGGGGAGTGGAAATTCGAGAGCATTAAGAAAACTAATCAGTAAAAATATCCAGTAGAAATAATATCTCATTTACTCACTTGCTAATGTAGGCAAGTTTTCCCTTTATAAAAATTTAGTGACTGTACTGCTTTTGTAAGATTGGAAATAGCACAACTTGAGGCTGAACTCACATTAAGGTGGAAAACAAGGGCAGTGCAAGGGGCAGCACTTTGAGTTCTGACTGATCAGTCAGCACAGCTTGACTTCAGTGCCAACAGACCATTTCAGAAAGTGTTTTGTCTTCATCCATGGCATCCACCTAATCTAGTGGAAGATGTCCCTGGGTGGGAACTACATGATCCTTAAAGGTCCTCAACCCCATCATTCTGGGTTCTATGATTTATGTCACACCTGCTGCTTTACTGGTAACATTTAGTCAGGGTGTCTGTCTATTAAAATTAAATTACAGTACTGATATCTCTAATTTTATTGTTAGTTTTTTTATTGTTATACTTGCAATAATTTCATAACTTTCTTTTATTCTGAGAAATGTTTAATGCCTTTTTGTGAAGTGCATGGGGAGCACTCACTGAAAACCAAAGCAAAACAAAGCAGAAGGTTTTTTGTCTTCTTTAATGATTCTAAGTCTTGCACAGGAATCTTATCAATGCTCAGAGATTCCAAATGTTTCCTATTTAAATAGTTTCTTCTTGCAGTATATAACTACTGCCACCACTGCTTCTAGCCATTTCTTGAGCAGAGTGCTTGTTACAGCCCCAAAGCCATGGCTGTGAGAGCCACAGGAGGGGATGCTTTTTGAAATGATTGCAGGTTGGATTTATGGGGAGGGCAAAAAGAAATACTTTTGCACTCTGAAATCAACATTTTTCAGAAAAACGAGAATATTAGAAGTTGTATTTGTCAACTACAAAAGGTAGGTGTTGCAAGACAGAGATAAACAATGACAAAGAATGAGGGTAAAAAACCAAAATGCGGCTGGATTTGTCCAGCACTGAGGAGCTCTTATCAGTTGTGACAGCCATGCAGTCTGTGCATTGTGTGCCATTTAAAAAAACAATAAAACCTCCAGTGAGTGCATCTGCTGACTGATTGATACTCCTGAAGGCCCTGTAGCACTTGAATTTACTAAAGGTGGGGCAGCACAGTGATGTGCACAGCACACCGATAAAAACAGTTTGTTAAGCAAACATGTTATCTCAGCACTTTAGGTTACAAGAAGCAGTTCTTATCATTAGATTTATAGGTGACCACTCATAAATAAATATATTTTATGCTAGGTCTTGGAGAAACAGGAAGACAAGAAAATGAACAAGAGACATTTACTCTGCTCTGGGTGTTTCTGCAGCCATTCAGAATAAGTGTTATCAGTTACAATATTAAATGTGCTCCGTAAATCATTTTCTTACACGTACTCTTTTGCATTTTGAAGCAAAAAATGCTGTATTTTTTCGTATGCACCAGGACAATTAATGAGCGTGTTTGAAAGATATTGGACAATATTTCAAAGTAGAGCGACTTGAATTGATTTTCTTGATGTATTCCTGACAAAAGGGTTGATATTCTCTGCTGATAGTGTTTACAAATAACAACATTGCTACTGATCTCCAGTTCAACTTTATCTTTCTCATTGCATGGCATTTATTAGATCAGCAGCCTTGAGACTCTAGATTGAAGATGATATGAACAGGAGTCATGGTTTTCCTATATGTAAATATGGCATTTATTCTATTCCTTTATCAGCAACTCTAGACCAAATCCCAGCACAAAAGAACAAGGTGAAGGGCCCTGATGTACCTCTTTTCTGAGATATTTTTTGACCAATACAGTGAAATATGGTTAATATTTTTAATATATATACATGTATTTATAGTGAATTAAATATTAATTAATTAATTTCAACTATTGACAGTAATTTTTAGTGCAAAGAGGCCTAGAATTTGGAAGGGAGGCATGAAAGTGTCAGTAAAACATCCTCTGAAGGGATGGACAGGACTTGTGGCCCCTTTCCTTCCTGTAAGAATTCAGTGAGGTCAGGCTATGGTGCAAGGCAGCCTTGCAGAGGGCTGAGCTAATTGCTGGCATTTTCTTCTGCTTTAGGAAGGAATTCCTTGGATAGGAAATCTGACTTTATTTAATGAAGTTTGAAGAAGTCTTGGAATGAGCATTCCTTAATAAATACCTTGTTAACTCCAGCTCACCCATCTCTTCTCTATAGGAAGGGCAATGCTTCCTTTCTGGCTCACTGGGAAATCACTTGAAAAGTGTGAAAGTTCTGATGTTGGCTCTCTGGGAGGCAGCAGTCAATAAAAAAAGATTGTGAACTGTCTGCAGTAAAATATTGCTGATTCCCAAATAACAAAGTTGTGCTCCAGTTAACTGTCTCCATCCAACACTTGTCTCTCTTTGTGAATGCCAGGACAGCCAAATAATCAGGAAAAATCTCCAATGCTGCCAAATCCTGTAAATTGTTGAGCAAGTTACAGGATATTTTTTTCTTGACAAATATTGTCAGACTGCAGGTCAACGAGGAGCTGTGAAAGTAAAAGATAAATGAAAATCGAATGCAAATGTGATTTCAAACTAAACAAGGCATCTGTCTTTCATCACTCTGTCAAATGGGGCAGAAACACAGGTCTGTAACAGGCAAACTGTTGTGTGCAATTTGTAGCAATCACCTTTTTTGAAATGAATGGGAGCAGCAGGAGCAGCCTCACATATGTGAATTGCATCAGGCCTGGCAATTGAGTCATTGTAACTTAAGGCAGCAGGTTCTAATTGGGAAATGCTATCCGTAAAGAAAACAAAGATGGCCTTTGGGATGGAACTGAAAGATGAGGTGTCAGAGAAAGAGCTCCATCCTGGCATACACTGTAGATTCTCCTCATGGGTGGTAATTTGAAGTAATGAGTAGTCCTTGTTGAGTGACCTTGTACATCTGCTGTGCTGCCTGTTCAATCTGTAACTCACTTCCCATCAATTGCACTTTTATTACAATTAAATGTGCCATCATAAAGCCCTAAAAATGAGCAGCACAATCTCTGCATATGTTCACAGCCATTTAGCTGGGGACTGGGAGGGTGGCAGAAGTCCATCTTAAACCTTTTGTTCATGCCAAAGTGCGATTTGTTGATTGAAAGATGCTGGGAGATGGAGCTGGAGGAGGATGGCAGGGTTTGTTCAGCATGCACAGGAGCACTCACAGGAGATTGGAGTGCCTGCTGGAGCCAACTTGCTGCTAAGAGGCCACCTGGATGGTGGCATGAAGAACAAATTGCCCTTTCCCCCCCTGCCACCCCATCCTAGGCAATGTAAAGTCCTTTACAAAACATGAACAAAAATTTGCTGCTGTTTTGACAACAAAGACATTCGTGTTTTGTCAGAATGATAGTGAAGTAAGACTCAGGTTGACAGCTTTTGGTTCTACTTTTACTTACAGGGGAGAAACACTCATTCCAGTTCTTCACACTTCAGTATTTAGACAATAAAACATTTTGGGTTTTTTTAGTTACTGCTAAAGAGAGATGAAAGGAATGGATGTTGGTGATTCCCAAGTTACTCTTAATGTCTTCAAAGATTCAATTTAGGATTAGTTTCAGCATTTTGTTGAGACAGGTAGTGCTCAGAGTGTGTGTTCAGAATTTTTTTAATGAGCTAGGTCATTGTGATTGTGTGAAGGCCAGATTCTGCTGTGTGACAATGGAGTTGCTTCACCTCGTTTGCCTTTACAAACTGAGTCACCATTTTCTGCATCAATGAGTAAACAAATGCAATTGAGTGAAATATTTGTGCTGGTTACAATGTACAGCGAAGAACTGTATTAAAATTTCATTTACATTGTCTTGCCCCTTAATGAGTTTTAATGTAGTTTGATAAATTTGAACCTGTTACAGGATAGGGTTTTTTTGTTCTTGATATTTGGTGAAAGTATAAAACCAAAACTTTTGTGTCTGCATAATTTTCTTCATTATGGTATGAGAACATGGAGATTTTAAGTACTAAAAAAGGGTCTATTTCAAGTAATCTTTCAAAAGAATGGCTGTTAGGATAAATTGTCCACTTTTGTAGCAGAAGTCTAAGAATTTTAATATCATTGTGTGAGCTGCTCTGGGATGATTATTTTAAAGATTAGATGCATTTCTTTCTGTAGGTAGCTTTAAATAAAGCTGACTCTATGTAGGCACTTCATTTTCTGAAGCTGAGTCAGTCCAAAATTATTCCAACAGTAACCAGCTCTTCTTATGCATTATTTAGGATACAAATGGTCTCAGATAATTTCAAGTCATTTTATTGTTACATATTCCAGACACAGGGACAGCCTGCTAGAAGTGACAGGAAAACACAATTTATGTCCTCACTTAGGAAATCATCTCTTACTTTCCCTTCTGTTCTTCATCTTCATATTCAAGCCTTTGAGAGAGAGACCTTTTCCTCCTACCCACAGTTTTCATGTTAGATCATAAATAATGGATCATATTCAAGCCCTTTGAAGTACTTTTATTGGCTGCCAGTGTCATCTTCAGTATTTATCTTGTCCACACTTCAGTGTTTCCAAGTGCAGTAAATCTGAGACTTCAGCCTGGTAACAGTCTTACCTCTTTACGATTTCATTGACTAAGAATTCAGATATACAATCTCTCTTTTTCCATCTGTCATATCTTAAGAGCTTTCACCATGTTGTAAATTGTGCAAGACTAGATTCCTTCTCTCTCAGGAACATGATCCTTAGCCTGGTCTGATTTTGAAAATTCCCCTCACTCTTCCAATGTCTCATTTGCAATGCTGGTGGTGCAGCCAGCCCATGGAGTTCTGGGATTAATTTGCATTCACCTGGTCGTTGTGGTGTATAAATTCTGTTGGATTTTACTGCATCATTTTGATTGGAGGAGTTTTTAATTCTTTACAAAATCTACTCTGTATGTGTTTCAGATATATATTCCAAAGAGGCTTGTATGCTCCAGGATGTACTTATGTGTTCACCAGCATCCAAATCTTTTGTCATTTTGACACTTAGATATGTAAGTATATTGTACAGGGAGAAAGCAGAAAACATATAGACCAACTGATTAAAGTTTTTCCTTTAAAATTTTAATCTTAATTGTGCAAAGTATGCTTTTATTGGAAATTTTTTGCTTTCAGAAACAAAAGTTTCAAAACTAAAGCTTGGCTGTGATCAGAGCTGTATTTGCTCACGTCACCATCTTCTATCTCTGTGAGGCAGTTTCTCACATCAGTCACAGTGCCCTGATGTCCCAAGAATTAGTTGCCTCCTTTACAGATAGAGAAGGAATGGTGCATGTAGGAAATCTGGAAAAGGAAGAAAGTCATGATGTTCCTGAATAAAAACTCATGATGAAACACCACAGGCATTCCCAAATTAAAGCATTTAGTGTTACGGACTGAGTTATGTGACCTTTTTGTTCTATTTACACAAATAGTGAAACGGATAATTACAAAGCAAACAATCTTTATTTTCTGCCAGGATTTTCTCTGCCTGAGAAAACACCCTTGCCTTCAGTGATAAGACAGGAAAGGGCTAGGATGACTTCTAAGTAGGAAACCTAAGGACAGAAATGTTTTCTGTATGTTATTATTGGCCACTTTGACAGCATGCCTTCTTTAAACAGCATACACTAAGAAGAACAGAAATAAGTCACGTGGAAAGAAAAATAACTAGAGTTTTGTGTCTAAATCACTTGTATTTCCTTTAGTTGCTCACCCAGTTGATCCCAAGTAGCATATATATGTTCCCAAGGCTGAGCCATACAGTTTTGTGTTGTAGATGGAAACGCTGAGATAAATAATCACTGAGTTTAATGCACTTATTTTTTAAGTAAAAAATGTCTAGAGCAGTTACAAGATAACAGTAATAGATTCTGATCTACACCTACTTAAAAAATTATTCACAGAAAAATATGTTTCAAGGGGTAACTGAGTTACAACAAGTGTTAGGGATAGATATGCATCTAATACAAAATGACTTATGAAAATGAAAGAAAAAGCTGAGAAAGAAAGTCCTGTGGTGCTGCAAACTGAAGTGAAAATACATTCTTATCATGAGCAACAAAAATTCTCTCTCTAAAAACATGTATAGGTTTGGTATTTTTGTGGGAGGTCTGTTTTTCATCTTGTGTTTTTTCTTTATATCACTGTGGTTGCTTCACACCTCCTAAGCAATGCATACAGACTTTCACAAGTAGGCAATGTACTTCAAGTTCAGAATATACATGTTTGCTGCCTAAAAACTTTTCAGTAAATTAGTAAAACCTGACTGAAGCCATCTGGCATATCTCTGTATTCATTCTGGATAAGAAAACTCAGTTTAAACTTCCCAAGAAGTTTGTGTCTCTCTATTTCTCATTGCATGATAGCAGTGTGATTGTGAATAGAAAATGTGGGAGCAGAAGGGATGTTTTGGGTTGGTTTCTCACACGTTGAGGCATCTCTCCTTTCCAAACCCAGTTTGCAATAAATACATGTGTAGGCAGGATGACAGAAAATGAAATGCATTGCAAAGCCACCCAGAAGCTGCCTGGTTTTATGCATATTTAAGCTCACATGCCAGGCAGACTTTAAAACAATCCCTGTAGAGCCTTTCTTTCTGGACCATTTAGCCAAAAAGCTAGCTCCTGTGTTGGTGATCCATTGGGCTGCTGTGGGCACAGCATACAGGTGTCTGCAGGCAATGGCAAATCCCTCAGGGTGTGACTGACAGCCTGAAGTGCCACCCTGGTCCCTGAGCCTGCAGATGCTCCTCCAGCTGCAGCTGAAGGGGCTGGCGGGCTTGCAGGGCACAGGCAGGCAGGACTCAGCTCATGTCTCTCATTCAGACACTCATTCCTCAGCCCTTCTGCTGCCAGCACACAGATGAGGCAGCTTCAATCTCTGCTCAGATATTTGCAGTCTGATCAATAGCCAAAGTGTGCTTATTATTTTTTGACCTGTGGAAGGGGAGTAGATATTCCTTATTTAATGTACTGCAGGGTATAGGCAGTGAACATCCAAGGTTTTATGAATTACATCCAGACTAAATGTGCTATGCAAACTTTATTAAGTAATAAATCTCCCCACATGGGTTTTTCCATCCATTCCCATCTTTACTGAATTAAATGGTTGCTGTTTTGATAGTGATGATAGTTAAGACAGTGCTGAGTTCTTGAACCAAGAAATTCATGTTAAGGAATATAGCTCATACTTTAAAGAAATTAACGTCTCAGCCACTCTGAGGCTTATGAAAAAAGATCAATCCAGTGGTGTGTGAATTTCAGCACCTACTTTGTGTGATTATAAAAATCCACAGGCAATGCAGATATTTCTTGGATAATCCACTCATAGATGGACTAATATTTCAGTTTACCCCATTTCTGGTACCAGTGACTCCCTGTAGACATTCCAATAAGTTTCACTACAGTCTTCCCTGCATAGGATCTTTTCCTCCTTTGCTGCTGCACTAAGCCTGATGTCTTGAAGTCTCTTTATTCCTGCATTTCCCTTCACTCAATGCATATTCTGCAGCCTTTGCCATTCTTCAGCCCCAGTACATGGATAACAAATGGTGCAGAGAGCACTCTTCCCATTCCTGACCATCCCAGAGCAGTTTGTCCATGAGTCTGCCCTAGGCTGGAGAAGCAAAATCTCTCTCCCCCAGAGAGTCAGCCAAGTGCATGGGCCTGTTCTTGGGAAATTTCCATAATTCTCTAGCCTGTCTGTCTGGGAGATTCCCTTCTGGAAGACTTTCTGGCTGTCCAAAGAGCAGATGTGCAGTGTTTTAGTGACTGCCTGACCATGGGGGTATAGCCCAGTGCCTCAGCCTCCAGATTAGCTGAAGAATTCCTTGGTGTGTTGTCCATAGGATCCTGTTGGAGTGTGCTGCATTTTAGGTTCACTTGTGTTTTCCACTCCTGTGGCTTCAGGCACGGTCAGCACTTTCCAGTTTGGGATAAACCATCTCCCTCCTTACAAAGCAGTTACTGAATATGTGCAGGTGGACTCGGTGATGAATGGCTGCAGTGAGTCTGAGATGCACCAGAGGTGCCCCAGATGGTACAGATCCACCAAAATATGCAAGATGTGAGCAGTTTCTCCATGCACGTGCAGCAGATTCATTGAGAAGACTCCAGGCTTATCACCTCCATGCATACACACAGAGAAGAAAACACACACAAAAAATAGGACTAAGACTCTTCATCAAGCTACTAAGTATAAAAACAGGCAGCAACCCTGCTCTCATCTTACACTCATTTTCTGTTCCTGTTGATTTTACAAAAGAGCAGCTGTGTTGGATCACACCGTTGGTTCATCTGGCTTCACGTCCTCTCTGGCAGTAGCCAAAAACTGAAGATGAGAGCTGAGTGAGAGAGCAGAAGTTTACAAGATGCATTTCCTGAGTACTCAACTGGCTTCTGAAAAGTACTTTCAGGACATCCTTGCCCAGTAGCAATTTAACAATTTATTATTAAATAGGTGTTGAAAAAAAGAATCTATGGCACTGCTTGGCAAGGAATCCAGCAGCTTAAATTCACATTTTATTAAGAATCACATCCTTTCAACTTCACTTGCCACATCTAACTTTGGTGCTGCAAGAGGAAAGGATCACACTTTGTGTTCCTTGTATCATTCCTGCTTCAACCTTCTATTACATCCTCCTTTTCAGACTGGAAAGCCCTCATATTTTCTTGAGTCTTGTGTGTAAACCATTACACAGCTTTGATGTGCTAACCACTGCAGCTATTCCCTGTTCTAACATACCATTTTTGAAGTGAGAGGACCAAAATTACACAGTATTCAAAATGCATTTCAAATGTGCATGTATGAGGTGGCAGTATGATGGTCTGGTGGGTTCTTTTTCCTTTGTAATCTCTTACTTTTCTTTTTTTTATTGCTTCTTTTTTTGTCACAATGGAGCACAGAGCTGGCATTGTCATAGGTCTATTTATTAGAACTTCAAAATCCTGCTCCTGGGTGGAAATGGTCAGCTCAGAGCTCATTTTGCTTATGAAATTCCCATAATTATTCTTTTCCCATGTGCATCACTCTCTTCTGAATTTCATCTGCCATTTTACTATCCAGTCAGCCAATCTCACAAAGCCTCTTCACAGTTAGTCCTTCATTTCTACTACCCTGATTAAGTTTAGCAGACTTTCTCATCTCACCAGATCATTCATGAGCATCTCAGACAGCACAGGACAAGCAAAATGTACAACAGGAGGTTCCTGGTAACTTTGTTTCCCTGTAAACAAAAAGCACATGTAGAAAATGGACATGTTTCAGACACTGAGAACAGTCTATAGATGACCCTGGAAACAAAATTATGATAGCTGAATATTTCAATTATGTATTTATCGTAAAAACTGTGTCTCACAAATTATTACTCTGAATTATAAACCTTATAGGAATCATTCTCATAGAGATGAAATTTTCTTAATTATTTAATCAACATGTATAAGCATTGAAATGTCAGCTATTGTCTTCCTTGCCAGTTCCAATTACTTGAGAGTGCTAATAAATGTCTCCCTATCAGCTGTTTTGTATTACTTTTGTATTCAGCATTGTGTGCTGACTAAAATGTCAGGTAGAAGTGGTTATTGTTATCTTGGAATCTGAGGCTCCATTTCTACCTGTTTTAAAAGGAAGCAAACAACATCTTTGAACTTGGCAATATAGCAGGATTATACCTAAATACCTGATGGGAGGTTCTGGTTCAAAAGATTGCATCATGAAGTGTTTAATGCATCGTTTTAAATATTTTGCATGGTGGTATCAAAGTTTATCATCTTTGAAAAAAAAAAAAACAAAACAGAAAAAACCAGTAAAGTGGTTTTGTGAGTGTATGCTAAAGGGTGAGACATTTCACTGGCTGAGGAAAGAGAATTCAGTTTCTTTCCAGTGTAGGCAGTGAGAAGAGATACAGAGCATGGACCAGACAGACTGAGGTCGTAACACTTTTGAGATGTGCCATCTTACAACTTTCAGAAGAAATATAATTGCTACATTCCTTCTGTTAAATGGGCTTTTGTTGTATTCTCTAAGGTCTTGGTTTACTGTTTGAAAGGGTAATGGTGCAGGGTTTTTTGGTTTTTGTTTTGGAGGACAGGAAAGTCATCTCTCTCTGAGCAAGCAGCACTAAAAGACAAAATCCCATAGAGCCCTGAGGGTTCTCTGAGCCTGAGTTATTGTGGAGCACCAAGGAAGGTGTTGGGTGCTCAGTAGCTTTAGACATCTCAGCTGCATTCTCTGCACCTCCATCTGGAGGCTGAATCTGTCCCACAGTATTGATGCAGAATCCTGATGCTCCTAACTTGAGATGTTCCCATGGAATTAGATGCCTAAAGTAACTGAGAGTAGATGACTGCCCTGGTGTAAATATAATGGAACCTGACCAGCAAGTGGGGACTGATAATAAACACTGACAAACTCGAAGAGTTTGAAGTTCTTCTCAGCCAATGAATTAATTATCAAGATAGCCTTTCTTCCTCAAGATTTTATGCATTCAGTTGAAGTGGAATTTTTTGGAAGGACATTTCAGGGGAAGATCACCTTGCATAACATACATAAGCAGTTGCAAACCCAGTCACAATATAGCTGACCAACCATGTCAAGAGTGGGTAAGTCAACACTACAAATGCTTTGTGATCGTCATCATTAATGAAATATAGGAAATTCTGATTTATTGAAGAGTTAGCATGATGGCTCAGCAAATTAATGATATTGATGCAGGATCATCAAAATAATAACCAGTATATTTTAGGATTAAAAGTTGCAACAGGCAAATAGTCCTTTTGTTTCCAGTAATTATTTTCGACAAATTTATTGGCACAGAATTAATCTGTGCAAGCTGAATAATATTTTTTACAAAACTACTGCAACTTATCCTGTATTATTTATTTTGTTGGTAATTTTAAACTTCCCTTTTGTCCACATTTTACCAAACCTTATTTTCTTAACAGTAATATAAAGAGGTAGAAAATCTGGACTCGACACCTTTGAGAGTGTCAGGAACCTTTTGTAGCCATGGTAGGTTAGTGTCCTCTAGATGGCATTCAAGGAATTGCTGCATGTGTAGAGGATATTTTTTTTCCTGTATCAAAGACTTCCTTAGTAGCTGCTGGGTTTTGGTGGGTTTTGTTTTTTGATTGTTTTTGTGGTTTGGGTTTTTTTGGGGGTTTTTTTTGCCCAGGTTTCACCATATGTCTGAGTTCAGAGGGATTTGAGATGATTGTCTGCTGTAGAAATTTTAAGATGAAGGTCACAGAAACTGAGATCACTGCCAAGTACTGAGGCGTGGGTCTGAATTAGCAGGTCTTACTGTTTGGTTTTGTTTGTGTGCCAAAGGACTTTCAATATCCTGTGTGGACACGCTGATTTCTCACACTTTCCAAACTACAGACCCGCAATTGTATCACAAAACAAAGTGTGATACTGGCAAAGAGAATTACTTAAAATATCTAAAAAGGATTCAAAGAATGAAGGTTTTCTACATGATAAAAATAAAAGAGGCTGTGCAAAATTTTACTCCTGAGATCATTATTTTGTGAGTTATTCCAATGTAACAATATTGCTTGTAAGCAGTAGTGTAACATCAATGTCTAACCCTGGTCCTTAGCATGAGCTGTCAAACTGCAAGTTGCCTAAGTTCTCAAGCTCTGATTTTGTGCATGCTCTGATTTTTTCTGGTTTTGACAGTGTTAAGGAGTTAGGACATGGAGCATAATTTAACTCTAAATATTATTCTGAGGATCAGGCACTTGAAAGTTAGACTATGAAGCACTCAGCTGCACATCACTAATGTACTGTGTGGTTCTGAGCCATTAGTTCTCACAAGCAACTACCAAAGCTGCAGAGCTGGGTGTTTTCTCTCTGTACAGTTTCTGTAGTGCAGAAGGCTCTTTAGGGATAGATAAAAGCTTATTCCACAAGGAAGCTGTATATAGCCAGCTTGCCTTTGGACTGAGCTAAACAGAAACCTCTCTAACCAGATAGTATTTCTGAATTTCAGAAGGCTAATCTAGTCCATTTTATTTGTCTCTGACATTAAGCTGTGGTGGACACTGATGGAAGAAAATCAGGAAAGTATCAAATAATACTTCTCCTTATGTGGTCTTCCAGTTCCAAGCAGTATTCAGTAACATATTAGTTAATAAAGAATGTTTCTTCTGTTTCTTGCCTCAATGGCTGTCAACTTCCTAACTTTTTGGGTGCCACAGAATTTTTGTCCTCTTTGGCAAATGACCAGTGCAAACTCTGCATGTTCCAATGTGTCACCTAGACTTCATCCCTTGGACAAGAGGGTGTTAGGGGCAGCAGTGCTCAACTTCCCTGCTTTTTTTGCTTATTTTTCCCTTCTTTTTTTTTTTTTTTTTTTCTGTAGGAAGTGCACTTGTTGTGCTGCTAGAGATAGGAGATGAAAAATAGACCTGGAAAAAAAACCTCCATGGGCAGAGTTCAGCACACAGAATGTTTAAGAACACAAAAACTCATTAAGTGTCAAAGAAAAAGAATAGAAACACCAAAGGGGCATAATGGAAGAGTTCTGAGAATTCAGAGGTTCTTGCTAGGAGGGCATACATTGGATAATTAATTTCTTGGAAAGAAAAGACAGGCTCCTTAAGCTAAGTGATGTACTGACCTGGAAGTGTGGCTGCTCAGGTTCTTTCTCACATGAATCTCTGTCAGGAGATTGCCTCTCCATGAGCACAGATATGTATAGTAAGTATTAAACCACAAGCTTCAGGGCATGAGCTAACTAGCTGCAAATAGTTGAAGAAGCTTCCCTTTTGAAAGGTTATTCCATAATTGCTCAGGCTTCCACAAGCCTTGCTTTGAAACATATTTTACTGCCTATCATCTGATCTAATTTCTAGGCTGCTCTTCTTTCTGGGTGTTTTAATTTTCATACAAGTCAGAAGGATGAAAATTCTTTAGATCCCAATGGTGTTTCAAGTCTGCGGGGTTGTCTTTGTGAATAAAATCTACTCAATCTTCTTGAAGAAGGAAAACACACCAAAAATAAATTTATTTTTTAAATGCATTTAATATGTTTTCAGAATATGAGTACAGCAGTCCAGAAAGAGCCAGTGGCCTCTCCTGAAGCTCATGTTTTAGACATAGCAGAAGTTAGAGGCCAGTGGCTCTTTGCTTTTAGAGTTGACTTGCCCTGCTGCCTGCAGGTGTCACTGCTTTTATCCTTCATCTTGAGAGCTTGCCCTCAGACACAGAGGTGTGTAAACATCCCCCTGATCTCAATAAAAGAACACATAAACGATTTTTCACTACGGAGCACGTACCTCCATATTTTGTGTATGGTTTCTTAACAACTCAACCATGTTTCTTCATATAGAAGTATCATGTAGATATACCCAACTTAAACAAATTAAAAGGAAAAAACAATTTATTTAGGATGTTGACGTATCTAAAATTACTCCTGCATTGCTCTAGAGGTCACCTTTAAAGATCCATGACTAATTTTGCAGTGAGTTTCTGTGCTGATGGTAATGATGGATGCATTGAATGCTGTGGCTAAAACCAGGGCAGACATTGGATCTACCAGCACCCAATGCAGGTTCAGCTTCTCATCTTGTAACTGCCGAGGGATCTAAGACAACTTGCCAAAATTAATTCCCAGGTTTTTTGCTTATTTGAGTCAAGTCGAGTTCTACCCTACTTGACTAGAAATTGAACACATAAAATATATTTGACAGCAGCAGTGCTTTTCAGTGAGTCACATGCATCAAGTACAAACCATTGACTTCCTGGCCTCCTAGAAGTGTTCTGGTCTGTGTGCCAGAGTTTAAAAGGGTGTGTGTTTCTGTGCATAGGTTCACCCATTAAAGATTTAAAAGATACTTGACCCTCAATAAAACAGAGCTAGACTCCACCTTTGGAATCTTTTTAGTATTTGTGAAGTGTATAATAAACTACATCATTCTGTTTGTGACATCACTGGGGGAAATTAATTTATGAAGGCATATTTATTTAGTGTCACTGTGATTTATAGAGTGCTTTTGTTTGTGGGGAAGTTGTTTGAAGATGTACGATTTAAGTCAGCATCAGATGTGTCTCCATGCGCTCACACACATTCACTCAAACTGTTGAAGTACAGTAGCTTTGACATTCTCTGCACATGCCAACAAACACAGCTTTTACAGAAGGTTCACAGAAGATGTTCACATAAAATATTCATGATGTTCTTGCTAAAAGAAAAACCTCCTTCAGACCTGTAAAGTACTGCTTGACAGAAAATTACTTACAATCTGATCTAGCCTCATATTTTGATATAAACAAGAGCAGGAAAGATTTGTTGAAATGAGTGTACATTTTATGTTTGCCTTTGTTACATCTCAGGATGAGTAACAATTAATGGAGTGAAAAGACTGCAGATTTCCTAGTGCTTTTTAACTTGCTTATTTCATTTTCAAACTTCTGAGATCAATTTAGCAGCAGGAAGTTCTGCAGAGCAATTTGGTTCCAGTTGACCCTGGAGGGGCTGTTGCTGAATGAGACTTAGCTACAGCTCTGTTTCAGTAATGACACCTTGCTGCAATAAATGACGCCTTCTTAACTTCGGGTTGGATTTCCAATAAATCTACAGCAATACCCAAGCTGCACCAGGAGGTAGTTCTGTACAAAGTTCTCGTAAGAAATGTGTCACCACAGGCTGTCTCCACATCACAGGGCACCTAGCAGGGCTGCCATGATATTTTTAACTTATATAACACATGGGCTGGAACACATCTTTCTTCATGCTGATTAACATCATTATAGTAGCAACCTGAATCTGCTGATAAACCAATTTCTCCCGCCTCTCTCTTCTCTCTTTCTCCTCCTTCCTTTGCCTTTTTAAGGAAAGGAAACCCTGTAAGCCACTCTGCCTTCTCGTTTAGAGGAATCCTGCATGTCAGGGATAGCATCCCAGGAAAGCACACGTACCAGTGACTTGCCACAATGTCAGAGTCAGGAGAAACAGTGAACAGCACAACACAGAATATTTGAAGTTGTGAAAGCAGAAAATCTGCTGCTTAAGCACATAGTGTTCTGTTAGTTCTGCTGTAGGTACCACAGCAGGGTTTATAATTGTCATAAGGAGTGATAGGAAGGGAAATGACTTGCCTGGGGTGGCCTCTTGCACCCTTCCCTAGTTTTTGATAAAGAACAACATGGCCAGAAGAAGCCAATGAAGAGAAAGGCTTTTTTTTCTCCAGTTACCATGTTTTTACTGTGCCATCCAGCCACAAAAGTTGTTGTTCCCTGAGGTGAGCTGCTCTAACAGTCCCACACAGCCTTGTGCTGTCTTCTGGCAGACAGGGAGAAGGCAGCTCTGGTTTGCAGAGAACTGTTCCCTCAGGAACCCCAGGGACATATTAGGTCTTTAAGTCACTCCTTGTCTCTTGTTGCTCCAGCCATAAAAGGCAGTGGAAAGGAGCCAAGAATCTGCTTATTCTGATGCAAATCCCTTTGGTTACTAGAGGCCTGTTGATTTGACATTATTTCCATTTATGTGACAGGCAACCTGGTTTAGTTTTGCATATCTCTTTCTGTTTGCATCCAGTCCCTGGAATCACACCCTCCCACTATGCTTGCTTGAACTGAATTTATTCCACTTGCTTCAGAAATACAGAGCATATAAAGTAACATTTTAAAACATGTATTTAGATAAAGCATTGGTATGATTTTTCAAGTGATGCTATTTCAAAGAAAAATGTTGCAACTAAGGTATTTTAGATTGTTCATTGTGTTACAAATTATGTCAGATATCTCACAATACTTTTTACCTTTGAAAGTTTTGCACCTACATGCCATTAGAAAGAGCAGAACAGCCACACAGTCTGACTGATAGCTGATAAGGCTTTATTTTATACTGTTGTTTTAAGTATCTTCTACTAAAACCCGCTTTAAAGAATCAGAAACTGAGTAAGTCCTGTAGGAAGGAAAGATCTAGGAGTGTTTCTGTCTGAAGCTTGCAAAATGAAGAATGGCAGCACATTCTGTAAGTGAAAGAAAATCTGTAGTGTTGCAAAATCGTGTGGATGAATAATTACTGTCTCCTTAAATAAGATTAACAATAGATGAAAGAGAAATTAAGCGGCAAGGAAGAAAGAATTACATACTGGAACAGAAGAAAAAAAGCAAAGTTGAATCTACATTTACCCTGGAGGAAATCTGGGGGTTGAGTCTGTCATGACCTTTAGCCCACAACACTGGGGCAGAATCCAGTTTTTGACAAGGACATTGGGTTCAGTTGGCTTCCATCCACCATTTCTGAGCAAGCAAAGGAAAATCTGCAAGGGGAAAGACCTTAAGATGGAGAGAGATGATAATTATAACTTGCTGGAGGCCTATTTTCAGTAAATGAAGTGCTTCAAAAGAAGCACAGTGCTCTGCTGCCTTTTGAATGCAAACCTTTGGGGAACTAGTGCAAGAAAATGAAGTAAAAACACTTTTTTTAACCCCAAACTTGTTAATTTGCTAGCTGTAATGCTTTGTCAGAGAAACACCATGCTCAACTTTGAACTCCAAGGTTAGTGCCACTAATAGTATCTCCTTCAAGCATTGTAACTGTGAATTACTACTGAAATTATTAGGAAGATAAGAGACTCTATTATGGGAAGAATCTAATATCTTATCTAGTTGCTGTACTAATTGAAAGCAAGCTTGTATGGTAAGAAAACAAATTCTTACTGAATTCAGTATAAACCTCAAGATGTTTCTTCCATGTGAACATCCTTTATATATAGATATGGGTTATGAACTGGGTTTTTTATATAAAAGTTTAATTTCTGTTCATATCTCTATGATAGTTTCCCGTGTCAACTTGTGCTTCGGTTTTAGTCTTTTACATTCATACACACACACCCTTCTAACAAGAAAGTGCTCATGTATTGCAAATAATGGAATTTATTGACATTCACATTGTTCATAAGGATAGCTCAGTCAAAAGATTAAAGCAAATCTCTGGAGCACAACCAGCAGAGAATACCAACAGAGGTCTCCAGGATCCCTATCGCATCCCTTGTTCATAAGGTAGTCTTTCTTCCCTTATCCTACAAAGATAGCAACACAAAGATGAACGAACAAACACAAAATAAAAATAAAAAGGATGAAGTGCATCTCTGCTAGAGGATTAATAACCATATTGCAGGAATAAAGACTGCTCTGGATGGTAGACAGAACTCCCTCCTTCAGCTGGTTGATTGGCTGTGTCACACACAGCATTAGTAATTCAGGATGAAGGCTTTGGGCCTCTTAACTTTCCTAGAAAATCCTCAATAAATGGCTCAAATAGTTTAATACTGGAGGCACTACCATTGATCAGAAATTGTTGTTTCATTACTTCCAGTTCTGTAACTGGAGTAAAATGTCTCCTTTAAGAAAGCATCTTTTTACTGCTTATTACCTTTCTAATAGTCTTCCTAGAATCAGAAGTAAAATCAATATTTTTCTTACTGTGCCCTGAAATAACTTCTTTTTTTTCTCCCAAATGTAGCACCATGAATAAAATCTCAGTGCTCTTTTTATTGATATTTATAATATAAAATCATACTACTCAGTGTCCAATAGTACAGGAGTTCTAATATAGTTACATAACCTAGGCTGGTGAAACACGGCAAAAATATAATTACATTTTCTGGTATAGAAATGGTGCAAAGAGTATTTTTACCATCTGGAAAAACTCTTAGAATTTGGACCTTGATACATCTCTATTCTGTTTCATTAATTTCCTAATATTTTCATTTAATAGGTTTGGAATTATTAGATAACTATAACTTCTATAGTGTTAAGCATAGTTTACTGTGTGGTTTAATTCATGCCATTAACCTGTGATACAAGCTTGAAGAAGGTCTTTCCTCTTAATGAACAAGAAAACAGTTTTCTTTTGTTTTCTGACCCAACACAGTCAATGTAAATTAGTCATTACAGCATTGATATCTCTTCCACCCTCAACTGCCTTCTGAAAGAACTTGTTTCCCTGCAGGCTCTCTGCAGGATATTAAAGCAGATTTCCCTCTCTAACTACATAGGATAAAACTAGGAGGGATTGATGAGTTTTCTGAGAGAAGCAAGATTTTTGATTAGGGCTTAGTCAGTATTTCCCCATAACTGCAGCTGAGAAGTGGCTGAGATAGGAGACAGAAGGAAGAGGCAGGGAGAGGGGTGGATTCCTTCCTCCACAGGGAAACCCACACTCAGAAACACGTGATAAAGCCATGCATTTTGGTGAGTGTGTTCTCTCCTGTACTTTGAAGCAGGTAGAGGTCTCAAGGAAAGAATAACATGTAATTATGCAGTTCAGGTTATTCTTGGAATGGTAGAGGTATAGAAACATCAAACTGAATCAAACATGTTATCCCAAATGGCATTATTTTACATGCTGAGACCCCCAATATTTTACATATTGAGACCCACAGTATTTTATATATACTGAGACCCAGAGCCTTCTCATGAGGATGGTGTCCAACAGAGTGAAATGTCAGTTCTCCCCACAGCTGTGCACAGTTCAGATCCCACCTCCACTCTCTTCTCTCCAAATCTGTATCTGCTGGCACTTCATTGGCTTTGTGCAAAATTGATCAATCTCAGGAGGAAAGAAGGAGGAGGACAAAACTGATGCAGCTATTCTTACTTTTTGGATAGTAAATTTTTTAACAAGAAAGTGACTACATACCTGCTAGAGCCTCTACTGCCAGCCAGGGAAAGGCCATTGAGCTGTCATGGTTTCTCTTCACCAAAGAAATGAGATTTGAAATGAGACACCAAGAGGTGAAATATTCCATGTACAGACGGGTCTCAGGTGGCTTTGGTCATCAGCTGCCATTGGGTGTGAAGCTTTTTCACCATGAATGGGCATCCTGTAAAAGTTGCTCAGTCCTGCAAACAGGGTACAAACATTGTCAATTCTTTGCCTACTTCAAGGAGTGTGAAACAAGAAATAGGAAAATTAGAAAATGCACTAAAGGGAAAAAGCTTCAGAAACCCTAAGATCACCTATTTTGAAATCAGACAGAGATAATGGAAGTCAGCTTCTGAAAAAGAGAAAGTTTCTAAAGAAAAGACAGTGTGATCCAGTCATTGTTTCAAATACGCATTTTCTGTCCAGAATGTAGCACATGAGAAAAAGAGGATTCTGAAAAAGAGAAGCCAAAGGAATTTAGAATGAAATAAGCTCTCTCTGAATTAAGGAATGAACTTCCATTATTCAATAAAAATTTGGAAAGACCAAGAAGCTTATCAAGCTAAATTAAACGAGGACCTCACCACATTGTAGATGACTCATCGTAATTGGAGAAATTTGTAACAGTGTACAAGAAAACAGATGGTGCAAAGAATCCTCAGTACAAAACACAGACCAGTGCTGAGCTCAAGAGCCAGAAACCACCCTTCAGCCTAGGATCAATGGCAAGAAAACGCTGCCATTAAAGTGATTAAAAGCCATGCTGCTCTTCTAAGCATTTCTTTTTTCAAATGGTTTCTGTGGGTAACCAAATTAGAGCTCTCCAGCAGCTACTGGATTTGAAACAACTAATTAAGAAAACTTCCCACTGATTCGTCATAGGGACATTAGAACGGTCTCTAGGAATGGGAAAATAGGATTTACCTATCTTACAAGCTTCTGGTTGAAAACAGCTCTAACAGTAAATGGATAGCATCTCTAAGGCCTAATTGACTTCTGCTCTAGTGAGCAGCAGTTACAAGGAGGTGAAATTTCTCCACAGAAATTAGTGCTTTTTAGTAGCACTTCACAACAAAAGAAATAGAAACTCAGCTAGTTGTGCTTTTAAGTACTTGGGTTTATTTGTCTGTTTCTTCCTACAATAAATTTCTGACTGGAATGCTGTCTGGCAAAAGCAGGATCATCATTCTACACGTATGGGAAATGGTCAGTGGTGATTCTTCTGTGTCTTTCTGTTAGAAAGTACACTTTTGTTTTACCTTACTCAAACACAAATACGCTTCTTATATTCTCAGCTTTATGTGCACATCTCTGCAGTTGGATTTTGAGGATTCAGTGCTGGCCCAGTGCTACAGGTGTGATGTGAGCCTTACTCTGGACTTGTTGGTTTCAAGATGGTTTAGGAGAGATCTAAAATAATTTTTCCATTAATTTCCTACTGAGTTGCTTTCTAGGAAGACAATTGGGATTATTTCATATAGTAAAGTTTTAAGAGGATCTTCCAATGCACCATGACTGTGCTTTTGAAATGCACTTCCTCAAATGGAAGAATTACTGCATTGCGCTCATGAAAACATGTAAAAAAGTTGTTGTAGAAATTTGGAAAATCCCGATCATGCAGTACATATGAAAAGCTTATCAACATCAGGCCATAATTTAAAGACATGTTGTATCAGCAAGCTATATTTTATAAGCCTAAAAGAGCCAAGAATAGAATTTTTTCAACCGCTTAACCTGTTGTTTTCTGTCATCAGTCTTAATAATTTTGCAAAGATTGGGTTGTCTGACCAGTGAACTCCCAAATGCAGTGGGATGGAGCTGCAGTGTGCTGGGAAGGTGGCCCAGCTGATGTCCTCACAGCCACCTGTAAATCACAGCTCAGTGCCAGTGAATGACCCCAAATAACAAATAGTAAAACGATTTATGTGTGCAGTGCCCTCCCAGGCCCTTGATCAGTGTTCAGCAATTACAAATCCATGTTTGCTAGCTCCTGTTTTCCTTCAAACTGACCTAACTTGGTATCTTGCTTGGAGAAGCTGATTTTACCCCAGAGAAATATTACGAGAGCTCAACTTCACCCTCAGCTTCAAGAGTAAAAATTCCATTTTAGCTGAGGGAGTAGTTATACATACCCAGGGATAACATTTTGGTTCAAATCCTATGAATGCTCTTTATGTATTAGTTTGTGGTTTATTGATTTCAGTTATTTATGTCATGCTGTTTTAAAAACTTCCTTAAAAACAGGTTAATCTTTTCTTCTGCATGGCAGGGGTTTTTTTGGTTTTTGTTTGTTTGTTTGTTTGTTTGCTTGGGTTTGTTTTTTTTTTAATACCCGCGCATCAGACCTGTGGTTAAAATGGCAGAAGTGTAGAAGTTTCCTGTGTAAGCTCTTACACTTTGGTAGGGGTTTTTTTATGATTTTTTTTTTTTCCACATCAGAGAGGACCAAACTATTATCCCACAGAACAGTTACCCAAGGAGAAGATTGACAGGGGATGGAAGTTAATTTTCTCTTTCAGAGAAATGCATTCTGACAGAGAAAGATGTGCATGCCTCTGTGTAGAGTTTCCCTTTTTTTCAAAGGCAGAACAACTGGGTTTGTTCTCTTCAGTGTTTGTTTGCATTCTAGAATTTATTTATCGCTTTCATTTCTTTAACTTCCTGCAATATTTACAGAAAAGAAAACTAAAGCATGAAATTTTGTGACTAGAAGCAAATTCTCTTTTCATTTTCCTAGGGAGACTCTTTTGTTCAAAAGATAAAACCAGAAGTCATAAAAATGTGTTATTTTTAGGAGACAACTCCATGGAAACTTAGAAGTTAAGTAAGATTCAGAGTAGAGAGGAATGGGGGAGGGTGTGTAATAAACGGATATTTTTTAGTGGAAAAACAAACAGTGAAATCTGTGAACCACTTATGGTAGCTGGTTTGTTGATCTTTCTCAGTTGTGTTCAAGACTGTTGAACAATATGACTGGATTTGCTGTAACATTTGGGAAAGCTGCTCATCAATACTATTAAACCAACATTAGTGTCTGGAGAATATTTTTACATGCTTGACCAGATTAATAAAATAAGCAAAGATCGTTTTCTAGAATGCAATTTTTGCACCATTTGAAATTATTGCATAGAGATAACCAAGCACCTTTTCCAAAAGGGCAGAAAATCTGTTTCTGAAAATTGCTTAAGCCCACAGTGAGGTAATTTGGCTCTTGGGTGCATCCATGCATGTTGGGCCCCTTGCAGAGGCTGTTGAAGCAGTTCCTCCTTGCTGTGCTGTGCAGGCCTGTGCTGTCAGCTCTGGCACATAGCTCTGGAGCACCTTTGTCCCCAGTTTGCCCAAACCCAGCCCTGCCAGTGGCCTCCTGAAGGAGCTGGCTCTTGGTGCACACAGACACCTCATCGAGGGCTGAAGTGTCCTTGCCAGGAAAAGGATTCATTGCGTCTGCTTTAAGCTGCGTGGCTTTGTTTTACCAAAAAGAGTAACTGAATGTACATCCCAAACAGCTGAATTATAACATTTCATGAAGATTAACGTGAACACAGAATTCCCTGCCTCTGGAATGTGGTTCTGCTCTGGACGTGCTGTCCTTGGAGCCAGCAGTGCAGCCTGGCTGTGGCAGGGCCCAGCACAGCCATCTCTTGCTGTATTTTTGCATGCAGCCACTTTTCAGAAGCTGCTCTGCACTTCAGCAGAGGAGTTACCAGTGTGTACTTGAGACATTAATTCCAGGTTATATGGTTTCCCTGAGAATTGCCATCTGTCATGCTTTTCTGTCTGGAGGTCACTGCGAGTTGCCTCGGGTTGGTATCCTCAGACAGGAGGTTGGAAGGATAAACCGTGTGCTTCGTCTTTAACCCTTAGTTATCCTTTTCCCTTTCAGCACCCACCTTGATAGGGATGGTAAGGAAGGACTGGGCTTCCCAAAACAGCATTGCCCTCTCCTGGCAAGAGCCGGACTTTCCCCATGGAGCAATTCTGGACTACGAGATCAAGTACTATGAGAAAGTAGGTCTCACTTACAGCATTACCCACACTTAGATCCTAAAGAGCAATGTGTTTCATATTTTTAACAGTGTCTTTTAAAAGCTTTTCACTTGACCCCACATACAATGCTGTGTATGCTAAAGTAGACGTTTTATTTTGTGCTTTTTGTTGTTTCGCTTTTAAGTTGTTAATGACTGTATTGTTTCACATCAGAATCAAGTAGAGCAGCAAGCAGATCATACATTTGCTTGTCTCATAGTAACTACATTTACAAATGTGGATTAATGGATCACATGCTTGAACATGTTTTGATTTATAGACCGTAAAACTTCACATTAGAGTGACACTGAAGCAACAGAATTAAGGTGAATGGGAACGCGATTTCATTTTGAGACCAAAAAAATATTTCCTTATTATTGCCAATTAAAGCAATAACATGTGCTTAGAGGATAGAGTGTACCAGCCTTGTTTAGAGGATCAGAAAAGGTTACAGGAGAGAGAAGCTATGGGATTTCTGGCGCTCTGTCAAAATTAGGCAATTTCACGCAGGAGAGAGCTACGACATGCGTTACAAGTGAAGGTACAAGGTGCACACACAGCATGCCTTGGGACAGCATCATTTGAAGCCTGCTTCTCCATAAGCACAAAACACATTTGGTCGTTTCAAGTTGCCAGTTAAAAAATTCCATGCTGACCAATGCCTTCCATCCTGAAGACACAGACAGGAAATTTTTGGTGTCAATACCTTAAACAGTTCCCTGCCAAGTCAGCTCTTGCTGTTTCTCTGCCCCTATCTGAAGTCACAATGGAACTGATGTGCATGTAAGGAGACCAGAAAGAACAGAAATACAGACCAAGTCACGAAAGAAAGTTTTAGGGATGTTAGGCTCTGTAAATATCTGAGAATATTACTTCTTGACTGCACTTCTTTATTGAGATTATGCAGCTTAATGATGCAGAAGAAAGGGTAAACTGGGAAAAAAGTCTAAACAATTAATATGGGGCAGCTGCAGAGAGAAGACAGATTGCTTGGGATATTTGGTAGCCAAAGCAAGGAAACCCTATTTTCCCACGCTGACGGAAGTTCTTTAAGTTCTGATCCGTTATCCTAGTAAACCACATTATGACTTGAACTTCCTTTGTCTTCTTTGTTAATAATAAAGAGGGGAGTTAAACAGGACAAATTGTGAGATTTTATTCAGTTGAATAGGAACAGTTCCGATGATCTGTAGCTGTTCATAAGGATGTTATATTATAAATCTTTTATATATCGATATATAGATATATATACCTTCTTGATAATTCCTTTATCAATGGACTATGTGCCAATACCAGTCAATGCTGAGTGATAAGGCAAATAATTTTGCTTAGAGGTCTACTTATTACTTAGCCTTGACCATTGTGCAGCAAGACTACAGGCACAGGCCTTATGGCCCTTTGCTAGATACAGTTTAAACCACTCCTATCTGTTTTTCCAAAAAAGAATGGAACCATTTTCTGTTTCCACCTTCTGAACTGTACCAGGAGTATCTTCTATCTACAAACTCTTTCCTCTGAGGTCTGATGCACTGCTGGCATCTTCCAGTGCTGTGGCACAGACTTAACTTGCAAGAACTCATTTGGAGACCAGATTCTAGATCAGAGAGATGAAAAATCCAGTACTGCAAGTCAGTCTGCTTATTTACAGCATTAAATTAGAAAATGTTATTTTATACCACTTTGACAATATTTCAATCATGCTGTAATAATATTTAAATCAAGAACCTTATAACACTGGGCAAACTTAGTGCCCAAATGCAAATGAAATTTATATCTTGAAAAAACCAAAGAGGGATGGTTCCTACCTCAAAGCCATAAAATATTAATATGCAAAATTAATTTGATTATTAAAAGTTTCAATTCCTGTTTCCTTCTTCACAGTGGAGCTCTGTATATTGAATGGCATAGTCTGTGTTATGTCAGGGGTAGATGTAGCAAGTGACACTCTAATCTCTCAGCCTTCCCAGGAATGTGAAAGAGCGGAATTTCAGCATTCCTGCTCTCAGCAGAAATGACAAAACAGGGATGTTGTTGCATGCCTACAGGAAATATGATAAGAGTGAAAAAGTTTTCTACTGGATTTAGTATGAATTTATCACAAAGACATCCCTCTAATAGAGAGCAAAAAACACAGCTAAAGTTGAAGAACATATTAAGTATGAAAAGGTCAGAAATTTTATTAATGTCTTTGGGAGTCAAGAAAAATGCAGAGAACAGTAGTCTTATATACTAATAAACACACTAGGTAGAAAAATGGAACCTCTTCTACAGCCCTGTCTTTATCCCTTTCTACCAGTCATTTGCATTTAATAAAGCAGTTTTGTTCTGTTAAATACAAGAAATTGAATGTCTCCATCAAATGCAACCACTCAATCCCTCAAATTGAACTGGTTATATCACTTCCTTAACTCTGTGAATTTCTGAAGAATTATGCAGTGTTCTAAAGTTTTGCAAGTATTTGCTGCTATTTCTTTCAAGGTTCCTCGTTGACATTTGAGAAATTGCCAATACATCATTGTGGGGAGCACATTAGGGGAGCAGCCTGCTTTTAATTATAACTGGTAGGAATTCTTTGGGCTCACAAATGGAAGTTTTATCTTGTCATGGGCTCCCAAAGTTTCCTGGAAGATACATAAACTTCAGCAATCAAATAGCTGTCCAATAAACTGTAAACACTCCATGAAATGGGGCAGTTTCCAACAGTTTCATTAGACAAATTAATGATGGTGATCATGGAACATAGAGATGAATCTTTCCATGCATTTCCAGAGCAAGCAGAAGAAGGGAAGGAGGCTAGACTATGTTAATTACACAAGAAACTTATATTGATACTCTTGTACAATACATATTACACACAGAGAACTATCAAGAGATCAAGCCCTCTCTCTGAAAAATATTCTTCTGAGAAAGACTACCAAATTATAAAGAAATAGAGTTATACAAGGGTCTCAATAAGTTAAAAGTATGGAAACATACATTAGTTTCAAAATATAATAAAGCATCTCAGTAATTTTTCAGCTTTAAAGTACCATTTCTCATATGACCTTCATTTCTTCAGTGAATTGCTGTAAAACACTCAAAACTTCATGAAATATTGTCTCTAGAAATGACAATCCTGTGACAATAACAAAATTTCACTGTGAGCCAATACAATGTGGATTGTAGAAATTTGTAGCTTCTTATTTAGGAGTGCACTGGAACATTTTAATGTCATTGTCTGACAAGAGATGACTTCATTCTGCAGCCTTTCAGCCAAAAATGCAGTGAAAAAAAGCTGACCTAGGACATAATAAGAGAGCTGATTTGGTCCATGAGAGCAATTCTTAGATATTCATTCTTAAATGCTGAGTTCCGTCCCAGTAAAGAGAAGGGGTTTTCCATTGCTTGCATAGTTGTGTGATGTAGCCAGAGAGATAAAACCCTGGTCCTGAAATAATAGTCTGTGTGGAGGTCTGGTCATTGAAATACCTGATTTCAGGTAGATAATGAATCATTCTGAGAACTATACAGCTGGCAACATTTGTCACCTTGGGCAATAAGTGAGTCTTTACAGCAACACACAGAGGATAAGTTAAATGTTTGCCCTTTGAGATCTAAGATGTGCTCATAAAAGCATTTCCTCATGGACCTTCTGTGGGGTCTTCAGGTTCTAAGCACTGCAAATTATCTCTGTTGATCCAGGATGTCTTCCCTATTCTGCACTCTCTTGTCTGTCCACTATTTTTTTGATCCCTTGGTATCACCCACAAACACTATTTCTAAAAGAAAAAAACTCTCTCATGGGCAATATTGTCTTTCCCTTTAAAAATCCAGCTCCATACATCAATATAATCTTCGTGCCATTGCTAATTGCAATTAATTTTTCTTTTATACTTTAAAATATTACTCAGACACTGGCCAAAGCTTGAACTATTTGCAAGATTCAAGGGCATCATACTATCTTTACCTCTCATCAAAAGGGTTGCATGTTTGAGTGAGATGAAGGAGTGGGATCTTGCTAGAGCCTTGTAATGACACTGAGTCCTTCTGTAGGAATTCCCTCATGGGGAAGGAAACACAGCACACAGTGGATATAAACCTTACCAGCTGCACTCCAGGTTGTGCAGCTGAACTGGAAAATGCTTATTCCTCCCCTTTGCATCCAAACCCATAAAGTTAATCATCAAAAATTAATGCTCCCTGAGACCTGGATTAAGCACACCAAGCTGTGCTCGTATCAGCAACTGCATTAAGTTTGTTCTCCCACATGGCCCAAGCACAGCAGCTGGATTACATTTCCTGTTACACACAGGATAACATATACTTAGCTAAGGAAGCATGTCTATAGAGAAGAGATTTTAATGGAATGTACCCAAGCAGTAACCCAAGGCATCGCAATGAAGTCTCTAAATAGAGAAACTGGAGAATATCTCTTGAATAAGGATTTAGAGGAGGTGGGGGCTAGCTGATATTTCTTTGCTTCCTTGTCTTTTGATGAAATTTAAACCCAAATCCCTTTGACAAAATACTCCATTTTGTTGGGAGACTCAATTTGCAGCTCACGGGCAGTTTCCACATAACAAAATTAATCCACCCTCATAGGACAGTGAGCGGACAGGATATGTAGGATGTCAGATATTACTTTGCCTTCATTCCAGTATTATTTAGAGTTGAATTAATAAATAGAAGTGAGAAAATAACTGAGCATAGAGGCAAGAGGGAAATTAGTTTTCCAATGAGATTTGAAAAAGAGATGAAGACCTGATGAGGCAGAGAGATAGAGGAAAGTACCAGATTTAAAGAATTAGAAAGCAGCATGACCTTGTTAATTTTTCTATCAGTCTACAGCTGTCTTTATTTAACTCATACAAGAAATGGTGCTCCATCTTAAAATCTAATATTAAAACAAAGACTGCTATTTCCTTGAATAATCATTACTAGGAATTAAAATGAGCCCTCCTGAATTTGAGTGACAGAGCTTGAGGTAAATTACATGATAGGAATAATGAGAAGTTTTAAGACTATCAGTGCATAATGTTTTGAATGACAGAATGATTTCTGCTAGAATTAATATAGAAAATTATAAAGTTCATGTGACTCATCCTCATTTAGAGGACACCAGATGTTCCTCTGTGTCTTCTCCAGCTAAGGAAATATTGCATTATGATCTTCTCAGATTAATTAACCTGACCCTGCTTGAGTATGGGTTGGAATCAACCTCAGTGAACAGGAGCCACACGTGTTCTCATTAGATAAAATAAGGACATTTCTCATAAGGAGCCACCTCATGTAGATCAGATTCAGTCCTCTGAATTTCTGGGTGTAAAAAAAATTTACAATTTTTTCTCTTGTAAAGCCCTCTGCCTTTCTGTGAGGTCTCTATGGGATGTATGCAGTTCATTGACCCTCAGCCTCCCTACTGCTTAAACAGCCAAACCTCTCCAGTCTCTCCACCTCTATCATCACAATTTTGCACAGTGCTTAACTAAGTTAGAATGAACACATTTTTTTCAGACACAACTGTTACAACCCCTCTATTTCCTTTAAGCACCAGCTAGTACGTTTTTGATTCAGATTTTGCTTTTCTGTTAGATTCTTATATCATGAAGAATAATGTCTGCAGCAGCTCCAAGCAGCATGAGGCTGAAGGGAGCCTGCAGGCTGTGTGACTTTATCCATGGGCACAGGTAGCTCATTTGGTACTGCTGTGGCTGACTCTTGGCATGCACTGCTTCTTTCTCTAAAATAATTGTTTTTTACAGTTTTGTAATATTTTTTAAATTATTCAAATAATTGAAGACATAAGTAGCAATTTGCTGCCTGCAAGTAAAATGTTCCTGATATGAGTGGAATCAAGAAACATGGGACTCATGCAATAATACATCCTCATTACATTTTCAACCATTCTCATCAGAACAAAAGTATTGAGTGAGTGGGATGTACAAGAGCTTTTGGGCAGTAGTTTCAGGCAGCCCTTACTATTTGTTCATAGCTGCAGGAGCAGAGCAGAATGGCACAGGGAGGCACCAGGGCTCCAAGCAGCACCTCAGGCATTCACGGCCCTTTGTAGCTCCTGGGAAATGAACCATGTCTGCTGAATGTTTTTAAAAAATAATCACTACAAATGTGCTCTGGGATATAATCATTAAAATGAAATCTCCCAGCTTATTTTAACATAGTAAGTGGTGTTAAACAAGCTTCTCAGTTTTTCTGTTCTGCTGTTATTAACCCAGTTTCCCAAGGGAAAAAATATAAAAGCCTCAGATTCTAAAAGAGAAAAAAATAGGTCTCAGAACTGTTGAAAATGAGAGTGAACAATTACCAGACTCTCTGACCAGGTATAATTTTTTGCCTCCAGGAAAGAACCTAAGGACCTTGCAGCAGCCATTATTAATGACACTGATGTAATTACTATTAGGAGAAAAAGAAATCTGGCATCTAAATATCAATTACATGCAGCAAAGGGTTTCTCAAAGAAGTTCTGAGCTAGGCCTCTGTTAGATCCTGGTATGGCTTGTCTACTAACTATTGTTGTCAATTATTTAGAAATTACTTCAAAACTTTTCTATTTAATAATAAAGTAGCTTACAGAGGTATTATTGTTGCTCCTGCTGAACCACAAATTCTCAATGAGAAATACAATGCTGTTTAAGCAAGCCTGGTAGATTTAATATTAAAAACACCCCATACTTAAGTCTCTGCTGATCTTGTGTTCTTGCCTGCAGCAAATACCATTTTCTCCAAGCAAAATTACATGTACAATGCTTATTCCAGTAACTGCTGAAGAGCTGCAGGAATGCAGAAAAAGTGTATTGATGGTTTTGAATAAGTGGTTTTCAAATGCTTTCAAGGGCATAGGAGGTATGCAAACTATTACAACAAACACAGTTAGTTCCATACCTCAAATAAAGCTAAGAAAGCTTAATCCACTGATGACAAAGATTGGTTGCTAATAAAAGGAATTATTAAATGTGGGGGTTTTTTCCAGCCGTTACAGCATTTGAACATCAGGGCAAATAGTTTTAAAAACTGTGCACTGACACAGCAAGAGTAATAATAATAGCATTAACCTCAGGAATCAGTGTTAATCTTAAGCATGTGTTTAGGTGGGGTCAAAAATCAGAAGCAGCTATTTTATAGAGCAGAAAGTTTCAGCTCTGTCCTGAGGACAAAATTTAGATGATTTTGATGAACATATTGTAAAAAAGAAGTGTTGTGTCTCCAGAGATAATATATCAGTTGCACAAAAGGAAGCGTCATGGAGTTTAACATATTTAATCCTGAATTAAGAAAATAGAGAATGTACGCCCAAAGCATTGTATTTTTGTTGTTTCTGTTATTATTAACTGTCTGCAGTGTGTTTGCCTTTCAGTTGAGGTGCAGTAAGTTTTAGTTGCACGTGATAATAGAGTGGCAGTTCCCTCAGATACCTTAATAGAAATTCAGGAGTCGAACTTTGGGTTTGAAAGTTTGACATTTTTACAAAAAAGCATGGTGGGTTCTGTGAGCAATGGCCCAAATATAATGAGCATACCTGCCAAAAGATGGTCATCTAAATGAAAGTGATTTCCTTATTTATAAATGAAATACAATGCCTGGGTCTCCATTTCTCTAAAACCTCTCACAATGTTTCCTTTAGACCCTCTTGAAATATTAACTAGCTTTAAAGCCCCCAAAAATCATCTGTGAGCCCAAGCTATTACAAAAACTGAAGCAAACACAGTGTTTTTATAATACACAAATGACTTACAGCTCATGAATTGTTGATTTGCAGCCATGAAGGTGGATTCACAGATTAAATCAAGAAGATATGTACCTTGAGATGTGAGTTTATATCTTTGTCTAAATGAAGGAGCGTTCTGATATGAGAGATCATTTCCCTTGCAGTTTCTTCCTGCAATCCTCAATGCATTCAAGAGACCCTTGGAGAGGTACAAAGACATGCATTATTTTGGAGAGTAAAACCAGAGAAAGTTCCTCTTTTTTTCTTTCTCTTTTTTTCTCTTTTTTCTCTTTTCTAAGACTGCATTGCAATTGTACTTTAACCACAGAAAAGGCCAGGATATTAGTTTTCCTCTCTGAATGGTTTTTTTTCACATTAAATGAAGATGAAGCCACTAAGGGCATAATGTTAAGAATCTCTTTTTTATTAAGTAGCAGTGTCCCCAAAGCAGTCATTCTGGGGGAAGGGAGAAAAATCCAAAGGGAAAGAGGAAGCTCGTTTAGGGAGAGCTGCTCCATTTCAATGCACTAAAACACTTCTTTCATATTTAATATTAATATAATCACTTTACTATGTATTAAACAAAAGCTGTGGGTTTGGTGTGGGGACGTGGTTGTTGGAATCAAAATGAACATTAGAGCAGCTTTTCATTTAAATTAAAAATTTCATTAGCCAACTTGAATTCAGAGAAATTGTACCTTATTCAGTAACTCCCATGTAGTTTTGTTAGGTTTGTACCCTAAAACACTCACAAATGTTTATTTTATTGACTGGAGGAAGCACAATGTTACAATTCTCTCTTTTTCTTTTACAGTTTTTTAATGTATTTGCATTAATAGTTTCAAAGTGCCCTTTCTTGATGTGCTTGTTGGGGTGGCTGAGTTAACAACCTATTATTATGTACTCCTTACCGAGCTGTTAATAGCTTCAGAGTCTTTTGCAGGAATTCACCTGCTGCTCATAAACACATTTATGTTGCTGTAGGAGCTTCACCAGGTTGATGCATCTTGTATTTGCAATGACCTTGCACAAACTATCTGGTTTTCTTGCATATGCTGAAAGTACTTTTTATTATATTTTTAAAAATGACAATTCTTTAGGGAATGGAGCAGCTCTTTTTAAAAAGGTATTGACACCTATCTGTAAATTTTGTTAACATTTTTCAGACTTTTTGTTGATGTTGTTTTTGCTACCTCCAAAAATAATATTTCTGCTGAAGTTAGCTAGAGTAGGAATGGGCACTTCTCATAAAAATGGAGCAAAACCTGCTTTGTCAGTTTTGAAAGTGCAAAATCAGCATTTTGATTTACTCACTAGATTGTTTACTTTGCCCTTGAAATTCATGTTCAACTAATTGGAAAAAAGGATTTCTGGTTTTGCTTTACACTCCATTAACTCACTGAGGTGTTTGGAGAAAACATAAACTTAAGGAATATATTTATATATTTATTGTTGATGTATTGCCAGGTACTGCAGTGTAGTCATGACACCAGAGGTGAATTCAGCCCTTTTGTGTTAGCATTACAAGATAGATGTTTGCTGTCTGCCTGCAGTGAGCCACAAAAAGATCTATGCATTGCTCACAGATACACCCAAAAATGTGATCTTTCAGTGATTTTTCAATAGTTATTTTATATTTATATCTGAAGAGCCTTGCATAATGAAAAACAACACAGACTCTATATGGAGACCAGCAGGTTCCCTCTTGCTTTTTTTGTTTTTGTATTGCAGTGATTACAGTCAAATATTAGTGTCAGACTTTGTGTTTTAGAGCCAAAATTCTTCCTCCAAAATGGATTTTTGTTGGATGGTTCAAATCTATCTTAATATTGTCAACATTATTCTAATCTTAAAAATCCCGATGTTCTTTGAAAAGGGAAGTATTTGTCCCAAAGTGTGTTCACAGTTAGCATATGAAAGACTTGTTATCAAATAACATTCATGTGGACTGAAATGAATCCTAATGACTTCAGTCATTTTTTTCCAGAATAGAATCTGCATTGCAATCTGAATCAATTCAGTCTATAAAAGCAGATCGTTTGCTTACTTAAATAAAAAGGATAGCTTTATTAATACCACTGACTTTGTTTTCAAGCTGTTGTATATCAATAAGGATCTCTCCTGGACTTGCAAGGCAGGAAACATCCAGTAGAAAATGAAAACAGAAAATTCTACATTAATCTACTCTTCTAATATTAAAAAGTATTTATGTAGAAGATTCAAACCAAGTTGAAACCAATCTGAAAATAAGCCCAGTCACTCTGCTTGTCCTGACATCCTAAAAGGCTGAAACACATTTTAGAAAGGAGTTGGAAAGGCATGTTTCCACAAGAGGTTTTTAGTACAGAATGTGTTTTTTATGAGGGTGTTTGTAAAGCTGCAAACATCACACAGCAGTTAAAATCTCCCAGCAAGGTGTTACAAACCTGACAAAACATCCAGCCCTGAAAGGGAGCCCTAATCCAAATCCTGGTCATTCTGCATATGAACGTTGTAGGGTTTCTGAAATTAGGTGAATTAAGAAAATTCATTGTCAGCACCATTTGAGTTGAGTTCTGTGTCACTGACTTAGTGCTGTACTACATTTATGGATTGGTAGAATCACTTGATTTTCACAGCTTTGAACATACATTATGGGTTGTTGGGTATTTTTGTTTTTTTCTGTTTGGGTGATTTCTTTGTCTGTTTTGTTGGGGATTTGGGTTTGGCCTTTTTTGTCAAAATAGAGCACTGGCTACTCTGTACTGTGACAGCAAATGACCATCCATGTAGAAGTATTCTAAAGAATGGGATGATTGCTCTTGTACTGAAATTCCACTTTGCCTGTAAGATGCTTCTTTACATTTAAATTGCCTTCACACTTCAGTAGGAAATAGGATCACCACAATTTTGAGTTCTGCCATGAAGGGACACAGCAGTTCTGTGTGTACAGCTGTGATGTTACCCATGCTGATAATGCTGGGTGGGAGAAGATTGCCTGCCCTATGTCTCAGCAACTTGGAGACCTTCAGGTGTTTGGACTGTGACTTTTTACATTGCAGCTTTTTCACATCACATGAGTTGTCCCTTTTTGTTATCTTTCCTCCAGGATCTTGCATTTTCAATTTAAATATTTCATTATCCAGCGACCTACTTCCCATCTGTAACCTCGAGTACTGTTTCTATGATATACACAGATATTTTTAAATTGACTGAACAAATCACTGATATTCATGATTGTCCACTATTTCTTATAGACAAGAAACTGAAGTATATTCGATAAAATAATCAGGAAGCAGATTTAGAAATAAAATCCCCACAGCATTTTTTAAGCACAGTTTGTAATTAAACTTGTTGCCTAGGGATGTTTTGGAAGCCACAAGCAAAATTGGTTCAAGGAATAATTAAGGAAATTCATGGAAGGAAAGTCCATGAGCTGCAGAACATAATGGAGCAAATTTAGTTAATTCAGAAACCCACTAATCTGCAGATTGCTGGGCTCTGGGGCAGTGTTAAAAGTGAGCATGGAGAGAGGGAACCTGTGCTGCCAACATTGAGTCTCAAGTCTGCAGTGACATCAGGACCTTTTTCAGAATTGTGAACTCTGAATCTCATGTATCATAGGAGTGACTTGGGAATCATCCCACTGGCTGTATATCCACAGCTCTCTGGGCTTGTTTCATAGTAAAGAAGGTCACAGAAGGCTTCCAATCTTCCGATTTGCAGGAATGCTCCTGTTTCCTGTTGCACTGTATTTGTCAGCAGGTTTATTATACCATTATCAAGTAAAACTTACTGTTAAGTATCCCAGGAGAAACTGTGCTTTACTATCCAAAGGTCAATTTTGAATACTAAATTTTACTGAATTTTGAGCTGATTTTACCATTAGTAATCAAGTTCATACTTGCAGCAGCTTCCTGCTTCTTTTCATCTGGAAAAGACAGTGGAGGGGAAAAGAAAATCAAAATGAGTGAAAAAATACAAAAATCTTCAAGGCAGCTGGAGAGGCTGGCACTTGTTTATGCTGATGTTAGAGAGACTTCTGGAGATCCTGGTGCAGAGGTTTGCACTGGTAAATATTTTTAATTAGCAAACAGCCCTTATCAGAGTAGCTCATAACTGCCAGAAAGATGGAATTTACTATCTGTGCTCATCTGACAACTCAGGCCATGTCTGCCAGCTGCTTTGTTATATGCTGAATTGCACCCTGTTCCATCCCTAACTCGAGGACAGGCCTGCTTTTATTTCAGTTCAATTTCCTTGTCAGGACAATAGGCTGTGTCCTATCTGCTGCCCTCACACCTGGCAGTCCCACTTGGCCCCCTTGTGAACCACACAGCTTTTGCTCTGCCCACCCCTCACCTCCCCGTGCAAGAATTTCAACACTGTTTTAGAGCCTCCCTGTCCTCATCTCTCTCCTCATTTAATTTTCTGCTTTTCATGGTTCACCTCACATCAACTCATTTCTGCCTTTCCAAGTGTATAATCCAATTAAAACGTCTGAGGTTTGACCTTTCTGTATTTTCATTATGATTGGTTATCTGTTCTTCCCCTTTTCATGTTGACAGCTTCACTTTAAAGATGGAGAAAGTGATGAGGTGACTGACAGGCAGTCAAAATATAAAATATGGAATGGCCATAGTGTTTCAGCTCCCCAAAGTGTTACATCTCAGATTAATCACAAGGGAGGCCAGGGAAGGAAGGTTACAACCTGAAGGGGCTGATGCCTTGAAGTGCTGCAGGTTTCTTCTCTAAAGTAAATAGTAGAGCCATTGGCAATTTTCTCTATGACACTCATTTCTTGCTGCCACAGTTTTCTACTTAGTCCAGATTGGTCCTCAGATCTTTGCAATCACTTTTCTAAGGGTACTTCAAGTTTCTGGTTCAGCTGAAAACCAGAGATACAAGGGTTTTAGGAAGAGTGTTTTTTAAAGAATCTGAATGGTATCTTTTAGTTTTCTTATTTTAATTATTCTTCCCACTCTATCTTTCAATAAGAATTTACCTAATCCTTTGATCAGATTGTGTTTAGATAGTAATTAATGTTAGAAGCACATTTTTGAATCTTTGAGTCTTTTCTCTAAAATCTTCCAAGTATTACAGCCAGCATTCCTCTTACTTGACATACTGTAGATCAAAATAGTTTTCTAGGAGAAAATAGTGCACAGAATTAGTAAATATAAAGAAGCTTTCAAAGACAGGCTTTAGGTTTCACAGGTGTAGTTGATTTTATTGATTTAGGTGTAATTAGTCCATATCTACAACAATCTGTGTAAGGTGAGAAAGGAGCTATGACTAGGGACAACAAGCATTCAGGAATTGTATTATGAAATTATTTTATTGCAAAGAAAGAAAATACTCTTTGAGAATTATTGGGGGGAAATTAGTTGTGAGAGGAATATGGGCTGTATAAATCAGAGGCAATTTCCATAATTAGAGCTGTGGGCATTCTGTTTTCATTGATCACAGAGAGTAAGTACAAACTCCACAGTTTGATGTTATTTGTCTTTAATAGATTCTGTTTGAACTGATTAATCAATTAATGACTATACCTAATAATTAACTACTGTGTTATCCTAATGTGCATCTCAGCATTAAAGTCCATGTGACTATGGAATTCCAGCATAGCTGGTTCCAAGGGAAAAGTAAGGAATTATTTGGAGATTTCATTGCAAAGTGGACTATAGCTATGATCAGTCAAAATTGCTGTGTTCCAGAATCGTGGTGATTCCTTTAAAATAATGATGCTTCCTCTGTAGGTCACATTGTGTGTATTCCTCAAACTGATGTATCTAGGAAGGGGGAAAGATGTGACCAAATGGTCTCATAAAAATTCTTTCTTTATTATTGGTGCTTTTATTTAAACATTTATAGTGTCTGAATCATGAAACTCCAAATCTTCTTTACTTTAATGTGGTACTTATTCAGCTTTGACATTGTGCTTCAGTGTACAGGATATACCTGGTCCCTGTGGTATACAGATTTAATCTCTATTAGTGCTTCTTTCAGTTAAATGATAGTACTCTGAAAAGGCCAAGCAGGATTATGTGGCTTAATAGAGAATTTTCATGTTGCAGGACAAAAGATATAAACTAGAAAATGTGTTTGCAAGCAGCTGATAGTAAATCTAGTTGCTCTCCCTGCACACACACGCTTGAAAGTTGTGGGTACACAGGAAGTCTGTTTTAGCTGGCAGAAGGGTTGGAAAATCCTTTCCCTAGGGTCAGTTTAAGAGGACTTTTCAGTTGCTTGTGAGCCCCAATGAGCTGAACACCTTCATTTTCATTCATAAAGCAAGCTAGAATTAGAGTATAGCTCCAGCTATCTATTCTAAATTATAGAAAATTGTATTTGGTTATCTTTTTTAATTGCTAAAATAAGGACTGATACTATTTTGATTAGAGCCATGTCTCTTTTAGCCACTCTAATATTGATGGGGACTGATTTTGTATGCCTGAAACTGCCAGGATTTTATCACTGCTTTACTGGTGAAGTTAATCTTTTAAAGGTTATTTCAGCACTAGAAGCAAAATTCTGCATTTCAGCATTTTATATCTATTGATTTTTTTTTTTCACTAAAGATTATTAGATATATAATCTTTCTCTCACCTATAACATCAGAATGTAAACTCTTTGATTGCCTTATGAGTCTAAACTGATAAAAGGTCATCACATATTGGTTGGTCTTCATCAATATTTTTCTTGTGTCCACAAAGTCTTAATTTCTGTGCTGTTTTCCTCTGCACTGAGGTGGTGATAAAACTAGAAAGCAATTTGTTCACACAGGTGTGGCACGTGAAAATTTATCTATATATTTGCAATTGTTAATGTTATTGGGGGAATCCCGTTTATTTTAAGTGTATGAGAAAAACGTTAATAATCTTCGCAATAATAGAACATCTGGGTATTGAATGCTGTCTTACTGCACTGCGAAAGCAGAAAGCTTTTCATTAATATTTATCCTCTGATCTTGCTACTCCATTAAATTAGGTTATCTGGTCTTAGACCATTAGCACCATTACACCTTCCATTCAGCCAGTGTGTTTCTTTAGATATGAAAAAATGCCTTGGCTATAAAGCCAAGTATAAAATGAGGGTAGATACAGATGACGATACTCAGGCAGAGGTGGCTGCAGCAATTTGGTTCTGAAAGGTGTTCCTGTTCATGCACAGACAAATTGTCATGGATTTGTGAAATTTCTCCCTCATAATCAGAACTGAATCCATTTACAAGAAGAATCACACAAACAATAAGAAAAATACAATTTCCTTAGAAACAGAGATAGCATTTTCAAAGTTCATAATATAATTCTGTTCAACTTGGATATCTAGTCATTGACTCAGTGTTACATTGTGTAATAACATTGGCATCGCTTGCATTTGGATTAGATTTATGTTTTAATTACAGATTGCCACCAAGATAAATTTGCAGTAGGCTATGGAAGAGGACTTATGAATTTCCTCTTATCAGATTGTGTCTCATAGTTATATGAGTATATTATATTAGATAGACTCCTCTAACTCATGTTTAACCCCTCAGCCCCTGTGTTCTCAGAGCTGCTTCTTGTGAGCCCTGTGCCATCTTAACATCACAAGTACAGCTCTGATACTGATTTAAGGGATCAGAGCATTTCTTGTGTCCCTTTTTTTTCTTGTGAACACTGAACCATACAAAGTGGCCCACTATATATTATCTTCCTACGTGCCATGGGAGATAAAACAGCCATTTCAGTGAAACTCCTGTTTTATTTTGCAGATTTTGTAGAAGCCCTCTGTAGTTATCAAGAAGGACAGAATAAATGTAGTCCTTGACATTTCCCATTGATCCTGGTCCTGTCACTGTCCAGGTCAGAGATCTATCACAGAGCATTCTGGGGCTCCTAGCACTCCAAATCATGCTTCCTTTTGATGGAAAATAAAGTGTATGGACAGTGGGTTGATATATATTTATATTGTGTCACAACATAAAAGCAGGATCTGGGAAAAGCATGGACTAAAATCCAGGAAGTACATCCAAGTCCTTCAGTTTAAAATTCACTTTTTGAACCCAGAATCCCTGTAAAAGTGAGTGCATATGGTCTATAGCAAGAACAACATAAAGCATCTCATACTTGTCTACAAACTAGAATTGTATTTTTTTGTTCTGAGTTCATCTTTAGCCTTCCTGGAAAAGATCGTGGCAGAAGGAGTGGCCAGCCTTGAGAGCCACCCCCATGCATCTCTATGAAAAGCTCTGGCTTTCCAGGTAGGCTGCAGATCAGTTGTCAAGAGAATGAAATAATGGCAAAGCATCCACTCTTTGGAGAATTCTCTTAGGTATGAATCCAGTCCCAAAAGGCTGAATTCTTTGTGCAAAACATTCCAGCCTTATGAAGTTTCTGGCTATGAATCATTTTGTCTTGAGTTTGAGCAACTTTTTCCTCAAGCTTCTGAAGCTTGTTCTCAAACCAAGGTGACAGGTTCCCTTTCCACTATTTCACAGGCAGTAACAAATCTTGCCCCCTTTCCCACATGACAGCACTATTACTTTTAAGATTGTGTACTGCCAGACATCATTTTTCAGTCTGTGGGGTGGATGGCATAAGAGGCTGCAGAAAGAAGAAAAGAGATGGGAGGGCAGGAAGAAGGGACACTTCAGGGCCTCCTGCAAGCAGCCTCAGGCAGGTGGTGAGGAAGCAACAAGCCAGAAAACCCCTGGAGGTGGCCAGAATACCTCCCAGTGGGACAGGCAGAAGTGGCTGCCCCTCAGGAGGTACCTGTTAGCCACAGAGGGACCCATTTGGTTGATTGAATGCTGCCATCCCAGCCCTTGTCACACTCATCGTCTTTGACCAGCGACAAATAGTGAATTATGCTAGATAACTGCCTGTCCACAGCCCTGCTTACAGAGCCAGTGTATCCCAAATATATGTTTTACACAGGCAGCCTGTAATAGCACATAACAGATAGAGCTCAGATTGTTTCTTTTTCAAACGTCATTCCCAGTTCTTTCCTGCCACTCACCTTGTTCTGCAGCCTTCAGAGAGTAAATCTTGTCATCGGATGTTGGGGAATCTCCACTGATTTTTGGACAAAATTTCCATTTCCATCCTTCTCTGAAGCATCCTGTTTCTTTTTACGATTCCATCCATTTTTTCTGCAATCTCTCCAGCAATTCAGAAAAAGCAGTACAGTGTAAAATGCTAGGACTTGATTTCAAGTAGTAAGGGTAAAAGAAATGACTTGCAACTCCTACACTGTATGGTGAGATCCCTTAGGTAATGGTCTCTTCCTCCTGGTACAGGTTGGAGAGTCTCAATAAAAATTTCCAGAGCATTCCAGAGTGTAAAGCCACTGCCCATCTATGGGCCATGACAGAGCACACAGGACTCACTACAACTTTGTATCATGCTAGTGCCAGGATAAAACAGCATTTGCTGCTTACATAATCTGCAGTGAAGTTTCCAGGATCTGTCCTTCACTGGAAGTCATGTCTTTACCTGGACTGAAGTGGATAAACAGAGTCTTTCTTGTACTGAAATTGGATTTAACAGGCAAAATCACAAACATTGGACTGTACCAATATTTCAGTGTAGTCTAAGGACAGTGCAGAATCAGGTGTTTGTTGATTTGGGGTTTTTTTTTTTCCTCCGACTCTTAGATTGATTTTGAGCTGGTTGATAACTTGTTATAAGACTTGGTCTCTTTGGGCAGGGACTGACCCTGGTCAGCACTTCATGATTAAATAAACTCAATTTTTGTGTTCTCCAAGTGTGCACACCCTTGACAAGTTACATGTTAGGTTATACATCCCCTCTACAGATGGAACCCCCTGGACATTGCACATACAGAATAGAAATTAGCTATTCATGGCACACTGAATGTTTGTAAAGTGTCCATAAAGTAGTAAGAGAACTCCCCTGGATGTGTAGAGGTTCTCTATTCCCTTACTAATCTGGGTATTAACCTGTTACACCTTTTTTTCCTCATATACCTGATATTTTTCAAGTTGAAGTAAGCTTAATCACACACACACACAAAAAAATCTGTCACTCAAACAAGTAGGCTCTCTGTCAGAAGAAATAGGTATTTTCTGAAATGCCTTGAAGTGTACGTAAAATCCATTAACCTGTTCAAAGTGAAGTTACAACACTAAGTAAATGGGAGAAATCTTATATTTAAGGAAGTAATTAGTATATTAATTATGGTCTCTATCCATAAGATGACATGTATATTGTATCCTACTATTTCAATTTAAATACATGCTCCTCAAGGCTTCAAATTTTGGTAACAGACTGTAAAACATATCAATATTTCCTCTTACTGTAGCTTCTACAATTATTTCCACTGTCTGAAGTGCAAGTTAAATGCAGTTATTTTAGATATTGATCATCGTTGCTTTCCTTCTGCTCCTTCCCTAACAGAATCATTAGGCTGCTTTTGAGTGTTTGTTTTTTAATCTGCTTTTCTCAGGCATCTCCTTGTATTCCTAGTGGGGGAATAGTGATCCACCTGCTGCCCTGTGCTAATGTGATTTGTTACACGTCTGAAGTTAACTCAGCATGTTTTATATAAAACCATTTGTTTTATATATAAAGTATGTGCATCATGCTCAGAAGAGGTTAGGAGTCCAACAGAATCCAACTAAAACCTATTCTTCTCCTGGTTATATCTCTCCTTTGAACTGTATTTCCTTCTGAACAGGCTGGAAGCACCCTTTAAATAACTTATACCTGCTATAATATCACTGCACGGTATCATAAATATATATGGTGCCCTGTGGGTGTCACAGTTGGACTGTTAAGCACGTGCCAAGGACATTCCTGCTCAGTTTGGAGACAAATCCTGTTCCAAAGGAGTAAAGCTAGCCTTAAGGCACCACACAAAATATTACAGATTACTGATTTATCGAGTAACTAATAACAGGGAATAAACCTTCTTCCAAGTCATCCTCTCATGTAAAAGCATCATCCAAGACCTGTCTAGCAAACAGCACTCAGCTGATGCACAGCTACTGATGTGTCTGGTCTCCATACTAGAGCAGTGGTAATTCCCAGGGACCATAATTCTCAGGCATCTCTGCCAGAGTCAGGAATTCTCAGCAGCTGCCCAGGATCAACTCTCAGGAATTAATAGGGGACTTCTGCACAGAGTGTTTCTCCTTATAT